>CM045758.1:213879887-214479887 GCA_025200525.1 Camellia lanceoleosa
ATAAATGAATTAAATAAATTAAAGAGAAGTGGGTTTTTTACTTTCTAATTATTTTTTGAAAGTCAAAAGTACTTGAACAATTAATGAAGCTACCAAAATAAACTCGAATATTTTTTCCTTTTCCCTGCTGCCTCTCTTTCTCTCTCAACGTCTCTCCCTGTTGCACTCTTATTTTCTTTTTGATTAATCTCTCTCTCTCTCTCTCTTCTCTGCCCACTACTGACACACCAGCTCTCTCTTTTTCTTTTTCTTTGATTACCTAATCACATATTTATAATTCAATATTATATAATACAGCATAATTATAATAATATAAATACTAAATATAAGATTAAATATATATATATATACCTCTTTTTTTTATATAACAAATATATAAATATTTAATATTTAGATTGAAATTATAATTAAATAACACATTACATTAATTAATTACCATATTATTTATTAAATATCACATTAGAATTATCATGTAACCACACAGTAAGCCAAAAGTCAAAAAATAAATAAGATAATAATAAATAATGACTTAAGAAAATTAAAGAGATTGTACATTAATCTTGATGAAGATGTGACATTTAGAAGAAAAGTCTACATCCAAAATTACAGATTGTTCGCGAAGAAGAAATTGAAGGAGAAAAAACTACCATTAGTTCGAGTTGACTTTGAAATTTGTCGTGGGATGAAAAAGAGTCAACATGGAAACAAAAAGATATGATACGTGCCAATTATCCTCAATTTTCTAGTAGTCTAAGGTATGAATTAATTTAGATGACGAAATATATATATATATTTTTTTGGGGATAGATTTTGAAAACTCATTTAATTATTAAAATTAATTAATTAATAAATTTTTTATTTGAAGTTTGTGCTGAAGTATATTAGTGTATAAGTTAGTTTTAAATTAATCCATTAAATCTAACAATGACATTATTAAGAATAATAATTTTGTAGGTATTCAATATTTATTGTTACCTCAAAGTGTACAATTAGATTTAACATGATAATTATTAACACTAAATACTAACTGATTAAAATTTTTAGTATATCAATTTTGAGAAATCCATACAAATACACACACACACAAAAAAAAAAAAAAAAAAAATCTCGTGGTAGAATAATGCCACTTGTTTTGTTTATATGTAAATGTAGAACCCTCACCTCATCATACTTCTTGGATTTAGAAGATGCAGAAGTGACTAGAGAGAGAGGACAAGCCTATGCCTTGTATGTTTATATATATGCATGCTACTCTTTGAATAGAATGCTTGAGACAAGCCTAAGCCTCAACATGTTTATATATATATGCATGCTATTCTTTTTGATTAGAATGTAAAACCTCTGAAAAAGAAAATTTGCAGAAGTAAGGTAATTAATAAAAGGAGGGAGGTTAAAGAAGGTTGCATATTTTCCTTACCATTTCACTATCTCATTTCAATCCTACAACCCAAAGTAAAAAGAAGCCTTCTCAATTCATTTTTTTTTAATTGTTAAGTACAAATTATATTCATATGATAAAATGACCAACATAGATGAAATTTATATATATATATATATAAATTTTGTGATATATATATCAAATGAAATAAAGATATTGGTAGTCTTAAAATCCTTAATATTATTATTGAAATAGACTTGCATATGTAGTTTATACTATTAAAGAGAAGTTAGAAGATTTTTTGTTTATAAATCTATCGAGAAAAATTTGTGCAATTTTTGAACAATTTTATATTTAAAACTTCAGATGATTTCTTCTACGTTTGGCGAGAATGATATCTAGTTCGTAAAAGAAATTTTGGCAATAATTATTGAACTTTGTCGCAATTTATACAAATTTTTTAATTAAATAAAGAAGCGTAAGATAAAATTTTTATTATATGTTTAAAATTTATTAAAATTCCTATATTTAGCCAAATCTTGTAATTTCTAACTAAAATATGAAATTTGAAAAGTCTAGTTCATAACCAAATTTTTAATTATGGAGTTGATCTGCAATTTGAATAATTAATTTAAGAAATGTGATGATTGTGTTATAAAATTTACGAAAAATTTTATAAAATTATTTATAACTATTTTGGAAAATTCTTTAGAAAAATGACCTAAACATATTTATTGAATAATTATAATACATTTGCACAAATTTAGAATTGTATAAAATAATATATTTATAACTTTGTGCCAAATTATAACCTAAAATTTTTGGGGGAGCCGAGGTTTAAGATCATCAGATAAAAAAAATCAATTATTATGTTGGTCTAATTCATCAAATATTGTAAATTAAGTAATCCATATATGTGTGTATTGTGATTTATTTAATATTGTGTGCGATCTAATATTGTAGAAATTTAAAAAATCTACGCATATGTGTGATTATGGTTTATTTTCCTTGTATCCAAATTAGTATTTCATACCATCGTTTAAATAAATTATTTATTTAAATTTTGTATATTTATTTATTATTATGTAACATGTGTAATATTTTATATTGGGAATTTTAATGAGTTGGTATAACATTATTGGTGATTGAAATTTGAATAATTTGTGATTATTATAAAAACTAATTTAAATAATTAATGTTATATATACTACGATTAATGATCGAGGGTTAATACCGATTGTTGGGGTGATACGATTTTTAATAAGCCTAAATAAATTATATTCATGAGAAACCCACTAAAAAAGCGCGAGGAAATGTTGAACATATATATCGGTATTTGGTTTTTTGGGAATAAGGAGTGAATGTGTGGGTGACACACGCGAGAGAAATTGCGTATCCTGGAAGATCCATTCCTCGAGGCGGACCCTTCTTCCCTTTCTGACTTTTCATTGACGGTATATAACCGGGCATGGGCATCTTTGGTAATTCTTGAATATTTGATAAGAGGGTTTCCGTCAAATTAACGTGGCCCATATGTAAGGCTTGAGTGGTTGAGTAAGAAAATCTCTTAGGTGAGATTTTGAGTGTCACTGCCTAAATTATTAAATTAGCCGAAATTATTATAATGAAGTTATTGTTACATTATATACATGCTATTAATTATTATTATTATTATTTTAATTATTATGGTTTGATTATTTTCTTTTTACAAAAAAATGGTAGGTTGGTTATATTTTTCTTCTTGTGTTTATAAAACTCATGGCATATATTTTGTTTCCCTGGCGTTTCATACTTAGAATATATGTCGATGAGAAAGGGACTAAGGCTAGAATTTAGGCTGGCTAGCGTAATATTGAACCTTAGCTAGCAAGTCAAAGATTTGATCAAAATAAAATTTTATTATCTTTTCTATTAGTATTTAAAATGTTACGAAGCGTTGAATGTGAAGGCTTGTAATTTTGTTTGGTTGTTAACTTTGATTATGTGAGGAATTTAAAATTTCCTAATTTAGTAGTTAAAATTTTATTTAACAAGTTATTTGTTATTTAAATTTTATGATGTTTCAAAAAAATTTGGGATGTCACAAGATTTAAATAATTTTTTGTCATGAATGATCACAGCAGGAAAGATTATTATAAAATGAATGATTCAAATCATTAAATAGAACTATCTACCTTCCCAATTAATTCTCTTAAATTTAGATTTAAATTTGAATAAAGTACATTCATACATTATGATTTCAAAATTTGAAGAAAATTTTATATAGTTTTAAAAACTTGGAGGGTGATGGCCAAGTAGAGAGATGAGATTTTTATTTTATTTTATTTTATTTCAAAATGACCATCCATACTTTTGTATCTTCAATTTAATATTATTTTATCCATCAATTTTTTATAAAATTAATTCTTACTTAAAAAATATATATATATATATATATATCTAAAAATTATTACTTTTAAATCAATCCATAGAATTCACGTTCGTTCTGGTCCCCTTCCAATCCTGTATAGGTCCAAGTCAGCCACTAATTAATAAGGCATACATATGTTAAAAAATTAATAAAATTATACATTATTTATTCTCCTCACATAATCTTACATAATAATATATAAATTTTAGGAAAAAATTATTGATAAATCTATTTAGAAGTGTTTTTTAACCTAAGAGAAGTTCATGAAGGAATTTTTAACCATTTAGTCCCCATGTATGTATAGTTTATTCCATAAAGTCCTTTTCTAACTGATTTATACTACTATTTTCTTGGAATGACTTATGTCTTATATTTAATTACGATACCTGCTTATAAATATTTTTTTGAGCAGGTTAGCAATTTATGATGTGAACATTCATATTTTAAAATTGACATTGGTAGGAATGTAAAATTGGCGTGAGCGGTCAGAAACCGTTAGATGGCAATGGCGGCAGGCGGGCGGGCGCGTTGACAATGTGAATATTCACATTGACATGTTAACATTTACATTAATATGAGTGTAAAATTGGCCCGCGTCCGCGCGACGTGAAACCCACCCGCAGTCCATGGGCGGCCCGGGGCGGGCTCGGTCCGGGCCGTTGACAATGTGAATATTTACGTTAGCATGTTAACATTCACATTGATAAGAGTATAAAAATTTGTTTGCGGACAATGTGATTATTCACATTGCCATGTTAACATTCACATTGATAAGAGTACAAAATTGGCCAGCGTCCTGTGAGTGGCTAAAAGCCTGCCCATGGCCCGGGGCGAGCCTGACCCGACCCGTTGACAATGTAAATATTTACATTGTCATGTTAACATTCACATTGATAGTAGTGTAAAAACTAGCACAAATTTTGCCGTATCCCGCGGCGCGGCGAAAAGGCCGGCCGTGTTGACAATGTGAATATTCGCATTTCACATTGACATGTTAATATTCATTGATAAGACTATAAATTGTCAGCGCCCGTGGCTACCCAAAAGCGCCACGGCCCGTGGGCAGCGGCGAACGACTCGGCTTTGTTGACAATGCAAATATTTACATTGACATGTTAATATTCACATTGATAAGAGTATAAAAATTAGCCGCCCGTAGCTACGAAACCCTTCCATGGCGAGTGGGCTGAAGCGAGGCGGGCAGGCCGCATTGACAATGTGAATATTACATTGACATGTTAACATTCACATTGATAAGAGTATAAAATTGGCTCGCGGCCGGTGACCAAAAAGCCCGAAGTGGCGGCACCGGCCAGTTGACAATGTGAATATTCGCGTAACATGTTAACATTCACATTGATAAGAATGTAAAATTGGCACGCAACTTAGCGGACGGCATGACCGGCCGAACTATGACCGTGACAATGTGAATATTCACATTGACATGTGCTGATAACATTGATAGGAGTGTAAAATTTTTCCGATGCGGCTCGCCTCGGCGGGGGTAGGCGGCTTTCCCGTTGACAATGTGAATATTCACATTGACATGTTAACTGTCACATTAATAGGAATGTAGAATTGGCGACGTGGGCTCTCGAAACCCGCCTCTGACTCGGGCGAGCTCATTTGGGTTCGGGCCGAGCATGTCAGAGACCAGCCTGGGGCCCTGAGCCATCACTTTGAAAACTTGGCCCGTCGATTTAAGACTCATTCAAGGCTCGGTCAGAGGCCCAATCCACTGAGGCACAATGTCTTTTTTGTGGAAAATAATAAAATTTTGGTGAAAAAATTTTAAAAATTTTAAAAATGGCGAGGCACGCTGGCCCGGCCTAAGCTCGGCTCAGGCCCGCCAATTTTGTTGTCTTGAGACGCGGGCCAATTTACCTCTGTCAATTTGAATATTAATATGTCGATGTGAATGTTCACATTGTCGCGGGGCATCCGGCGGCAATGAGTTCGAACCTCCCAGCATGGCGGGTTTGGGCCTCACGAGGCTGCGGGCTAATTTTACCTCCTATCGATGTGAATATTAATATGTCAATATAAATATTCACATTGTCTGGCCGAACTTCGTCAGCGCCGTACGGGCGAAATAATTTACACTCTTATCAATGTGAATGTTAACATATCAATGTGAATATTCACATTATCCGCCAACTTGGCCGGTCATACCGGCAATCGGGAGCTTGGCCTCTCGGCGCGGGCTAATTTTACACTATCAATGTGAATGTTAATATGTCGATGTGAATATTACGCGTTGTGCACTTTCCCGGGCGGGCGAACTCGCCAGAATTCTGATCTTATCAATGTGAATGTTAATATGTCAATGTGAATATTCACATTGTCACGGCTTCAAGACTCGCCTCGAGACGGGCTAATTTTACACTCTATCAATGTAAATGTTAACATGTCGATGTGAATATTCACATTGTACATAAGCCGAACCCTACATTGTGATATGAACATTCACATTGACGGTGTGAACATTCACATTAGGGGTATTTTGGTAATTATGTCACTCATAGGACTTATTGAAATATAAGAAAATAATATGAACTAAATAGAACATAAGTAGATGCAAAGGGTATTTTGGTCTTCTTATCTCAAATAGGACCTAATGGAATAGTCAAAAAGAATATGGGTTAAATGAAACATAAGTAATTAAAGATGGATTTATGGAAAAAGCTCCCTAAATTTTATGTTTTTTTAGAACGTGTTTTAATTGGCAATTATTATTTTATTATTAAAGAAATTTTTATACTTGAAAAAGATATTTAAAAAAAAGTTTGGGACAATTAAAAAAAAAAGCTTAGACTTTGAGGCTTATAACAAGATAAATGCCACATTTTTAGTTTTGTTGATTTAAACATCAATTTTTTTATTTGCTTTCAATTTAAACTATTCATCAATTTTTGTTTAGTAACATCGATAGAAAAAAATATATTTTTTAGTTATTTAATTTAATGTAAATATACATAAAATATTTAAAATATTATTTTTTATTAAGTTTAATTATTAAAATACTATTTTTTTACTAATTTTATTTGATAAAAATAGACAAATATTTAAATTAAAACAAATAAAAAAAACTAAAATATAAGTTAAGTCTCGTTTAGGAACAGACTAATTGAATAACTTTTTGATTATTTGGTTAAAATATGAGTTAAAAAAAACTAGTATGTTTGGGATGACTTTTTAACTTTTTACGAAAAGATGTGCAAAAAGTAGAAATAAAAGATAATCTTTGACTTTTTAATATGAATTGTTGACTTTTTAATTTTTTTTAGTGACTTTTTAACTTTTTTTTGATTAAGCGATTAAACTTCGGATGAGGTCTTAGGAGTTGTTTGGGGTGTCCTAAATAAGTGCACTTTTTATTTTCTTAGACTAAAAAATTGAAAAAAAATTATTAATGTTTGGGTTAACTTTTTGACTTTTTATAAAAAAAATGTGTATTAAAAAATTGTATAAATTAATATGTAAGAGAAAATTAAGATTTGGAGTTGTACAGCCATAATTTTTTACTTTTGATAAATAATGATAAATTTTTAACTTTTTAAATAATATTTTAATTTTTTAATTTTTTTTTAATTTATCGAACTTGGTCTTAATATTAAAAATTCAAAGTTAAATTTGTTAAATGGTGAAATTTTATTTTTATTTTTATTTTATTTTTATTTTCCAAGAAGTTTTGTTGGAAATTGATGAAACTGAAGTTGAGAGTAGTGGACCCCATGTCCATAGCGTCGTCATTAATGACGACAACTGTGTAAAGAGTAAAGTCAACCGTGATCCCCTCTCCTCAAACCACATGTATCGTACTTACCATAATATAATACAACCTGACACACGCTATCACCTTCACTAACCTCGAGGACCCTCTCCGTGAATTTTTACTTGACTTTTTATTTGTTGGGTCATTGGGTTTATTTTTAAGTTTAATTTTGATAATTTAAATTGGTTATATTTAACCGTATATTATATCTGTAAAAAATTAAGTTAATCGGATATTAAAAAATATGTGTTCGGAAAACTAACTAAAAATTATTTTTTAAAAAAATTTAATAAACAATTTTACGAACACATATTTTTTAATATCCGATCAACTTAATTTTTTATAAATATGATATACTAAATAAATTTTAAAATATGAACGATTCAAATTATTAAAATTAAGTCTAAAAGTAAACCTAATAACCCAACAAATAAGAAGTCAAGTAAAAATATCAAGAGAGATCCTCATTCATGATGAACCCCTCCCCCTCTTCTCAACACTTCACCTCTATATATATAACCATCTTTATATTTATATTCTCTCATCAGTTGATAGCTAAATGACTGCTGCTGTTGGACCAAGCAACCCATGAACTCCTCTCACAATCTTACTCTATAGTATTTTCTCATCTCCATCTCAAACACACAAACACACACACACACACACAGAGAACAACTATATAGTAGGTAAGAATTGAAAGATCAAAGATGGGAGAGGAACGTATGGCGATGGAAAAGAAGAGAAACGGGTCTATTCGATCCATTTTCGTGCATGCAGACGGTTTTGATATGTTGTTGATGGCTTTTGGCATCCTCGGTGCCCTCGGGGATGGCTTTTCCATGCCCGTGGTATTGTTTATTACTAGCAAGATCATGAACAATATTGGTGGCACAGTTTCAGATTCCTTCACTCAAAACATCAGCAAGGTCTCTCTTTCTCTCTCTACATGTAGGCATCAATTGTGTATGTATGTATGTATTGTTATGTGAATTTAATTAATGTGTTTGGTCTCTTGGGTTACAGAATGCAGTGGTTTTGTGCTATGTGGCTTGTGGACAATGGGTCGCTTGTTTCCTTGGTGGGTTTTCCTACTAATTTTTTTTTTTTTTTTACATGAAAAGTCCTCCTTTTGCTTTTTTTCTTCTGATTTTGTGGGATATTTTTCAGAGGGATATTGTTGGACAAGAACAGCAGAGAGACAAGCTTCGAGAATGAGAACAAGATATTTGAAGGCAGTGCTAAGGCAAGATGTGGGTTACTTCGATTTGCATGTAACAAGCACCGCAGAGGTCATCACTAGCGTCTCTAACGATAGTCTTGTGATTCAAGATGCTATTAGTGAGAAGGTCAGTACTCTTGTTCCATCCTTTATTCAAGTTTCGTTGAGTTTTCAAAATTCGTTTTTGAAATTTTTTCAAAAAATTATCAACTAATTTTGATAAAAATAAACACCAAAAAAAGATATTTTTCTGACTTCATCGCGTGGTAAAGAAAAAGCCTGGAACAAAGGATTGTGTACAATGATATGATGGCTAATGGGTTTTGATTTCATAACAGGTCCCAGTGTTCTTGATGAATTTAGCAACATTCATAGGGTCCTACGTAGTGGCATTCGCGATGCTGTGGAGACTAGCAATTGTGGGATTTCCATTTGTGGTACTTCTTATAATACCTGGTTTGATTTACGGAAGATCATTGATGGGAATAGCAAGAAAGATGAGGGAAGAGTACAACAAGGCCGGTACGATTGCAGAGCAGGCAATCTCATCAATCAGGACCGTTTATTCTTTTGTGGGAGAGAACAAAACCACAGCCGAGTACTCTTCAGCTCTTCAATGGACTGTTAAGTTGGGGCTGAGGCAAGGCATGGCCAAAGGACTTGCCATTGGTAGCAATGGCATAGTGTTTGCAATATGGTCTTTCATGTCCTATTATGGTAGTAGAATGGTCATGTACCATGGTTCTCAAGGTGGGACCGTCTTCGCCGTTGGCGCCGCCATCGCCATCGGTGGATTGTAAGTCATCTCTCTCCTTTTACATTTCTTCGTCTCCCAAAAGGATATTACTAACAAGAAACAATTTTCACGTATTTTAAAATATTTTTTACTAATTATATATACGTATATGTATTAACTTTTCTTATATTCCAAAAATAACAATGATAGAAACCATTAATTTTGAAACGCTAAAAAAATCACTAATGACATGACACTCAATAAAAAATGAAAAAAAATACAACACCAAGACCAAAATATCAAATCATTCATGATGAAACCCACTACCACATTATAGCACTAAGGCCTCGTTTGGCAACCGAACTTTTTAGTCAAAAAGTTATTAAATTAGCCAAAAAGCCAACAACCCCTACCAAAAAGTTAAAGATTCTCTTTTCTCTCTACTTTTTGCACATCTTTTCGTAAAAAGTTAAAAAATCATCCCAAACATACTAATTTTTTTTAGTTCATATTTTAACCAAATAATTAAAAAGTTACTAAATTAGTCTATTCTTAAACGAGACCTAATTAATGCTCTCACTCATTTTTCATTCCAAAATTATTATGCCATACTTTGTTGTTGAGTTGTCGGTTTTCCATAAGAATCCTAATGGGCATCTTCATTTTCTAAAAAATAAAAAAAATAAAAAAATGAAAACTTAAAACTTTCGCAATCCACTTTATTTTATTTTATTTTATTTTGTCAACTTTACCTTGCACCTAAAAGGATGAAAAATAAATAAACAAATAAATAAACGAATAAAAACAAGAGGTTTTCTTTTCTTTTTCATTGGTTTTTTTTTTTTTTTTGGAATCTTGTTTTATTTTGCTCTGTAAACTATATTGGTTGTGGCTAATTTCATTGAGTTTTTTTCCCCCCTCATTTATCAGCTCTATAATAAGTTGTAATAAATATAGGAAAACAGTTCTTTAAGTTTAAGTAATTATTATAAAACCCGTAAGGATAGCCTAGTTGGTGGAAAGTAAGGGATTAGGGACTTAGGAGTATATATTTTGAAAAAAGTTAAGAATTATGAAATTTTTTTTATAAAAATGATCATGAAATATTTATGATTTTTGGATTACCTTGATTAGTGTGTGGTGTTTTATTCTAAGTATAATTAAAGAGTCACAAAATTTTCATGATTATTTTCATAAAAGATTTTTCTTGATACCTAACATTGCTAATACTTCTTATTACGTCTTTACTTAGTCGATTAGTTCAAGATTTCGAAATTAATCGAGGTGTAACACTATGAAAAGGTGCTGATTCAAACACTCAATTATTAAAATATATATATATATATATATTTATTATAAGACGAAGGTGGATATAAAAAGTAAGCTGGACCCACAACTATGCCACAATTCCTGTTTTCGGCTTCTGTTTCCAATAATTTTTGAAACTCTGTTCGGTAGTTGCCACAGGAAATGTAATTTGGATAAATTATTAATAGGTCTTACTTTTGAGATTTATTATTCATTAAGTCTTATTAATAAATTTATTAAGTGATAAAGATAAATTTATCAGTCTTTTATTTTTATGAATAAATTTATAGTGATAAATTTATCAGTCTCTTTATTTTTATGAATAAATTTATAGTGATAAATTTATCAATCTCTTATTTTTATAGTGTTAAATTTATTAGTTAGGACCTGTAAGTAAATAAGTCTAGTTAATAGGACCTACATGTAATTTAACATTCGAAAACAAAATATAAAGATCATAAATACTATTATTCACAAAAAAAAAATTTAATTTTAATTTAAATTAAAAAAATTATTTGATAAGATTGTTTCATGTCTCTCAACTATTTGATAAAGTCGTGTTTCATTCATAAAATTTTTCAACACATCATATTTATTTATAATTTTTCAATATGTAGATGCTCGGAATATCCAATAATTATTTTCCAGTATTAAATGCTACAAACAGGTGTTTCCCAAAAATGGAACCGCGTGAATGTATGTGGTTTTGTGTTCAGGTATGTGTGTGCCTTAATAGTGATGTCCACCAAAAAAAAAAAAAAAAAAAACATTTATACAAAACATTATTATACAGAATGATATATTTTTTTTAAAAATAATATCAATAATTATTATAATAATTTATAACTATATAGAAATTGAGTATAGAAATTTATTCTAATCATTTAATTTTTCTTGACATGGATCAGATCACTGGGATCGGGATTATCAACGTGAAGTACTTCTCGGACGCATCAGCTGCAGGAGATCGAATAATGGAAGTAATAAGAAGAGTACCCAAAATCGATTCCGACAACATGGAAGGCCAAACACTGCAAACCGTTTCAGGAGAAGTCGAATTCAAACACGTCGAATTCGCGTACCCATCGCGGCCCGAGTCGCCGATTTTCCGAGACTTCAACCTGGAGATTCCAGCGGGGAAGACGGTGGCGCTGGTGGGGGGGAGTGGGTCAGGAAAGTCGACGGTGATAGCACTGCTGCAGAGATTTTATGATCCAGTGGGGGGAGAGATATTGCTTGATGGAGTGGGGATAGAGAAGATGCAGTTGAAGTGGCTGAGGTCACAGATGGGGTTGGTGAGTCAAGAGCCGGCGCTGTTTGCGACCACGATTACGGAGAACATACTTTTCGGCAAGGAGGAGGCTGACATGGATGAAGTTATTGAGGCTGCGCAAGCTTCTAATGCTCATAATTTCATTTCTCAGTTGCCTCAGGGATATGATACTCAGGTTAGTCACTTATTCTTGTCCTCTACGGCGGTCTAAAGTACCGCCAAATTTGTCAAAATTACATTAATTCGTATTAATTTATATCCTTCTATCGGTTAATTGCGACTTAAGTATTAAAATTTATAATTTATTTTTGAAATAAACTTCGATATAGTTAATATATATTTTTAAATTATAATAAAATATCAAAATAAAAATAAGTTTGAAAAATATTTAATATGTTAAATTTATTAAAAATTAGTAGTTATCTATATAAAAAATATTATGTAAAATTAATTTGTATTATATATATATAAAATATTATACAAACTAGTGTTATATATATTATGCAAAGGCTTGATTAGAATATCCTTTAATCCGTCAATTCATCTAAAACCGCTCAAATCGTAATTTAACAATTTATCAATCTACTAATTTGCTATTCAATTTATAATTTTACTTTCAAATTAGCCAAACAAGACCGCCCCTCCCTCTAGCTATCTCACCTCACCATTCTTTAAATTTGATACTGTCACTCTTTTTTTTTTCAACACAGTTTTGAATATTCAAGTTTTTTATTTTTCATATTTTGTTTTATTAGTTTTTTTTTTTCGGATACACATCTAGATGTATTTAAAAAATAAAATATTTATAAAAAAAATTTACTAATAAATACAAAATAAAAATAAAAATATATTGAATTTTTGTATTTATTGATTTTTTTAAAATTCATAAATTTTATAACTTTTAAATATATTTAAATTAAATAGATCTAAAAGATTGGTTAAAATATTAAAAAAATCACTAATATATATATAGATTGAAGACTCAAAAGTACTTTTAAAAATTGAAAATTCAATATTAATTACACAAATAATTATCACTAAAAAAACTAAAATACCCTTTTTAATGGGTATACAATTTTATAAGAGCAAAGTTGAATACATATAACTCGTACACAAAAAATAATCAGAGTATTAAATGAATTGTCCAAAATCATTTAAATGTGAGTTTCACTGTATAAGAATTTCAATATCACATTATCTTTGTAGATATGTTTCTGTGCAAGAATTATGTGCACGTAATTTTATTAATTTTATAATTACAAACACATGGGTACAGGTGTAATTAGCACAACTCATTATATTAACACTTAAGAAGTTATTGGTTCGTTCAGCAGTAGTATCACGCGACGCTCAATATACATTATGATTGGTGAATAGAGTGAAATCTACGATTTTGTGTTAGGTGATTAGAGAATATAAGAGGACATGAAAATTTGTGATTGATTTGAAATATGAGACTGACCATACAAAATGGATGAAAATTTAAGGCTTTTTTTTTTATGTAGGTTGATTGATAGCAATGACAATTAGGTAGAAGTGGCCTTGTCAGAGATGTTCAATGTATCAAAATATTAAACTATCATCCTCACAAGTCAGATTACTAACTATTTTAGAAGATTTATACACAGTTCACACTAGTTATTCTCATACAAATCCAGCAAGAAAATGTTCCGTGGCCCCTCATACTTGGAAAGTGGCCATCTCTTTATATATATTTTTTTTTTATTTTTTTTGGAAAGGGACAAGACTAGGCACAATTTCCCGAAACATCATAAAATTTCTTAATATGGATACATTATTAAATAATAATACAGTACTTACTTAGATTTTAAGTTCCTTAATGTCAAAAAATTCTTAATTAATAAATCTTAAGATTGGGTACAGCCTTTCAACGGCAACATCATCTCTCTGCCTCCCACTACTAATACTACATCTCCAGATAATCACTTTTTGTACTTTATTTATTTAAATAAAAAAAACAATTCAACATCATTAAATCATAATACAGTACTTACTTAGATTTTAAGTTCCTTAATGTCGAAAAATTCTTAATTAATAATTCTTAAGCTTGGGTACAGCCCTTCAACGGCAACATCATCTCTCTGCCTGCCACTACTAACACTACATCTCCGGATAATCACTTTTTTTACTTTATTTATTTAAATAAATAAAAATTCAGCTAATCAGAACATTCTATTGGAGCCACAAGTGTTCCCTTAGCAAAATATAAAATTAACATCCTAATAGTACATCCACTCAAGATTCTATATATTTGAGTTGACCAAAAATAGTTGAGAGTTATAAAATAAGTGTTTTAAAGAAGTTCTAATTGTGTGGGCAGTAATGTGATGTTTGTGCTTTTTTTAACCGTGCCACATTAGTAAAGCTCTGTTTAGAGTTCTATTATTAAAGTTATAAAGTGATGGAAACTTGTGCAACTTTTATTATTCTTGGAAAAGATATTGAAATAGTTAAAACCAAACTCAATTATGATGTGGGTAGATCATGTGTTTATTAGAGGTATATGATTGCTAGAGTTCTTTTTGTAGGAGAAATACAACTATGAGGTATGCATATTTATAACTATTGTTGAATTTTTGATGGTTTTCATGTCCTTAATTTCTCTTTTGTTAATATTTCCCTTATCTACTTTTTATTTTCGTTTTGTGTAGTTATATTTTTAAAAGGAGAATTGAGAATTCTAAAATCGTATGATTTGTTTCGTTTCTTTTCTTTTTTAAAGAACATACCATATTAATTATTAGACTATTTAATGAAATTAAAAGAAAATAATAGTAAATTGAAAAGAACCAATAGAATAATTACAAACATATTTTTGGTATTTAAAAAATAAAAAAATCATAGAAAAATATTAGAGTTTTGAGACTCAAAGAGCTCACAACGTTTTTGCATATATTATATCATTTGTATTTGTCAATTTATTATCTAATAAATTTCAAAAAAATTTAGCATATCGATATTTCAAAGTTTGAATGGAGATACTCTAACGAACTATTATACATTTCAAATAAGCGTAAATTACATTGACACCCTCCGAAGTTTATATTTATTACAATTCTCCCCTCACATTTGGAAAATTACACTGATCTCCCTTGTTAATTTAATTTTAGGGCAAATTACATATACCCCCTTGAGGTTTAGCAAAATTACAGATACCCTCCTAAGGTTTGAGAAATTACAGACACCCCCTGAAGGTTATATTTACATAACAAATTAGAGGGCAAATTGTTATGAAAATATAAACTTCTAGGGGCAATTTGTTATGAAAATATAAACCTCAGGGGGATATTTGTAATTTCCGAAACCTTAGGAGGGTATCTGTAATTTAGCTAAATCTCGAGGGAGGTATATATAATTTGCTCTTAATTTTATGTATAATGATCATTACGGTGAAAGGGGAAATTGTTATGAAACTTTAAACCTCAGGAACACAATCTATAATGAAATTTTAAACCTCAGAGAGGGAGATGTAATTTTTAAAAGGTGAGGGACGAAACTGTAATAAATATAAACCTCAGGGGGTGTCAATATAATTTACCCTTCAAATAGTTATTAGGGCTTAATCCGGAAAAAGACCTCAAGTGAAATAAAAAAAGATTTTTTTCACGATTGCCTCTTAAAATTTGAACCCATAATTTTGAGTTACGCTATTTATTTATTTTTTCTAATTTAGTTGCTAAAAAAGATTTCAAAATATCTTCATATTACGATTGGAATTATCATTAATGTTGTCTTAAGAGCTA
The DNA here is from genome assembly GCA_025200525.1 of Camellia lanceoleosa. Taxonomy (NCBI): domain Eukaryota; kingdom Viridiplantae; phylum Streptophyta; class Magnoliopsida; order Ericales; family Theaceae; genus Camellia; species Camellia lanceoleosa. The sequence continues at coordinate 213,895,751 of CM045758.1, forward strand.
AATAGTGAAAAATGATATATGTTATCGGATTAATTTTATTAATTTTTTCACTTCTTGCATACATTCACAACAATTAATGGCATCGTTTGAAAAATTAACTATTTTAATTGATAAATCATACATAATATTTACTGTTTAAATTGATGGGATAAAAAAGTGAATAATTTTACTATATTTTTTTACAGGTGGGTGAGAGGGGTGTCCAAATGTCTGGAGGCCAGAGGCAGAGAATCGCAATCGCAAGAGCCATAATCAAGGCCCCACGCATTCTTCTCCTGGACGAAGCCACAAGCGCATTAGACTCCGAATCCGAACGAATCGTGCAAGAAGCACTCGACAAGGCCGCGGTTGGCCGCACCACCATCATCATCGCCCACCGCCTCTCCACCATCCGCAATGCCGACATCATCGCAGTTATCCAAAACGGTCAGGTAATGGAAACCGGCTCACACGACCAATTAATCCAAGATGAAAACGGCCTCTACACATCCCTAATTCAACTCCAACAAACCGAAAAATCAGACAACAACAACATGATAGCATCAACATCTTCCAATACAATTGCGAAATTCGACACGAACAACACGAGTAGTCGGAGACTGTCAATGGTGAGTCGATCTAGCTCTGCAAGCTCAGCCGCAATGAGCCAGAGAACTGAAACTAATGATAAAATCAAAGAAGAGCAAGTTTTTCGAGTACCGTCATTTCGGAGACTGTTAGCGATGAATCTGCCGGAATGGAAGCAAGCGATTATGGGGTGTTCCAGTGCGGTGTTGTTTGGTGCGGTTCAGCCAGTTTATGCCTTTGCAATGGGGTCGATGATATCGGTGTATTTTTTGCCTGATCACAGTCAGATTGAGTCGAGGACGAGGGGATATGCGTTGAGTTTTCTTGGATTGGCGGTGTTTTCGCTAGTGATTAATATAACTCAGCATTATAATTTCGCTTACATGGGGGAGTACTTGACGAAGAGAATTAGAGAGAGGATGCTTTCGAAGATACTCACTTTTGAAGTTGGGTGGTTTGATCGGGATGAGAATTCTAGCGGTGCTATTTGCTCTAGCCTCGCCAAAGATGCTAATGTGGTATGTTTACTCTTCTACTATCTCAATTTTATTTATTTATTTATTTATTTATTTTTCCCAAATACACATAATACAATATTGACAATATTATATTCTGTGCACGTTTCTCTTTAAAAAATTTACTACAATCATTTGCACTTCATACACTAGGCTCTCCCTAGGTAAACATTTTTTTTTTATATGATGGGGTGTCCGATGGCATACCTCGACTAAAATATAGCACATTAAGTTGATCATTGGAAATTAAGGGGTTGTTTGGTTTTTGAGTTGGGCTAAAAAATCACAAAAGGATAAAAAAAATCAAAAAATCGCAAAAAGTCAAAAATACATAAGGACAAAAAAAATTCACCATTCGAAAGCTAAAAAGTCAAAAAAGCCAATCAAGAATACCAAACGAACAAAAAAGTCTCAAGCTAAAAAAGTCAAAAAGGCCAAAAAACTAATTAAAAAAGTCATTGCCAAACGAAGGCTAAGTTAGTTACAGTGAAATATAGGTAACGTAGAGAGTGAAGTTATTAAGCTCTGTATATACTTTGTGATCTATGTCAATGAATAAGCGACTCTTTAAAAAACTACCAACCAACAATCATGCTAAATCTTATCAATATAGTACTTTTAATCTATCCCTAATGATGTGAAAGAGAGAGAATAAAGAAAGAAAAAATGTTTTAGAGCTCTAATTATTAAGCTCTAAAACCAGCTTTAATAAGTTGGTAGTGGGCTCCACACACTTTGATGTAATGTTTTGGTCTTAATATTTTTTTTTTCTTCTCCTTGCCATGTCATTAGTGCTCTATTAAAATACCAAAATTAGTGCTCTGAATCATTGTTGAAATGCTTAAGACACCTAATTTATCACTCTTAAAAATCACCCCTAATGATGTGTCTGATAAGTGTTAAATTTTGATTTGTCAAACATTCTATTACATGGGATCTAGTCTCAATATCACATCATTAAGGGTGATAAATTAGAGAGACATAACATTGTTAAAAGAGAGAGGAGTGTAGGTTTATCTGTTCATATGATTCTTTCCATATCATTCGGAATGGTCCATTTCAGGTCATTAGAAATGAATTAGTAGTGTCAAATTAATACTTTCAAACCATTTTCACCAGTAATGACATTAACAGAGAGTATTTGTTCTTGAGTGGTGCCACGACCCTATGAAACACCAAATAACTTGGCGAAGTGGTAGTTATATTATACACTGATTATTGTTAGTTTGATTGCCTCAGAGTTCTTTGGTTAAAATGATTAAACTATGATATATGTAGGTTGTTGAAGAACAATTAATTTTTTATTAGTTAAAATGATTAACTATGATATATGTAGGTTGTTGAAGAATAAGTAATTTTTTTTATTATTTAAAATGATTAACTATGATATATGTAGGTTGTTAAAGAATTATCAGATAATTACACGTATCTATTTCTTCATCTAGGGTGATTGGCTAAGATTCTAACAACCCTTTTAAAATCTCGAGATTAAGGATAATGATAATGTGTTTAAAAAATGAACCTACCTCTACAAAGATGTTAGGTAAAGACTCCAATAATTATTCTACTGATCTTGCATGTAATTAAGAGTGTTAATCTCGTGCATTTATTAAAAATGTAAAATTTGTATATATGTTAATTAGACTCATTGTCAACTGTGACTTGAAGGCAACGTGTGACCTTTACTTTTATTCTGCATAACTCAGATGAAATGAAAAATACTTTTGTTAAGAGTGTGTTTTTTGTTAAGAATTTTGAAATTATTCTATGTATAGACATTAAAAAAAATGTACAATTATTTGTAAAATACGCAAATGAACCTTTTCCATTCTATTAAAAATAAAAAAATTTGTTTGTTCCTAAAGGAACGATTAAAATCCCATGGAGAAATTTTTTAAAAATAAAAGAATTATGAAGAAATATATATATATATATATATATATTCTTTTTAAGGTTTCCTTTTAATCTTAAAATTGGAGGAACCAATTGGACCATACATGTAATTAGCTCACTGTCAGGCTTGGTCCAAATTCAACTCAGGACCGAAACCATATAAAGGCCCAAAGCAACTAGTACCAAACAAGCCCAAGGGAGCCTGTTGGAACTTAAATTCCTCACATCTACTTTTAGCCTAACTACTGGGTGTGTTGTTTTCACAATTTTTGCAGGTGAGATCTTTGGTGGGTGACAGAATGGCACTCGTTATCCAAACCTTCTCAGCAGTAACCATAGCTTGCACCATGGGCCTGATCATCGCATGGAGGCTCGCGGTTGTCATGATCGCTGTCCAACCCCTCATCATCGTCTGCTACTATTGCAAGCGTGTCTTGCTCAAAAGCATGTCCAAAAAGGCTATCAAGGCCCAAAATGAAAGTAGCAAGCTTGCGGCCGAGGCTGTCTCCAACCTCAGAACCGTCACGGCCTTCTCCTCCCAAGCCCGAATCCTCCAAATGCTGGAAAATGCACAAGAAGGCCCACAACGAGAGAGCATCCGACAATCATGGTTCGCTGGTATCGGGCTTGGTACCTCCCAAAGTCTCATGTCATGCACTTGGGCCTTGGACTTCTGGTATGGTGGCAAACTCATATCTCAAGGCTACATTACTGCCAAAGCCCTCTTTGAGACCTTCATGATCTTAGTGAGCACGGGCCGGGTCATTGCAGATGCGGGTACCATGACTAACGACCTTGCAAAAGGGTCGGATGCGGTCGGGTCAGTTTTTGCAGTACTGGACCGGTACACTGGAATTGAGCCCGATGACCCAGAAGGTCACCAACCTAACAAAATAACAGGCCATGTGGAGCTACGTGAGGTCCAATTCGCGTACCCGGCGAGGCCTGATGTGATGATCTTCAACGGCTTTTCAATCAACATTGAATCAGGGAAATCAACGGCGTTGGTAGGACAAAGTGGTTCCGGCAAGTCCACCATCATTGGATTGATTGAGCGATTCTACGACCCACTTGGCGGGGTAGTCAAAATCGACGGTCGTGACATAAGGACATACCATCTGAGATCATTAAGGAAACATATAGCGCTTGTTAGCCAAGAACCAACTCTATTCGCTGGGACCATCCGCGAAAACATCACATACGGAGCGTCCGATAAGACAGATGAAACAGAGATCATCGAGGCCGCTAAGGCAGCCAATGCTCACGATTTTATCGCAGGACTGAAAGACGGGTACGACACATGGTGCGGGGACAGAGGATTGCAGCTCTCGGGGGGTCAGAAGCAGCGAGTTGCTATAGCTCGTGCTATACTGAAAAACCCAGCAATTCTATTGCTAGACGAGGCGACCAGTGCATTGGATAGCCAATCGGAGAAAGTGGTACAGGACGCACTTGAGAGAGTAATGGTGGGCAGGACTAGTGTGGTGGTGGCGCACAGGTTAAGTACTATACAGAATTGTGATACGATCGCCGTGTTGGACAAAGGGACGGTTGTGGAGAGAGGGACCCACTCTTCTTTGTTAGGGAAGGGGCCCAATGGAGCATACTACTCACTTGTTAGCCTTCAGAGAAGGCCCCATACAGTTTGAGTCATCAATCAACTAATAATAATAATGGGTGGGGATGATGATGATGATGATGATGATGATGATGATGGGGTTGGCTGCAAATTAGGCCTTTTTGGTTTTGCCACCTATCAAGATGATTGGGGTTGTTGAGAAGCTCTTTATCTTGAATTATTATTATTGTTATTATATGTATGAGCTTTGAATTTGCCTTTGTAGTAAGGGTTTATTATATATTAATTGTATATATAGCTAGGGTCAAATTTGCTTTACCAAGGGAGTAAAGCGGTTTTTTATTTCTATTTTTCTAGTAGAGTGCAGATCCTCTCCTTGCAAAGTTGAACTTGCGAGCGTCCTTGCAACGGCTGAGATCAGCCGTTGCACATCCAACGGCTAAGATTAAAAAAAAAAAATGAAATTTCAACCAAAGAAGAACCCAGAAGAGCAAATGAGGAATTGATGCCAAATGGGTCTAACAGAAAGTGAGATTCCAAACAAAGACCGAGCTTTCTCTTCGTTCTTCATTTTTCTTTCAACTCTCTGCTCCAAAGATTTTTCAACAATGAATATGAATCGAATTCGAATCAATTGTGTTAACCAAATATATAAAAATCTTTTCGCCATTGGAGGCACTTGAGAAGCATTTGGAGCGAGTCAGTGACTCAGAAGTCTCTGGCTCGGAGAAATTTGAGGAGAATCACGTCTGATTTGTCGTCATTTGAGAGGAGAGAGATGGCCCACATGGAGCCTGGACCATGAGAAGCCATAAGCTTGTCTTTAAGCTCTTGGAGAGCTTTGCGTTCGGAGGATTTGAGGTGGGAAACAAAACAAGAGTCTTCACGGAACGAGGGGGTTGTGGTTTTGGGGAGGATTCGGGATTTGGGTCTTGGTGGAGAGGCTGTTGAATTGAGATTGGTGATGAGGATTCCATTAATGGAGGTTTTTGTGTGAGACCCAAATGCAATTTCTAGAGAGAGAGTGATGATGATGAAGTATATATATGAAGGAAAGAGATTTGGTTATTCAGAGAAGCTCTGGTTTCGAATCTGAAATTTCATCTTTTTTTTTTTTTTTTTTTTTAATCTCAGTCATTGGATGTGCAACGGCTGATCTCAGCCGTTGCAAGGACGCTTGCAAAGTTTGGTTTTGCAAGGAGAGGATCTGCACTCTTTCTAGTAAGGCCTGGTTTGGGGTGCCTTAAAAAAGTCAAAAAGTTAAAAAATTACTATCATATTTAAATCACATCACTTCAAACCTAACCCATATTTTGTAAAAAGTCAAAAAATACACTTATTTAGAACATCCCAAACAACCCCTAATTCTACTAACTTCTTTTCTTATTTTTTTCATTTTTTTCCTTCAAAAAATATACGAAATGTAATGTTGGTGGAGTGTGGTGGGTACATAGCATTTTCCAATATGCAATGCTACCAACTTTTTATTGTGTATTTTGTGGGAAAAAATATGAGTTTGTAGCATTTTTGTTTGTTATTTCATCATCACTTACTATTGAGCGCATTCAATTTATGAATAAAAAGTAAGATTGGACTAAATAGTCTCAAGAAAATAATATAGAATTTGATTCAGACTTTTGATTTATAATTACTTGATATAACACTTTTATCGCAAAATTTTAAAAATGCCTCATTTTAAAATAAGTTATTATGGAATTAACTATCTTAAAGTAACTTATAATGGCTTATTTTGGAAAAATGGTAAAAAGTGATTTTTTGGCTTTTAACTAAGCTTTTGTCTTTTTTAGACAAATGATTTGGGAAGTTGGTAAAAAGTTACTTTTGACTTTTTTTATTAATGTTTGTTTATGATGTCAAATCATAATAAAATGATCAAACTACCCTTATTTATTTAAAATATTTATAACTTCACCTATGTAACACATTTTGACCCATGAGGGATAAAATTGTAATTTTACCATTAGCTAAAAACCAACTGCCCAAATGAAAAAAAAGACAAAAAAACTAACTTTTAACTTTTGCTACTGACCTAAAAAAGTGGCTAAAAGTCATGTTGCCAAAACACCCCAATGTCTAATATTTTTAAGTTGTGTGCACATACTAGGAACTGTTATTTTTTATTTTTCTTATGGTAATTTGTCATTTTCAACATTGGTGATGATTTCAGAAAGATGTAATGTGGACAAATGATTGGAACTATTAATTGGTAATCAATCCCAATTTGTCTGAGAAAAAGGTGGTAAAATGGTGACCATGGTGGTCTCATATTTGGTAAAAATAAGTTTTCAAATTTCACTATCGTTGTTTTTTAATGGTGACAATGGTCTCATATTTGGTAAAAATAATTTAAAAAATTCATATCATTATCTCTCTTTTTATTACAAAAAAATTGTAATTTTTCAGCATATCATCTCTTATGTATATAGATTTCTATTAATGACCTATATCTATTTTTTAACATTCAACAATCTTACATCAAACAAAGGGGCCAATGTAAAAACGTGCCAAACCATAGGTGAAAAAAGTATGTATTTCTCATCCTACCTAACATTATAAACTATATAAACAGACTATTTGTTTTTAAAAATGCTTGTGTATACATACCTTTTATGAAACAAAGAAATCAATATGAAAACTTGTCACAAGTAAAAAGGCATATATTTTTTTTCATCCCACCGTACATGGTAAACTATATAAAAACTATTTTATTAATTTGTATTTATAATTAGTTATTAATGCATTAATAAAAGTTTTCAATACGACATCGATAAATGTGTATATATTAAATTTTACTATAACATATAATTTCAAGATGCTCATAACTGATTCATACAATCGCAAATTGTTATATCTACTAAAAGTGATATCTATTTGTTCTACTCGCGAATCATAATTAATGTTGAGATTCTTGTTATTTCTATTTTTATTGAAATTTGTCCTTATTGAATAGTTTTTACCTTTCTCATTGCGATTGTGATCATGATCGTGACGGTAATCGTAATCCACACTAATTATTAGTTTACCAACCCCATGTTATTGGGATTAAGTTCCCCTTTTGTCTGAGTTTTTATTTCATTTCATGTTCTAATTACACATTATTATTATTATTTACGCTCACAAACAAACCTTCACCTAAAAATCAAATTGTAATGGAGCCATGAAGTTCTGGGCCCAATCTATGGACTTGAATGCAGTTATGGGCCTAAACTATGAGAAATGTTACCAAGCAAGCGAGCCCAGCGAACAAAATAACCTCATACCTTAGCTTGGACCAAGGCCATCCACCTAATTTTTAATTGAAGTTTATAGCCACCGCATAAAGTATTGATTAAATTATTCTTTTGTAATTATTAGGTGGATTCGATACACTATATGATCATGTGTCTGGTGAATAATATTTGGTGACTTATTTATTACTATTTATATTTTTCCATTTCGTACATGGTATTTTTAAAAAGTAAAATAATTATTCACGTTTTAAAGAGTTTTATCTAACATATATGCATGAATGAAATTAGGAAAAAACTAGAGGACCATAACTCTCCTGTTTTATAAATAAAATGATGTGTTAGTATAAAAAATGTATATTTTATTATTTTTCCATCTTGCATGCTCTTTTTATTTTTTATAATTTTTTTTCATCCTGTTAAAAATTGTTTATATGATATTTGAATTTTTTTTATGTGTATATATAATTTATATATCGTATTTTACATACACGTGTTTGTTTATACGGTGAAAAAATATTATTTATCTTTTAACCCTTGTAATGATAAAATCCTGATTTCGTCCCTGTATATATATACTATAGAAACAAATAATGATCTTATCATGATTTTTTTACAATAATAATATTACTATTTTTGTTTCACGATAGTAAGATATATTAATTAAATACATAATTTATTAGTTTAAATTTAAAATCGAAGTAAAAAAATGGGAGACTTATTTATAAGTCCTTTTTCAGACACTTATGGTAGGCTAAGTCCTGTTTAATTTTTTATAGAGTATCAAGTCCTATTTAGATAGGAATGTATTCCACAAGATCCTACATAAACGTAGCATGATGTGACACTTACATAAACGTAACGTAACATGATACCTATATATACGTAACGTAACGTATATAAACGTAACGTAACATGATACCTATATATACGTAACGTAACGTGACACCTACATAAACGTAATATAACGTCTCACATTACGTTTCGCAAACTTAAATGAGTTCTTATTTTTTTAAATTGAATGTGAAAATATTATTGGTTTATGTTGGTATTACGTTACGTTTCATATAAATGTAATCTATGACAACATTTAATTTCCTAATAGGTATCACGTTACGTTTATGTAGGTGTCACGTTACGTTACGTTTATGTAAATATGATCTACGGTAACATTCAATTTCCTATAGATCATAGGTGTCACGTTACGTTACGTTTATGTAGATATGATCTATGGTAACATTCAATTTCCTATATATGATTTTACTATTATTTATGATATTAACAACTAATATTGAGAGTAGATGTGTCAATAAATTTTCCACAGGACTTATGAAAACATAAGTTTTTTAGTATGACCATATGTAGCATAAATTTTCCTAATAGGACTTATAAATAATTTTTCTTGAAAAATATATTTACTATTTTTCTATAAATTTTAAAATAAATGATTAAGATATAAATAAAATCACGAACATGTGAGGTTATTAGTTTTATAAGAGGGATTAAGGCATTATTTTATAGAGTATGAAGGGGTTTTTTTTTTTTTTTTGAACAAAAAAAAAAAGAATGCTTTGTGATGTCATTACGGTATCCGTAGGCTCAGGTCTCGGAATAATCGGTTACCAGCCTGATTTAACCCAACCCATAGGAAGGGACCCACTATCGAGGCACCAATACAAGCTCAGATTTTAATCGGAGTACAAGGTGAGGTCTTTGTAAAGAACCAGTTGCAAAGCAACCTTTGTTCACCTTCCCCGGGATTCGAACCTGGGTCAAGCTTGAGAAATAGGAAGCATTCACCGTCAAGCCACCACCCTCGGTGTTAGAGTATAAAGGTATTGACCCAAAAAAATTTACATACTACATTATTATTTTTTTCACATAAATATAAAGAAAAATGTCTCGTAACTCAAATTTTATGACTCAAAAGTGGCTTAAATGGCCAAAACGACGTCGTTTGACGTCGTTTTAACCATTTGAGCCACTTTTGAGCCCCAAATTTGAACTACGTAGCATTGTTGAAATATAAAATTCACATCGTCTGTGAATTCTACACCTCATATCATAAAAAAATAATTTAATATGTAAAATTTTATATTTTTTCATTTTATTTGATGATTTAAGGGTGGTTTGTGATAATCTAAATAAATGTACTTTTTAATTTTTTATAAAATATGAATTTGGTATGGGTTAGGTTTAAAGTGATGCGATAAAGAAATGATATGACTTAAATAAGATGACGTGATTTAAATAGAATAATAACTTTTTAACTTTTTAATTTTTTTAAATTATGATAAACAAGATCTTAATTATGTCCAATTGCATTATTAATATTGACTCGGATTACAAATAAAAACCCAAAAAATATGTAACAGTGTCACGTAAATGAAACCAGGGATGGTACACATTTTTTCTCTCCCCACTTTTTTTACCTCCTTGTTCCTCAACTTGGTTGTTTCCCAACGTTAGAGAGAGAGAGAGAGAGAGAGAGAGAGCAGAAAGAAAAATTAGAGTAGAAGACGATTCGTTCTCTCAAAAAGTTGATCGAAAGAATTGAACTCGATTTTGCTTTTCAAGATTGTTACTCGTTAGATCTGCTCACCAGTTCTCTGTTCCTTTCCCGAGAAAATCTGGGAGGAACCAGTGGTAAGAGTACAGGACTTGATTGGAAATATTTTTTTTTCCTTTGCTTTTTTGTGTTGTTTTTTGCGGTTTTTGGTTTGACAAAAAAAAAAAAAAAGTTACTTTTGTTTGTTGTGCAGAGATGAAGCGATTACGAGATGATGTTAATGCTAACTCGCAATTTAAGCGGCCATTCAGTTCTTCTCGTGTGGAATCGTGAGCTATATCTTTCTCTCTATATAATTATGTCTTTTTATCATATGTATCTCTTTCTACAATTGTTGGATTCTCGATTTGTTCTTTTGTTTGATTTTGGTAAATTCTGAATCATGTTGGTTAGAATTTTGTATTTTAAAAAAAAAAAAATGTTTTGTTTTGTAATGGTTTTACTGTAAGTTGATCTGTTTCTTTCCTGGTAGGCGACCGTAGGGTTGATTTATTGGGTTGTTGTATTGTTTTTTTTTTTGTTCAATGCTATGTTTTGTGATGAGTTACCATGGGATTTCCTTGAATTCTGTGAGGTCTTGTATGTTTAATCACTGATTTCAGGTACATGGTTTCAGTAGGAAAAATTTGTGATCAGAATCTGGTGATACCCTCTATTTTTACTTACTTCGAATAGATTGTATGGTCAACCACTTTTTTGGTTCCCAAACTAATCGTGGAAAAGAGATGCAAATAAAAATTACAAACAATGAGCCTAATAGTTGCATCTAACCATGTAGAGTGTAGGATTTTATTATCTGTGCTTTCAAATAATAGAACCTAAACTCCAAGGGGTTAGCCGTTTGATGAGTTGATTTGTGATATGTGCCTTAGCAAGCATAGGTCACAAGTTCAAATCTCATGAAATATCTAACCAGTAATTATGCTGTATGTATTAGATGGCGAAACTGCATGTATTTGGGGAGTAGTCGGGGCAAAGCTCCGGATATCTTTGTTATCAAAAAATTATAAAAATTGATAGAAAACCTATCACTCTCAGCACCAAAATTAGCATTTGCAGAATATAAGATGAACTGCAAATCAACTGTTCTATGGATTTTGGTTTACTGGTGTTATTATTGAGTGAGTTGACCTTTGTCAAATTATAATTTTTTTTCTGGTGATGAAGCAACGGGCAGCCCCAGATCCCTGGAGGAGGAGGAGGAGGAGGAGTTGGAGGTGGTGGTGGTGGTGGTGGAGGTGGAGGTGCGCAGAAACTAACAACCAATGATGCCTTAACTTACCTCAAGGAAGTTAAGGATATGTTTCAAGATCAAAGAGATAAATATGACATGTTCCTTGATGTCATGAAAGATTTTAAGGCTCAAAGGTACATAGTTTTCTCCTTATCTGTTTATCACGTGGCAAATGGGTCAGCACTGAATATTTCATCAAATTCATTTAATGGACTTAATTTTTTCAGAATCGACACTACTGGTGTCATAGCGAGGGTGAAAGAACTATTCAAAGGGCACAACAATCTAATCTTTGGGTTTAACACCTTCTTGCCAAAGGGTTATGAAATTACCCTCATTGATGAGGAAGAGCCCCCGGCAAAGAGAACTGTTGAGTTTGAAGAAGCTATAAGTTTTGTAAACAAGATAAAGGTGAAATTGTTTTTAGATTGTGTATATTGAGCCGCTGATTATAATTTATGGGGCATCTAATAGATGGATTTTTTTCCCTACAGAAACATTTCCAAAATGATGATCATGTATATAAATCATTTCTTGAGATCTTGAATATGTACAGAAAGGAGCATAAGGGCATTAATGAGGTCTACCATGAGGTAAAATTGTAGTATCTTTTATTTTTAACTTAAATGACATAAATTGCTTTATATTTGACCATCCGTTGGTGTGTGGATAATTTTGTTATACTGATTTTTATAGTTTTAGAGATTATTTTCCATTGCTTTGTAGGTTGCTGTACTTTTTTAAGACCACTCAGATTTGCTTGGTGAGTTCACAAGATTTTTACCTGATACGTCAGCTACAGCATCAGCTCCACATGTTTCACTTGGCCGACATTCTTTTAATTGCAATGATGAGAAGAGTTCTGTTATGACCACATCACGGCAGGTACCTACGAACAAGGTAAATTCTTGTTTCCTTTCATGGTTTCTTTGTTTATTTTTCTCCTCCATGTTTGTGTGTACTTGTTTTCTAGTTCTTTCATAATAAAAGGATGAGCCTCCTTTGCTTTTTAGCAACGCCGGCGAGACAGGAGTATTACACCCCACACAGATCATGATTTAAGTGTTGAACGCACTGACATGGATGATGATAAAACAATGATGAAAATGCAGAAGGATCAGAGGAAACGTGCTGAAAAGGAGAACAGGGACAGAAGAAATTGTGATCAGGACTACAAAGAATCTGAGAATGATAGCAATAGGGACTTCAGCATGCAACGCCTTAATGAAAAGAGGAAATCTGCCCGGAAGGTTGAAGACTTCGGAGTGAATCCTGTTGTGGCCTCTTATGATGATAAAGATGCATTGAGAAGTGAGTTGATGATGCCACTTGTGATTATAAAGATGCCTTCAGAAAATTCCTTTTGTTTTATCTTTTTATTCCAGTCTTTTATATGTAGAAGCAGTTGTGTTTTGTCATGTCATGGTGTGCCTTGAAAAATCAGCTCTTAAGTCACATTTATATGATTTTTGTGGAATTTTTTTTTTAAATGTTGGGTAATTATTTCTGAATCATGAGTTCATGTTGTCATGGAAATTCACTCATACTGTTTTTATGTTACTTGTTAAGGATATTATCTGGTTGCCAGAGACGAGTAGAAACTGTCCACCCCACTTTTCTCCTTTTTTGCTCTACTTCTAAACTTTGATTTTCCCATGTTGATGAGAATGAATTTTGCCTGTTATTAGATTCTTTTGGAGTATATGTCCATGATCTCAATGTTTTGAAGTTAAAAAATGTCAGTTTTGTCTCTTATGTTTTTTTGGTTGGATTGTTGCCACATAATGCATAGTCTCATCATTCCCTTGTTTCTTAACTTTTTAAACGTTTTGTTTGCTACATGTCATTCCAGGCATGTACAAGCAAGAGTTCATTTTCTGTGAGAAAGTGAAAGAGAGGTTGTGCAGTTCAGATAATTACCAGGCATTCTTGAAGTGTCTTCATATATACAGCACAGAAATAATCACAAGAAGCGAATTACAAAATTTGGTATGTGTCACTCTATCAATGCTATGTCACTCTATCAATGCTATCTATTTGGGTGGCGAGTGTCTTTTGTTTCATCTTTTGAACTAATTGTTCCATTCATTAATGATAAATTGGGTTAACCCCCCTTGCTAAATCTGGGCACTGTTGATTCTGTATGGTGTTGGCACATGGAAATCTACTTAAGCATGGAAAAAGTTGTTGTATGATTGTTGCCCTGTGCTGGCCCATCTGAATGATTGACTCGAAAATTTTAACCAAGCTTCTGTCCGATTTTCAAGATGCCCAGAGTTGAGACTATGCTCCCATCCTTTGATGATTGAACGCAGCCCATATATATATATATATTTGATATGTAGTCTGGGTATATCTTATAGATCTTTTAACCCTTATATTGGTTTGCTATCAGTTACAAGTTATTTCTTTGTCAGCCTGTTGTCTGTCCATGTCCACTGTGTATGGTATATAGAACCAGACTCAGGCCGAAATAGCTTCCATCCCTCCTTCCCCATTTTGGCCAAGTATTGTTCAATTTGTACCCAATTAGGTTGATTTACATTATTCTAAAACTTTATTCATTGCAGGTTGGTGATTTACTTGGAAAATTTCCAGACCTTATGCATGGGTTCAATGAATTTTTGGAGCGTTGTGAGAATATTGGTAACCCTTGGAATTTTATTGTTGTTTAACTTGTTTGATCTGGACATATTAAGGTTGTTTCTGATTAAGGCGTCATTTGCAGATGAATTTCTTGCAGGAGTTATGAATAAAAGTATGTAACATTGCCTTGTCCTTTATCCTTTATAATAGAATCATTAGTTTTTGTTCAATTGTTCAACTAATAAGAGCCACTAGTTCCGTGTTTAAAATGCGGTCTATCAGCCTTGAGGTTGTGGGTTCAAACTTGAAAGCAGACACTTTATACATATATTGCCAGTGGTTAGGACTGTAGCTAATCTACCATTCACAGACCCTCATCCAATGTGGAATAAATTTGGCGTATTTTTTTTTTTTTTTGTGCTCAACTAATGAGCCTTTATAAAGCAAGACTTTAAGTAGTAATTGTGAGTGGAGGACTAGATTTTTTAATTTTTTATTTAAATTTTTTTTTGACTGCATGGTTTGAGCAAGTGGAACAAACATTTCGATATTTTGCTTTTTCATATGTGTTTGCAAAGTTTGACATAGCTTTTCTGTTAATAGCAGAACCTTTGTGGACTGAAGGGCATGTATCCAAAACGGTGAAGGTAGAGGACAAAGATAAGGAGCAGAAACGTGAAATTGAGGGAGCAAAAGAAAAGGATAGATACAAGGAGAAGTATATGGGAAAATCTATCCAAGAACTTGACCTTTCTAACTGTCAACGCTGTACTCCTAGCTATCGACTTCTGCCTGATGATGTGCGATTTTTATTTTCTTCTTCTGCTTTTGTTTGTTTGTATATCGTAACTTCGTTGTTGATTGCGATTTCATTCTTGACACTATGCAGTATCCAATACCTTTAGTAAGTCAGAGATCAGAGCTTGGTGCTCAACTGTTAAATGACCATTGGGTATCTGTAACTTCTGGCAGTGAGGATTACTCTTTTAAACACATGCGCAGAAATCAGTATGAAGAAAGCCTGTTTAGATGTGAGGATGATAGGTAAAAACTCTCTCATATTGTTGTTTTAGTTTAGGTAATATAGGCCTTATTTTGTATATTTTGTCAATTTATTTACATCACTTTACAACTAATTATTACTGTGTGGAATTAGAAAAATCCATGTTCCTGTATTTAAGAATTGTTTTTTAGATATCCTTTATTGCATTCTGCACTGCTTGAATGATACTTGATGTTTATGTTGAAGACAAAAGTTCCTCTCTATTAGGTTTGATCAAGGATTCAAGGCTTCTTTGACTCAACTTGTTTAATGATGGAACTTGGCTACTGCACTTGTTTAATTCTGCACCTTGGTTGTTGCAATTTTGTCTACGTCATTTTGCTTTGGTAAGTGATGATGGTATTGTTGTCTAATACTTTCAGGTTTGAGCTGGACATGTTATTGGAGTCTGTGAGCTCAACTTCTAAGCGAGCAGAGGATTTGTTGAACTGCCTTAATGATAATACAATCAGACCAGAGAGTCCAATCAATATTGAAGACCATTTTACAGGTGTTCAGTTGTTTTATCTTAGGGCATGTATTTAAACATTGTTATTACGCCTTATTTGTTTAATTGTTTACAAATAGTCAAATACTATACATTGATCATATTCTGATCGTGCTTTTCTCTCATCATGTAGCTCTTAATTTAAGGTGCATTGAACGACTCTATGGTGATCATGGTCTGGATGTGATGGACATATTACGTAAGAATCCATCTGTTGCATTGCCTGTTATACTAACTCGCATAAAGCAGAAACAAGATGAGTGGAACAAATGCCGCTCTGATTTTAACAAGGTTTGGGCTGAAATATATGCTAAGAACCACTATAAATCGCTTGATCATCGTAGCTTCTATTTCAAGCAACAGGATTCAAAGAACTTGAGCACAAAATGTAAGTTGTAGATGTTAGATGATTTGATTATTTTGCCTTTTCATTATTAGCTTTATGATGTCATGTTCATTGTATGGTAATGAGTATGCGGTAGGACCATAGAAAAAATGCATGACTAGTAGGGGAAAATTCAGAAGTGTGCAAAATTATAAGAGCAGCTGCAAGTCTTTATATCTTTTGGCTTGTAATTGGCATAGAATACTCTCAAGAAGCCATTTCCATTTCTACTAAATCATTCTTTACGTATGTTTCTCTTTTTTATTATTAATTTTTTCTGTAATAGTAAAAGTTATGAACTTATTTTATGCATGATGATCTCGTTTGTTGATTTGCTTTGTACAATGCACAGGTACAAACTCGTCACTGATTATTAGTCCACTAAGTGGAGGCTATATCAGTGCTAAATCTTTCATATAAATTAACCGACCACTTGAGCCAAGTAAACATTTCTTAAATGATATGCTTTGCTTCTTGCATTTTTAAGGAGGATGCCATGCAGCATTAGTTCAATGAAAGGACATAGGGTTCAGTGATGCCTGTAGTTGTGATGGCAAATCCTGAATATTTAGGCTCTTTCAAGCTTAAGATGCCAGTGATTACTGATGACCCCAGTTTGATTGTAGAGAAATGATGACCCCAGTTTCCCTTGATTACGTACAAAGCAGGCTCTATAATTTTTGCTTACATCAGAATATTATTGAAGAGTGATACTTGTCAAAATATATATATTGAAGAATGATAACTAGAGTCCAATTGCTATGCATTTTTCATGCAGATCTCATCTTCATTCTGAATGGGAAAATTTAGAGGTTATGGCCCTTTTGTTTTACATTGTGATTAATGCAGATTTGTGTTTTACATTGTGGCTAGAAGTGGTTACTAATTTATTCAGCAGGTCCTAAACAAACACCCAAGTTGCAACCCCTCACCTTCCTCCAATGCAAAAAAATAAATAAAATAAAATTGAAAATTCAACCCAAAATTCATTTGAAGGAAAACTATCTGAACCACTAGATGAACCAGCCATCCTAAGCATCATTCATGGGTGAGGTGAACAAGGCAGGGTAAATTACATCAAGTTAAAGTAACTTTTGGGGCTTCGTTTTATAGTTCTCACGTAAAATTCTCTGTCTCCAGCAGCTTTTGACAAGCAATAGGTTTTCTTGCTCTCTGATGTATCACACTGGTCAGCGGGTGTTTATGAGTGTCAGGCCAGCCTCTGATACATTGTGCGTGAATCTCAAACCTAGTGGAGTGACGTTACTCCCGAGTCCTTACACTATTTTTCTTCCATGGGTTCACTCCCCCAAAGGGAGAGTGCAAGATTTAAATCCTGATATAGGTGTGGGTGTCATACTAACTAGAGAGAAAGGGAGAGGGGGACTTTCGAGTTCTCTTGAAGATGCATTGCTGATTGTTAGGCAAACGTTGTAGATAGAAGAGTTGTATGAATGTTTACTTAGTTACATATTAATATAAAAGGTCACATGTTTAGATGAAATCATAGTGATTTCGTCATTCCAAACCATTTGACCTTTAACCTGGTCACATTTATGGGGGTTGATACAAACAATCTGGTTTCAAATTATTTGGTTTGGTTAGATCAGTCTCGAATGCATTATTGGCTAACAAATTCTCAGGATATAATGGGCTTTCTCCGTCATTTTGAAGTTTGGGCTTTGTTACCAAAAATGATGCGGAGATTTGGCAACTTTCAAAAATTATAGATTGACTTATTAAACTCACTCTATCAAGTTAAAAATTATGGTTAGTTTCATACTTAAGATATGTTCCTACTTGATAAATAAACCACAATAATCACTACTGATTCTATTGAATTCTGCAGCTACTACTACAATCAGTATTGCTGCGCTGCCAACTCCTCTATTAATTACTATCACTGGCATCTTTATCGTTACTGTGATGATCATCATTATCTGCTGCCATTACAAATGCCATTGGTAATACCACCACACTATTACTGCCATCTTCTTTGATTTTTTGCCAGCATCAGTGTCACTGCTGCTGCCATCAACCTGCCACCACGATGCTTACACTTTTTTTTAAAAGGTTTTTGTTACTGCTGCTGCTGCCACAATTTCTAACTTCTAAGTATATAGCATATTTGCACCAATTTGCTGCACGTTATGACTAGGAAAATTGGTTTTTAACCTTCATGGCTTTACCTGATATAATGTTGGCAGACATTGTTCACCAGTTATAATTGGCATCCAATGATAACTTCATATTATAATCTGTACACAGATGTTTCATCTGGAAATAATGGGTACGATATTTGCTAGAGATTTCAGTCTTTGTGCTACTGATTTTTCTTCTTCTTAATACCACGTTTCTTGTAATGGGTTGTTAGCACACCAAGCTTCTTAACCTTTTCCACTGAAGTAAAATTATTTTATGTTATGTTTCTATTAAGTGCAAAAGCATTAGTCTATTATTTCATTGATGTTTTTTTTTTTTTTTTTTTTATCCATAGATTTTTTGTGTGAATAATTTTTTTTTACCCATAGCTATGTCTAACTTACACAAGCAGTTTGAGATGGTTCACACAAGGTTGCAATGTGAGGGTTTGGTTATTTAAATTTTTGTAAAGACAATTTTTTACATGTACAAGGTTTATTTTCATATGTGCTTTTGTTCATGTACTTCCACTGTTTGTTCTCATGGATCCTTTCCATGCTTCTAATGAACAGCCTTGGTGGCCGAGATTAAAGAAATTAAAGAAAAAATGCATAGAGTGGATGATGTGGTTCTGTCTATGGCTGCTGGAAGCAGACATCCTATTTGTCCAAATCTTGAATTTGAGTACTCCGACACTGTCATTCATGAAGACTTGTGCAAGCTTATTAAATATTCCTGTGAAGAGCTTTGTACATCAAAAGAGCAATTGAATAAAGTTATGAGGCTTTGGACTGCCTTCTTGGATCCAATGCTGGGTGTTCCTTCTCGGCCTCATGATTTAGAGAGCACTGAAGATGTTGGAAAGGCTAGACATCATACTGGGAAAAGTACTAAAACTAGTATAGTAGAATGTGATGGTAGTCCAAGTGCTGCTGCTACTATCTTGAATGCTAACCAATCAAAACCTGTCAACAATGGTGATCAAAGCACATTGCTGAAGCAAGCAAATTCTTGCAAGATTAGTTTGGCAAATGGGGATACATTGGCCAAAGATAATTGTTTTCATCTAGAGAAGGAGCCGAAGATTATGGCTGTTGTGGATACAGTGTCTCGAGCAGTGGGTTCCATTGAACAACTAACCAATTCCACAGCATCACTGGCTATTGGAGCAGATAACATTCATGGGAGAGTCAGTATGGAACTAACATCAGGTTTGTGTATTGGGGTTACACTTGTGTGATTTATATTATTTTATGATCCATGGTGTATGATTGACATCACCACTATATATGTAGAAGTTTTTTTTATCATCATTGACCTAGTTATATGTAGATCTCTCTCTCTCTCTCTCTCTCTCTCTCTCTCTCTCTCTCATTTTTGTGGACTTCTTAATCACCTTGCAATGCTGAGATTATTTTTAATTTCAAGGACATGGAGCAACTTCTCTTGGACCTGTTCGCGCTGCTGTTGAAGATAATGAGGCCAAGTCTTATATTGATGATGTGCCTTCTTTAGAGGTATGTGTATGCAGTTTTAATGAGTTGAAGATCCTATTTGCATTGGTTAATGGATATGTCCTCCAGTTTTTATGATATCATGGATGCTTCCCCTTGGCTCTCAACTTTGTTATTATCTGTTAAGATGATATCATGATAGTATACTTCTCTTCTGCTCTAGGGTGGCAATGTTTTGAGACCAGTTCCCCTGACAAATGGAGTGCTTACAGAGGGTATTAATGTCAACGGATATCACAAGGAATCTATTGAGTCGCCCAAAATTGAGAAAGAAGAGGGTGAGTTATCACCTAATGGTGATTTTGAAGAGGATAATTTTGTTGTCTATGGAGATGGTGGTGGTTCACAGGTTATCCCTAAAATGATGCGTAGTTCTGAAAGCATGCAATACAAAGCTGTGAATCAGGAAGAGATCTGTTGTCAAGATGCTGGAGGAGAAAACAATGTAGATGCTGATGATGAGGATAGTGAAAATATTTCTCAGGGTGAAGATGTTTCGGGTAGTGAGTCTGCTGCCGATGAGTGCTCTCAGGACGAGCATGAAGAAGATGAAGATGGAGAACAAGATGAGATGGATGGTAAAGTTGAGAGTGAGGGTGAGGCTGATGGGATGCCTGATGTGCGCTTTGTTAGAGATGGCATATCACCACCGTCAGAAAGTTTTCTTCGGACTGTGAAGCCTCTTGCAAAGCATGTCACTTCAGCATTACATGATATTGAAAAGAAATATTCCCAGGTTTTTTATGGAAATGACAGTTTCTATGTGCTTTTTAGGCTTCAACAAGTGAGATTCTATTCTTTCCTTTCTTTTTTTCCCCCATCATTTCTAACTTGGGCATTGTTGGGATGCAATTCAATTTTCTTCGTAATGATTTATGATATACTCTTTTTTTTTTTTTTGTTCTTTTCTTCCAGATATTGTATGAAAGATTATTATCAGCAAAACTGAACTCATTGTTCTTTTCTTCCAGATATTGTATGAAAGATTATTATCAGCAAAACTGAACTCAACAGCTGCCAAAATGAAATGGAGAACAGCAAAGGAAGCTAACCCCCCTGATCCATACAGCCGGTAGTTTGACATGGCATCTTTGGTTCTTAATCAACTCACAATTTCTTACTGTATTTTTTTTTTTATGGACTGCATATGCTGTGCAGATTTATGAGCGCCCTATATAATTTGCTTGATGGAGCAGCCGACAATGCGAAGTTTGAGGATGATTGCCAGGCTATTATTGGAAATCAGTCTTATGTGCTATTTACATTGGACAAGTTGATATATAAGCTGGTGAAACAGGTAATGCGTCTGTGAGCCCTATTTTGTCTTTTTCATCACTGTTTTCCAGCAAATGTTCTAATTTGTTGTTTTTGTTGTAGCTTCAAACTGTTGCCAGTGATGAGACTGATAATAAGCTTATTCAATTATACGAGTATGAAAAATCTCGGATGCAACAGAATTATGTGGATTCAGTTTATTATGACAATGTACATGTTGTTCTTCACGATGAGAACATATACCGATTTGAATGTGTAAGTTGCTTGCTCTTTGTTTTCTCTTATTAGTGGGGGTGTTTCATATTTTTGTCACATGGATGTTTAAATTGCTTTTATACTTGTTGCAGTCATCTGCCCCATCTCGTTTGTCCATTCAGTTGATGGATGATGGGAATGACAAGGTTGACATGGTTGCCGTCTCTGTGGACCCTAATTTTGTGGCTTATTTGCACAACGATTTTCTTCCTGTTAATTCCCGAAAAAAGGAGCCATCTGGCATATTTCTGCAGAGGTAATTGATTTCAAGCTTATAAAGTTAACATTTTGAATTTTTTTTTTTTTTTTTGGGTTATGCTGAGTTTTGTTGGACCAACCACTACATGGGCTCTCTTAAACAGACTATTATTGCCAACATGCCAGTCATATGGTATGTTGATTGATTCATGTCCATTCTTTTTCATTTATAAGTAAATGATATTTATTTATGGAAAGGGCACTGCCATGGTTCCATCTGGATACAACTATGACAGAAACAAAACAAAAGACCTAAAAGGCCTATACCTTGTCTCTTTACTCAAATGGCTCTGCAAAGTCCAAAAGTTGGTTCAAGGACAGATCAACTCTACTCAATGACCAACTATACAAAAAAGAAAATTATATTCTTCCAACCCATCAAAGTCCCTCCAATTGCTGTCCCCAAATAATCCTCATCAAAACTTAAGGTGACCAAAAACTAAGGATTTTTTCTTCTCTTCCGTCACATCCCTAGGGAACAATCACACTAAAAGTCTCTAGCCATGAATAAGGAGGTGATATACTTGGTTCTGAAATTTGCTTTCATTTTTAAGAACATTGATATAATTAGTTTTGAAAGTGTTTATGGTTTGTTTAATTTTTGTCTGTGTTTTGTTAGGTGGGTTCAATAATAGTGTGTCCTTACATTATGTTTCAAGCAAATTGTACCTTATTACAAGGTGCTTATAGGGATTGGATGGGTGCTTATCCCATGGACTACTCTTAGAATAAGATGTCTCGAAGAGCTTTACTCAGAATTAGGATATTGAAATTATTGGATAATTAAATTCAGCAGATGATTTACTTATTAAGCATGTATATATGGATAAATATGCAGAAATAAGCGCAAATATGCAGACTTTGATGAATCTTCTGCCATATGCAAGGCTATGGAAGGCGTTTGTGTAGTCAATGGTTTGGAATGTAAGATGACTTGCAGCTCATCAAAGGTATTTCACTGTCACTATACTTGCAGGCTGAGACATTGAAATATCCGCCGGGATTATTTGGTAATTGATTGACCTAGGAAAGCTAATCGCAATTACTTAATATTGGCTGCATAGCATTTACCTTTTTTCTGTTTTGTTCTCTCTCACACACGCAGGATAGCACTAAGAAGCTCAAATTATTTGGTGGGAAATCTAGACAACTAAGAAGTATGGACATTTTTAGGATTGTGAGGTGTTCATGTCAGACTAGTGTTCAACTGTGTACCATTTTCTTTTTAGAACCAGACTTGTTTTGGACACTCAAGGGACATGCAATTCCATCACAAAGACACATATCAATCAAATGGCGTTTAAAAGGAAAAAGGGGGAAAAAAAAAAAGAAACATTGAAGCCAATGATTAAAAATCAAAACAATGATGATATATACCTATCAATCCCTTTTTATTTTAGGAACTCTCAAGTCTAAACAAAAATCAATGGAAAAGAATGTTGAAGGCAAAACTGGAGAAGATATTGGGATTATTAACATCAAAACTGACGGTTGGTTGTGGAGTTAGGGCATATAAGTCACTTTTAGAGGCCTTCTGGAATTTATATGCATAATATATATATATATATATATGAAGCAGGTCCTTGTGTATGTGTTGTGGAATTAATTGTGTGAGCCTTTCTTACTTGGGTGGAGAGTGGATGATGTTGGTATCCTTGTTTTGTGCATGGTCAATTTTCTTACTGTCACTAATCATGAAAGCTTTGTGTGCCAGATCTCCTATGTTTTAGATACGGAAGACTATTTCTTCCGCTTGAAAAGGAGAAGGAATTTGACAGTTGGCAGATCGTCATGCCATTATCAGATAAGAATAGAGCGTTTTCACAAAATTTTAACGTCCTTTTAATAATAATGCCTTTTAATTGCTGAAGGTAGATATGAGCTTTCCTTTGTCTACTGATTTTATTTATCAAATTAGATCGGATTATTCCAAATGATATTTTATGTTTATTGTCACAGACATGACCGAACAGCATGTTTGTTACATTCTGCATTCACTGAAATAGCCAAACAGAGACTCAGACAAAGGGTATGGCTCTGAATCTACTATCTCATACACTTATTTGGGGCATTAATGTTCTGTAAATAGGTTGATCCATAATGTTACTGTACTGTTGTGTCTACACTTATTTGTTCTCTGCTTCATATAACTTTTGTAATATTTTATTTTATTTTAATGGTGCCTATTGGTGGCACCAAGTTCTGTAGTAACACAAATTTGTAAGATTATGTAATTTAAAAGTGATTAAATAAGGAGAAAATGAATATACCACAAGAGCTTTACATTTGAAACTTGCATCATCATTTCTTAACTCTTATGAATTTGAATATGGTGGCATATCTTGATATTTGCTTTTCAGCATTTGGACCTCTGGTTTATCAAATTTTAAACTTGAGTGTGTTTGGATTTTGAATTTATGGAGGAAAAAGAATGAGGAAGAAAGGGGCAAATTTTTTTACCTTATATTTTTTCTGCTTTTTTTTTTTCCTACAAATTTTAATAAATCTAATCACATCTAAAACAATAAAATTATGTATGTTTAAAATTTTAATCCCTTTTAACCTTTTCACTATACTTCACTTTATGAGGCTTTGGTGGTATATTTTCATCCCAAAAATAAAAATTTGAAGAAAAAGAGGTTTACAAAAATTCCTAACTACAAGAAATAGGCAAATACTAATAATGAGGTGGTGTTTAATAATTCAATATATTGTGATACTTAAAATTGAATGTATTAAGTGGAAATTAAATAAGTTTATTTGATAATCATAATTTGTATCATTTAAAATTTTAAGTGATTTTTAAAATGTAGATTAAGGTTTTTTATTTATTAAATTTAAGTAGAATTATTTATTTATTTATTTATTTTTTTGAGGACAACAAAAGATTTTATTTAATATTTATTAAATTTATTATTAATTTTGCATAAATATCGATGTGCATTATTATGATGTCATCACCATTACTCTTACTCCCTTGCCTTAGCACTGCCACTACTATAGCCGCCGCTACTACAACTATCACTAAATTTACTATTATTGTCATCTTTGTCACATGCACCACCATCATTATCACAACCACAATTAACTCCTACTACAATTGTCCACTTTCACCATCATTGTTACTATTATTGTAGCTATCACCATCAATTTGCCGCCGCCGCCGCCACCACCATCGCTATAGGCACCACCATTGTTATCTCATCTCCACCATTGTCACTGGTCCTATAATTGCCACTATCATAATTCAAAAATTGAAAGAAAAAGTTTAAAATTAATAATTTTAAAATTTTATTTTATACATATTAAATAAATTATTTTAATTCAACACTTTTACATTGATTCTTATTGTTTCAATTTGAATAATTTGATTCTTACATTTTAAATTAAGTTTCAATTTAATTTTTCCTCAAACTTTTATTAGTTTTTTCTATATATATACCTTAATAAATTAACAAATTAACTTTATTGAAAAAACCAAATTAAATTTAGATTTAAAATATAAAAATCAAATTATTTAAAATAAAATAAAATTTAAAAGTGTAATTCACACAAAATAAAATTTATAAGAAAGGACCTTTGTTTCGGCCAGGTATGAACAGCTCCAAATCGGGCCCACCAAACTAACAACAACAGAGACGTAAATCTGCAATTGTTCAGACTGCATGCAGCCTAACTGGTTAACGGTTTGAAAGTGGGCCGTCCACGTGTGTTGGTACCTCTTGCCCTCGTCCTCTCGCCACGTTCACCTTCGGCAATTGTCGGCCCCACAGCAGCTAACAAACCATGTGGCATGTGAGCCAATTGTCACGTCTCGCCAAATTACTTAAGAATTAACTTACCAAGAAAAAGTCTTAGGAAAGGCAAGCTAATAAAATATTTCGGAAGCTTTTAAAAGAGCTGAGTTTAGAAATAACAAAGGTCGTGACACTGTGCTGTGTTATTACTAAAATACCTCTTCATATTACATATAAATTTTAAGATAAATTATAAATACATCATTTAAAATTTACTTTAAAATATGAAAAGAGTCGCTATTCTCATTTCATTTTATTTTAAATACATTTCTTTATTTGTTTTTATTATACATAAATATATTAATACATTTGAAATTTTAATTTTTTTAGAGATTATTTTGTGTGAATGAATATTAGTGTAACT
This sequence comes from Camellia lanceoleosa, assembly GCA_025200525.1. NCBI lineage: Eukaryota > Viridiplantae > Streptophyta > Magnoliopsida > Ericales > Theaceae > Camellia > Camellia lanceoleosa. The sequence continues at coordinate 213,921,482 of CM045758.1, forward strand.
AAGCATAATAAGAATAAAGAAGATAGTGTATTTGAAACAAAATGGAGTACGAATAGCGGCTCCCAATATGAATTGTCTACTATAATTTGAAAAATTACAAATATTTTATTGTCATAATTTTTTATTTAACAAAATTAATTGAAAAATTAAAATTTTTAGCTGTTCTCCTATACAATGATAAAACTATCTAAATTATTAATTAAAATAAATTTATAATATTATTAAAAACTGATAATTGACTGAATTTATCAATAAAATTAATCATTTGTTATGAAATTAGAAATTTCAATGTATGAGACATAATTTCTAAAATCACAAAAAATAAATTATATTTTAAAAAAATTTCAAGAGCTGTATTGATAATTTACCCTAAATTTATATAACCTACTACCACCCATTCCACTACCCTAGATTTATATATTCACTCCTACTTATTTTCCTTTTATAAATTAATGGAAAGATGTGTTTAGTATCTTATGTGAATTCTTTTTTAAACTTCAAATTAATGACTTTACATCAATTTAATTCAAGTTGCTAATCTTAAAATCATGTTTGATCTGTTATAGAAAAAAGAAAAAGAAAAAGAAAAGAATTTTGTATGAAATACAAAAAATATGTTTCGTCCATATTTTGGTGTTATTATTGCAATATTATGTGTCTATGACCTTAATGAGTTTTAAACATGTTCAGCTCAAATAAATTATAAAATGAAATGAGCTGGAGTTGTTATCCTACCCTTACAATAAAAATTTAAAATTAAAAAAATCCTTCATACTAATTTAAATTTTAATGTCTAATAAATTAATTGGATTAAAAGACGATAAAACCCATTTGAGTGAGTGAAGCATAATAGAAGCCAAAATGTTTACACTCTCATGTTTGGTACGATAGAATGAAATGAGAGTGAAAATGGAATACAAGGTCAAAAGGAATGGAATGTCCATTTCCATTCCATTATTTGGTTGCAAACATGGAATGATATAAGAATAGGATGATAATTCACGGTCTCATGTTCGGTTATACATATTACACTCATGGAATTTATTTATTTATTTTTTTAACATGCTAGTAAAAAATAAATTAAAAATGTATATAGATCATGATAATATTGATAATTGTGAAAGTGATGGTGTGAATTGTAGTGGTAGTGGTGGTGGTGGCAGCGGCATTGGTGGTGGTGATAGCAATGATAATAGAATGGTGGTAGTAGATTGTTGTGACCTTAGTGGTGGTGGTTGCGATGGTGGTGGTGGCGGTGGCGGTGACAGTTGCAGCGGCCAACGGTAGTGGTGATGATAGTAGTAGCAACATTGGCAATATGGTGGTGTGGTGGGTGTGGTGGTTGTGGCGGCGACCATGGTGGTGGTTATAGTGGTGGTTGTGGTGATAGGGATGACAATAGGGTAGTGCAATGGGTGGTAGGAGAACGAAATAGTGGTAGTAGTTAAATAATCATTTTTTTTAAGTACCAATAAAAAAATTAGTAATAAAATTTTATGATAATTTCATGATAGAATGGAGTGGTCGTTCCTTAGGTTGAAAGAAGGAATAGACATTCTCATATTTTGTTAGAATAACCATTTTAATGAAATAACTATTATCGTTTAAGTAAGGCATACCAAATAAGGGAAAGAGAATACAAAGTTAGAAAAGGCATTTCATTTCAGCCTATTTCATTGTACTAAACATGCTCTTAGGTTGGAGGAAGGAATAGATATTTTCATATTTTGTTGGAATAGCCATTCTAATGAAATGACTATTCCCACTTAAATAAGACATAGAGGGTTGCTCTATGCCCCCACTTTTTTATTTTGGCCCATCCATTTCTTTTAACCCCCACCTACATAATTGAAACTCTTATATTTTCTTTTTAAACCCCCACTTTAATACCAATTATACCCTTATCTTTGGACACCTAACTTTTCTTCTTTTTCTAGCAATGTTTCCACCGCCGACAATCCTTCACCGACAACCTCCACCCTTTCCATTTCCAAACCCTAACCCAACCCCCTCTCTCTCTCTCTCTCTCTCTCTCTCTCTCTCACATTCCATACCTTCTTCTTTTTCAGATCCATGCTCTGAATCTGAAACATGTGCTCTCCAAAAACCCAAGATTCCGACACAAAGCCTCCTTATCTCCGGTGACTACTTTTGCTTAGACTAATCTCTAACCACCAACCCAGATCACAAAAATCCCAGAAAACCTAACCCATTAATCTTACTCATCTTCGAACCACTCCAACGGCTCCAAATGCTTTCAAGCCAGTTCAACCTGAGCTTTGTAGTCGGTGTAGTCCTCATTTACAACCTCAGCCATGTTGCAATCGCAGCGCGCACACGCAGAGAGAGGAGAGAGAGAGATTTGATGTTGGATGGAGATGGCAATGAGTGGTGACAGTGGTAGTTAGGGATAGGTTAAGGATGGTGATGCAGTGAAGAAATGACAAAATAAGAGAGATCACTAGAAGGAAGGTCACAAAGAGAGAGAGAGAGAGAAAGATCAAAGGTCGAGATGGGGTTAGGCTATGGCGATGGTAAATGAAAATGGGTTGATAGGTGGGCGGGGTGGTAGACGAGGATCAAGGGAGAGGTTAGGGGGATTGAGCGATAGCGAATGGCGGCAAGAATAAGCTAAGAAGCGTCGTCGGAGTGCATCGCCAGAGCTTTAGTGGAGGTTGTTGACCAATGTGTTATTAGGGTTAAGGTTTGGAAAATTAGGAATAGAATGTTAGGGATAAGGGTAAAATGTAATTTTATGTTTGGGCAAAATTAGAATTAAAAAAATAATAAAATAAATAAAGGGTCCCAAAAAAAAAAAAAGTAAATGCTAATAGTAATAGTAACACTCTAAGACATATCAAATAAGAAAAAAAGAAATACAAAACTAAAATAGACATTTCACTCTAACTTGTTTCATCGTACCAAATGTGGAAGAGAGAAATTAATTAAATAGTATTGTAAATACTTCTCTATTTCCAAGATGGGTCTATAAAAAATGTTCTTATTTGCGACTACTTCCGTAAATACATAAAATACAAAGGGCATTATGGTATATAAAATTGATAGAATCAGAGTGCGTCATTCCTGGCCGTGAAAGAAACAGAGACACTCCCCGCCCCGGACGTCACGCAATCCAGGAGTTTATTTGTTTTCTACTCTCTCTCTCTCTTGATTTTATTTCTTGTTTCTAATTGTTCGCCAATTAGGGTTTAGCAAATTATTCGCAACAAATTGAAGAAGAAGAAGCAATGGGTCCTGATTCGATCTTGAACGCTTCTCTTCCTGCTCTCTCAAAGGACCTGGGGAAGAAAAAGAGGGTACACACATTCTCGCTCTATCTATATTTGTAATGTGTGTATATATATGAGTGTGTGAGTTTATATTTATGTTGAATTCTTTTTGATTTTTCGTTTTTTTTTTTTTTTTTTTTGGTGTGTGTGTATGTTTTCGTTGTTTCTTGTTCTGTAGACGAACAGATTGGCGAAATTGAAACAGAGCAAGCTTGATGCTCGTCGTGAGCAATGGCTTTCTCAGGGTGCAGGTAAATTTCTCCTGGTTTCTTAGGAAGCATAATATTGGAATATTTGTGCAAAACATAAAGTAAAATTTTGAATGTTGATCAGGAAAATAAAATTAATTCTTAATGCCTATTTGGTTGATTGGAAATTTAAGGACAAAGAATAAATAACTGCAGATGAAAATTTGAATTACAGGGGTGATAATTGGATTGTTCAAACAATTTTACTGCTTGTCTTAGTTGAGATTTCAATTGTTGGAAGCACATACTAATAACAATACACATATCCCTGGCCCCTGCTAGGATAAAATCTTGGCTCCGTCCCTATGTGGGTGTGAACATATGATCATCCCTATATCCCACAGTGGTGGGAACCTCAAGCATTGGGCTACCCTTTTAATTAGTGTATTGGTTCAAAACGAACGAGGAATTAAGATTTTGGTTGTTGAGTTGCTTAATGATTATTTCTAAAGAATGAATCAATCATGAGTATTCACTAGGTAATGATACAAAATGGTGACATATAGCATTTCTTGTTTAGAAAATGTCAGAAAGTGTAATAATTGGACATTGATTCTTAACTTAATTATACTTTTGAGTTGCTTTTGTTGGAATATGTTTTGGTTTTGTGACAGATGCTGTGGTCTAATGAAAGAAGTGGATTTACCGGGTCGGTGATTTAGTTCCCTTAGAATGCAATGACCTGTGATAAATATGTCATTGCATAACCTGTGGCTGTGATAAATATGTCTTGGTAAAATCATATCGAGAAAGAATTGTGTTTCTAAAAGGCAGTTTTCAAGTACTGTTTTAGATTGGCTTGCATATTTCAAAAAGCACTAAATAAAGCTGGGATTGCAATGCAGTCAAGAACGAGGCATGTAAAGCGGATTCAAATGATAGGGGCAGATCTCCTCCCGCATCATTGCAGATAGCTTATGAGGGGAACAGATCAAAAGAGAATATTAAATTGAGGTCTAGAGAGGTGGATGCTGTAGGGTCAAGTTTTCATGAAAGTGATATGGACTCCCTGATGAGCTCCTCTGTTAGCAGCAGTTTGGGTCAACACGATTCAATGAAGGATCTTCCTGGGACCAGTTGCAGCAGTGCCAGCAGCATGTGTTTCTCCGGAAGTGTCAGTGAAGCAGATGAAGATGATGGTTGCTTGGACGATTGGGAGGCTGTTGCAGATGCTTTATCAGCCGATGAAAATCAAAATTTAGATTTACAACCAGGATTAAAAACCAAGATTGTACTTGCTGATCATGAATTACCTAAGAAGAATTGTGGAGTCAATGTCATAAAAATAGAGAACAAGGTAATGGTCCCCAGGTCTCATTCGAATGACTTGAATTGTCGAGCATGGTGCCCTGATGATGCTCTCCGTCCTCGGGGTCTGCCCAACCTGTCAAAGAAGCATACTTTAACCATGAATTCAGAGCGGTTTTGTGGCCATGGAACCATTGCTCATGGGTGGCAAAGTGTCCTGTCTCAACCTTCTCCGTGCCCTATATGCTATGAGGATTTGGATGTTACTGACTCTAGTTTTCTTCCATGTTCTTGCGGATTCCGGCTTTGTCTTTTCTGCCACAAAAGGATTCTTGAGGCAGATGGTCGATGTCCAGGCTGCAGGAAGCATTATGAACAAATGACAGCGGATGTAGGCTGTAATGGAGGTGTCACATCTTTTCGTACAGGTCAGCCTTTTAGTATGAGTACAAAGTCTTAGAAACATAATTTTTTGCTTTATAGAAATATCATGTAAACGGGGTCTCTCATCTATGGCTTATGTGTCATCTGTGTTTTTGCTCCTTTTTAGGGATCCAATAATCAGTGGAAGATGTGATTGTAGTGAAGGAGTCTGAAACATTTTTTGGAAACAGATTCGGACTTTTAATGAATTCAATTATTTCTTATATGATGTTTTGATCATTTTTCTGTAGAAAATGCTATGTCAATATGTGATCAAGTTTCTCTCAATGGAGTACAATATGTTTTTATTTTGTTTGTTTATTAATTTTTTTCCCCTTTCCATTCTTGTACTTTGTTTTCATAAACTTGAAGTTTAAATACCATTTTGCATTGTACCGTTAATGTAACTGTCTTGATGCTTGTTATCACAGATACATCATTCCTTTACAAATCCCTTGCAATGTAGGTTGCCAGATCCGCCGTTAACAAGGTGCAAATTTGTTCTGTTAGTTAAGATGTTTTACATATTTATTTGCTCCTTTTAGGTGGTGGGATGTCTTTTCATGTTTGTTTCCCATTTTTAACATGATGACATCATTGTTTTTGTGAAATTTTCTTTAATTTTTCCCCAATTATGTGTCCTACAATATATTTACTTATCTGGTTTGAATGTTTTGACTAGGAACCAGATGACTAATAGAAATCACTACTCACACATCTTACCATGTTTTACTTTGGTTTTTATTGTCTCATATCAACATTGTTTTTTAATATATCTGGTTTGTAGATGCTTTTTACTATCTGAGAACCTTTTCAGGCAAAAGTATGTCTATCTCCAGTTATGTTTTTTATTTCACTGTATGAACTGTTTTAGGAACATTTTATGGTGAATTCTGATTATGTAGGCTGTCTAACTGAAATAGTAACGAGGACAAAGAATTGCTCAACTTTTGAACTTGTTTTGCATGTTAGTCCTTGATTTGGCAGACTCTGTTCAAGAAGCTACAAGAAAGAGTGTGTCATTTGAAAGGAATGTTGCAGTGGCTGCTTATACTATTAAGTTTTTGTTTTGTGATGAATTCTCAGCAATTTTATGTTTCTTGAAGCAAAGACAGCATTTGGGAGAAAGCACAGTGATGCAGATGGAAGGAAATAAATTCATGTTGTAATATAGCAAGAAGGCATTTATAACATATCTCTATCCTTATTGACTTGGGAAGTTTGAATGGATTTTCCACGCATGTATCGGTATCAATTGAGTGAATGTCCTGTGAACATTTGCTTGATAGAAGCTGGACAAAAAGGGAAGTGTTTTTTTTTTTTTTTTTTCAAAAGATCCAAGAGAAAGTACATTGACCATTGGTTCAATGGTAAAACATTGGCCTCATAACCTTAAGGTAATGGATTCAAGTTTCGGAGCAACTACTTTGTGCATATGTCAAAAGTTAAGCGTGTATCCAATCTTTTCCCTTCTAAACACACATTAATTTGTTAATATATTAATTGGGTGTTTTTTTTTTTTTTTATCCAAGAGAAAGTACATGAAGGCATTGCAATCAAAGGTAAACAACACTTTTTGTATAATTAAGCCTTCATCTGGACTCAAATCCCGTTAGATGACAGGGTTGGCAAGGTACAAGCAACAGAAAGGGGGCAACCCAGTGTGTGCAGCCTTACCCCATTTCTGGTTTTAGATACTCATATATGTATATATATATTTTGGAAAAAAATTTATTAGGAATACAAAATTTTGAACTCTATATTTGAAATTTATTTATCTTAATCATTGCCTTGTGCTTCTCAATGTTGTTTGCATTTTATTTCATGCCAACTGGTTATCTTAGTGCTGGATTTCCCATGAACACTTTTCAATGTATTTGAAGGGTTTTGGAGTTTAGGTGAATACTCTCATTCACGAGCAATCACTTTCCTTTTTTTTTGCCTTTGTTTATTTGCCATTATGCTTACTGAATTTTTGCTGATTTCCCATTCAAGTATTGAAGTTGCAAGTTTCACCCAATTCTATAACTTGATCTGTGAACGCAGATGTTCGGTACCAAGGTTAAAGACAAGAAGCATGAATGAAGATTTTAGTTCAGCCATTACTGTATTTCTTCGTGTTGGTTTTGCTAGGTGATTTGGCAGTGTTTCACTTCGTGGCTCGCTCACACTAGTGATTTTAGCAATTTTGATTTGCCCTTTTCTTGCACATAAACAGTAAACTTATTCCATTTCATCAAAATTCTTATCCTCCTTATCAACATATATATGTTCTCGGTATTTTTAATTTGGATGGTTGAAATTAATTTCATATATATGTCTTACTATAGAAGAATAGATCCCAACCGTGCACAAATTTTCTAGTTGAATTTCTGATTTAAATTCTTGAATTCAACTTTTCATACAATAGAAGAATAGATCCCAACCAATGTTTTGTTTTGATACTGTCAAAACTTGTCTACTCGTGTCCAGTTTTTTCATTGTAAAGAGGGATCACATATTTTAAAAATTAAATAATTTTTAACAATTTCATGGTCATAATACTTTCAAAATGTCTAGAAAATCACACGATTAAAATTCTTCTGATCAAACTAAATTTTGTTGTGAAGATTAATGTGTCTTTTTGACACATTCTATATATTTGGTATGTTTTGATTTTTGAAAATAAAATGAAAAAAAAAAAACTTTAATTGAAGTAATAGTCTATCATCGGATTTTTATTATTAGAAAAATATTACTATACACATCTTCTACTATAAAGAAGGTAAAACTAGGAATGATAAATTTGTTATAAAATTTTGTAATTATATATTCTATATATTATGGTAAAATGTATACAATAACAACTCATACTAACTAATAACAAAACACATCCAACTCTTATGAATCCTATTTTCTCATTTTTTACTCTGCGATTGGAAGAATTTGTCCACTCTTATTAAGGTTAGATTAGATTTTGAATTTGTGAAAAATTCAATTATATAATTGAAAATGAGAAAGAAGTTTAACATTTACTTTATTTCTATTAAGTATTATATTAAATTTTTCATTAAACTCTTCAAATCCAATCACACACTAAAAATAATAATTAAAAATTACTAATATAGTAATAGTAGGTTGGTGCATGAATGAAAGAGAGTTATGTTTCATGTGTGACAAACATGTACCTATTTAATTAAGGGTAATGTGAAGCTGGGCTTCCGTCTTATTTTATTATGCATTCAAAATTATGTGATGGGTCAAATAACCGCACCTCATAAATAAAATTTTTTAATTAATTGAATCCAATGCAGCCAAAGCCATGCACCGCTGTCCACGTGCCCCTTTACAATCGAATCATGCTTGTATTATATTCCAAGGAATGTCTTCCCAACCCTTGAAATCATACCCATAAGAATAATATTAAGAATTATAAAAAAAATATTATGAAATGTATCATAAATTTTTTTTATTATTAGATTAGTATGCGATATTTTATTATATATATAATTCAAAAATAAAAAAAATTTCATAATATTTTTTTCATAATTACTAATCTTACTCTAGTTATAAAGCCATAACATAGCATAATAATAAATCTATAAATAGAAAATGAAAAAGGAAAATGTTCCATAGCTCGAGAAAGTAAGGTTCGAATGATTCGAATGGTACGAAAAATATTATCTTACCGGTAAGAGAATCAAAAAATATCTTAAAAAGATATCGTTTTGAGACTTCAAGCCACTCGAACCATAAAAAATTCGTGCTACGAATCGAAATTGAATGAAAAAATAAATAAATAAAACATAGAAGTGAAGAAGTATCCTGGAAACAGCCTGGGTGGGACGTGTATAGTAGCTAAAGAAATAAATAAATATATACATACGAGGCATGTGGACTGACATTGTCTTCAGTGATGCGTGTGAATCAATTGGTGGTGAGCCTCCTCGAACCTAACACTTTGGAATCATTCGTAGTACGCCAACCCATTTGAATTGTCCTCCTCTCTCTCTTTCTCTCTCTCTCTCATCAACTCTACGCGTTCTTGTTTTTCTTCTTTGTTCATATATACCAAGAAAATCAACGTAGACTTTCAATATCTCACCTCGTCTCACCATTTCTCTAAGCAACCTCTCTTCTTTCCTCCATTCTCAAACAAACCCAGAAAACCAAAATCATTGCTGTTCTATCTAGCATGCCTCACCTATTGGTCTCTGTCCTCATATTTGTTTCTCTGTTTCTCTCCCCCGTCTTCGCCATTCGATTGTTTCCCGAGAAAGTGACAGAAAATTTGAGTTTCAATGACGGATTTCAATTTAATGAAGCACCCGTATATAGAAATGGACCCGAATGTCAAATTCCAGTATCAAACAACTCATCATCGACCTGTGCTTCGTTTCTCGTTCACATCGCAATGACACTCGATGCTAAGTACTTGAGAGGTTCCATGGCCGCGATTTACTCTGTTCTCAAGCACACATCGTGCCCAGAAAACGTTTACTTCCATTTCGTCGCCTCCGATTCCAACACCCCCAATCCCACCGAATTGACCCAAATCGTCAAATCCACATTCCCATCTCTAGCCTTCAAGGTTTACTCATTCAACGAAGGAGTCGTGAAAAGTTTGATCTCGTCTTCAATCAGACAAGCTCTCGACAACCCATTGAACTACGCGAGATCATACATAGCTGACATTATCGAACCCTGCGTAAACCGCGTCATCTATCTAGACTCCGATATCATCGTTGTTGACGACATTCAGAAGCTCTGGTCCATCGCTTTAACCGGGTCAAGAGTAATCGGAGCTCCAGAGTACTGCCATGCGAATTTCAAGAAATACTTCACCGATGAGTTCTGGTTTGATTCGAAGTTGTCAATGGTGTTTGAAGGGAAGAGACCGTGTTATTTTAACACGGGTGTGATGGTGATGGATTTGGGGAGGTGGAGAGAAGGGAATTACAAGGTGAGGATAGAGAAATGGATGGAGATACAGAAAGAGAAGAGGATATATGAATTGGGTTCATTGCCACCATTTTTGCTAGTGTTTGGTGGAGATGTTGAGTCAATTGATCATAGATGGAACCAACATGGGCTTGGTGGGCACAATGTGGTGAGTAGTTGCAGGAATTTGCATCCGGGTCCGGTTAGTCTTTTGCATTGGAGTGGAAAAGGGAAGCCATGGGCGAGGCTCGATGCCGGATCTCCATGCTTAGTTGATCATCTATGGGCACGTTATGATCTCCATAGAACCCATTTCCAACGTCATGAACAGCTGTAGACGATTGATAATTTTTTCATTCTTTTTACTACCTCATTCTAGAGGATTCATTTGTATATATCTATACAGATTACAAACTGAGTTATACAGCATTTGCGGCCTCTAAAACATTTTTCTTGTAATGATTATTGTCTTATTTCTTTGAGATTTAGGAATGCTATTTTTTACAAAAACACATTGAACAAAGGAGAGGATTTTGTTGGGAAAAAATCTACAACACATTGTGGGGACCGTTAACTTCGTTAAATCAATTGTAGTCACTATCTTATAATTTAAGATAATTTAATTTGCAATGTATGCTAACCAAAACAACAAAGATGATTTATTTAGTATATTCACGCTGCTTCCAGCTATTCAAATTTTTTGTTAATGTGGGTCAATATTTCCATTGATTTCAGTTTGTAAATAAATAAATAAATAATAATAATAATATGACAACGTCATTTTTGTAATTAAAACTTATCATCTTTGTATGTATTTTCTATTTGTATATTATTATACTGAGTTCATGACAAAAAAAACTCCTAAATTAACATTAGATATTGGATGACAAAGCCCTTTTTCTCGTCAATATTCTGCTACTCAATCCCCATTTACGAGAGCAAATACAAGGACTAGAAGACCTCCATCCGTGTCCATCTTCCTTCAAGCTTCAAAAGACATTGTCATGGCCGAAGGTGAATATTACATTGAGTGTGAAGATCCATATAACACTTAGTTTAGTTTTCATGCTTCAAAAACCCTTCGCTAGATTCATTCTCAATGTTTCTGCAGTCCTAGATTGGGAAGAAACACAGAGAGGCCTAATCCTCAGCAGCCTACAAGGCTACAATACTCTCCTCCCCTAGTAGAAAAAAATTTCAATGCAACGGTAATACCATATCATTGGTATCACCGTTCGATAATATCTCAGCATTTACTAAAATATATAGTTTATTTTTAAAAACACAATTGCCACCCATTTTTTTAGTAAAAAATGCGATAATTTAAACAATTTATAGTTATCATATCAATCTAATTTTTTGTATAGACGAAATTCACGAAATGCCTAACAAAATAAATTGTTTAAATTATCGAAATGGAACCACAGTAGGCCTCATAGGCCCAAACATAGCGCCCTCCAGTTTGGAATGGCAACGGACCGGGGCGGGGCTAGGGATGACACTCCCCGTCCCCGATCCCCGAAAGAAAAAAAATTCCCGGCCCAAACAACGCCCTCCAGTTAGAATGGCAAAGGGCCGGGACGGGGCTGGGGATGACACTCCTCGTCCCTGATCCCTGAAAGAAAAAAAATTCCCGTCCTTGCCCCCAATCCCTGGCAGGAAACCCATCACCTCCCCCGTTCCCGTCCCCTAAGGAGGATCAGGTTTCCCCGACCCCAAAAAATCTCGGAGAAATCTGTTCAACACATACACACACAATAACTATTCAGATCAACAACAATCATCATCAACAACATCATATATATATATATAACAACTTTAAAAAAAAAATGTTCATCAACAACAACAGATATATATATATAACAACTTCGAAATCCCCGACCTCAAAAAATCCCCGACAGATCTATTCAACACATATACACACAACAATTGTTCAGATCAACAACAATCATCAATAACAACAAATATATATATATATATATAACAACTTTAAAATAAAAAAATTGTTCATCAACAACAACAGACAACAATAGATATATATATATATATAACAACTTGGAAAAAAATTTGTTCATCAACAACAGATATATATATAGAGAGAGAGGGGCTTCACGATCTGTCTGTTGATCAATACATTGATCGGAACACAATCTATTCAGATCGATGGCTTCACTGTCCTGGCTTCACGGTCATGGTCTTGGTCCTAGTCCTGTTCAAATCGGTGGCAACGGAGGGCTTCACGGACAGACCATGGTTCACGATCTGTTCAAATCGGTAGTGGTGGTGGTGATGGATCTGGATGATGTTGATGATGATAAGAAGTGAGAGAATGAGGGAGATGAGAAAAGCGGTGAGACTCAGAGAGATCTGAGTCAGTGAGTGAGGGAAAGAGAGATGAAACACATGAGTGAGGAAAAGAGAATTGAGACACGCGGTGAGATTGAGAGAGAGAGAAGTGAAAATGAGATGAGATTTGGTTTATATATATATATATATAAAGGGGTCAAATAGTAATTTTATTTCGGGGATAAACGGGGACAGAGACGGGAACGGGGATGGGCCAAGTACAAGGCTTGGACACTTATCCCTATCATCGGCCCGAAACTAATCGAGGATTGGTTTTTGAATACCATCCCCACCCCGTTGGGGATATTTTTTGGGAAAAAACCACTTAAATTGGGGTCGAGTCCCCGTCGGGCCAATTCAAATTGCCATATCTACCTCCAGTATAGATTTGAGACTGAAGGGGAACTGCTTCAAATTACATAACACTGCACCATTATCCCAAGCATAGTTGGCAGCCCTTTCATCAGAAAAGCTCTTGACAACCCATTGAACGAGGCGAAATCATACTTGACTAACATACTTAAACCCTGCATAAACCGTGTGATCTATTTAGACTCCGATATCATCATCGTCGACGACATTTAGAAGCTCTGGTCTCTCTCTTTAACTGGGTCAAGAATAATTGGAGCTCCTGAGTTTTGCCATGCAAATTTCAGCAAGTACTTCACCGATGAGTTTTGTATCGATTCGAAGTTGTCAGTGGTGTTTGAAAAGAAGAGACTGTGTTATTTTAACATGGGTGTAATGGTGATGGATTTGGCGAGATAGAGAGAAGGGAATTACAGGTTCAGGATAGAGAAATGGATGAAGATACAGAAAGATGAAGATATATGAATTGGGTTCATTGCTGCCATTTTTGCTAGTGCTTGGTGGAGATGTTGAGTATTGATGATAGATGGAACCAACAAGGGCTTGATGGACACAATGTGGTGTTTAGTTGAAGGAATTTGCATCTGGGTCCAGTTAGTCTTTTGTATTAGAGTGGAAAAGGGAAGCCATTGGTGAATTGGTGTGGAAAATGGAAGCCATGGATGAGTCTCGATACGAAATCTCCATGTGCAGTTGATCATATATGAGCACCTTATGATCTCCATAGAACCCATTCCCAACATCATGAACAGTTGTAACACTGGTCGACGAAGACGATTGATATTTTTTCATCTACCTCATTATAGAGGATTGATTTGTATATATATACAGATTACAAACTGAGTTATATAGCATTTGTGGCCTCTAAACATTTTTTTGTAATGCTTCTCTTGAGAACAAATACAATGTAATTTATTTGATTATTATTGTCTTTAATTCTTTGTGATTTCAAGAACGCCATTTTTTTATTTTTTATTTTATTTTTTAACAAAAACATATTGGACAAAGACGAGAAATATATTAGGGGGAAAACTATAACACATGGTGGGCACTGTTAACTTCATTAGATCATTATTATTATTATTTTATTATTATTATAATTTGTAATGTATGCTAAACAGCTTGAGTCAGCTGTGCAATCAACCAAACAACAAAGACCATAGACCATTTATTTAAGGGGGATTTGGTAATAGACCCCTCAATGTCTAACTAGTTTTTCAAAAGGATAAGAATTATATAGATGTTTTCAAAATCCCCTAGTATTTTAAAACTTATTTCTTTTACTATAATACCCATATATATATATATATATATGAGAGGGTAATTTGTAAACAAATTGGGCCGAGTTAAGAAAAGTCTTCTTTGGAAGTTAGGCGGCGCAATGGGTCGAGATAAGAGCTGATGTAGCTCGGTCTTGGGCTAAGAAGACACTAGGTCGGTCAGAGATGGGTTGCTTGGGGCTGGACCTAGCTATCTGAAGGTAGTCCTTTATCGGACCGAGATGTTGTCAATGGAGAGGGCCGAACTATGTGTAGCTCGGCAGGGTGTAATTCGATAAATCGGCTTTTGATCATACGGCCTGAACAACAGGGGACCAAGATAAGGCAACTTAGTCAGGAATGTATATCCGAGCATAAGGGAGTGGCCATCTCACTTGGCTTGTAGCGATGAGAGTGTTTTAAGGATAAGCATTATCCTTGGGCATGAGACTCCTAAGAGGACTCTGCATAGAGTCCTACTACGATTGTGCAAACCATCTCACTTAATTAGTAGTAAGTAGAGTGTTATCAGGATAGACACTCTTCACTGGAAGTGTGATTCCTAGAAAGTTTCTTATAAGGATTAAAATCTTACTAGGATTGTGCAAGACATAATCTATAAAAGCTCATAACAGGACCTATGTACAGGTATCACAATCTTTACTCTAAAAAACACAGAGCTTTTTGTCTATTATCTATTTGCTGACTTAGGCATCAAAGAGGTATCTGACACACATCCGCCGGCTAGCTCACATTTGTGTTGTTAGGAAGCAAAGCGACGACGTTTGGAGAAATGCAAACTTGATCAAAAGGATTATACGAGAAGATTATTTTGTGATCGTACAATTGGCATTGTCTATGGGAAACGCAATCACAAAGAACGAGCCTCTTGATTAAGTTTTTTTCAATTGATTTCGATGGCATACAATGAAGACTTGCCACACTCTGTCATTGATGGGCAAATCCCAGAAGGGGACGGAAGACGCGAAGGCTTACCTTTTATCCCGCCTATGGCAAAGTTAGATCTCCAGCGACGGAACCTACGAGGGATACCCGTGAAAGATGAGGCTCTAGTCCTCGTCGTTCCTAAAGCCCTGAAAGGTAGAGGCGAAGGTTAGATCCTCAGGTTCTAGAAGAACGGGTAAGGGAGCAAGACGAATTAATACGGAGGATGGCGGTAGACATGGAAACAATGAAAGCCAGATAAAAGGCAAAGGGGTGGCAACAAAAGAGGGGCGCAAAGGCAACATACGCTCTTGCCACTCAGAAGATCGTAACAGACAAGTCATACCATCATAAGCTGAAAGTAAAAGCCTCAAGTCAGGCGATACACAATCAAGGACTTCCAGGACAGCCTACTCCAGGTCTGAGAGAACGAAGACTGAAAGGTCTTACAAGGAGGGAAGCAGTTATCGGCCCTCGCATTCGTACCAAACGACATCTAGGTACACAGAGTTGCCTAGGTCTACGGACCTGCGGACAATGTTTGAGGAAAGGGCTTGAAGAAGAGAAGACACTCAGGCTCGCCCCACAGAGTCTCCGCACTATAATGATTGGTTCCTAGAACACATGGGAGTGTCGAGATAGGAATGCCAGAGCCGCGCCTTGCCTATGAACCAGTAGACAAAGTGTTAGCAAGGTTGCAGAGCTCGTCGTTCGTTCTGACAATTGAGAACGCACCATTACCCTTAAGCTTCCATAAGCCTAAATTCACAACTTATAAGGAGAAGTCGAACCCCTACATACACTTGAGCCACTTCTGCCAGGTCATGGCGGTGTATCGGCGAAACAAGGCTCTAATGTATATCCCGTTTCCTTCCAGCCTTGGTGACCTGAGTTTAACGTGGTTTGAAAGGTTGTCAGAAGGTAGCATAGCTTCATGAGCGCAACTAACGGAGGCATTTGTGACTAGATTCAGAACAAACACCAAGACACCAATGGAGATTAACCAGCTTCTCTCTATAGACATGGACGAGAATGAAACATTGAAGTTCTACAATAACCGGTATTGGGAGACTTTTAATCATATTGGAGATTGCTCTACAAACCTAGCTATCGCACAGTACAAACGAGGTTTGCCGGCTGACAATAAATTAAAAGATTCAATGATAATGACGCCGCCTCTTACTATGGAAGCCCTGATGGAGAGAGTGTACCAACACATCTTAGTAGAAGAAGATAGGATACGCACCAAGGCAGAGTCCGATACAAACAGCAATGTCGGACAAAACACCTTCGGCAAAAGTTAACACGGTTGACAAAGAAGGACCGACCGCGCAAAAATCTTTGCCCAATTGGGGGCAAAGTGAGTTGGCAGGTTTAACAAACTTTTTCTAACAAATTTGTGCCCAACAGGGGGCAAAGGGGGTTGGCAGGTTTGACCAACTCTCTCTAAAAAAAATTTAGACTCCTTACCCAATTAGGGAGCAAAGGCGGTTGGCAGGTTTGACTAACAAATTTTTTTTGCACCCTTTAGCCGAGATTAGGATCTAGGCTAAAAACGGTTGGCAGGTTTGACCAACAAAAAATTTAGACTCCTTGCCCAACTGGGGGGCAAAGGCGGTTGGTGGGTTTGACCAACAAAATTTTTTTGCACCCTTCAACCGAGGTTGGGATCTAGGCTAGAGGTGGTTGGCAAGTTTGACCAACAAAAATTTTTAGACTCCTTATCTAACTGGAGGGCAAAGGCGGTTGGCTAGTTTAACCAACAAAACTTTTTTGCACCCTTCAGCCTAGATTAAGATCTAGGCTAAAGGCGGTTGGCACGTTTGATCAACAAAATTTTTATACTCTTTGACCAGGATGACAGTTACCTTGGCCAAAGTAGGTTGGCAAGTTTGACCAACAAAATTTTTGCACTCTTTGGCCGGGATGAGAGTTACCTCGGCCAAAGTAGGTTGACAAGTTTGACCAACAAGTTTTTTGAATTCTTCAGCCGAGATGTGTATCTCAGCCAAAGAAGGTTGGCAAGATCAGGTAAGGCCAAGCTAATTAGTTTGACTAAACATGTAGTCGGAATGATGCAAAACATTGAAAAAGAAACACAGTAACTACGCCAAGAGATTGAAAATTTTCATTAATTGAAAGATGATTACAAAAAGTGAGGCATATAGCCCAATTACATATAAAGAACGACTCGTTGTACGATTGCAAACTCGAAGGATATATACGTTGAAGGCAAACACGCCACGCCACGTATCCTAGGAATGACGTCGTGTTAGACATGCTAGATTAATGGAAGGACGTGTTGAGCAACTGACAGACTTATTGAAACCGAACAACTTTTCTAACTCGACAGAATTGGGCGTTCTTAGCTCGACTGGAGGAAAATAATTCCAAACATGCTATGCAGATGGAATTAAGGGACAATTGAGAGAGTAATTTGTAAGCAAATTAGGCCGAGCTAGGAAAAGTCTTCTTTGGAAGTTAGGTGGCGCAATGAGCCGAGATAAAAGCTGATGTAGCTCGATCTTAGGCTAAGAAGACACTAGGTCGGTTAGAGATAGGTTGCTTGGGGCTAGACCTAGCTATCTGAAGGTAGTCCTTTATTAGATCGAGATGTTGTCAATGAAGAGGGTGGAGCTATGTGTAGCTCGGCAGGGTGCAATTCGGTAAATAGGTTTTCGATTACACGGCCCGAACGACAGGAGACCGAGATAAGGCAGTTCGGTCAGGAATGTATATCCGAGCATAAGAAAGTGGCCATCTCACTTGGCTTGTAGTGATGAGGGTGTTTTAAGGATAAGCATTATTCTTGGGCATGAGACTCCTAGGAGGACTTTGCATAGAGTCATACTAGGATTGTGCAAACCATCTCACTTGGTTGGTAGTGAGTAGAGTGTTATCAGGATAGACACTCTTCACTGGGAGTGTGATTCCTAGGAGGACTCTTATAAGGAGAGTTGGAATCCTTGTAGGATTATGCCAGGCAAAATCTATAAAAGCTCATAGCAGGACCTATGTACAGGTATTACAATCTTTACTCTAAAAAACACAGAGTTTTTTGTCTATTGTCTATCTGCTGACTTAGGCATCGGAGAGGTATTCGGCACACACCCGCCGGCTAGCTCACGTTTGTGTTTTCAGAAAGCAAAGCGACGATGTTTGGAGGAGTGCAAACTTGATCAAAAGGATTATACGAGAAGATTATTTTGTGCTCATACAATATATGTGTGTGTGTGTATGTATGTATCAAATTGTAATCACTCTCTCTCATCTCAATCTCTCTTCTCTTTGTCTCGCAGTTATCACTATTCTCTGCATCGGTGCCATCGTTGCTCTCCATCGGTACCACTGCCGCTCACTATGGAACTATTTCTCTACCGTCTTCATCACCACTATCATTTGTTGCATCCACAACTTTAGATTTGAGGTCATTCACAATTTTCATCACCGAAAAATAACGATTTGTGACAGTTCGCAAACCTCAAATCTGATGTCTCTCTCTTTCTTCTCATCTTCTTCTTCTTATTCTCCTTCTTCTCTTGATCCTCTGTTTTTGAACTCTGTCTCTCTTTCTTCTTCTCACGATGCTCAGTTCATTTAATAGTAAAATTTTACTCTAGTTCATGACACAACACTCTCCTATAAAGTCATCATCGCAGCTTGTTTTAAAGTAAAATTTTATTTTGAATCATAATAAACTTTACACTGATTTAGAGTAAAATTTAGTGAATGTTTGGGAAGTGAGTTTTTTTGTAAGTTTTTAGTTGTAAGATATTATTAGAGAAATTTTTTTGTATTTGAGAAGATAGTTTGATTTTTTTTGTGGTTGGATGTGATATTTATGAAAGAAAAAGTGAAATGATTATAGGGTTTGATGTAATATTTTGTTTGGATTTATTTTTTTTAGTTTTGTAACCAATTTGTCTTTTAGTGAAAAAAAATATAAAAAAAAATCTTCCCAAACAACGCCTTACTATAATTCAAAATAAAATTTTACTGTCATTAAGCAGATCAATATGTTATTAACCAGAATAAAATTTTACTGTTACGAAAACAGAATACATATTAAATAAACGAATCAAAGTCAAATTTTACTTTTAGATCTATGAATAAACAAACAAAAAAACTCTTAATTTTTCATTGCAATATCTCGATTTCTTATTTTTCTATCAAATATAAGTTTTTTTTAATTTTTTTTTTTTTTTAATCTCTGATTTGAAATTATTGATCTCAAATAATAAATAATATTAAAAAATATCGAGTCGTTTAGCTGAGGAGTTCGTAAAAAAAAAAAACGACGAGCGAGGCGAAGGCCGCTCGAGCCCCTCCAGCCCCTCGAACCGAGCTCGAGCTCAATAACTCATAAATGAGTCGAGAACGACGAGCGCGCGGAGCTCCAACAAACTCTCGTTCGGCTCCTTCTTCTGCTCTATCTCAAATATAAGTTTGTAGGTATCAAATCTGAGATGGTGGTAGTTTAACGGTAAAAATGATGATTGCCGACCGACAGTGAGAATGAGCGATACTACTAGATGATGAAGATGGTGAAAACGATGAACAACCATCAAGTTGGTGGAGAGAGAGAGAGAGCACTGTAGAAAAAACAGAAGAAAGAGATGGTATAATGATTAAATAAAATATTCAAATAACAAATTTTATCCTTTATACATAATTTTATAATTATAAGTGGGTTTTAAAAGTACTAAATTTATGTCTATCCTTTTAAAAAGAAAAAGAAGTTAAGAGGGGTTTATGACCAAATTTTCCTTTATTTAATATATTTCCATTGATTCGAGCGGGCAATTGCCCACCCAGTTTATATTCTGCCAGATGATTACATGATTTATTAAAATGAAAAGGAAACGAATGAGAAGATTGCACATTTAAAGTTTATTTTTCTTAATAAAAGTAAAAGTAACAAACATAAATAGAAAATTTGAAAAGAAAATTCACAACAAAAGAATATACACCCTCTTTACTGCTCACTTACAACAAGCCAACAACACAACTCAGATGCAATCTGTTCTCCAAGCCTCTCAAGTGATGACCCAATAACATACACCTGCCAATGTCATCAAAGGAACATCTTAATTCTGCACTTCCACGAAAATAATAATAATAATAAATAAATGATTTGATCCATCCGAGCAATAGAATTAGCAATGCTTAAACAGGGTGGAATTAAGATTAGGTATGAATAACTTGTTTCTAGTAATGCCTGTGTGAGAAGTGATGAAGAAACACAGACGACAAAATACTAACCAGAAAAGAAGCTTTGCTAGGTAATCCCGTGAAGTGCCTATGGTATTGCAACACTCATCATCACCCTTTTGTAAGTTTTCGACATTCCTTATAGCTGAATCTCCCACAAAATCAGAGCTAAAATCATCTTTAAAGAATTTCCTTAATATGTTTTGAACAAGTTGGTGAATAATTTCCTCAACCTCTAAAGATGATGGTTGTGATAGTTCAATCACCTGTTGAAACAAATGGGATATGCTAAGGAACCCAATTCAAGCATAGAAGCACTATATTGCATGGGGGGGAAAAAAATCCAGGTGGGTACCATATCAGATTCCAAGGACCGTAAATACTCCAACAAATCATTGTTGCTTTCTCTAATATATTCCATTTGCACATTTTCCTGCTTCCTGGCATTCAGCTCCTGCAACAACATTTGCAAATCAGTTTAGAGTGGATAACTTTCAGCACTTTCCTTTTTAAGAATCAGATGATTAGAGCTGACAAGTATCAAATATAACTTTATGAGTAGTAGTAGATCAATATTTAGAGATTTGAATATCATGATGAGACCGATTCATAAAAGTCTGTCTATAATAATTACAAATGTTACGGCTGTGTAGTTGGACATGTAAAAATGTAGCTGATTGAGAATAGATTGAGGTATCTCTTAGAGCATCTCTAACGTTTACTCTCTCTCTTTTTTTAATATCAAATTTGAGTAGAAATTTCATCTGATATTGCGCATTCCAACAGAATAATTTGAGATTTTATCAAATCACCAGTCGACTAGGAGGACAACTGGGATGTCCGGCCAGTGTAAATTTTTGTTTCAGTTGTAGGCAATTTTGCAAGGAGGTGGTCAACCGGGGGACAACTAGCCGGTCATCCGGTGCTCATGCATTGTCCAACAACCACCTGTAAAGCTAATGGCTATCTACAGTAATTTGGTGAAAGGTTCCAGCATCCTCAATTTGACGAAAAATTTGAAATATCCTCAATTTGCTACTATTTGATGTTAACGTTGGAGCATCCGTTTTGTACGTTTTTCATCAAATTTAAATTTGATAAAACAAAAAATGAAGTTTTAGAGATGCTCTTAGATAGGGTATCTAAACAAAAGGTTCCAGGTCATGCATTTGGGGAGAACATTTCATTTTATCATCCCTGAATGTAGTAGCATGTCAATTTTGAAATCAAATTTATCCGAGGGGCAAAGAGAGAGTAAAAACTTCACCTTTTTAGCTGTAGACAGTTCTGATTCCAGCTGCTGAATATAGTTCAGAGCCTCGGGAGACAAATCCCCAAAACTCACAAGGTTAAACTTTTCTAAATCTTCAGCACAACGATCAACCTCAACCACACCATCCTCACTCTTCACTTCCGAAATTTCATTTTCCCCCAGAAAACCAGACCTTTTCCAACTATCTATCGATCTATCAAAATTCCGCATCAATGAAATCCGGTACTCTGCATTCCACAGAGTATACCTATAACAAAACTCCAAGCAAAAGCAAAAGCAAATCAATTACAATTATACATATCTATCTGTCCATATAATGAAGTAGCACAAGTGATTATTACCCTGTGATTATCGAAGAAGTGAGCAAGCCATCCAGAGGGCTTTTCGAAACCCTAACCGTGACGGAGAATTGATCCGATGGGAGCAACCCTAGCATTGTGGAGATGGTCTGCTTCATGGAATCCTTGGCGGCATCAGAAACGCCCTTGGAAATAACGGAAGTGTCCAGGAGTTCAATTTTCTTCAGCATAGTAGCAATTACCAAGAATTCTCCATCGAAACCAGACATCCTCGTTGAGACGAAGTCGTCAGAGACTCCACCTCCGTCGACGCCGGAGACAAGGCAGCTGACGACGGTGGAGGGGAGTCTCCTGGTGGCGAGCAACGGTCGGATGAGGAGGTGGTGGTGGGAGAAGGGAGGCGGTGGTGGTTGGAGGGGTTTGAGTGACAGGTCGGTGACGCGAGAGATCAAGAAGGCTCTAGCAAAAGCCGCCATAAAACAGCAGAGAATCTTGAGGAGTT
Organism: Camellia lanceoleosa; assembly: GCA_025200525.1. NCBI lineage: Eukaryota > Viridiplantae > Streptophyta > Magnoliopsida > Ericales > Theaceae > Camellia > Camellia lanceoleosa. The sequence goes on from CM045758.1 coordinate 213,943,815, forward strand.
CTCTCTCTCTCTCTCTCTCTCTCTGTCTGATATGCCTCCGTGAAGAGGCTCTGCCTTCAGCCCACCAATATTTTTGTTGGTTTTGTTTGGTTACGAAGTGGTGAAGGGAATGCCCTCGTTGTTGATCGAAATTACGGAGTCGCGACTGATATGCAGAAATGGTTGTTGTGGAGATTTGAACGATTGGGTCGGACAACGACGTGAGGGATCCGATTTGCCGCCAATGGTTAGCGTGGCACGGTTTTATTGGCTTACATTTCTTGACCTTCGCGCGTGTTGACGTTGTTGCAAGTTATAACATGTGAATCAAAAATGGCAAAGGCGATCGCGGCTTTTTGAATGCAATTTGAAACATGTGGCGCACAAGTCTTACACGCTAATTACTGTGTGAGATATTTTACGAATCGAAGAAGCTAGAGACTCCAAAATTTGGACCCAAAATGTATATTTAAATGGTAGGGATGGAAGTGATGGAATTTGAGATTCACACATGAAATAAATTTAAATTATTGATATAAAATTTTAAATAATTTTTAAATTTTTATATTTAAATTCATAATATTACTGTTTTATGAATTTCTTATTAAATTATAGAAGAAAAGAGTGATATGGCAAGAAAAAAAAATATTAATATGTTACAATGATATTGTTTAATATAGAAATTGACATAAAAATTATTTTAAAAAATCGAAATATGTTAATTTTAATAAAAATTTATTAAATTTATTAAAAATATATCATGTGTTTTATAAATAAATAAATAAATAAAAATTATTTCTTACAAGCACTTATTAGTAAAAGCATTAAAAAAAATATTTTGCAAAATTTCCTTGATTTCAAAATGAACTTCTATTGAAGGATCGGGCTTAAATCAACACAATTAAAATGAAAAATTATTTTTCAACAAAATTAAAATTAAAATTAAAAACCGTATGGTAGACCAACCATCAAATGTTGGTAATGACTCCTATGAACCACCCATATCTTTGCGACGTTGACTCGAAACTAGTCGATTGCTACTATGCCACAATAAACACCTTTACTAAAGTTTAATGTTGAAAGTGGATAATGTCTGAAAATTGAGATAATTATGTTAATTTTGACATATTTGTTCTTTTTTTTGTTACTCTGTTTTTAATGAATTTATCCAGAAAAATACAAATAAAGATAAGAACTCATTTGGGATGTAAGTTAACTTTTTAACTTTTGGACTTTTTTACTATTTTAGTTTGAGATTAAAAAGTTTCATTTAAGATAGGTTTTTTAATTTTTTTGACTTTTGTGAGAAAAAAAATAAAATGATTATGAATTGGATGCGACATTTTATCTTATTTGATTAAAATAACTTATTTTGTCTTATATGACTATTTTAGTCCAAATTATGTTCCCAAATAAGCTCTAAGTGACCTAAGAACAGAATTATTTTAGTCAAATAAGAGTTGTCTCTAATCTTTTTTTAAATATATGTATCTGAAATTATTGTTTTTGTTTAGTTACCAAAAAATAGAAACAAATAAAAAATATGATGACAATATAAGTGAGAAAATTTTAATTGTAATATCACTTTTCTTTTCTTTTATGATATCCTATTATTACATAAAATTTTCAATATAATGTTAATTTGAAATAGAAAGGATACATGATAGAAACAACGTTTGGCCTCAAATTGATTTTTTTATTTTTTATTTTTTATTACCAAATAAACATTCAAAACAAAATAGTAAAGTATTTTGAATTATATTTCCAAATATCGCTTTTAATCAAAGTGAAGATTTTTTGTTCTTTTTATAGCAAAAGAAGGTGAAGCTTTTGGTAAAATTGTAAGAACTGATCATTGGTAAATCTTCATAATAAATTTTATTTGTACGTACATTTTTTCCAACGTTCAAATTTGTCACAATTTAAATATTTCACAAAAAGAGTACAAAATATATTTTTTGGAATTAAATGTTTTTTTATTTAAGAATATTTTTAATCAACATTCATTTTTTTTCACTTTTAAATGCCTTCTATAGGCAAAATAATATGAATAACAACAATGTAGCAAAACAACCCTAATTAAAATGTAGACAATAATTAAGGACGAATAGAACTTGGTTAACTCACTTTTGGTTATTTTTTCATTAGGAAGAGGTTATAAAACTATGGGGCACAATTAAACTACTGTTATTTTATTACCTAAAAAAAATTAGGGTTTGTTTGGGATATGAGTTGACTTTTTGACTTTCTGATTTTTTTAGCATAGGCCTAAAAAGTCTTGTTTAGGATAAGTTTTTTAGATTTTTTTATTTTTGTGAGAGAAAAAATGAAATGATTATAGTTTGAATCTGACATTTTATCTTATTGAAAGAAAAAGTCTATTTTATCTTTTTATGGCTAAAATAATCCTAATCTCACCCAATTTCACTTGCCAAACGAGCACTATGGAGCACAATTAAAATTTTGAAAGTATAGGGAATTATTATTTTAGTTTTGAGAAAGATCAAGGTGGAATTTGTAAATTAAAGTAGATTTTTGAATAAATTACACGTATATCCTAAGATTTGGATTTAATACATATCACTCATACCGTTTAGAAAATTACGCCAATCTCTTATCATTGTAATTATTTAGATGAAATGAATATATTGAATGTGTCAATTTCCGACCACACTGCCAAATAGGTACTCAGCTGGAGAACACCGGTAGAATAGATTGAGCCCAAACGACCTGTCAACAAAAAAATAAGATTCCGGCGGTGATTTGTCCACCCGGGAGCACTCTAACGATCAAGTCAGTTATCTCTCAAAAATAGCAAAAGTGCTTAACTCACTATTCAGAATACAAAAGGCGTACTTTAGACCCATGAATGTACCTCTCTTTTATAGTGGTCAGTGACCTAATCCCAATAGAAACCTAGCTTCGATGGACTCTGACTCAATGCTAATCCTGAACTCCCAGTTAGATTGGGATAAACTCTTTAAGAGTCTTATCTTTACCCAAACTAAAGTCCCCTCTCATTCTAAGACTCCTGTCCCTTATCCGCTTATTCCGGAATCCGGTATCTTCGCAAATAACCTCGACTTAGCCAAGATCCTCTCGGCGTCATGTCCAAGACACGTGGCACCTCGGCTGGCATTCCGGTACCACCTCGGTCACATGTTGTCATTCAAAAATTATGTCCTCACAACTGCCCCCTAGGTTCTATTACCTCGGCATCCTGAGGTGATTGAACCTATATCGTTTCTTCTATTTAGCACATCGGCTAAGCTCGCTTTGTCCTTCATTATTGAGGTCATCATTCGTTGGCTTAATATGACCAAGATTTAGTCTGTTTTGTCAATGCCTTAGAACCAAAACCCAATTTATTTATTTATTTTTTAAGTTCTTTAGCCGAGATCATACCCATAGCTGAGATTCTGCTCCATTAAATCAAGAATTCTAAGAGTTCAATACGCGTATGAGCTGTCAAGCATAGTGTTTTAACCGTTTTTGCCACGCATCTTTCCCCCACTAGACCGTGCCTGATACGTGTTTTTAAGTCACATCGCACCTGCGTACACCGTCTGACAAGCACGTCGTCCTAGGCACACTAATTGCCATTTTGCCGCCATTCTGCGTGTTTGATCAAAATCATTTCTCTCTCTCCGTCTTTTCACTTCTTTACTACTGTTTTCGTGCAAGTTCTCTCTCTCTACTCTCCCAAATCCCCCATTGTTTCAAACTCTCAAGCTCTGCAACCACTTCCATTCTTTCCCTCCGGCGAAGCTTTTGCTGATCTTTTCCGATTGTTGCCATCATCTGACTCCGGCGTACTCAACACCAGCTTCACTCCTCTGGTAAGCCACTGTTTTCCTTCGTTTTAGTTTCTTTGTTTCTCCTCAAACTGTTACGTTTGTATACTGCTTCTGTAACTTCATTCATGTTGTAAATTTCCCTTGCTTGCAATTTATTTATGGATATATACACGTATTCACACACTTGTTCAATTTTGCCACTGTTTTTGGCCTGATTGACGATAAGTTGGGAGTCACAGAAAACTATTACTTCATTAGCTTCCATTGCTATTGCCAGCTTTAATCTTGCGATTAGTGCTTCATACTCTGCTTCATTGTTTGAGGCTTTAAACCCCAAATATATGAATTGTTCCAGTATCTGCCCGTCTGGAGATACTAGCACTACTCCTGCCTCCGCTCCTTGTCGGCTTGAACTCCCATCAACAAACAGCCGGAAGGAAACGCCAATGTAAATACTTCATGGCCTGCAACAAAGGCTACTATCTTGACTGAATGACAGCCCTCAAAAAGATGTTTGTCCCCGAGGACTTACCCCTTCATGATATGGGTCAGCTCAATGTCTCTTTTCTTTTCTTTCCTAATCAATATGAGGATGAGGCCGAGGAAGTAGAAAAGGCCGACGACGAGGAGGCCGAAGAGAAGGAAAAGGCTGAGGCTGAGGTTGCCGAGAAAGAATCTAAAGCTGCTGTTAGGGCCAAGTCCCTAACTCTAAATGAGCAAGTTCTTGACTTGACTCAAGATGGAGAGGATGAGGTTTAAAAGACCACTTTTGAGGCTGAGATCGAGACTGCCAACAAGAGCCTAGATGACACATTGTATGAAATCGACGCCGAGGTCCAAGATGAAAAATCTGCCCAGCTGTCTGCCAAGGCTGACACAACACCAATTGCCTTGCCAAGGTAGGGCAGACTATGGAAAATGCATGAACTTTGGTTTTTCCTCCTTTTTGTACTTTTCCTTCTTACTTTTGGACAGTTGTAATCTTTTGTTTGAAAAATGTTAGCTTTATATTTGGCCGATGTGCCCCTTTTGTCTTTGTAGATGAACAAGTAATCTCTTATGCCAAGCCAAAGTGCCTTTTTGTATCTGAACAAGTTTTTTTTTCTAAATGCAAGTCTTATATTTTTTTTTCAAGTGTTGAATGTATGCCTTATTTTCTTTTATGCATGTTTGCTGCTTTCTTTCATGCTTCCACACTTAGAATATTTTTGCATTTCTTCAAAGTGTACCTTAACTGTATAATAACTCCGGGATATAATACCTTGAATAAACCTTGACTGTTTGCCTCGGCTAACCATTTTCATACCTCGACTAACACTTTAAAAATAAAAATATTTTTACAAGTGTTATTGTTTTTTTACCTCTATACGCTATCTTCTATTAAGACTCTAAGTTTTGACAACTTGGTTGGTCACCTTGGGTAACATGTACCTCGGATACTTTATTCATCATTGCATCGGCTAACTCTAACTTGTAAATTTTTTCGAAATTTCAACAAGTATTAAGCCCATTTTTTTTAAATTTTAACAAGTGTCAAACTTTTAAGTTTGTTCATCACTCCAACTCCCTGCCCCCTAATGTGAACCTAAATTCCACTTAAGTTCACATTAAGCATGTGACTATGGTCTTTTGTCGAAGTCAGATTCAAACAAAGGCTTCCTGAGGTGTTTCAACCTTGGTTTCTCTGTTAATGAACTTAGTTCCATTCTGAGTTTGACTCTGCCGATATGGCAAGTCCAGGTTAATTCAACTTAGTTCAACCCCATTATATGCAAGTATAATTCAACTCTGCCATATGCAAGTATAATTCGACTCTCCCATATAATAAGTCTAAGTTGTTCGTCATGTTTCATTCAGAAACATCGCCAACTTAGTTCAACTCTATCATATGCAAGTATAATTCGACTCTGCCATATAATAAGTCTAAGTTATTCGTCATGTTTCATTTAGAAATATCACCAATTTAGTTCAACTCTATTACATGCAAGTATAATTCGACTCTGTCATATAATAAGTCTAAGTTATTCGTCATGTTTCATTCAGAAACATCACCAACTTAGTTCAACTCTATCATATACAAATATAATTCAACTCTGCCATATAATAAATATAAGTTATTCGTCATATTTCATTCAGAACATCACTAACTTAGTTCAACTCTATTATATGCAAGTATAATTCGACTCTCCCATATAATAAGTCTAAGTTATTCATCATGTTTCATTCAGAAACATCGCCAACTTAGTTCAACTCTATTATATGCAAGTATAATTCGACTCTGCCATATAATAAGTCTAAGTTATTTGCCATGTTTCATTCAGAAACATCGCCAACTTAGTTCAACTCTATTATATGCAGGTATAATTTGACTCTACCATATAATAAGTCTAAGTTATTCGTCATGTTTCATTCAGAAATATCGCCAACTTATTTCAACTCTATTATATGCAAGTATAATTTAACTCTACTATATAATAAGTCTAAGTTATTCATCATGTTCACCATGGGAACATTGCCATAAAACATTTCGGTCATATCGCACAATTATGGATTTCAACAACATTTTCACGCTTTTTTACAAAGGGTTCGACATCCTTTTGCATGTAGGGTCACCAGAATTCCTATGATATAGCTCTGTGGGTAAGGGATCTGCCCCCTGCATGGATCTCGTGTAAAAAGTCTTCAACCTGGAAAGGATGTACACATCGCAATAGAGGTCCAGTAAAAGTCCTTCTGTGTAGATGGCCTTCTACCGACAGGCAGAACCTGGCCGACTTTAGTTTGACCTTGTGTGCTTATTTTTTGTCTTCTGGGATCTGTTCATTTAGGTTAAGCTGTTGTCTTCTTGGACTTATTCATTTAGGCAGAGATCTTGTCTTTTGGGATCTGAGATCCGAGATATGCTCACTTAAACTGAGCTCTTGTCTTCTCGGACCTAATTATCTAGGATGAGATCTTGTCTTCTAGGATCTGGGATCTGGGATCTAGAATCCGGGATCTGCTCATTTAGGCTGAGCTCTTGTTTTCTACTCATCTACGCCGAGATCTTGTCTTCTGGGATCTGGGATCCGGGATATGGAATCCGGGATCTGCTCACTTAGGCTGAGCTCTTGTCTTCTCGGACCTACTCATCTAGGCCGAGATCTTGTCCTTTGGGATCCGGGATTTGGAATCTGGAATCTATTCACTTAGGCTGAGCTCTTGTCTTTTGGGATCTGGGATCCGAGATCTGGAATTTGGGATCTGCGCACTTAGGCTGAGCTCTTGTCTTCTCGGACCTAATCATCTAGGCTGAGATTCTCACTTAGGCTGGGTTCTTGTCTTCTCGGACCTAGTCATCTAGGCCGAGATCTTGACTTCTAGGATCTGGGATCCAGGATCTGGAATCCGGGATCTGTTCACTCAAGCTAAGCTCTTGTCTTCTCGAACCTACTCATCTAGGTCGAGATCTTGTCTTTTGGGATCTGGGATCCGGGATTTGGAATCCAGGATCTGCTCACTTAGGTTAAGCTCTTGTCTTCTCGGACCTAATCATCTAGGCCGAGATCTTGAATTCAAGGATTCGGGATCTAGAATCCGGGATCTATTCACTTAGGCTAAGCTCTTGTCTTCAAAGACCTAATCATCTAGGCCGAGATCTTGTCTTCTAGGATTTGGGATTCGAGATCTCGAATCCGGGATCTGCTCACTTAGGTTGAGCTCTTGTCTTTTCGGACCTAATCATCTAGGTCGAGATCTTGACTTTTGGGATCTAGGATCTGGGATTTAGAATTCGGGATCTACTCACTTAGGCTGAGCTCTTGTCTTCTCGGATCTAATCATCTAGGTCGAGATCTTGTCTTCTAGGATCTGGGATCAAGGATCTGGAATCCGGGATCTGCTCACTTAGGCTGAACTCTTGTCTTCTCGGACCTACTCATCTAGGTCGAGATCTTATCTTCAAGGATTTGGGATCCGGGATTTGGAATTTGGGATCTGCTCACTTAGGTTGATCCTTCTATACTTGAAAGTCATCTCATTGGGAACGCTCATGCCCCTTGTCTTTGCATCCCTTTTGGAAAGGTCTTCATTCCGTTAATGTTGACACATTCTTCATTTTCGCTAAACCAGTTGTTACCGACATGTTGATCTTGCACGATGATGACCATTTATTCTAACTAAGTTCCCACAGATGACGCCAAATTGTGTGTCAATTTTTGACCACACTGCCAAACAGGTACTCAGCTGGAGAACACCGGAAGAATAGATTGAGCCCGAACGACCTGTCAACAAAAAGATAAGATTCTGGTGGTGGTTCGTCCACTCAGGGGCACTCTGACGATCAAGTCAGTTATCTCTCAAAGATGGCAAAAGTGTTTAACTCACTATTCAGAATACAAAAGATGTACCTTAGACCCACGATGGTGCTTCCCTTTTATAGTGGTCAGTGACCTAATCCCAATAAAAGCTTAGTTTTAATAAACTCTGGCTCAATACTAATCCTAGACTCCTAGTTAGATTGGGATAAACTCTCTAAGAGTCTTATCCTTATCCAAACTGAAGTCCTCTCTCATTCTAGGACTCTTGTCTCTTATCCGCCTATTCCGGATTCCGGTATCTTCGCAGATAATCTCGGCCTAGCTGAGATCCTCTCGATGTCATGTCCAAGACACGTAGCACCTCGGCTGGTACTTCGGTACCACTTCGGCCACGTGTTGTCATTCAAAAATTATGTCCCCACAAACTCATACCCTCTTTTTTTTTTTTTGCTTTACCTCTACTCTTTTATTTTCTTTTTTTTCCTTTCATTTGTTTTTTTTTTTTAATATAATTTATTTTATTGTTTTACTAAGAGTTATTGTTTTTTATATAAGTAATAGTTTATGAAATGAGACTTTTAAATACAAAAATGAAAATATAATTTTCAAAATGTCAGGTATAATGTAATTGGATTAAATCTCAGGTATCAGTGTAATTTACCCTAGTTTTTCCCCTCTTTTTCGACCGAATATTCGATCCTATAAAAGGCAAGGTCGGAGTAAGTCGTCATTCCCGTTCGCCCGTGTCTTCTAAAAATTTGCTCTCTGCGTGGTGCCCTCTTCCGTCTTCGCCGTCTGCAGATGGCTTCATCCACTGTCAACCGATGGTTGAGGCCCGAGGTTCGCATCCTTCTCCCCTAGATCTCTCTCTCTCTCTCTCTCTCTCTCTCTCTCTCTCTCTCTATATATATATATATATTCATGTCGATCTATGTATAAGTAGAGATCTGTCTTGTCTTGATGGAGGATTTGAGCTATATTTTTGGAGATTCTTGATTTAGTGGATAAGATCTGATGGTGAGATGTGTATGTGTGTAGGTTTATCCATTGTTTGCGGCCGTAGGGGTAGCTGTAGGGATTTGCGGATTCCAGTTGGTGCGCAACATATGCATCAATCCTGAAGTCAGGTAATTCTCTCTTCCCCCAATCTGTTGTTGTATGTAATATTTCGTATCGTTATCGATTTTGAAATTTAATTTAATTTTTTTACTCTTGTTTTTAGTCTTTGGGATTAGATGTATACCAGATGCAAATATATATAAGAAATCTCATTATAAAATTTTATTTGTCATCTTAATTGCAAATAAATTTAATCCTAAATACTTCATCTGAAGATTTTTTTTAGGTAAATTACGCTGAGGTTTAGAAAAAAATATAATTGGCTTCATAAGTTTGGCATAATTACACGAATCTCCCATTTTATTAAAGCTAAAATGATCGGAACTAATATAGATGATGTGAAGATATAGTGAGACAAACATGGTACAATATACATCATTTTTTTTATTACTCTTACCCTATGAAGCACGGATACTCCGAAATGGGCCCTCAGACGCTGATCGTATCGGATACGGATATCGCCGACACGGCGGATACGACGATCGAATCTGAAATGAAGTATCCAATTTTTTTTTTTTTTTTTAATTTTTGAATTTCGGATACGTCTAGGATACGGTTGGGATACGGTATGGATACGGCAGGGCAAAAAATTAATTTAAAAAACTTAAAATGGGATAAAAATGTAAAATATGAAAATCACATAAAATAAAACACAAAAAAAAAATAATAATAACAATCAACCAAACCTAGGTCAACTCGAGCGAAGTTAAATTAATCGTCTCGTCTCAAAAGAGCCATCGATCGGAGTTCGATGAGCAGGAGCTCCACTGGTCATCGATCGTTCGCCCTCTCTCTCTCGCCTCCTCCCTCTGCCTCACTCGATCTCACGAACTCTCTCTCTCTCGCTCTCCCTCTCGCTCTCGCTCTCGCTCGATCTGGCTGTGTCTCGGACAGATCGCGATCTCATCTGTGTCTCGGACAGATCTCGATCTCATCTCCCCCTCCCTCTTGGTCAAGCTCTCTCTCCCTCTCCCTTATATGTCGTCTCTGTTGTTTTATTTTTATTATTATTATTTTTTAAATTTTTTGTATGTATATACTCTGTAAATAAAATAAAATAAATCAAATAAGACATAAAAAAAAAAAATTGTTGACATTATTCGGTACTGTTACTTGAATCTGATAAAACAAATAAATAAATAAACTTATTAAAAATAAACTTTGTAAACTTATAAAATTATAAACTTTGTAAACATAATAAATCAAATAAGGTTAAAAAAAAATTATTAATAAATAAATAAATAAACTTTTATGTTTTATCAAGTTGTCTTTTGCTTTAAGTTTTATTTTTATGTATGCTACATTATTAAAAATTGTTGAAATTTTATTTTATGTATGTTACATTACTGAAAATTGTTGAAGTTTTATTTGTGTGTATTTTACATTACTAAAAATTGTGAAAAAAATATTTTTTATGAACGTATCTCCGCCGTATCCGTATCCTACTTTTTTGAATTTTGTCGTATCGCCGTATCCGTATCGTATTGTACCCATATCCCGTATCCGCATCCGTGCTTCCTAGCTCTTACGAATAAAAATTGGGTTCAGTGATGTGAATTAAAATTTCAATAATGCAATTATACCAAACTTGTGGAGCTTGATGCATTTTCTTCAAACCTCAAGGAAGGTTAGATAATTTACCCTATGTTTTTTTGTTTTGTTTCACCGATTGCCCTGATATTGGTCATGGTATATATAGAAATCATAGCAACAACACATACAAGAACAGTATTAGAAGTTGTTAAGTGACGCTATCATTTAGATGTTAAACATGTTCAACATTGATATGAAACACAAGTTGCATGGATAATCAAGGAAAGAAAATGGTAAGATTACTTTTAACATGTTTTTTCATGGATCTATGGTCCAGTTTGCCTTTCCCTACTATTTGGCCAGTTGGTCTCCTGCAATTCTAATCATTCCTACTTAGCTAGATTATGGTGGCAATAGTCAAAAACTTAGATTTTATGTTTATTCCTGGTTACATTTGTTTCTACTTGACTAGATCCTTCCCCTATTCCTGGGTTCTGTCTCTGGTTGTGGTGGCAGTGTGGTTGAAGTTGCTGAAATGGTGGTGTCAACGGTGCGTGTAGTGTTGGCATGCTTGTGAAGTTGTACTGACTAAACTAGTAGCCAGTTAACAATTTTTTCCCTTGTTGCCATGTCAAAACTGAAATATTTAAAAGCTAGGAAGTATAGATACGGGTACGATACGATACGGATACGGAGATACGACAAAATCTGAAAAAGTAAGATACGGATACGGCGATGATACGTTCATAAACAATGTTATTTTTACAATTTTTAGTAATGTAGCATACATAAAAATAAAATTTCAACAATTTTTAATAAACCATCATCAATTCAATTAAATTTCAACAATTTCAACAATATAGCATCACCCATAACAACCATAATGCAATTCAAAATAAGGGGAAAAAAATTTATAAAGTTTATTTATTTATCAATAAGTTTATTTATTTATTTATCTAGACGAGACAGAGTTTATAAGTTTATAAAGTTTACAAAGTTCATTAATAAGTTTATTTATTTATTTATTAATAAGTTTTTTACCTTATCTGATTTATTTTGTTTTATCATACAGGTAAACTTAAGCATCTCATAGATGTGAAAGATGCTTAAGTTTATTTATTTATATCTTATTTATGTTAAGTTATTATTTTATTAATAAGTTATTAGTAAAATAAATAAACTTATTTTGATTTATTTAAAATAAATAAACTTATTTATCTTATTTTATTAATAAGTTATTAATAAAATAAATAAACTTATTTTATTTATATATTAATAAATAAACAAAGTTCTTTTTTTTTTTTTTTAATATCTTATTTGACTTTACCTTCTTGACTTTTGTTCTCTCCTTTGTTCTTCCTCTCCCTGTCCGTGTCTACCCTCATCTCTCAACACCCATGTTTGTTTCAGACTCTCTGTCACTCTTCATCTCTCGACGATGCTGAGATGATAATCTAGGCGATGATCATGATGTCCGTGCTTCCTATCCATCTCCAGACCAGATAGATCGAGAGAGAGAGAGAGAGCGAAAGGGAGAGAGGGAGGGACAAACCTGATCGTGATCGACGAGCGTCGAGTTACTGTTCGTGAACTTGATTGACGAACCTGAGCGAGAGACGACGACGAACTCCTCCTCCTTCGCCGCTTCTGTTCGACCTAGTTAAGTTTGGTTGATTAATTTTTTTTTTGTTTTATTTTACCTTATTTTGATATTTTACACTTTGACTCCCATTTTAAGTTTTTAAAATTATTTTTTTTGCCCGCCGTATCCGAAAGTATCCCGACCATATCCTCGTGTATCCCAAACGTATCTGCAATTCAAAAATTAAAAAAAAAAAAGGATACTTTTTTCCCGTATCTGATACGTATCCCGCTGTATCGGACGCGTATCCGTATCCGATATGTATCCGATACGCGTACGGGGGTCATTTCGGAATATCCGTGCTTCATAGTTTAAAAGGAACAAGAAGTTTATTTCATTTATTTTAGAGAGAGAAAATAGAAACATGGGTTTATCCTTGATCAGAGTTTGGATTCATCTTTGACACCTCTCTCCATTGCCAATAATAGATTTTATGCCAATGCAATTCAAGCATTTGGTTTAGTTATGATATCTTTGTGGGAAAATGATAAAAATTCAATTATTGTGGTTTCATCTACTTTTCCTTTCTTTTAACTATTTAAAGGTTCACATCCCTCTGTGACTGATATTCCCATGGGAGAGAGAGCTTGGGAATGAGATTCTTGCTTCGTACGATGTTTTCATTCCACCTTGGAATGCTATTCAGGAATCACATTTCATTCTTGAAATCGTCCACGTGATGGAATGAAGAAGACCTTGAATGAATAAAGAAGACTGAGAATATTCCACTTCTCCCTTCCTGCCACACAATCTAAATGGTTGGTTAAAATCATGCTGATGCGTTTAAATTTGTTGCGTCTAATTCTGTCATGGAAACATAGGAGGAAATTTTGTACATGTTCTTGTTATACAGATGCCCCCAGAAGTTCTTGTCACAAGGGACATGTTCCTTCTTCATAGTGAAAAACTTGCAGTTGCTAAAAGCACTTCAAGAACTTGTATATCTTAGAAGTCATAGTCTTGTGTTTTTCCCTTTATGGGCAAATATTGTTGAACACTTTAATTTGTTACGATTTGAACTTTGAATGGAAAAAAAGGGCATGTTTTCTTTCTTACGCTGAGAATATGTAGATAGAGCATGAAGGTGGGATTGGATTGAGATGAAACTACTATTTTGTGGTTCAGCTGACAATTTTTTTTTCTTTCATAAAATAATAGGGTGAACAAAGAAAAAAGGGCTGCAGGTGTGCTGGATAACCATGCAGAAGGAGAGAAGTACGCCGAGCATTTTGTTCGGAAGTTTGTCCGCAACAAGTCTCCAGAGATCATGCCAGCCGTCAACAAATTCTTTACAGACCCAAACTAATGTGTTTCTTGATCATTGAGGCTTGTTTTCATTGTTTACTACTTTGCTAGTGTGGGAATGATTTTGATTGAATTAGAAATTGGGACCTTTGAATATGCTTTAAACTTGTATGGTAATGGTACAAGCTTGAATAAGTTTGATGGATACACTTGCCATTGTATGTTTAAAACTGAAGCAACTATATTGATATAATTTTCGTTTGGTACTTCTGTTCTGTTTTTTTTTTTTTCTTTTTCTTTTTCTTTTTTCTTTTTTCTTGGAAATTCATGTGTTGTTATTTTTAGTTTTCTGTATGTGAAATGCTCTCAGGGTCTCAACTTCCAACTGCATCAATTAGAGGTGAGCATGGTCCGGATTGGACCGGATTGAGGTAAAACTAGGACATAGTTGATGTCTAGTCCGAGGCTCACCTAGGGTACCCGACTGATCATATTGAATAATATAGAATAATTCATAGAAATGGTCATAAGAAACATGTTTTGAACTTAAAACCTCTACTTAAAAGTAGGACTTGTAATGATTCTGAAGTGAAACATGTTGAGCTTTTTACTGGGTAGTTTAATTTTGGAAAATTGTTTTTGGTGTTTTTTTTTGTTAATTTTTTCCTCCTTACGTTTAGATACATTTAAAAAATAAAATATTTATAAAAAGATAATTTATTATATAATAGTATTTTCATTGTCTTTGGTGAATTTTTTTAAAGATAAATTACACTTTATAATCTTATACTTTACATTAAATCTCACTTTGGTTGTACACAAAATTATGACAGTTAATCCTATGCACTTCTGGTTAAATCTTATTTTGGTCCACACACATAAAATCGTGACAATTAATTCATTGTACTTTTGCTTAAATTGTGATAAGTATTATTCTCTCTTTTCCGTTACTTCATTTTTAAATCTTTAACAAAATTCAATAATGTAACAAAAATGTGATTACGAAATGAGGGTAAGAGAGAAATAATCCATCTTTTTCACCAATATATTGTGTCTTACGTGATAAGTACGTGAGAGTTATATAATATTATATATATATATATATATATATATGTTTGTATGCAAAAAATTAGAATGAAGAGACAAAATAATAGGGCTTTTGAAATTTTTTATTTTTTTTAAAAAAAAAAACGTGACAAACAAAATTTCATGATTTCAATTTATGCAAAACTCTAATTCATCTTCTTAAACGTTCACAATTTATGTTTTATTTTAGCCTAAGTCATAATTAAATGTAAAGTGTGTATTAGTGAAAAATGTAAATGATTTTCCTCTTACTCTCATGTCGCAGTCACATTTTTATCACATGATTAGATTATGTTAAAAATTTAAGCAATTGAGTAACAGAAAAAGGACATTAACACTTGTGTAGAGGCTAAGATGAGATTTGACAAAAAAATACAAGAAATTGACTGCCACAATTTCTTGTGTAAGGACCAAAATGAAATTTGCCCAAAAATACAAGAGGTTGACTGTCATAATTTCATATATAAGGACCGAAGTAAGATTTAATCAACAATACAAGAGGTTGACTATCATAACTTCATGGGTAATGGTCAAATTAAGATTTGGTACAAAATGTAAAAATGCAAAGTATAATTTACCCTTTTTTTTAAGGGTAAATTACAAATACGACTTCTGAGATTTAATTAAAATGCAAATTATTTCTTGTAATTTTAAAAATTATTTCACCTCCTGGAGTTTTTAATTCCATAACAAATCGTTCATTTTATTAATAAATATTCAAAGTCAATTAATAATTTTTAATGAATATTAGAAATATGTTTCAATTAATAATTTAAATAATTATATTATTATATAAGAGAGCAATTATAAATTTTATTTTTTAATTAATTTTGTTAAATAAAAAATTCTAACAAAAAAATATTTATAATTTTTCAAATCATAAAAAATAATCTATACTTTAAACAAACAAAGAATGTATTTGTAATTTACCCCTTTTTTTTAATATTTTAGTTTTTTTTTTTTTAAACTTTTAGATGCACTTTTTCATATTTTTCACAAAAATATTGAAGTGCAGTTAAATTTTTTAAAAAAAAATTAAAATAATTGAAAAAAAAACTCAATATTTGAATTCGAAAACTAAACAAGATGAGGAGCTTTCAGTTTTGTAATGCATATTAATACGAAATCAACCGATGATACATTTTGAAATGTGTATTAATAAGAAATCGACAGATGTAATACTATCGTTTTTATGCTGGTAAAAACAACTGCTTGAGTATATATTGCCATAAAATTCTTACTACAAAATGTTGAAACTCTAAACAAGAACTTTGTTAAAAAAATATATATATATATATATATATTATTACCCAATAATGTGCAAAGAAGAGCCAGAAACTTCTCAAAACACGAATACTTGCTAAACATATTCATCATTGAGGCATTACTTACATGGTCATCCATCCAAGCTATGAAACTAGGAGTATAAATTACAAACATGGAATTGAAGAAGGAAAAATCATCAATGCTATAATATCAACGAGTACTATAATAAATTGAAGCTGGCTGCTCTGGCTGGTGCATCTAAAAAATGCATCCAACATGAAGCCATAAACTCATCAAGAATCAGTGGAGTTATAGGGTTTCTCTGTTGAACATGTGCGTCGTTATGTGAGTATTGCGTCAGGATACTTCTTGAATTTGCTTCTTCCCGGCAACTTCATCATACCATGATTTCCATGCCTCAACATAATGACCAAAGAGGTCACTAAGAGCTGCCACACCATCAAGAAAACCATCTTCTACATCATTCAAATGCTGCAGTTGTATGAAGTTTATGATATGAGTGTACATGACATGCAGATCCACATGAGTCCGTGATGCACACACTATACATGATCCATGACCAAGCCAACAACAATCCAGAAAGAAGGATATCAAACACCAAAACTGCTTTGCAATTTTAAACTAGGGATACTCCAGACTATTGGCAATTAAAATACTAAACTAATGCGAGAGGCAATAAAAGTGGTGTGTGGCCAAGTGGCTCTTCCTAAACATTGTAACTTGGGCATGGACACAGAATAATAGGGATTGCTGGTTTTAAAAAAGAACAGTAACAAAACAGAAGTAAAGATCAACACACAATTTGATAGCTAGTATATCTCAGAAGCATTGTTAGTAATTGGGTCACTACTTGAAGTGATTTCATAACAAAACAAAAAAGGTTGAACAAAAAAAATCTGTGATATTTTCATACTTAATCAACCCTATGAAATGTCGTTTCGATTTGCAATACTGAACTATATGCCAGATATAACCCCAACAGGATACCAAAAAGAACTTGTAATAAAAAAATTTAAATGTACCTTGGTTGCGATATAGAGGACAATAAGAAGAAGCCAGGTCCTCCAAGCCTTGAACTCGCCTCGCATTTTTGTTTTCTGAATCTCCTACCTTGGGCATGTTGGCTGGAGTGAAAGGGCCAAACACAAAACCCTTGGAGCTATGTTTCCCCTGCTGCTCTGTTGAGTTCCTACCATGTTCATCTTTCAAATTGTTGCGTCTCTTATGCGTTGGCATATCTGCATTCTGGTTTGAATTACAATCAAGTGCAGAATCTGTTTTATATTTCTTTGGAAGAGTGTTGGTGATCTCAGTTCCAAACATTCTTTTTCTAGACTCGTTCAAATCCAAAGAAGTTGCATGTCCATTCGTTGGACTTCCTTTCAACCCCAACCACCTGAATGCTGGTTTCCTGCTTTCTGGGTGATGAGTCTGCAAGTCACATAGATGAGAAATTATGAAAGATGTTCTTTCTTATGCTTCTTTCCATCTACTAATTCATGATTTTCTGAAATGGATTTTACCTTTTCAATGAGATTCATGGATGAAAAGACATTTGCAATATCATAGAGGCGCCTGACTTTTGCTGCAGAATTATCTTAGGTAGACAGTGTCAGTCAAATCAATACAATTTTTTTTTCTCCCTCCACTAAAATAAATAAGACTAATGCTGTGTTTGATTGGAGAATTTGAGGAGGGGTTTGAAAAGGAAAATGAAAAAAATAGATAAAATATGAATAAAACATATCTATATTTTACCTAGTTTCACATACTTTTTCCTTTCCTCTTTCCAAATCCCTCCCCAAATCCTCTAACCAAACACAGGGTAAAGATGAGTTAAAGGTCAATTACTTCTCATAGCTGTTGGATCATGGATGTCACCAAGCAATGCTGTTGCAGCAGTATCAAGGGAAATCAAATCCACCTAACCAAGGAGATGAAGCATAATAAATAAAAGAAAAAACTAATCATTAATGGATCAACAATGCATGTGTCTAGCTTACACTGGAACAAATGAAAAGCTTGATAAAATTCTGAGTAAGAAGCCCCAGAGATTTCTCCTTCCTGTTGTCTGCAAAAATCATAATTAGAAGCCTATGAAGTCTATTTCAATGAGAATGGCAATCTTAATTAACTTCATGTTCCCTCAAAGTCAAGTAAAGGACATAGAAACAAATGATAGAAAAGAACAGAGAGAAATTACCAACTTTACATGACGCTGAGGATTTTTTTTGCCTATCAGTTTTAGAATTGGAAGGCCCTCCATTGTGATTTTCACTTGAAGCCTATTGAAAGAAGCTCATATTTATTATTAGGGAATAATAGGAAATGCATAAAACACCATTTGGTTGCTAAAATGTAGGACAGAAAAAGAAATTCAAATGAATCAAAATCTCATATTAGAAATAACCAGCTAGGTACTCCACATACTCTAGCCATATACCAATTGGCTGAGTTGAAACGGATTGTTCATAACCCACGACAAAATAACACGAGCTACAACATTTTTTTTATTTTGCTTTAATTAACTCATCTTTTCTCAGTACACAAACAGATTGGGGAACTAGAGCTAGGTAACATACATTGGCAGAATGGAAGCAACCAGAGGTGGAAAAGTTCTCCCTCAATGCTTCTTCCTATTAAACAAATCAAAGTAAGGACAGATGTTCAGCAATTTTTCAATCCCATTTTTTATTTTTAACTACTGAAATTTTGAATACCTTTAGCTGATCTAAAGCCTGAGGGATCGCACCAAAACCCTTCCAAAAATACTGATTCTTTGCTTTTCTTGATAAAACCTGAGAGAATTGATGAATCCAAATGAGTCAAAAAAAACCAAAAAAAAAAAATCAGCTCGATGAGAGAAGAACCCTAGACAGAAGAGAAGGAAATACAAAAGACCATACACCAACACTCTCTAATATGTTGACAATATCATAGATTCGCCGTCTTTCAACACCTGAAAGGTATTATATTCAATAAACAGTCAATAACGAGAAGTTGATAGTTTTTTTAAAACAAAAACTGAGATTAGAGACTAGATCCATACCTAATTGGTTTGCAGCATCGTCCAATCCAATCGATTCCACACCATCACGATTATACAACTTTAGAAAACTGAGTGGGGAGAAAATCAAAATCCACCTATCTATATATATATATACATTGAGAGAGAGAGAGAGAGAGAGATTTACTTGGTGCACAAGACGCCAAGAGATTTTTCTTTGCGGCTGTAATAGTATGGGTTTCGAGTTTGAGATTCTGGAGGGGGTGGCAGGGACGACATTCTTCAACCAGCTTTTGACGAATCGATCTCCTCTTCAATGAGATGAAAAAGGAGAGTTCTAGTTTTAGTTTAGATGGAGAATTTTGTGAGAGAGAGAGAGAGAGAGAGAGAGAGACCGTTAAAAAAGGAGAGGGAGAATTATTGTTTCATTATTGAATCACATGGACATGGCGGGTCAATGAATTCAAATGGGGGAATCGGATCTTGGGGGAAGTAGAGAAGTGGGAAAACAGTGGAAATTTTTGAATTGGATATGAATGCGCGGTAAAAATTTATTTTACCCCGGATCATGTGACCCTTTCCTTACTTGAATCTTGCTATTCGATGGCATAGTTGGTAATTCACATACGCCCGTTTGTTTGGCCGTTTCAGTGGCCAGATTGAAGTAGGATTGCTGTGTGTGAGTTCTCCTTGCAGTATGTTTGGTGTTGTTTGAAAAGGTTGGCTTCACAGTTTGGATGACTTGGTAATCTTTTTTGGTAAGGGATTAACTTGGCTGAAAAACGAGGGGGATTAAGCAAATAATGAGCAGCTTTAGTCTATCCAATCGTCGAGTACTACGCAAAATTTTTTTTTTTTAACAAACATAGCCAGCAGGCCAAAAAACATTCTGCCGGGCAAAAAAATAACTGGCCGGCCAATTTTTTTTTTTATTACAATTCCAATTGCACCATTTGTTTTACTAATATTTATTTTAATATAAAAATAAATTTAATTTATTTTATTTAAAAATAATTTAACAATCGCATCATTAATTATTTCTTATACTATTATCAAAACAAACTCATTTTTAGGCCAAGTTTGGGAAGACTAAATAAGTGCACTTTTTGACTTTTTATGAAATATGGATTGGATTTGGATGGGGTTTGAAGTGATGTGTTAGAGATGTAATGTGACTTAAATAAGATGATGTGACTTAAATAGGATAGTGACTTTTTGACTTTTTGAATTTTTTTGAAGATGCCAAACTTGGCCTTACTTAATCCTCTCACTAATAATCCTTTCTAACTTAATCCACCAAACAACCATGGACATATCTTCTTTTGAATAAAGCTTCGTAGCTCGAAACTTTTCCCCTCCGAATCCCCCTAATGCCCAAAATGACATCGTTTTGGGCATTTTCCTCTTTTTTTTTTCTTTTTTTTTTTTTGTTCTTCCATTTTCAGTCTGAAACGCAAAGGAAGAGAAAGAGAAGAGAGAGAGAAGAGAGGGAGAAAGAGAGAGGAGAGGAGAGAGAGGGCCCTTCCTGTGCCTCCGCCGCCGCCGATCGTCAGCTCGTCTCAGCCTCGATCACAGTTCTTGCAGCCAGCAATGCCGCCTCCGCCTCCTCCTCCTCCTGCGATTATGGCCCCCTCCAGTCCTCATCCTTCCTCCTTCCTCCTCCTCCTCCTTCCTTCTCTTCCCTTTCTTCCTTCTGATTTTCTACTTCTGAAAAAAAAAATTACAAAAAAGACGTCGTTTTTGAATTAGGGGGATTCGGGAGGGGGGGGAGCTTTTGAGCTTCCCTAGCACAACTGATCTTCTTTTTTGGCATCTGTATAAAGACCTCTAGTTGTTGGTTATGTGAGACTTGCGTAGATGCGTGGCATTCACCGATCAAATTGATCTAATTTTATAATATGATTTTAAAAAATAATTATAATTATAATTAAACTGCTATATTTGCAAAATTACGCCATAATATTCTAGAAAAATTAAAATGGTAATTGAATTGTTACATTTGTGAATTTAGATCATAATTGAACCGTTAAAATTGACTTAGTTTGGTTTAGTTTGATTTTATATTTCTATTCACTGTGTTTAGTTTTAATTTTTTGAAAATTAAATTTTTTATTTTATGTATTTTTTTATTTTTAGTTAATCTTTTTAAAATTTTAAACAATTTTTTACTTTTTTATATGCACCTTACTTTGATGTATCTAAAAAATAAAATATTTGTAAAAAAAGAATAAATACACAAAAATACGAAAATGAATTATGGTTTTTTATATATATATATATATTTGGTATTTAGTAAATTTTTTAAAGATTTTTTTCACAAATATTATACTTTTAAGTGTATTTATGTTAGTTGTATTTTAAAATTAAAAAAATTACTTAAAATAATTTTAAAAATTCAGTAACAACAAAAGAATACGGAAAAATTTCAATTTTCTGAAAAATTAATTACGAATCCTGAAACCAAACAAACTAATTAATTTTATATAACAATAAGTATGATATATTTTTCATATTAGTATACAAACCAAAAATAATTAATTTGATTAAATTTATTATAGTTGATCAATTTCATAATCAATACTAGTACTCAAATCTAATGATAAACTTTTGTTTTTGCAATTTTTATATATAATAATGACAAAAATAATAATAAATATATCACGGTGTGGTTGGATTCAAAACCACAACCTGATATGTCACCGGAAATCGGATCAATTTGGATAAATCCATTGTTTACATTAAATTCGGTTCAACTATTTTTTTTAACTTCCCTAATCACAATAATGGATCCAGTTTCATACACATGCAAAATGAGAAGTACATGAATAATATATCAACACTTGTAGCAATGATTTAAATTATTTATTTTATATAATATTATATCAAGATTAAAATCACTAAACGGTGTTACTTTTTCCTTAGGAATTTACCTTATTGCCCTTCCCTTGAAAATATTAAAAAATGTTTTTAAAAAAATTATTTTTTATTTTAAATATATAATTTTTATTTAAATATTTTATTTTATTTTGTAAATATTTTAATATTTTAATTTTAATATTTTAAACTCAAAACACAATTTCATACTCAAATCGTAACTAAACACATAACTCAAAACTCAATTCAAAAATTATTTTCAAACCTCATAACCAAACACATAACTAGGCACTCTACACTACTTTCAAAACTGTACATTCAAATCGTAACCAAACGCATAAGAAAAAAATTAAAATATTTAAAAATATATTTATAAAATAAAATAAAACTATATATTTAAAATAAAAATAAAAATTTTAAAATTTTTTAATATTTAAAAAATATATTTAAAATATTAAAAAAATACAACACATAGATGTATGAAATATAATGCATATTAAAATAAATAAATAAATATTTAAAATATAAAATATAAAATATTTACCCTAAAAAAATAAATTCAAGAAATTATTTCTAATTGAATTGTGATTCTATGAGTTTTGAAAAGATTTTTGAAAATTTCTAATTGGAATTGTGTAATTGGTTAACACTCTATGAGTTTTGAAATTTTTTTTGAAAATTTCTAATTGGAATTGTGATTCTAAAAGAGAACCAAACATGTTTCTAATTTTTTTTTTTTTTCGGAACATGTTTTTACTCAAAACTCAATTCAAAAATTATTCAAAACTCATAACCAAACACAAACTTAAAACTCAATTCAAAACTTGTTTCCAAACTTAAAACTCTATCCAAAACTCAAAACCAAACTTTTTCAAAAACTCTATTTTAAAAGAAAAAAATTTCAAAAAAGTTTATTTTATTTTAAAATTATTTTTAGAATCATGATTTCATGGTCGTATTTTGAGTTATGAGTTTTAAAAAGAAAAATTTGTTTGGTTATAAATTTTGAAATTTTTGAAATTATTTTTTAGGTTAAATATTTTATATTTTAAATATTTATTTATTTATTTTAATGTGTATTATATTTCATACATCTATATGTTGTATTTTTTTAATATTTTAAATATTAAAGAAATTTAAAATTTAAAATTTTTATTTTTATTTTAAATATATAGTTTTTATTTTAAATATTTTATTTTATTTTATAAATATATTTTTAAATATTTTAATTTTTTTCTTATGCTTGGTTTGATTTTGAAATTAGAGAGTTTTGAAAGTAGTGTGGATATTTAGTTATTTTATGTGTTTGGTTATTTGATAAATAATTTTTGAATTTGAGTTGAGTTATGTGTTTTGTTTGATTGAGTGTGAAATTGTGTTTTGAATTTAAAATATTAAAATAAAAAAATTAAAACATTTATAAAATAAAATAAAATATTTAAATAAAAATTATATATTTAAAATAAAAAAAATAATTTTTTAAAAACATTTTTTAATATTTTAAAAAATAAATCCAACAATATCGTACTGTTCTAAACCCTCCAAACCTATTCTCCAACCCAAAAACATTTTTTAATATTTTCAAGGAAGGGCAATAAGGTAAATTCCTAAGGAAAAGTAACATAGTGATTTTTGGAATCTTGATATTGAATGTAATTTACCCTATAATATTTCATATATATTATTTATAATAAAAATTAAATCGATATGATAATTATAATATTTTTATTTTATTGTGTTTATTTAAAAGAAAAATCGACAATAATTGTATTTTTTGAAACCATACCTCAATATTTTTAAAGACAAACGTAATAATACGATTATCAAATTGATCTAATTATTATAATATGAACAATTTAGATTATTGAAATGAGACCAATAATAAACTTCATAAATCTTAACATACCAATCAATTTTAGATTTTAATTGAGAAATCCAACCCAGAATTATAAATAAAAAAAAAAAAAAATTGACTACAATAATAAATCAAATCTTAACTTTCTAGTTATTTTAATTTAAACCATGGATTTTTTAAATGGTATAAATTATAACCATCCATAAACAGTTTAATGATTTCCCCTTTACTACCATTGACAGCCATATCCTAGCCTTACCATTATCCATCGCCATTCCTTTCCCTCAATTTTTTCCCGTCCATCATTACTCCTTTAATTCCCCGTCTCATTGTCACACCTCTCATTTTTTTATTCTGTGTGTTATGAAAAGTTAGTTAAAACTTAATTTTTTTATTTTTTTAATTTATTTTATTTTTTCATAAATAAATTATATAAAATATGATACGATTTAAAATTAATTAAAAATAAAAAATTGACTTTTAATCAACTTCCTAAAAAAACACGTAATCCATTGTTATTGTTATTGTTCCGCATCACGGACAAAAAGTGATTATTTATTTATTCATTTTTTTAAGGTCTAAAAATCATATTATATTAAGAAAAATGATGCAGACTACTAATTAGTGGTTGCTTTAATTATGTGGCAGTGGGTGTTTTGTGTCTTAGTTTTTTTTTTTTTTTTTTGTTTGCTTTTCATATCATTAGTGGTAGTTTTAATGATAGGAATTTAGTGGTCTGTAACATTATTGTTAGATTAAACATAAAATAATAACATAATTCATAAACCAGTTGACTTACATTTATTTCGACCTTAATAATAGAAGGAAACTCAAAAAACTTACTATAATATATAATGTGGGTGTTTGTTTGAGTTTTTCTGAGCTAATTAATAATTTTTAACTTTTAAAAAGTTATTTTAGATTGTTTGGTTAAATTTATTTTAAAATTCTAACAAATTATTTTGAGTCAAAAAAATTGATTCTGAGAAGCTGCTTATCCCTTACTTCTGATTATCAACTTCTGTTGTGAACATGTTAATTTACGGTTATACTCTTAAATTTTTTTATTTTTTATTTTTTTAAAAATAGAAACAGACCCAAATAGACTATAGAATATATATATATATATATTTATATATTTTATGAGAAATGTAGATAAGTAATAAATAACAAAAAATAAAAATTAATTGAAAAAATCACTTCACAACTTATTTAACAAATATTACTTAGCAACTTAAATCTATAATCCAACAATTACATCAAATAAATTAATAGCTTCTGATTAAAGTCATAATCTATAATCTGTTAAGTTATAATTTATAATATATTTTTACAGCTACACCAAATGACCAATAGCATTAGCAATAATTATAATCCGCCAATTTGTTGCCGCGCCTACCTGCTGGATCATTTTGACAAAAACTTAGGTGCCGTTTGGTAAATATACTTTATTCCGTTGTCCACAGCCCAACGAATTCGTTCCAAACATAAACATGCCTTAGTTTCAGCCACACCAGTGAATTTTGTAAAGGATTAAATTATTTAAAGTGTTTCTATTTCGTTAGTCATAACCATAATCAATATATATTTTTTTAAAATCAATAGTTTAAAAATAATAATAATATAAATAATATTTAATTTATTAACATAGTCTAATCTTAATTTATTTTTTTAATAATTACTCTTCAAAATATTTATGTCACTTTACAATTGAAAAGTACACACTGCCATATAGGTAAATTGTTTAAGATGATCTAAATAAGTATATTTTTTATCTTTTTACGAAAAGACGACAACAACAACAACAATAACAAAACCTAAACTACACTCCAAAATACGCCCCCCAAAACCTAAACTACACTCCAAAATACACACACATTAGATCCCATCCTCAAATCTTGCTATTCGATGATATAGTTGGTAATTCACATATCTCCTTCTCTTTTTGCATCAGTATAAAAGACCCTGGTCACGTTTGTTTAGTGAATTATGTTAGATGAAAAGATAATTAATGAAGAAATTGTTAATATAAAAATTATTAGTGAAAAGATTAAGTAAACATGTATTTGTTTTGATGATAGTATGGAAGATGGTTAGTGATAAAATTGTTAAAAAATATTTTTATATTAAAAAAATTAAAACAAATATTAAAAAAAAAGGTGGATTTGGTAAAAAAAAAAATTTATATAAAATAGACTTAATCCCCTCACTATTTTTCTAATCATACTCAAAACCCAGTTAAGCTAATCCCTTATTAAGAGAGATTTTACTAAGTCCTTTTGACTATCAATTCGTCCTCCCATTTTACTAAACCCCTTGGGTCCCATAGTTATGGTAATCCAACCCGACTACTCAAACCGCGAAACAAACTTGGCTGCTAGTGGTTGGTTATGTGAGACTTGCAAGTAGGTGCGTTGCGTTCACCGATCAAATTGATTTGATTTTATAATATGATTTTAGAAAAATTAAAATTATAATTGACCCGTTACATTTGCAAAATTATGCCCTACTATTCTAGAAAAATTAAAATGGTAATTGAATTGTTACATTTGTGAATTTAGATCATAATTGAACCGTAAAAATTTATTTAGTTTGGTTTGATTTGATTTTATAGTTCTATTCGCTGTATTTGGTTTTAATTTTTTGAAAATTGAGTTTTTAATTTTTTTATTTTTAGTGAATATTTTTAAAATTTTAAGTAATTTTTTTACATTTTTATATGCACCTTATTTAGATGTATCTAAAAAGTAAAATATTTGTAAACAAATATTTTAAAAAATAATAAACATACAAAAATACAAAAATGAATTCTCATTTTTTTTATTATATGTATTTGGTATTTAATAAATTTTTAAAGATTTTTTTCACAAATATTATACTTTTTAAATATATTTATGTTAGCTATATCTAAAAAAAAAAATTAAAAATTGCTTAAAATATTTTTAAAAATTACTGAAAACAAAAGAACATGAAAAACAAAAACAAAAACAAATATTTTCTAAAAAGTTAATCATGAATCCTAAAACCAAACAAACTGATTAATTTTATATAACAATAAATATAATATATTTTTCATATTAGTAAACAAACCAAAAATAATTAATTTGGTTAAATTTGTTAGGAGAAATGATTTTTCTCTCGAAAAATCATTCCCCCGAATCTCCCGTTTTTTTTTCTTCTCTCGTTTACATCTGAAGAGGGGGAAGGCAAGAGAGAAAGAGGAGAGGAGAAAGGGAAACAGAGAGAGAGAGGCCTCTCCATTCTGCCGATCACCCAGCCAATCGTCGGAGAGAGAGAGGGAGAAAGAGAGAGAGAGAGAGAGAGGCCCCTCCATTCTGCCAATCACCTAGCCGATTGTCGCAGGTCGCCCAGCCGATCGTCACAGCTCGTCCGCCTCTGCCTCCGCCTCCGCTGTCTGCCTCTTTCTTCTTCTTCCCTTTTTCTTTCTTTCTTTCATTCTTCTTTCTTCTTCTGCTTCTTCTCTGATTGAAAAAAAAATAATAAAATTCAAAACGACGAAACGATGTCGTTTTTTAATTCAGGGGCCTCCATTCGAGCTACCAATCACTTCTCATTTGTTAGAGTTGATCAATTTCACAATCAATACTAATATTCAAGTCTAATAATAAACTTTTATGTTTCAATTTTTATATATAACAATTACAAAAATAATAATAAACCAGTATATCACGGTGTGGTTGGATTTAAAACCACAACCATGATATTGTAACCGGAAATCAGATCAATTTGGATAATTCCATTGTTTACATTGAATTCGGTTCAACTATTTTTTAAACTCCCCTAATCACAATATTGGGTCCCATTTCTGCTTATAAAATCATCACTTACCAAGAGGGAGATGGCAGAGAATGGAAATGGATTTGGAAAATGAAAATTTCCCATAAATTAATAAAATGCTTCCTCTGGCTTATTCTGAAAGGCAGATCGCTTACCAACCACCTATGGCTCGTGAGAAACATGGCATCTTCTTATATGTCCCAGATGTGGGCTGATCAGTGAGGATATGAGTTATCTCTTTAGAGACTCTACTAAATCCAAGGAAATCTGGGTTGAAATTACGAACCATAACTGGTGGAAACAAGGATGTGGAAGACCTTTGTTTGAATGGGTTCCCTTTAATATGAAAAACAAAATGCTATTTTGTGGTTTTAAATGATACCTCATATTTATTGACACTCTTTGGCATATTTGGAAGTAGGGGTGAGCATAGTCCGGATTGGACCAGATTTAGGTAAAATCAGGACCAATCCGTTATCTACGGTTCCTGAAAAATTGGAACCAATCCAATCCGTTTAAATCATGAAACCAATCCGAACCAATCCATTTAAATACGGATTGGATCGGTTTAGGACCATAGATTCACATAATTAAATAACAAAAAAATATATATATGACACTTTAATTTCATAAAAATATAAACATAGCGCTATATTAGTTTCACAATAGCAACATATTTTTCTATAATAGCGACATACTGTTCTAGAATTTAAACAACCATAAGAAAATTGGTTTCACCATAAATATTTAGACCATTACAAATTAAAACTAAAAACTAACAAACAAAAGTAATAAAATAATATATTATATGGTTTTAGATTTGAGTTTAGATTTCATATAGAATAAAAAAAGATACTATAGGGGAGGATATATAATAAAAATATAGACTATTTATATACGGTCCGGATCGGTTCCAATCCAGAACCGTGGGGTTCAATCTGGAACCAATCCGTGGACTACGGATTTTTAATTCTTCAGTCCAGAACCGAACCGCAGATTCAAAAAACCAATCCAAACCTATCGGATTAGACTGGACTGGATCGGATTACGGATTTCATGGATTCCTTGCTCAGCCTTATTTGGAATGATCGCAATAAAATGGTTTTTGAAAACATTTTGAACCCCATTCAAACCGGTCTAAAAAACATAAGGTATTATGTTCAAGAGATTGACTAGGCTTTCCAATCCCCTTTCCATCCCAACCCATTTCAACCTAGACCAATTAGCTGGTGTTTCCCACATGCAGGTATACTCAAGCTTAATATAGATGGATGTTTTAAAGGTCAGCAAGGTCAGATTGGATATAGTGGTCTGCTGCGTAATGAAGCTGGCACTTGGCTTTTGGGATATTATGGAAAGCTAGGTCATGGCTCAAGTTTGGAAGCTAAACTATAGGACATTTACAGAAGCCTCACCATTCTCTTTCAGAAAAGGCACCATGGATGTGGAATTTGTGTGTGTTAATTTCCGACCACACTGTCAATCAAGCACTCAGCTGGAGAATATTGGCAGAATAGATTAAGCCCGAATGACTTGTCATAGAAATATAAGAATCCCGCGGTGGTTCGTCCACCTGGGGGTACTCCGACGATCAAGTCAGTAAAATATCTCTCAAAGATAACCAATAGTACTTAACTCACTAGACAGAACATAAAAGACATACCTTAGACTCATGAGGGTGTCTCTCTTTTATAGCCAACACAAACCTAATCCCAATAGAAGTCTAGCTTCAATGGATTTAGGATTACTGCTAATTTTGGACTCCTAGTATGATTAGGATAAACTCTCTAAGATATCCAAACTGAAGTCTTCTTCCATTCTTGGACTTTTATCCCTTATCCGCTTATCCCGGATTCCAGTATTTTCCTAGATAACCTCAGCCTCGCCGAGATCATCTCGGTGTCATGACCAAGACACGTGACACCTCGGCTGACACTTCGGTGTCACCTCGGCCATGTATTGTCATTCAAAAAATATGCCTCCACAGAAATCAAAACTAATTTTGAACAAGCCATCATCCAAATCCAATATGGTCCAAGCCACAACTTACCTCATATGGCCCTTATTGAAGATACAAAGTTTCCATTGAAAAGATGCAATTGCTCCGTTAGTCACTCATTCAGAGAGGGAAACACAGTTGCAGACAAGCTTGCAAACATGGGAGTAGCCCAGAGCGAGCATATTGTAATTTTAGAGGACCCACCGGAGAAAATGAGATCTTTGGTCATTGATGATGGGATTAGAGTAAGTATGTGGGGATATATTTGCCGAGTGCTAATACGTGGCAAGGTGACGCCGACGTGTCAGCCGACGTGCCACGTGTCGTGGTAATTACGCCGAGGTGATCTCGGAGTTGCCGAGGTTATCTCCAAAGATATCGGAATCCGAGATAAACGGATAAGGGACAATAGTCCTAGAATGGGAGAAGACTTCAGTTTAGATTAAGATGAAACTCTTAGAAGGTTTATCCTAATCCTACTGGGAGTTCCAGATTAGCAGTAATCCTGAGTCTATTGGAGTTAGGCTCCTATTGGGACTAGGATTGTATTGGCTATAAAAGAGAGGCACCCCCATGGGTCTAAGGTACGTTTTTATACTCAAGCTTGTGAGTTGAATACTTGATTATCTTTGAGAGATTTACTGACTTGATCGTCGGAGTGCCCCCGGGTGGAAGAACCACCGCCGGAGCCTTTTCTTTCTGTGCAGGACAGCAAGGTGCTATCTATTCTGCCTGTGTTCTACAGCTGAATTCCTAAGGAGGGCAGTGTGGTCAGAAAATCACTCACACAATTTGGCACCGTCTGTGGGAAAGAAAGACGAATAGATGGCCAGTAACGCACAAAACGAAAAGGTTGGGGACGACGCTCCCGCTGGGAGTGGCAGGCCTATCGACCTTGACGTCAAAGGAGACAACCACAACGAAGAAGCCCATGGCCAGGGGCACGGGGGAAAAGACGTCGTCTAGGAGGGCGACACTTCGAAGAAAACAGACCAGGGCAGATAATACAATGAAGACAACCTCCAGGTATGGACGGATAGGTGCCTACGGAGGGATGAGGAAGTAAAAGAATTGGCAGACAAGTTGGCTGACCTGCAGTTGGTCGTCAACTTCATGATGCAAAACAATGTCATGCAGCTACCATACCCATTGCAGGACACGCCAATTCCAGTAGTTAATACTTAGAATAGAGGAAGGAAAATAATTCCTGAAGCACCACAACAGTCTAGGAGCAAAAGACACTCTCACCCGCCCTCTGGGGAGGTCGAGCGAGAGGAGCCAAGACAAGAGAAGTCCCAGAGGACGTATCAAACGAAGGATTAGGAACGTAGAAAACATCGGCATATTCAAAGGCAGGTGCTCTGCTTTGACACAACCCACGGAGAAAGATCAAAACGGGCCCATCACGAGGCCGAGAGTAGTGTGCCGAAGAGACTGAAGTCCAAAGACAGCCGAGCTCCGGGAAAGAGTAAAGAAGACTTGAGAAACTACCTCAAGAGGAAGGAACAGAGCGCTGAAGCTGAGGTAACCTCACCCGTCAAGTCAAGGACACCGTTCTCGGTAGAACTGGACAAATTTGAAGCACCAAAAAGATTCAGCATGTCGAGGTTTCAAATATACGATGGTAAGTCAGACCCTAACTTCCACGTTGGACTATTTTTGAACTTAATGGCGTTATACAGTGGAAACGAGCCACTATTCTGCAAAGTGTTCCCCTCGTCTTTTGGGGAGATTGCATCAGATTGGTTCCATAAATTACCAAAGGGAAGCGTGAAGACATGGGAAGGCCTGGCCGAGATGTTTGTGGCCAGGTTCGTAACAAACAAACTACAACCATTAAGGGTGGACGTGCTAATGGCTTTAAAAATCAGCAAGGATGAAGGCCTCAGGGCCTATGCAAAAAGGTACTACGAGGTATTCAATCGAATACCTGAATGCAACCAGGAGGTAGCGGTCGTGTCTTTCAAAAACGGCCTGAAAGATGACTGTTCACTACGGAAATCTTTGGCAAAGACATTGTCGAAAAGCCTGGAGGAGCTCATGGCCAGAATTGAGAAGTATACCCGAGCCGAGGAGGATACATCGGCCCACAAGGAAGTCAAACAGGAAAAAGGGAACGGCTCGCCAAAGCGAGGCCGAAGTAACAACGGATTCAGTAAAACAGAAATAGAGTTAAGGGCTAAATAGGCAGTGACGACCGTATTCCGAATTCCAATTCAAAAAGTCCTAGGAAAAATTCGGAGCCAGCCCTATTTCAGAACGCCAACAAGGGAACCGGGAGAATTTATGGGAAGAAACATGGACAGATATTGTGCTTATCACAATGAAAACGGACATACAACACAGGGTTGCAGAGCCCTAAAGGCACACTTGGAAGATCTGGTAAGACAAGGCCACCTGAGAGACCTTGTCGATGAAACCAGAACAAGAGAAGAACAGGCAAGACTGCCTCAGGCTCCAACAGCCCCACCACCTCCGCAACCTCGGGCAGAAGGACCTCGGATAGTTAATGTGATCCACTCAAAGATTAACGAGAATGAAGTCAGAGGAGAAACCCAAAGGGTAAGACATCTACAGCATGTCTACCAATTCGGGAAAAAGAGACATCGGCCTGAAGAGTGCCAAGGACTGATAATAACCTTCACCAAAGCCGACTTAGAGATAGTCCAGCATCCACATAATGATGCCTTGGTAGTATCCCTCCAGGTTGGGGAGTGCCAAGTGAAACGCATCCTAATAGATCAAGGCAGCTCTTGTGACATCATGTACGTCAGATGTTACAAGGAGCTAGGCCTTCACCCGGACGACATGGAGCAATCGAATGGCCTGATGGTCGGCTTCAATGGAACGCTGACGTGGCCACTGGGCGCTACAAACTTGGAAGTGCAAGCGGGCACTAAGAAGATCAGGACCGAGTTCCTCATGATTGATACACCATCACCGTACAACATCATCCTGGGCAGGCCGTGGTTGCATGCAATGGGGGCAGTCCCCTCAACATTGCACCAACTATTGCGCTTCCCAACATAACATGGGATTGAAGAAGTCAGAGGAGATCAACTGCAGGCAAAAAATTACTCCATGGCAGCAATGAAAACAACCTGCAATATACAATAACCAGGGAAGGTAGAAATTGAAGGTGAGGACATAGAAGTCCTAGATGATGTCGGCAAGGAGCCGGTCGAGAAGGGCGAGGAAACACTGAAGAAAATCCTCGTTCAAGAGGGTGATTTTCTTCTCGGCTCAGGCTTAGTCGAAGAAGAAGAGAAAGAACTGGAAGCTTTTTTAAGAGCAAACATAGAGGTGTTCGCCTGGACACCTTATGAAATGCCTAGCATTGACCCCGAGGTCACATATCACAGACTGAACGTCGAGAGGTCGGCTAAACTTGTAATACAGCGAGCTAGGAGATCGACGTTGATGCACGTCGAAGCAGTAGAGGAAGAAGTAGACAGACTTCTGAAAGCCAGGGCCATCAGAGAAGTCAATTATCCAACATGGTTATCAAACACTATGGTGGTAAAGAAGAAAAATGGTAAATGGAGGGTCTGCGTAGATTTTACAAGCCTGAATAAAGCCTATCCCAAAGACAGTTTTCCTCTGCCCAAAATCGATCAATTAGTGGACGCCATATCTGGACATGGAAGGATGAGCTTCCTGGACGCTTACAAGGGGTATCACCAGATAGCCATGTACCCCCCAGCCGAAGAGAAGACAACGTTCATCACCCCAAAAGGCCTGTACTGTTACAGGGTGATGCCTTTTGGGCTGAAGAACGCAGGAGCAACCTACCAAAGGCTGGTAACCAAAATATTCAAGCACCTGGTAGGCCAAACAGTAGAAGTCTACATCGATGACATGGTCGTAAAGACCAAAGAGCCTAAGGGTCATCTTGCCGACCTGAAAAAGGTATTTAAAATACTCAAAACATATCGGATCCGACTCAACGCATCTAAATGCGCGTTTGGAGTTGGATCTGGTAAGTTTCTAAGTTACCTGGTGACAAGAAGGGGAATAGAATCCAGCCCAGATCAGATCAAGGCCATCTTAGATCTACAGAGTCCAACATCGGCAAAATAGGTTCAAATACTCACCGGAAGGGCCGCAGCCCTAAACAGGTTCATAAGCCGAAGTTCAGACAAGTGTAAACCCTTCTTCAACCTGGTGAAAAAGACTGCAGACTTCCTATGGACTGAAGAATGTGAGGCCGCTTTGGCCGACCTAAAAAAGTATCTGACCACGGCTCCAGTCCTCTCAACACTTGAACCTGGGAGGAGTTGTTTTGTACTTAGCCGTGTCAGAACACGCAGTAAGTGTAGTGCTAATCTGAGAAGAGCAGGGAGAACAGAAGGCTGACTATTATGTAAGTAAAACCTTAGCCAATACTGAAACAAGGTACTTACCACTAGAGAAGTTAATGCTGGCCTTAGTCATGGCCTCAAAGAAGTTGAACCACTACTTCCAGGCACACAAGATTGTAGTGCTAACAGAGCACCCACTGAAGTCCTTATTGCAACAGGGAGACTTAACAGGAAGAATTACAAGGTGGGCAGTAGCCTTGGGCCAGTATGACCTGGAGTTCAGGCCTAGAACAGCAATTAAGGGCCAGGTTTTGGCCGACTTTGTGGCAGAATTCACGCCTGAATCCATCGAACGTCGGGCTCCGTTGAGCCAAGATGAACGAGGTCCCAGCAAGCAAGGAGAATTCCAGCCAAAGACCAAGGAACAAAGAAAGGAAAAGCTCAGACCCTGCAGCATCTACATCGGCGACTCATTTAGACTGTCAATGGAAGTTCAAACCGACAAGGAGCGGGGGCAAGAGTGCTGCTGATATCCCTAGATGGGGAAATAATAGAACAATCCATCCGTTTGGGGTTCAAGGCCTCAAACAATGAAGCAGAATACGAAGCATTAATTGCAGGACTAAAGCTGGCAGCAGCAGCAGAAGCAGATGAGGTAATAATTTTTTGTGATTCACAGTTAATTGTTAACCAGTCAACAGGAGAATTTACAGCCAGAGACGAGAGGATGTCAGCATATGCAAAAGAATTCATCAGATTGGCAGCCCTGTTTCAGAACTCCCGACTTCTCTAAGTAAGCCGAGATGATAACAGCCACGTCGACGCGATGGCTAACCTGGCAAGTTCAATACAGACTGGAAAAACAAGAATGATTATGATTGACTATATGTCAGGCCCGAGCATTGAACCACAGAACGCAAAGCAAGAATCAATGTGTGTGGACATGGGCCAAGCCGATGGATTAATTGTTGCATTCCTGAAAGAAGGAAAGCTACCAGAAGACCGAAAGGAGGCACACAAAGTCAGGTTGAAGTCGGCAAGATTCAGCCTGACTGCGGACGGACATCTCTACAGAAGGTTCTTCACTGGACCCCTTTTAAGGTGCGTACATCCTTTACAAGTTGAAGATTTTTTATATGAAATTCATGAAGGAATTTGTGGAAGCCACACTGGGGGCAGATCATTAGCCCATAGGGCCATCACCTAGGGGTATTGGTGGCCCTACATGCAAAAAAATGCAGAAGCATACGTAAAGAAGTGCGAACAATGCCAAAGGTTTGCACATTTGATTCATCACCATTCCGCCGACCAATCCAAGATTCAAATTTTGGCCGTTTGCCCAATGGGGCATGGATCTGGTTGGTCAACTTCCCCAAGCAACTGAGCAGAGAAAATACTTACTGGTAGCAACAGATTACTTTACAAAGTGGATAGAAGCAGAACCTCTTGCCAAAATCCGAGATGTGGATGTCAAGAATTTCATAGGGAAAAATATTATCACCAGATTTGGCATTCCTAGAGTCATCATTGCCGACAACGGAACACAGTTTGACAGCAAACTCATCAAGAACTTCTGTGCGAAGTTCAAGATCAAGAACTACTTTTCAACACCAAGTTTCCCCCAAAGTAATGGGCAAGCAGAAGCATCCAACAAAGTAATTTTGGATGGAATAAAGAAGAGGCTACAGGCAGCAAAAGGAAAGTGGGTAGACGAATTACCCAACATACTTTGGGCATATCGGACTACGCCGAGAAGATCAACAGGGGAATCCCCCTTTGCCATCCATGGCCTATGGCACAGAAGCAGTAATTCTACTAGAAATCGGCATCCCAGGGATCCGAACCCAGGGAGTTGAGAATGGGACTAATGACATACTCTTAGCCCAAGATCTGGATCTTTTAGAAGAGCGAAGAGAGAAGGCTGCAATTCAGCTTGTAGTATACCAGCAACAGCTTGCCAGAGCTTACAACAAAAAGGTCAATCCAAGAAATTTTCAAGTCGGCGACCTAGTCTTGAGGAAAGTCGTCGGCAACAAGAAAGATCCCAAAGAGGGCAAGCTGGGCCCAAACTGGGAAGGACCTTACAGAATTACTTCAGTGTTAGGCAATGGAGCTTATCGGCTTGAAGACAACGAGGGCAAAGCATTGCCAAGACCTTGGAACACTTGTAATTTAAAATTTTTCTATCATTGAGATGTTCATTATTTTTGGCCACTGTCATCAATAAAATCTTTTCAGAATTCTTCAGACATATATGATTGATAAAAGATACAAAATATTGTTTCTGGGAAACATAAGTAATGAGAACCTAAGAGAAACTCAGGTTCACATTAGGGGCAGAAAGAATACAAAGTTTACCACTTGTTGAAATTTGTAGCAATTTACAAGTTGGTCAGACCGATACAAAGTCTACCACTTGTTGAAATTTGTAGCAATTTACAAGTTGGTCAGACCGATATAAAGTCTACCACTTGTTGAAATTTGTAGTAATTTACAAGTTGGTCAAACCGATACAAAGCTTACCACTTGTTGAAATTTGTAACAATTTACAAGTTAAAGGTAAGCCGAGATGGTTCCTTAGCTTCACTTGTTGAAATTTGTAGCAATTTACAAGTCAAACTGAAGCCGAGGTTATTGCTTACAGACTTATAGCAATCTACAGGTTGGATAAACCAAAGAAAATGTTTAACACTTGTTGAAATTTGTAGCAATTTACAAGTTAAAGTTAAGCCGACATATGATCATCTGTTGAAATTTGCAACAATTTACAGGTTGAGGTAAAAGATAAGTATATTGTTTAAACTCTTGTTGAAATTTGCAGCAATTTACAAGTAGATCATTGTTTAATACTTATTCTAACTTGAGAAAAGTTTATTGTATATGTTAGTCCTTGTTGAAATTTGTAGCAATTTACAAGTAGGTTAGAGTGAAATTATTGTTTACATATTTATTGCAACTTGAGAAAAGTTTGCAAAGTTTACATTGAAAAGTATATGTTTTATACTTGTTGAAATTTATGAAAAGATTGCATGTCAATATCTTGCCGAAGTAAAACTTGCAGTTATTATACCCGAGGTATGTAACCCCGAGAAGATTGTGCAAAGGAAGAATTATGCAAATCATGCAAAATATTCTAAGTATAGAACCATACAGAAACAATGAAAAGAAATTAAAGATTAAAGCATTCAGAGAAAAACAGTTACAGTTGTATATAATGAAGGCACTATGGCCTAGCAGAAGTAAATTGTTCACAAGTAACAAGGAAAGGTACATCGGCCATAAGAAGAAGTTCACATTGTTCAAAAAAAAAAAAAAAAAAAAAAAAACAAGTTACCAAGTGAAGACACTTACTTGAACACAGCGTTGGAGCATAAACGCGTAATTTTCATACTCACTCATTTTGGCGTTCTTTTCCAGATCGCCTGGGAGAAGAAGTCAGATTACGCAACGCCGATGTTTATGTCATCAGCGCTGTCACTTGCCAAAACAGGCTTATTCTCCAAAGTAATCGATGGCGTCCAGGGGGCATTTGGTACTTTGGATTTTGAGGTCGTTGCAGAGGAGGACCTCGGCTTCTTTGATTGAGTGGACTCTGGTGGCTGAACCTCAGCAGACCTTTTTGCAGAAGTAGAGGAAGTCTTCTTACTCTCACCAACCGTGAGATAGGAAGGCGTCCTCACCTCAACCTCGATGGCTTTGGCCTTTGTCAGGCCTTCTTGGTTTCTTCGCTTTGGTGGGGAATCGTTTGGGTTGGAACAACGCCGACGTCGGTTGGGAGGTCGGCTAGAGATCTTGGCGACAGTGCCTTGCGAACCATTTCGGCGGTTTTGACAAGTCTCATATTTGGCGTTGTCGAAATTGGTATCAAGTATGGGGCCGAGGTCGATGGCAAAACCATCGGTCGATGTAGATCCTTGGTCGATTCGTGATGTAGATGCGGTTTGAGTTGTTGCAGAGGTGGAGAGAGGTTTTTTTCTTCCTCCTTGGAACGTCGGGCAGAGTGGATTTATACGTAGGGATGAAATTCAGTACCAATGAAGCCTTGCGCTTTTGGATCAGAAGGTCTAGGAGCTTCTTTAGGTCTTTGCCAAGAAAATAGGACTGGCGAAAGTCCTTTGGTGGCTTGCGAACGTCTGCAAAGAAAAACACGACATTAGAGACAGACAAAATCTTGAGGATATAAAAAGAACAACTAAGTGATTGACACTGGGCTGTTACCCTTTCCCTCTTTAACCATTCGAGGAAGAGGGTAGAGATGGACTTCTTCGTCTGGGCCAAATTCCCAATTTCCAGAAGCAATAAGATAATCGTCTCCAGCCCCTTTGTTAGAGTCTGGGAGGTTGGCTACAACTTTGAATTCGGTAGGCCTCGGTTTGAGGTAATACACATAACCTTTCTCTTTCAGGTTAAGGACGCACATAGTATAACAGTATTAGATGTCGGCAAGGGTGATCCTAACATTCTCTTGCCGGGCTAAGGCTATTATACCATTAAGCACTCTATATGAGTTAATGGTGAGTTGCATAGGGTTCAGGGTGTAGTAGTGAAGAACTTCACGAAGAGGGATTGAGGAAGCAAGTCCACATTCAACAAAAGCTACAATAGGGAAAGGCATCGTATTATCTGTAGGCATTATGGAATCATCATCCCCAGCTAGCCTAAGGTGAACATCAGCAGGAATAGAGAACTCTTGCCTAAAGAATTCGAGTTTGGTTAGGGTATTTACCCTATGTCTCCACATACTCATGATTTTGGTATAAAGGTACTTGGCTACAGAAACGGAGTGTTCTTAAAGGGTTACTGGTACCTCGGCTTGAACCTAGGTATATACTGGTAAATGATTGTTTCAGTTTTTCCTAAGAATTGAAGGTTCTATAAACAAATCCCAACCCTAAAACTATAAAAGCAAAGATTGGAGGCTCGAATTTGGGAAAAACACAGAAAACAAGAAACAAGAACAAGTTTTCAGAATCAAGAACGAGGGTAGGTTGTCAAAAGCCTAAAGAAAACAAAGAATTAAAGGCCAAGAACAGTGGAGAAACAGTATAAGTGTTCATTACATGTGCAAAATCACGAAATAAGATGCACTCAGGTGAAAAATTCACAAATTGAATGCTTGAACAGAACAGTAAAGGCAGGACATTTCATGAACAATTAAGAACTAGGAAAAATGGGCCAGTTGCTTACCAGATAAAGTGAGGCCGAAATGAAATTCGCCGAGGACAGAAGACGGTTGAAACAGTAACGAAAGCCACGCAGGAATGGCAGAATGAAGACAGTTGTAGAGTTTGGAGCTTAGAGCAATGGCAGATTCAAAGAAGAAAGAGCTTTAGAGAGAGAAAAACAAGTAAATCGAATGCAAAGGTAAGAAAAGAAAGAGGGAAAAACAAAGTTTTGTTAAAAAACTTGAAACGGCGGCAAAACAGGGCATTAAATGCGCCTGGAGTAACGCAGACGTCAGGCGGCGCGGACAGGCGAAAGACGACTTGCAAGCGCGTCATAGGCACGAGCCAATAGAAAACACGTAAGTAAAACGGTTGAGGAGAGATGCATGACAGCTCATACATGTAAGAGAGTTCCTTTGAATTCTTGTTTTTGAAAGAAGACATGTCGGCCTGAAATGAAAGACCTCGGCTGGGAAGTTCTAAGCCGACGTATGAGAAAGAAGAACAATATAGGTTCCATCACCTCAGAATGCCGAAGTAATAGAACCTAGAGGGCAGTTGTGGGGATATATTTGCTGAGTGCTAATACGTGGCAAGGTGACGCCGACGTGTCAGCCGAGGTACCACGTGTCGTGGTAATTACGCCGAGGTGATCTCGGAGTTGCCGAGGTTATCTCCGAAGATATCGGAATCCGAGATAAACGGATAAGGGACAAGAGTCCTAGAATGGGAGAAGACTTCAGTTTGGATTAAGATGAAACTGTTAGAAGGTTTATCCTAATCCCACTGGGAGTTTCAGATTAGCAGTAATCCTGAATCCATTGGAGTTAGGCTCCTATTGGGACTAGGATTGTATTGGCTATAAAAGAGAGGCACCCCCATGGGTCTAAGGTACATTTTTATACTCAAGCTTGTGAGTTGAATACTTGATTATCTTTGAGAGATATACTGACTTGATCGTCGGAGTGCCCTCGGGTGGAAGAACCACCGCCGAGCCTTTTCTTTCTGTGCAGGACAGCAAGGTGCTATCTATTCTGCCTGTGTTCTACAACTGAATTCTTAAGAAGGATAGTGTGGTCAGAAAATCACTCACACAGATGATAGGAATGGAGTAAATATTGCAAGGGACTAATCTTCTTGATTTCTAATGCTACTTTAACTTCTGTATGCTTTTCTATTTTCAGTTGAATAAAATAAAAAAAAGATACAGCATCCTGTCTTGTTTGAATAATATAAATTATTCATTTTATATAATATTTCGCATATATTATTCATAATAAAAAATTAGATTGATATGACAATTATGATATTTTTATTTTATTGTGTTCATTTTCAAAAAAAATAAAAAAATAAAATTGACAATAATTATATTTTTTGAAACCATACATCAATTTTTTTAAAGGCAAACATAATAATATGATTATCAAATAGATCTAATTATTACAATACGAATGATTTAGATTATTAAAATAAGAGCAATGACAAACCTCACAAATATGAACATACCAATCAATTTTATATTTTTATTGAGAGAAATCAAATCCAGAATTTAAAAAAATAAAAAATAAAAAATTTGACTGCAATAATAAATCAAATCTTTAACTTTCTAGTTATTTTAATTTAAACCATGAATTTTTTAAATGGTATAAATTCTGACCATCCATAAACAATTTAACCATTCCCCCCTTTCACTACTATTGATAGCAATCTCCAATGGTTTAGTAAATTTGATATAAAATTTAAATTTTGATGAAAATAGTACTATTCACAGCTCCGACCGTTCACCAAACGTGATACCAAATTGAGATTTCATCAAAAATTTCATCAGATTGAGGACGAAGTAATGAATTCACCAAAACACTGTTGCGGACCGTTGGAGAGGAGGATCCAATCGACCAACTGGTTGCCCGGCTGGTTGACCAACCGGTCAACCAGTAAAAGATTCAAACAGTTCAGCAAAAAAAGTTCAAACCGTTAAAAAAAAATAAATAAATTTGCCTAACCGGTCAACCGGCCGGTCGACCACCTGGTTGTCCCGAAAAAAGTTTAGAAAGTTAAAAAAAAAAGTTCAAAAAATTAAAAAAAAAAAAAAATAAAATAAATTTTTTGGCAAACCGGTCAACCGGCCGGTCGACCCACTAAATTTGATGCAGCGTTGGAGTGGGTGATTTGAGATTTGGTGAAATGGCTCATCTTGGACTCAAATTTAATGAAAAATCAAATACACCGTTGGAGATGCTCTAACCTTGCCATTGTCCATCGCTATTCCTTTTTATTTATTTTTTTATTTTCCATCCATTTTTCCCCTTGCATAATTACTCCTCCCATTTCCTATCTCACCGTCACCCCCTCTCATTTCTTTAGGGGTTATTTGAGATGATCTAAATAAATATATTTTTTATCTTTTTGTAAAAAGATGTGAAAAAAAGTATAAAAATGATGTGATGAAAAAAAACATAAAAAGATAAAAAGATAGATTATATTAGAGTTGCCAAACTTGACCTTATTCTGCAATTCATTGCCACTGCCGTTATCCAACATCATTGATAAAAAGTGATTAAATTGTTGGATTATTTACCAATAAATCCTACTTCACAAACTGTTATACCAAATAGTCCCACTTTTATTTTATTATACCAAATAGTCCTGTTGGTGAGTTGATTTGGTCCTTTTTGATTTTTTTTTATTATTTTTGTTTCACTACATAGACGAGAGTGCCCTGTGTGAGTCTCTCCAATCAAGGCTCTGTGCTATCCACTTATACTCCACCGAAACACAGTCCAGCCGATTGAAGCTGTTCAGACACCTTCTCCACATCTTTCTCATTTCTCTCTAATCACATCAATCATAATATTATTTTTTTTTAAAAAAAAAAAGAAAGAAAAACCCAAAAAAATATATAAAAGAAGAGAAAGATTGGATTGATGGGTATGAATTAACCTTGAAGGAGATTGGGATAGAGGCCAGGGGCGTTGACGATCAACCAGGGTTTGCATTTCTCGAAATCGGGACCAAATTTGCAGTACTCAGCGGGTAGAGTACAAACACGACAGTACAGAACTTGAACTGGTTGGGGTTTCTCAGCCATTCCTCTTCTTTTCAATCCAAAGCCTCAAAGGCTTCGTCGGAGACTCCTTCCGACTCAGCACCAACACCGACAAAGCAACGAACACGAACGCGAAATTCCACAACAGATCCAGAATCACGATCGGCCTCGAGTCATGTCGCTCGCTTCTTTTCAATCTGCCCGAGAAGATCGGTCGATCGGCGTCACATCGATTAACTATTGTGTGTGTGTGTGTGTGTCTGCCCCTCGCAATGTTTGTGTGTATCTGTGTGTGTGTATCTGTGTGTGTCTGCCCCTCACAATGTGTGTGTGTATCTGTGTGTGATAGGAGGAAGAGAGAGCCCATGCCAGCCCCTGTGTCAATATCGTCCGCCAACCAGAAAATCGTCCGCCGACAAATTCCGGATTCACCTACCCTGCGCTGCTCCCTGCAACTTATTCTAATTCATCAGGAGCACGACCAAGCCACCCATCAGCCGGTGGACCGAGCTACCCATCAGCAGGTGGACCCAGTTATCAGTGTGTGTGTGGGGCTGTATCAATGTGTGCGCGTGAAGATAGATGCAGGAGATAGATACAGGAGGTGTATCAGTGTGTGTGTGTATCAGTGTGTGTGCGTGAAGATAGATACAAGAGGCGAGAGAGAGATAGAGGTAGATGGGGGGAGGGTTTGTTGTTTGTTTTCTCTCTGAGTTTCTTCGTCCTCTGTTCGATTTATTAGCTCGGATTTACTGTAAAAATGGATTTTTAGATAATCAGATCTATGAATTTTAATCTGTGTATCATGTTTATGTTTTCCCCTCTCAGTTTGTAATCATCATTCTTTTTTTATTTGAAGATGATAACTCAGCTACGAACGAAACCTTAGATCTAGTCTCACTCATGGAATTTTGAAATCGGTGTGTTGCAGAATGGGTCTCCATGAGAGAGATGAGTGAGGCGATGGGTCTCCATGAGAGTCGTGGGATTCGGACCAGGCACGTCTTCAGGGGTTTCTTTGATGAATGTGTGTGTGTGTGTGTCTGCCTGTATGGACCCCAAATACACCAATCCAGTCCAAAACAAAAACCCCTTATAGCGCTTTGCCATTGTGTGACACCCTCCCAATGTATCACATGTCACACACCACACATCCATTCACTAATCATGCACGTGAGACACACATGCACCACACCCAATTTTTCCCCAACAGCCTTATTAATAAGGGTTAAATGAGGGTAATTATGTCCCTCACAATTAAATGGGACTAAACGGTTTAATAGAATAAAAATGGGACCAACTGGTTCATAAGTTCAAATTTTAGGATTTATTGGTAAATCTCCCTAAATTGTTTTCTCTTTTGAGGGCTAAAAACCACAATGAGGTCTTTTGGCAAGAAAATAAAAAGTTAGTTTTTAATTTTTTACTTATTTTGGAGAATAAAATTAGTGATCATGAAAAAAATATTATGAAATATTTTATGAAATTTTTTTATTTCTTAATTAGTGTGTGGTGTTTTTTTGTATGTATAATCTAACGGTATAGAATCTTTCATAATCATTTTCATAATATATAACATTACTCTATTTTGAGTCACATCACCTTTTATATTTTTTATTCACAAAAATACAAAATAAACTAAAAAAATTAAAAATTTAACTTTTTACCAAATTCTCAAAGCACTCCAATATATTAAACATAAAACTTAATAACATCAGTTGTCAGATCATAGTATGATTGAATTACATTTCTTCCTACCTTAATAATACAAAGGAACTCAAAAAACTTACTATAATATATAGGGGACTTACGTGTAGGTTTTAATAAGTGGACTTATTATCTAATAGGTCTTATGATAATTAATGATATTTTTCATTAAATACTATTAAAAAATGTCACTAATTGTTAATTTTTAGCAACAATATGAAAATTTTGTTACAAAAAATATCATTAATTATAAGTTTTAGCGACAGTTTAAAAAAATTGTCACAAAAATTGTCATTAATTTACAATTTTTAGCGACAATTTAAAAAATTCATCATAGAAAAACATTACTAATTGTAAATTTTAATGATAATTTATGAAAACTATGACAACAAAAAGTCTATAATTATTAATTTTTAGCGATATATGTAAAAAATCGTCACAAAAAAATTATTTTTTACGATAATTTTACTA
The DNA here is from genome assembly GCA_025200525.1 of Camellia lanceoleosa. NCBI lineage: Eukaryota > Viridiplantae > Streptophyta > Magnoliopsida > Ericales > Theaceae > Camellia > Camellia lanceoleosa. The sequence goes on from CM045758.1 coordinate 213,988,024, forward strand.
AAAATTATTTTTAATAAGACTTAATAAAAATTAAACCTAATTATTAAGAGCCATCAATAGTTGTCCTAATATTATATAATAGCATTAGTAATAATTATACGACAATGCTACGTAATTCAAATTTTGTGGCTCAAATGGACAAAACGACGTCGTTTTGAGTACAGAACAACATAAAAATGGCCAAAACGACGTCGTTTTGACTATTTAAACTACTTTTAAACCACAAAATTTAAGTTACGAGATATTTTCCATAATTATAATCCGCCAATCTGTTGCCTCGCCTACCCGCTGGATCATTTTGACAAAAACTTGGCGATAAGTTTTGACAGTGACATACTTTATTCCATTGTCCGCAGCCCAACGAATACGTTCCAAACATGCATTGGTTTCAGCTACAGCAGTGAATTTTGTAAATGATTAAATTATTTAAAGTGTTTCTATTTCGTTAGTCATAACCATAATCAATATATATTTTTTAAAATCAATAGTTAAAAAAAAAAAAATTAATTTATGAATGTAGTCAAATCTTAATTTACTTTTTTCTAATAATCACTCTTCAAAATATTTATGTGACTTTACAATTGAAAAGTACACACTGCCTTATGGGTGGGTGGGACTTGACAAATTTTTATTTAATTTTTTTCCGCTAAGGAAAATGAGGAAGATGTTGTATTGACTTCAGAATGGTTGGATTGGGCCTTCCTTCCACCTTGAGTCGGTCCTCCTCTCCCATCTAACCACGGAATTGCTACATATACATACCATCTTCAATCTCCTCTGCACACACCTCAACCCAAACCCATGTAAAAACCCATCACAAAACTCCATTGTTCTTCCCATTCCAATCGTCTTCTTCAACTACAAAACCCCATGGCCTCCTACATCGGCGCCAACACCCGCCGGGGAGGAGGGTGGGTCCGCTCTCTCCTCCCCACCACCGCCGCCACATCCTCCGCCTCCAAATCCAAACACTCTCGCAAGCACCGCAAACGCGCCGCCCTCAGAGACTTCATATTCGCCAACTTCTTCACTATCGGCCTCTTCCTCTCTCTCCTCCTGTTCCTCATCGTCGTCTTCCGCTACGGCGTCCCCAAACCCCTCTCTTCTCATTTCCGCCGCCGCAATCACAGGCCCCGAAAGCCGATTTATCGGAAACCGCCGGCCTTGGCCGACCGCGATGTTGTTTCCGGGGCTGCTGTGGATATAACGACCAAGGATTTGTATGATAAGATCAAGTTCTCGGATGTCGATGGTGGGCCGTGGAAGCAAGGTTGGAGGGTGAATTATAAAGGGAATGAGTGGGATTCTGAGAAATTGAAGGTTTTTGTTGTCCCTCATTCGCATAATGATCCGGGTTGGAAGCTCACTGTTGAGGAATACTACGATCGACAGTCTCGCCATATTCTTGATACCATCGTCGAGACTCTTTCCAAGGTGATCCGAGTTTAGTTTATTGGTCTCAATTTTGCTGGGTCTGTTGTGAATTGAACTGGGTTATTTATTCCTTTTGGTTTGGAGCACAGGATAAGGAGCATTTGTAGCTATTTCGTTTGGCTTTATTCATTTTTTCTCAAAGCAAAAATATTGATAAACCATGATGTTGCTTCAATCAATCTTAATTAAAATGCCGGGCAATCTACTTTGTTCAATCAACCCGAATTCACATTTTTTATTTTTACAATTATGGTTGAATTTGAACAAATTAAAACAATACTGCTAGTTACATGAAGTTTGATGTTCTACTGTTTTGAAGCCCTACCATTTTTTTAATATTACAACCAAAAAAAATAAAAAAATCAATTGTTGTAAGTAAATTAACTTGGATTGTTGCTTCTGTAACTGGCTTTACAGGAATTTTATATTCATGTAACTCATAAGACTTATATTTTGTTGCAAATTCATAGAAGTAAGAAAATTGGTTAACTAATTGATAGGGGAGACTTGTACACTTTACATTTTGAAGAACCTTTCTGTAGCTATCCACTTTAACAATCATATTTAAGAAACAAAAATTGATAAGTTATACAAAGGTAGAAGGAAGAGGAAAGGATGTATAAAGTATTAGTTGTTGTTGGTTTTTTTTTTTTCAAATAAGTATTAGCTTCACAAAGGATATGTTAGTCGTTTACTTTGGAAATGAAATACTCATGCAGGATTATGGGTTAAGAGAATATTTGAATTTGTTGGCCTTGAAAACAACTAATGGGGCTATAAGTATTTACTGATCTTTAACAGATGCCTGTTGCCAAGTGCTCCTTTTTGGGTGGAAAATCTTAATTATGACACATGTAATTGAACTTAATTTGGGTTAATTAATAGTTCATTGATATTATTTTTTTTGGTCTATGGTGAATTGTTTTTAATTTTGAATGCTGCATTGATTAAGATTCTTTATGAACTTGCTTTTTTAGGATTCTCGCCGTAAATTTATATGGGAAGAGATGTCTTATTTGGAGAGATGGTGGAGGGATTCCTCAGATATTAAAAGAGAATCTTTCATCAATTTAGTGATGAATGGACAGTTAGAAATTGTTGGAGGTGGTTGGGTGATGAATGATGAGGTAAGATCCATTAAAATGTAGTTAATTTTAAGCTTCTGCTCCCCATATCCTTCCTCCACTTCAGTTGGTTTAAATGTCTCATCTTTTTTTCATTTTGGCTGCCTTTAAACTTTGTTTTTGTATGGATTTGGCTGTGATTTCATTTAAGTTTAGTTCTACTGGTATATGTTGTTTTATGCTAACTTAGATGTGTCATCATCTTGTAATGCCATGCTTATTGGGCACTAACAAATGTATGATTTTATCTCATGTTGGATTTCTCTATTGACCTTTTGGAAGAATTGGTTGTCACTATAAAATTATTTGCTGTTTCACTTTCATATTGGTGGAAAATAAAACTAGCAAAGACAATTTAAACTGAAAGGAAGAATGGATGCATTGAGTGACAACTCAATTGATCAAAGTAAAAACAACGCCCAATTAGTATACATTAATGTGTGTTTGAGAGGAAAAAGATTGAGTACACACCTAACTTTTGGCATAATGCACAAAGTGATAGTTTCAAGACTTGAACGCATAACTTCAAGGTTATTAGGCCAAGTCTTAACCGTTGAAATAAAAAATGGTTATTAGGTGATCACAGTGATGCACAAAAATAAAAAATGCAAGGCACTCAGTTGTCCCATATGAACACAGGGATGTGAAGGCAAATGCCTATTGCTTCTTTAGCAATGTTGGTAAAAGCATGCTTAAAGTGCAACAGTAGGGTAGCTTGTAGCAGTTAAAATGACGCACATGTACAAAAGTGCGTTTTTGTACTTTTTATTTTTTGTTTAGTATTTAAAAATACATAATTTGTTAGTTTTAGTCTTTAGATCATAATAGGATTGATTAGACCTTTGATTTGTTTTATAAATACCAATATTTTGGTACTCTTGTGAAAACTTCCATCACAAAAACTATTAGATCTGGTCTTATCTGAGGATACCTAACTGGCCTTGAAAGGGTTTCAATTAATGCATGTCTTGGGATTTGTGGACTTGAGTAATCGGGGTCCATCCGTGATTTTGACTTCTTAATCCTTTGATTTGAGTGGTCTGGTTCTTAGCTATGAAATTAAAGATCTCTCCCCATTGAAGACATGAAGATGGGATATATACGTTGCGGCTTGGTTACGAGCCGTCAAGTGATAATGCCTCTCTTGCTATATAATAGCAACTAAAAATCTATTAAAGCTTTATAAGTTACACATGAAGGGCAATTTGCTTCCTTACATTAGCATATGAATTCTTTGGCAGCACATTACTCATGAGGTTTTGGAAATTGACACTCATGATATTCTCTTGCACTGATGTGCTAGCCTCCTAGCAACAGACGTTAAAAGTGTTTTATTGATGAAAAAACCTCCACACTTTCCTTGTCTTTGTCTTCTCTGTCTTGAATTTTGATTTTTGGATTCCACATGAAACATATATCTCTTTAATCAATGTAACATGGAAGAACAATTTGTTGCGCATGGAAATCAAAATCTCTAGATAGAATGAAGTTGTTTACTTATGTCAAGGGCTGAAGGAAATATTTTTCATTGATTCTCAAAGAAGTACATTGAACAAGCTTGACTTACATTTGTTTAATTTTATTTTTTGCAGGCTAATTCACATTATTTTGCTATCATGGAACAGGTACGGACCTCCCTCTTCATAAAATTTACGTTGACATTTGTTTTTAGTATCTAAATGGTATAGTTACATTTTCAGTGTCTAAATTTAATAGTTAATGCATTCGGCCTTCTACTTATGGTTTAAGGCCTTTTGTCTGTTTTACTGAAAAAAGACTATGCGGATAGATTCCTTATCTAACGACTATGCAGATGATTATTCATAGTAGATTTCTTATCTTATGACCAGTAATGATTATGTCAGTGTGATCTTTTTTATGCTGTTTATTTGTTAATAATGTAATAAATCTCAAGCAGAGAAGGCTCAATTTTAATAAGATCCCAACAGTAGAACTAAATACCTTTTAACACTGGGACTTTAGAGTGGTAATGCTTTTGCATAGTTCTCTAACTTAATGGTATTGGTTTAGACTTCTACCCTTCTGATGAAAAAGTCAGCCCAGGGAAATTTGATCACTCACATTAGCATGTGCAATCATATACTGTTTCCTGTATTTCCTGATGCATGGATTTTCACCACCTCTTTTCACTTGAGTGATGGTAATAGGTCACTAAGGTTTATATATATATATATATTTTAATATGAGAGTGCTCTCTAAATTTTGTTCCATTGATGTCTTAGATGATGGAGGGGAATATGTGGTTGAATGACACCATTGGGGTTGTTCCTAAAAATTCTTGGGCAATAGATCCTTTTGGTTATTCATCTACCATGGCATATCTTCTGCGTCGCATGGGCTTTGAGAACATGCTTATACAGAGGACCCATTATGAGCTTAAAAAGGAACTATCTCTGCAAAAGAATTTGGAATACATATGGCGACAAAGCTGGGATGCTGAAGAAACAACTGACATTTTTGTTCACATGATGCCTTTCTATTCTTATGATGTTCCTCATACTTGTGGGCCAGAGCCTGCTGTTTGTTGCCAGTTTGACTTTGCAAGAATGCGTGGCTTTGTTTATGAACTCTGTCCTTGGGGAGAACATCCAGTAGAGACCAACCAGGAGAACGTGCGGGAGAGAGCACTCACACTGCTAGATCAGTATAAGAAGAAATCGACATTATACCGAACAAACACGCTTCTTGTTCCCCTTGGAGATGATTTTCGTTACATCAGCATCGATGAAGCAGAAGCACAGTTCAGAAACTATCAATTGTTATTTGATTATATCAATTCTAACCCCAGCTTGAATGCCGAGGCAAAGTTTGGAACTTTGGAAGATTATTTTCGAACACTTCGAGAGGAGGCTGACAGAATAAATTATTCACGTCCCAGTGAAATTGGATCTGGTCAGATTGGAGGTTTTCCTTCTCTATCAGGTGATTTCTTCACTTATGCTGATCGACAACAGGACTATTGGAGTGGCTACTACGTATCTAGACCTTTCTTTAAGGCTGTGGACCGTGTATTGGAGCATACACTTCGTGGTGCAGAAATGATGTTAGCTTTCTTATTGGGACACTGCCAGAGATCATCGTGTGAAAAGTTGCCAACTGGTTTTGCCTACAAGTTGACAGCCGCAAGAAGAAACTTGGCTCTTTTTCAGCATCACGATGGAGTAACTGGTACTGCGAAGGATCACGTGGTTGAGGACTATGGAACTCGGATGCATACCTCTTTACAGGATTTGCAAATTTTCATGTCTAAAGCTATTGAAGTACTGCTTGGAATCCGCCACGAGAAATCTGATTCTCACCCAGCTCAGTTTGAGCCAGCACAAGTGAGATCTAAATACGATGCCCAACCAGTGAATAAAGCGATCAGTGCTCACAAAGGAACTGCACAATCCGTAGTCCTATTTAATCCTCTGGAGCAAACGGGAGATGAAGTTGTGATGGTTGTTGTCGACAGGCCGGATGTGACCGTTTTGGACTCAAACTGGACATGTGTCAAAAGCCAAGTGTCTCCCGAATTGCAGCATGATAAAAGTAAGATTTTTACTGGGAGGCACCGAGTCCATTGGAAGGCTTCTGTTCCACCTCTGGGATTGCAAGTATATTACATTGCTAATGGGTTTGTTGGATGTGAAAAGGCCAAGCCAGTGAAACTCAGAATTTTCACAAAGGACAACCATTTACCTTGCCCCGCTCCATATGCATGCTCGAAATTAGAAGCTGACACTGCGGTGATCCAAAACCGGCATCAAACTCTTACGTTCGATGTCAATCTTGGCTTGTTGCAGAAAATAAGCCGTGAAGATGGTTCTGAAGATGTTGGTGGTGAAGAGATAGGTATGTATTCTAGTTCAGAAAGTGGGGCATATTTATTCAAACCCAATGGTGATGCTGATACTATTGTCAATGCTGGTGGGCAGTTGGTGGTATCTGAGGGTTCTTTGATGCAGGAAGTTTTTTCTTACCCGAAGACTTTGTGGGATAAAACCCCAATCTCACACAGTACCCGTATTTATAATGGCGATAACACCGTACAAGAATTTCTCATTGAGAAGGAATATCACGTTGAGCTTCTTGGCGGGGAGTTCAATAATAGAGAACTAATAGTTAGATACAAGACAGACATTGACAACAAAAGGATATTCTATTCTGATTTAAATGGATTTCAGATGAGTCGGAGAGAAACCTATGATAAGATTCCTTTGCAAGGAAATTACTACCCAATGCCCTCGCTCGCCTATATGCAAGGACCAAATGGTCACCGCTTTTCTGTTCATAGCAGGCAGTCATTGGGTGTGGCAAGCCTTAAAAATGGATGGCTAGAGATCATGCTTGACCGTCGATTGGTGAACGACGATGGGCGTGGTCTTGGGCAAGGAGTGATGGATAACCGACCAATGAATGTAATTTTCCATATCCTTGTGGAATCCAACATTTCCTCCACTCCAGATCCTGTTTCAAACCCCCGACCCCTAAGTCCCTCATTGCTCTCTCATCGAGTTGGTGCCCACTTGAACTATCCGTTACACGCATTTATTGCCAAGAAACCACAAGAAATATCTGTGCAGCCACCGCCAAGATCCTTCTCTCCTTTAGCTTTCAACTTGCCATGTGATTTGCATATTGTGAGTTTTAAGGTTCCTCGGCCATCAAAGTATTCTCAGCAACCCACTGGAGACCCTAGGTTTGTCCTAATTTTGCAGCGGTGGCATTTTGATTCTTCATACTGTCGGAAAGGGAGGGCTCAATGCCTGAGTGTAGCTGATGAACCCATAAATTTGTTTGACATGTTCAAGGGTCTTACAGTCTCGAATGCGCGAGCTACGTCTTTGAATCTTCTGCATGAAGACGCGGAGATGCTTGGATACACTGAGCAAGGAGATGTTGCCCAAGAAGGGCACGTGCTAATTTCTCCCATGGAAATACAGGCTTACAAATTGGAAGTACGCCCTCACCAATGAGTTCAAAGTACCGATCCTGTTGCAATTTCTTCAACTGGTGCCAAATGCTGGGTTAGTGGCGGTGAAGATGAGCCTGTGTTTTCTTTGAAACTGCCAATTTCGGGAATATCAGGATGACTCATCTGTATACTGATATTTAACGAAAGATAAAGCTGTTCCAGGTCTGTGACTATCTGTAACAGTGACCAGCTCATCCAAATGATGTTTGCACAGCATTTGGTATGGACCTGTTGTTTTGTCAAGGAAATTAATTTTTCTGCGACTCCTTCCATATTGTATTTGGATAACTGGGATCTGGTGCCTGATAGAATGTGTTGACTGTTGTCATTAGAAAATTTTGCTTTTTAAGGGTGACTTTGGTTTAGGACTAATTGATGTTTAAAATGCATATATGCAATATTCTTATTGTTAGTGTGATTGATTTTGCAAGATAACAGTGTTTCCTGGAAACAATTTGTGATGTTTTTGCGCATGCCTAATCGCCTTTGGAAAAATTGTTGGTCCAAGTGGTCCAATAGAATTATTTGATTCCCTTGTGTTTGATTATATATCAATATCACCATGTTTTATTGATCAATATCTAGCGTGTATGTTCGGTTTACAATTGTTCCCTTTACAAGTTGTATTACATGAGATTCAAGCATAGATTACACAATTTATTATCTTGTACTACTAATTCTGCTTTGGGCTTCTTCAATTCAAGATCTTCACTACTTTAGGGGTGGAGGATACCACCCCCACAGCTCTTTGGAACTGTACTCTGTAACTTGTCTTAGGCTCAAGTAGTTTTCAAGCCTCCTGCTATGTACTGTGAACTCAGATCATACGTAAAATTCCGTGTTGTACCCTTCTCCTAACCAATACCACTACGCTTGTTGCCTCCACATGGGTTTTGCATCTTCGCCTCTTGGAAAATTGTTGATGCTAGTCAAGCTCATGAGGTAAAGTGGCAACAATCTCATGATTGTTCCAGATTTCCAATGGTTTAATCCCTTACTTTAGGAACATTGGCCTAGGCTGCTGTGTAGTCTTCCTGTGTTTGGTCTGTATTTTCTGCTGCTTTGTCTAGTTGTTAGTCTTTTCTTGTGGTGCGATGTATGGTATGCTTCCTAACTTCGTAAGTTATCTAGTTGTTAGTGCTATGGGGGTGTTTGTTTGGATTTTTTTAAGTCAATTTATAACTTCTAACTTTGAAGAAGTTATTTTGAACTATTTGGTTAAACTTATTTCAAACAGCTTCTGATTCTAACAACTTGTTTTAACTCAAAAAAATTAATTTTGAGAAGCTGCTTACCCTTTACTTTTAATTATTAACTTCTGTTGTGAATAAGTTAATTTATGGTTACTCTTAGATTTTTTCATTTTTTATTTTTTTAAAAACAAAAAACCTAAATAGATTACAGATTATTATTATTATTTTTTATGAGAAATCTAGACAAGTAGTGAATAACAAAAAATAAAAATTAATTGAAAAAATTACTAACAACTTATTTAATAAACACTACTCAATAACTTAAATTTATAATCAAAAAACTACACCAAAAAGATTAACAGTTTCTGATTAAAGTCATAATTTATAATCTATCAAGTTATAATCTATAATTTACTTTAACAATTACACCAAAAGGGGCCATATAATCCTCTTTTTCGTTATTTTATTTTTATTTGCATTTGCTTAATCCCCATTATCATCATGGGCATTACATCTTTTCACAAACAATGCAATTCTGTTTTCAGTTCACACGCTTCGTTGAAGCTTGTACCACCCAAATATGGTATCAACTGATGGACTTGTTAATCCTCATTATCATCATCGGCATTTCTTTTTCTTTTCACAAACAATACAATTTTGTTTTCAGTTCAAACACTTAATTGAATTGAAGCTTGTACACTAAAATCCCGCTACTCAAATATGGCATCAAGTTGAAAAAGGGCTCTAATCATCACCACCATCTCTCTTGTATGGAAAGACCAGTCAAACAACATTCCATGTAGGTGTAGTTTCAAGGCCAACACAAGAAGACAGAAATGACACAAGTAACACATCTAGATTAAGTAGAAATGCAGCATTTAAGTAATTGTATGTTGCTTTGAATTTGCCACTGAAAGCTAACTTATAACTGAAAAAAACAGTAAAAGTGTAGCGTACAGATACACTGCATATTCATTACAAATTCCACTGTGCTGTCCAACGAAAAATACCATCCTCAACGAGTAAAGATGCATGATGACATTTAAAAACAGCGAGCTTAAGTGTGATACAAATTGACGCTTCAAGATCTCAATTCATCTAGCTGCAACACTTTCAAATCCATCTGAATTCAAGTACAAGCACGGTGATCTTGAGGAGCAGAGTGACAAACTTGTAACATTTTTGTAGAAGTTTGTCATAATCACATTCAATTCTCAAAATTGATAAGCTACTATTTTGATCTGCTCCAAACACTTCAAGAAGGTGAAAACTAAGTTGGAAGCAAATCCCTTAATTACCCTTCGCACATTCCACCTGCACTGTCAAATCCTTGACTCCAGCATCATGTAATATATGTGACGCCTGTGCCTTAGCAGAAGCCTTGTCTTTCTCCGTTGAGACGTGAAGATGAAGAGTGCCCACAACATCTGTGCTCGTGAAACTCCACACATGCAAATTTTGAATGCCACATACGCCCTTTATCTTTACAATATCACTTATAGCTTCCTTAAGATCCTGCTCGTGAGCCTTAGGTACTCTTTGAAGCAAAATTTCAGCAGAGTTCCTGAGCAGAGGTATTACAGAAGATACAATTAATACAGAGATAAATATTGAGCAGGCAGGGTCTGCAACAAGCCATCCCTTATACTTGATTAAGAGGGTTGAAATAACAACGCCAACACTTCCCAAGGTATCTGCCAAAACATGCAAGAAGATGCCTTCCATGTTGTGGTCAATGTGGTGGTGGTGGTGGTGTTTTTGCACTTCTTCTTTGTGAGATGGTAGTTCTTTCTGTTGAGAACTGCTATTTTTTGAAGACAGATGGACTTCCAAATCTGAACTATGAGCATGGTTGTGAAGATTTCCTTTAACATGTGAATCTCCCCCTGAGTGGACTTCAACAGAATGACTGTTGAAGCTTTTTGAAGAACTAACTGTGCTTCCATGGAGATGCTGATCAGCATGCTGCTGCTTATGATCATGATGATGGTGATTCTCATGGTGGTCGTGATCATGAGCATGGTCATGATGATGATGATGCTCCTGGTGGTTGTGATCATGAGCATGGTCATGGTGATCGTGAACGTGATCATGAGCATGGTCATGGTGATCGTGAACATGATCATGGTGATCGTGAACATGGCACTTGGCACTACTAGTTTTGCGGCATTCTGTATTGTCAGGACCGTGAAGGTGATTACAGTCTTGGTGTACATGGGTATCACTGTACGAGTCATTATGGCCAGAACATGGTTTTTCATGGGAGTCATTGGAAACAACTATACATTCATGATCATGACCATGAGCTTTATGATCATGTCCATTGTGATCATGTGAATGATGATGGTGGTGGACGTTGGAGTTGGAGTTGGAGTTGGAGTTGGAGTTGGAGTGGGAGTGGGAACACGATCCTGTTCCACCATGGGCGTGATGATGCTCTTCGTGGAAAAAAATCAAACCGACCACATTCACAAGAAGCCCTCCAACAGAAACTGTCAAAAGACTATTAGTTGATATTTCTTGGGGGTCCAATATCCTCTCAAATGACTCCAACACAATTAGTGCTCCAACAAGAACCAAAAAAACAGCATTAACATATCCTGACAGAACCTCGAATCTCCCACGACCATAATTAAACTGGCTGTTTGCTGGCAGCCTCGAAATATAAGAAGCATATAATCCAATTGCAAGAGCTGCACAATCGAATAACATGTGACAAGCATCGGATATCAACCCAAGACTGTTGCTCATGAACCCAGCAACAAATTCCACAACCATGTAACCCGTGTTGATCAAAAGGAAAAGTGCAATCTTACGGGACTTTCTTTCACTCAGAATGTGGCGGATAGGCTTCATGATTAAGGTAGTAAACGAATCTGAACGCTCTAAACCCAATTCAAGATAACTTGAATACAGAGGATCCAATTCTCTAACAGCGATCCCAAGCAATAAACCACATATCAACAATCCCCAAAGTGAAAGCTCTGGAAAATAGAACAGCTCCAAAAGAAGAGTACATACGAAAGTGACAAGAAATTCCCTCTGCAAATCTTTGGAATTTACTAACTTCTCATCACTGTAATTCTCACTCAAAAGTACCCCAAACACAACAGTATTAGCTAAGGGCCAACCTAAACTTCCAATAGAAATACTGTCTCCATCTGCTTCAAACAAAAACATACTAATAACAGCAGGAATGAAAAGCACAACTGTTGTGTAAAACAGCGAAATTAACCGAACCCGTTTTTGACCCAATTCCCTAACACTCACCCAATTCATAGAAACGCGTTCATAGCACCCTAAAAATCCAGATAGAAACGGCAGCAACATCGGCCAAATCCTGAAACAATTCTCACTAGGAACCACTGAAAACCCAAATTTAGCAACATTTACAGCAGAGAATGGAAAGCATTCGATTCGATCCCAACTGACCGATAGCAAAAACAACCCAATAAACAATAAGAAAAACCCACGAACCTTAGATGATCGAATTCGATCCAGATGGCGATTTCGGCCCTCGAAGAAGAACCGAGCAGCGACGTTCCCGGACAATTCGGCTAGAATCATGGCCGCAGTGCCGCAGTACAGGAGGGCTTGGAATCTGATGAGGAAGACGATAGCAAGAAGGAGAGATTTGGAGAGAAGAAGCCTGTGCTGAGATGGGGAAATCGAGGAGAGAGAGAAGATGGGTTGTAGTTGTTGTTTTTGACGGGAAGAAGATGGAGAGAAGAGAGAGAAGGCAAAGGAGAAGAGGAAGGAAAGGAGGGAGACCAGGAAAGAGAAAGGGAAGATGGAGAAAGAGGAGGGGGAGGAGCGGAGGAAGGGGAGGAGAGAGTAGAGAGAGCGGAGAGAGAAGAGGAGGAGGAAGAGGAAAGAGAGAGAGGTTTTCTTGGTGGGTGATTTGTTGTTGATGTTGAGGATGGAGAGGCGGTGTTTGGAAGGAGTAGGGGTTGGGGTTGATGGAGGGTAAGGGTATGCAGGGTAGGATCTAGGGGTGGAGGTTGCGGCGGCGGCGGCGATGGTGGTGGGGATGGCGGTGCGTGAAGGGAGTGAGAGGCGGTGAGGGCGGTGGTGGTGGTGGTGGTGATCGGCCATTGCTGACTGACTCTGTAATTTTGGGGAAATCCAAGAGAGAGAAGACCGCAATGCAACCCAGAGAGATAGATATTTGTTACTCAAAGCCCACTTGGTTAAAAAAGGGCCAACACTGGCTGGCTGTCTCTGGTCCCCTAGCTTGGCTCCAAGTCTACGTGCCTAGTTTTTATTCTATGACTGAAGTAATATAACCGTTGCCGAATCAGATTTTATTATTTTTCATTCCTTTAACAGTAAACTTTATGTTCGGATATTAACACTAATTTTTTTAATAAATAATATTTTGATTTTAAATTTCTAAACTAAATATATACTTATTACTTATTTTTTAGACATTCACTCAAAAGTCTAAATTTAAAATTTTTAGAACAATTGTCCAAAGGTTTATTTTTTTGAAGTCAAAAGATAAAATCATTTTAAAAAATCATTTTACTCCCTATCTATTTGTCCAAGTGTGATTTATGTGTCTGTGTGTTATTCCCTATTTATTTACATATTGTCACGACCCAAACTCGCTCCCTATAGGTTTAGCGTCGTAACTGGCCAGTAATCCGTGATTACCGAAGGCCTGTTTAACAATATTGGCAATAATACAATATAACGGGACTGGCGGAAGCCAAATAATAATAACATACATCGTCCAATGAGCTGTGAGGACCTGAATGGAGATAAACTTTCATGTACATAGCCATATACATAACCGTTTATGACCATTAGCATATATACAAAACAAAACATAAGTTAGGGAATCAATCCCATCATCTGGAATAGTATTGACATTAGTCTTAAAATGTCTTTTTCACTTAACAAACTCAAAAGGGTGAAGTCGAACCACCCAAAAGCACCTTGACACATGCTAGTTCGAAACCTCGTAACGAGGGACAATAGCTGGCTTGACAAAACAAGGGTTTGGGTCGACGCCTCTAGCTTTGATCTGGTGCCTGGCCACCTACATATATATAACAAACTGTGAGCTAAAGCCCAGTGAATAACAAATGTGTAAAGAGATTAAGAATGATGCCCTTTACAGTCTTTGAAACAATCGATTAGCATTAGAACACTTTAATCACTATCATTTGTCAATCAATCGTTCAATTCACTCGATTCAATCAATCTTATTCTTATAGGTCATACGTAGTACATCCCATAGCAACAATACACTAGGTCTTAAAAGACCGAACAATCAATTGATGGCCATCAAACAATAACACTAGTTCTAAGATTTGGAACTGACAGAGATCTTTGTAACACTAGCAATATCAATAACAATAACGATAACACTATGCTATGGATGCCACGAATACAATTTAAAAGAGGATCATCATTCAATCGATAGAAAGTAACCGTTCAGAAACAATATAAGTTATCATTCAGAAAATAAATGCAATTTGAACATATCTTTACAACATTGTTACTCACTGTGGGCTCTTCGGTACACGTACTAATGGTTCGGCGTCCGACCTAAACAAATAAAGTCAAGCACAACACAATTACAATCACACTCTTACAATTCTTTCATTACTAAGCCCTTCTTCTCCAAATAGATTGATCCTTTACTTAGCTTCTTGAACAATTATCACTAGATCAATGATTCATTCTTCAACTAACTAATCTATGTTGATTGGTAACTTATTAGTCTTTATTGAATCATAAATCATGTCTAGAATGCCTTGGAAAGAGATGAGAATAAAAATGTGAACTAAATGCAATTTTCAAAATATGCTGAAAATAGGTCTCCGCTCGAGCGCCACTTTGGTCGCTCGAGCAGACTGTAAAATTTGAAAACTTCTGGGAGCTCGATTTTCACGCTCGAGCGAGACTTCCCTCGCTCGAGCGGACAACGAAAATTCAAAAATTCTAAAATTGAAATTAAAGTTCAAATTTGGTATTCAAAGCTTCAAAGCAAGTACTTTGGTGTACAAACATGGAGAACCATTTATTAAAGTCATAAATTACTAAATCATCTATTCAAAAACCGTCTATTCAAAATCATGCCCCAATTGCCAAATTTAGTTTTAATTCATTTTCTCTATATCAAACTCACAATTTTAAAACATGAATTATACTTTCCAAACTCTTGAAATTTCATGATGCATATAAAAGTAAGACCCAATTTCATTATTAACAATGAAAATCAAACTTAACTAATGAATTACAAAATCGATTCCGTAGAATCTCAACTTAACTCAATCTATAACCAAAGCTTAATTTATGATCATAAATGTTCCAAAATGTGTTTAAGTTGAATAAAACTTTTAAATTTAATTGCATGCACGGATCAAATAAATTCATAATTTTCATAATAAAATCAAAACTATTTCTTTCATGAGGATTAATTCAAAATTCTTCAAAATTCATGATGCATGTATAATTAGGGTATTAAACTTGTAAAATTTATTCATGCATGTACCAATGAAACTTAATTTCATGCAAAATCACAACATCAAACCCAAAATAATCAATTTCTAATTTATTCTCCATAACCACTCACATGCATTTAACCCATTTCAAATTAACTTCTATAATTGGAATCTAATTCAATTTTATCACTCTCTTACTAATCCCCTTTAATTTACATGAAATTAAAGTTATGTGACTCTTAGGAAAACAATTACACGTATGAAATTAAGATTAAAACCAACTAATTTTCTATATTCAAAATCAAATCATAATTTAATTCTTGATTTAGCCAAGTTTAGATTAAATTAATTTCCTTCATAACACACCCAAAACTTAATTCATAATCATAGATGTTCCAAAACATAATTAAATTTTGAATAAAACTCTTTCATTATATTACATGCATGGGTTAGAGATCAAAATGAAATCAATGTCTAATTTTCCATAAACATGAGCCTACCTTATTTTTCTTCATATCTATTCCAAATTTAAGCTCATAAATCTTTAAATCATAAATTAAGATCTAGAATCTTAGAAACCCACAATGCATGTGAGGTTAGACTTTAAATTTATGAAGAATGACAAAGATCAAACCTAAATATTAAATTACAACATCAATCTCTTAATTATCAAACTCTCCTCCAATTTTCTTCATCTTCATGCCAATTTCTTTTTAATTATATGCAATTGAACCTAATTACTTCTTAATTTCAGTTGTTAGAAGATGAATCTACAAGAATCAAGTTTGAAATCCTTACCTTTAACCTCCCATGGCTGAATTTCTTTTTTTAATTCCTTGAGTCCTCTTTTTATCTCCATTTAGATCTCCTAAACTCAAGCTTTTTCCAGCAAAAGATGAACTTCTCTCCTTCACTCTCTCTCTCGGTTCTACTCTCTCTTTGCCGGGTTTTGCACAGAACAATATGGAGCCATACCTTTTTGTTGTTCTCAAACTCTTATCAATACAAGAACCCATATATTAATATATTTATGTATATCTCACATGCTGCCTTCACATTACACGTACACACACACAAATCACAACCAGATTTCTCTATGCACCCACCTGATTTCTCAGTGCACCCACACCCACAATTCTAGTTTATTCCTTAAGGCAATTTATGCTCAGGATAAATTTTAATTAAGTAACACTTAGTCTTAATAAATTTCAATTAGCATAGCATTAAATTAATTATGACTGATGATACCAGTTTTGTCGGAGGAGGAATGGGTCGGACAGGGCCCGGAGCTCCACAGGATGATTGAACTTCGTCTTCCCAGTTGTACCTACACCAAGTTCGTCAAGAAGGAACCCGGAGGTGGGGTTCCTTCTGGAGGACCCTCCGATGTTTAAGTTAGAGGAGTCTCTAGTATAAAAATGGAAGCTTTTAGCTTTAGGAGGAAGAAGTAGATGGTTAGAGAGAGAGTGATTACTTGTATATATATTGATTTCTTTCATACCTTTCTAGCGTCTTCTTCTTGTCTGGCCCTTGGGCCTAAGTTAGGTTAGGAATTGTTTGGACAGCCCATTGGGCCACTTATTTGGGGCTATGCCCATCAGTAGTCCCCTATTCCCGAGTGCAGCTTTAGTCCAACGAAGGGAATAAGAAAGAGTAAAGTAGTCCCCCAAGTCACGGAAGGAGGCAGGGCGACGGTGGCCAAATTTATTGTGCAAATACGTGGGTGCTGCGATAGAGGTAGGACCGCTCAAAAACCAACTGGGCAAGGCGCAGTGAGAGTTAAAGGGAGTAAAGTTGGAGATTTTGGGCCGGCGCAAAGCGGCGCAGACTGCGTGCGCCGAGAGGAGTCGGCATGTGCAAAATTGTGAGGAATGTAAAGTGCTAGCCCTTGTGTAGAGCAATGCAACCGAGGCTGAGGCCTTTGGAAGGTCGGTCGAGGACCTGGGCAGTCGGCTGATGGATTAGCTCGCATCAAGAAGTTTGTACTCGCTTGACGAGGCTTTTTGGTGTTCGATCCGCCGAGATCTTGATGTGCTCAGCCGGCCGAGGCTCATGGGTGCTTGGTCCGAGTCTTTGTACACACTCAGTCTAGCTAAGGTCTTTGGGCTCAGTTTAACTGAGGCTTCGGACGGTCAGCCGATGTAGAAGAAGTTAAATACCTTACTTGTAGAATTAGACCCAGTCTTGATGAGTTTGTTTAGCCCGTAGGGTCTCACTCGGTTTGCAGAGCGCATTGGACGGTCAACTAATGGTTTTGGAGATCGACTGATGACTGGGGGATCGGACTATGACTGTTGGAAGTCTTGGCAGTCGGCTAATTTTTAGAGGTCGGCCGATGACTATTGGAAGCCTTGGAGGTCGGCTGAGCAATTTTGGAGGTTGGCGGAGTACTTTGGTGGTCGGCCAGTGCTCTTTGGCAATGGGCCGATGGATTTGAGATGGTCTATTGCTCGCGGAGCGAGTGGTGGAAGAAACGGTCCCTATTGTTGCTGAGGACGGCTGTTTGGACTTGATCCTAATTTTGATGGACGATTTGTAGAGGCTGAGGGGTAGAAACTGGTAGTTCTTGTTGGAACATGGCTTGGTTTTGCTCAATCAAGTGGTTAACGTTGTCGGCGTTTCTTCGTGAAGTATGGAAATGGATTGTTTGGGTTAGGAGGCTCGGCTGGGGCCCTTCTTGTAGTGCCTTGGAGGGCTTGGTTGTTGCGTGAGCGTGCTTGGACACACTCAGTTTGGCCAAGGTCTTCATGCTCACCTGCCGAGGCTTTATGTAACCCTGGCCCGCCGAGGTCTTCATGCTCACATGCTCAGCCTAGCCGAGGCTTTGTAAATCTCTTGGCCGCCAAGGTCTTCCCACTCACCGGGCCGAGGCTTTATGTAACTCCTGTCCCGCCGAGGTCTTCATGCTCACATGCTCACCGGCCGAGGCTTTATGTAACTGGTCCGCCAAGGTCTTCATGCTCACATGTTCACCGACCGAGGCTTTATGTAACCTTGGCCCGCCGAGGTCTTCGTGCTCGGCCCGCCGAGGTCTCGTGCTCAGCCGGGCCGAGGCTTGAGTAGTGCCTGCCTAGCCGAGGCTTTAAGTAATGCCCACCGGGCCGAGGTCTCGTGGCTCAGCCGGGCCGAGGCTTGAGTAGTGCTCACCTAGCCGAGGCTTTAAGTAATGCCTCAAAGCCGAGGTCTCGTGGCTCAGCCGGGCCGAGGCTTTAAGTAATGCCTGCTTAGCCGAGGTCTCGTGGCTCAGCCGGGCCGAGGCTTTGAGTAGTGCCCACCGGCCGAGGCTTTAAGTAATGCTCAGCTAATGAGGTCTCGTGGCTTAGGTTGGCCGAGGCTTTAAGTAATGCTCCCTGGCCGAGGTCTCGTGGCTCAGCCGCTGAGGCTTTAAGTAACCCGGTCTGGCCGAGGTCTTCAAGCTCGGTCTGGCTAAGGTTTTCGTGGGTAGGATCTGATACCATGCCCCTCACGGCTTTAATTACTCCTGGCCGCCGAGGTCTCATGCTCACCGGCCGAGGCTTTATGTAACTCCTGATGCCGAGGTCTCGTGGCTCACCGGGCCGAGGTCTCAGACTCAGCCGGGCCGAGGCTTTGAGTAGTGCTCACTGGCCGAGGCTTTATGTAACCTGGCCCCGCCGAGGTCTTCATGCTCACATGCTCACCGGCCGAGGCTTTATGTAACCCTGGCCCCGCCGAGGTCTCGGCTCACCTGGTTGAGGTCTCGTGCTCAGCCGGCCGAGGCTTTGAGTAGTGCTGGCCCTGGCCGAGGCTTTAAGTAATGCCTCAGCTAGCCGAGGTCTCGTGCTCAGCTGGCCGAGGCTTTAAGTAATGCTCAAATGAGGTCGCCGTGCTCAGCTAGCCGAGGTCTCGTGGCTCAGCCGGGCCGAGGCTTGAGTAATGCCTCACCTGGCCGAGGCTTTAAGTAATGCCTCAGCTAGCCGAGGTCTCGTGCTCAGCCGGGCCGAGGCTTTAAGTAATGCCTGGCCGAGGTCTCAGGCTCAGCCGCCTGAGGCTTTAAGTAACCCTGGCCCGCCGAGGTCTCGTGGGTAGGATCTCGATACCATGCCTCACGGCTTTAATTACTCGGCCCGCCGAGGTCTTCATGCTCATCTGGGCCGAGGCTTTATGTAACTCGGTCGCCGAGGTCTCGTGGCTCACCTGGGCCGAGGTCTCGTGCTCAAGCCGGGCCGAGGCTTTGAGTAGTGCTCACCTGGCCGAGGCTTTATGTGACTGGCCCGCCGAGGTCTTCATGCTCACATGCTCACCGGCCGAGGCTTTATGTAACCCTATCCTGCCAAGGTCTTCGTGGCTCACCGCCGAGGCTTTGAGTAGTGCTCCCTAGCCGAGGCTTTGGTAATGCCTCAAAGCCGAGGTCTTCGTGCTCAGCCGGGCCGAGGCTTTTAAGTAATGCCTGTGCTAGTTGAGGTCTCGTGCTCAGCCGGGCCGAGGTCTTGTGCTCAGCCGACCGAGGTTTTGAGTAGTGCTCACCCGGTCCGAGGTCTCGTGCTCAGCCGGCCGAGGCTTTAAGTAACCCCTTCCGGCCGAGGTCTTCATGCTTTGGCCGCCGAGGTCTTCGTGGGTAGGATCTGATCCCATGCCCCTCACGGCTTTAATTACTCGGTCTGGCCGAGGTCTTCATGCTCAATCTGGCTGAGGTCTTCGTGCTCAGGCTGGCTGAGGCTTTGAGTAGTGCTCAGTCTGGCTGAGGTCTTCGTGCTCAGGCTGCCTGAGGCTTTAAGTAACTCGATCTGGCCGAGGTCTTCAAGCTCGGTTTGGCTGAGGTTTTCGTGGGTAGGATTTGATACCATGCCCCTCACGGCTTTAATTACTCGGTCCGGCCGAGGTCTTCATGCTCAGTCTGGCTGAGGCTTTTTGGTCTGAAATGTTATAAAATGTGCAACATGGATAAAAGAAGTTTGAATATCTTACTCATGATGTCCTTGAGGAGGAAGAAGTAGACCATTCGGATATGGCGGAGGCGCTGGGGCTCCGTTTGCGTGCTCAGTCTGGCTGAGGCTTTTTGATCTGAAATGTTATGAAATGTGCAACATAGATAAAAGAAGTTTGAATATCTTACTCATGATGTCCTTGAGGAGGAAGAAGTAGACCATTCGGATATGGCGGAGGCGCTGGGGCTCCGTCTGATTGGTGCTGACCACTGTTGTCGACTGACCTATGTTGCCGACCGACCTAGTTTGCCGACCAAGCTATATTGCCGACCGAGCTATGTTGCCGACCGACTTAGTTTGCTGACCGAGCTATATTGCCGACCGAGCTATGTTGCCGACGAGCTATGTTGCCGACCGATCTAGTTTGCCGATCGACCACTGTTTGCCGACCGACCACTGTTTGCCGACCGAGCTATATTGTCGACCGAGCTATGTTGTCGACGAGCTATGTTACCGACCGACCACTGTTGCCGACCGATCTAGTTTGCCAACCGACTGATGTTGCCGACCGATCACTGTTTGCCGACCGACCTATGTGACTGGGTTGGTTGGCGGTGCACGGGGCTCAAGGTACAGGGATGCACGTGATGATGTGACATGACACAGATGTAGGGAAAAGAGATAGAGTTAGTGGCTTGGGAAGTGAAGCCCATGTTTTCACGTGGGGCAATCTAGGCCTTTGATATAGATCAAATGGGAAATACCTGTCCAGAGCTTTGTTCTTGAACTTTTTGCTTGTGTGCTTGTTGTTGTTTTTTTTTTTGAAGTCTTGACGACTTTGAATTGCTTGGTACGAGGGTTGATTTTGGTGCGTAGGTAGACTTCCGCAGTGCTCACCAACGACAATGGTGAGGTGAGAGAATCATGGCACTGGCGAGAGAGGTGCAGGCGGGGAAAACGTCACCGCCGCCGATAGGATGCCATGAATCATGTGGTAACCATTCATTCCGACACTGAAGGTGGGTGAAAAGGAAGCTATTTCCGGTGACAATGAGCACAACTGCCAATCGAAAGAGTTTCCCACAGACGGCGCCAACTGATGATACCAGTTTTGTCGGAGGAGGAATGGGTCGGACAGGGCCCGGAGCTCCACAGGATGATTGAACTTCGTCTTCCCAGTTGTACCTGCACCAAGTCCGTCAAGAAGGAACCCGGATGTCACGCCCCAAACTCGCCCCTAAAAGTTTGGGCATGACCTATTCGTAACCGGACTCTTAACCTGACATACATAACATATGGGGCCTGAACGGAAGCATTTAACATAAAAAAAACAACATCAAAACATATCCATTGAGCTACTATTGACATGCCAGGATCACAACATCATATCAAGTAAATAATATACAGAAAACATACACACATATACATCGAATCAGCCCACAATTGGGCATAGAACAAAACATTTTAAGGAAAGACAACCAAGCATAAATCCCAAAAAATATAACCACAGTACAAATTACACAGGGCTTTAGTAGTGCCTGGACACACCGAGGTTGACAAGAGAGGAGAAATCTTAAGGGTTATGACCGGCTTCTACCGATGACCTCTGAAGCATATAATA
The DNA here is from genome assembly GCA_025200525.1 of Camellia lanceoleosa. Taxonomy (NCBI): domain Eukaryota; kingdom Viridiplantae; phylum Streptophyta; class Magnoliopsida; order Ericales; family Theaceae; genus Camellia; species Camellia lanceoleosa. The sequence goes on from CM045758.1 coordinate 214,009,715, forward strand.
CGTAATGAGTAAAATTCGGAATAATAGTACATAAATAATGTAAAGTACAAATGTAAATAATAAAGTATATAACCGCAAAGCACATGATTAACTATACTGTAATTATATCTCAATGCATATGAGTCCGTAAATATACATAGAGTGGCCCTCGCCCGCACGATACTGAACGGCCCTCGGCCCAGAATGATACAGAATGTCACAAAATGGCCCTCGGCCCAGAATGTTACATAGAACGTCACAAAATGGCCCTCGGCCCAGAATGTTACACAAAACGTTACTGAATGTCACAAAATGGCCCTCGGCCCAGAATGTTACATGAATGTTCTTGAATGTCACAAAATGGCCCTCGCCCGTAATGTTACGAATGTTCTTGAATGTCACAAAATGGCCCTCGGCCCGAATGTTACAGAATGTTCTTGAATGTCACAAAATGGCCCTCGCCGAATGTTACATGAATGTTACCGAATGTCACAAAATGGCCTCGCCCGAGAATGTTACACAGAATGTTGCACAATATCACAAATTGGCCCTCGGCCCAGAATGTTACTCAGAGTGTTACACAATATCACAAAATGGCCCTCGGCCCAAAATGTTACTCAGAGTGGTACACAATATCACAAAATGGCGCTCGGCCCAGAATGTTACTCAGAGTGGTACACAATATCACAAAATGGCCTCGCCCGAATCGTTACTCGATTCTTCCCACATTTACCTTTCATTCACATCACATGTTTTTCAAGTTCAGATAAGGTAGGAATATACGGAAAGCAGACAGAAGTAAAATAATCATCAATAATAAATGAATACATATTCTTTGCTCTATTACTCACTCCATAGCATTAATAGTTCTCATATCATATCTGTGTAGAATCATGGTAACTTACAGGTTGTAACACATTATCGATACATTACCGTTAACCACTGAACACACTCGAAATGTAAGTAGTTCAGAGCCATATTGATGCATGTCAGATCCTTCATTACTCACATACACCTCAATCCACTCATACGTTATCATAGTTACCCACAAAGAACATAATATTAATACCAATAATCATTAACAGTGGTTGATTTACAATTGTAGTACTATTACTCACAGTGCTACAATGGAGTGCTTGTCTCTCCTGGAATGTGTCCTGCACGCAACCATAACTTGCAAATTGGTTCTCTTTCCTCATAAATCATTGAAAACTAGCCCCTATGTCATTACACTTCATATGAATTTATAGCCATCTTAAAATCATCAGAAAAAATATTCTGAAAATACTAGAGAGTCAAGCACAGAAAACTGAACAACACATTTTTTTTTTCCGAAAATAAGCCTCGCCGAAGCGCCACTTTGGCCGCCGAAAGGATCAGAAAATCCATCGATCATTGAAGGCCGATTTTCCCGCCGAAAGGGCTTTCCTCCGCCGAGCGACCAAGAATTCTAAAATTTCAGATTTGGATTAGGCAACATCATTCCATTTTTCATGCAATTCCAAATAAAATCAAGACTATCTTTCAACCCAACATCACTATATTATGGATTCCACCTAAACATGACAAATTAAACAAGATTAGGAGCTTAAACAAGCCATCTCTCTCTTAATTTCCATTCTTGGATTCAAATTCTTCATGTTCTTATAACACAACACATGATATACACATACTATATACATACAAAGCCAATATTTCCATACTTGAGTTCAAACATGACAAATCAAAGAGCAAAACAATTAAATGATAGAATGATCTTATCAATTTTTCATCACAAACACACAAGACTTTCCTTACATCTCTAGGGCATAAGATCATCAAGAAAATCCCCAAATCCCATAATATGCCCTAGATGATAACAATGAAGATTTTTTTCATTAATATACCGAAGTTACCATAAATCAGGTCATAGATGTAAGTATTGAGGAGATCTAGAACCCCTACCTCGAAGAACATCAAAGGAGCAAGATTGAGGAGAATCCTTCAAAATCCCGAAATTCCAATCGGTAAAACTTAATAATCTTCAAACTTCTTCACTTCTTGATGGGTGATCTTGATCTAAACTAAGGGAAATGGAAGGTTTTGGAGATCAAGGACCTAGGGTTTTCGGACCTAGGGGAGGGAGATGAAGAATGAAAAGGGAAAGTGTGAGAAATGATCCAAAAAATCATGTTTTAAGCTGCTGTCCCGTAATTCCCGCTCGAGCGGAGAAATTCCCGCCCGAGCGGACTGCTTTCAAAGAGATCCCGAAACTTTGAACAGCTATACTCCTTCCATCCGTCCTCGGTTTTAGGCCGTTCTTGTCTCCAAATTGAAGCCCCGGAAACAAGCTTTCCAATGGTTCTAACCTCACATCTAAATTCAAAGTGTGGAAAAAGAAAAGGGCAAATGAATGACGGCTGATCGTAGATCAACTATCCGAATTATACTCTTTTGTCCAATCTTACCTTACCATCATACCACCACCTCAATCAATACCCCAAAATAAGATAAAAACATTGTCAATGCCAATAGATATGGTTGAATTAAAGCACATTAACCTCTAATTAAATAAGGATGACGTTTGGGGTCATTACATTCTCCCCACCTTAAGAAGTTTGGTCCTCCAAACTTGATTCATCTTGCCACAAGTCTAACTTCGTCCTGGATGTATAACATTTCTCCTAACTACTTGATAACCCAAGTAATAATAATACTTACTAACATCAAAGCATCGTCTCATTATTCATAACTTTGTACATTTTAATTTATTACTCCACAAATCATATCTTTCATATAATATAACAACTTAAGGGTATTTAGGAATGAATTCAATTCAAGTAGTCGTTTGCATGTGACTCATAAGTTATCAAACCTAATTCAAACTTTTAGGGTCACAAATAACCTCCATTTCGCACTTCCTCAAAGGTTAGGAAACATCTCATATCAAGGAATTACATGTTCATAAAACCAAATACAGACCAGGCCTTAATGATCATATTCCCCAAATTGTTGTAAGGTAATAAGCATTTAAAATTTCATACTGGTTTAGAAGATCTCAAAATCAACATCGTGACATTAAGCACATAATACATTTACCATAAAGGTATTATATTCTTGTTCCATATGTAGTAAACGTTCCTATCATGGACAAAAACATTTCCAACAACATGTAATACATAAAGTTCTTCAAACCTTTCATAATTACATACCTTTCGTTGGTCAGAGATATTATTCAGAGATTTATTAGACCTTTTATAGATACCAGATGATGGGAAAATTCCCAGGAACATTAAACTCACTTAAACTTTGATGTAACAATCACGATTCAACCGATAACAAATAAAACAGAATAACTTGAAGCTCAACATAGAGCCTTCATCAAACATGCCACAATCAATTATCAAATGGAGAACTTATTCATGCATAGGAATATATCTCTTCGTAAAACTTGTCACTTCTTGTAATATTTCTTTCTAATCTCAATCAATATCATTACTTCTTCATAGTACTACTTCTACATACGTAATGCAAGAGAACCATATTCCAAATTCAACAGCTACGGCAATATCGTAACCAACATTATATACTTTGCAATTTCAGAATATGCAACTTCCATTCGCAAGGTCACAGTTCCATTAAGTCTACAATAATCACATTCATCTAGGTTTCATAAACAAAAGGAGATAGGTACTCGTTAATTCATCATCAATATAACACTCCCATAACCACTTTTGGACGCAGATTTTACCAAATCCGGTTGTAAATCTCATCAAGTATGTAGTAACTATAAGAATCACATTCTTTTAGATTTCATAATGTCAAAACGAATTATGCAGTGATATAAATGGATAAGTTATCAGCATTCATAGCTTCATATACTCTTTGGATGTTTCCATAAGTTCATAAATTCACAAGGTGGCCCTTAGCCGCATAAGTTCACAAAGTCACAAAGTTATACCTTTCATATCTTCACAAATTATATCTTTCATAATTTGACATATTGTATCTTTCACATAACGGCCATAGGCCTCATAACTTTCATATCGGCTTTAAGCCTAGTTCACATATGTATGGACTCAAGAGGTGGCTCAGACGACGCTAGAGGTGACTCGCATTGTAGCACTTAGTTCCGACAAAGACTTTGCTCCATACCAGTATTTCATAGGTTTTACAGACCAAACCACACATATCATGTCATATATAAACGGAAACAAAGTCATGCATAGTCATTAAGCTTGAATCTTAAACAAAATCGGAATTCATACTTAAATCTACATGATACATCAGTAATGAGTATTTCTTGTCATATCTCGTCATTATCATTCACTTAACAAAGGAAGGATAATTCTCATTCTCAGGTCAAACATTAATATTGCATAGTCTCTTTTCCATTTGTTTATATCAGAGTTCACAATGTCATACATAACGGTCATAGTATAACCTTCCAACAGTTGCATATTTGCATAAAAATAAAATAACTTCCCAATCTTGGGTCATTAATACCCATTCTCTTACAAGTATCATGTGGGCAGACACATAATCTGAATAAGGTTCTTCATGTCGTTTAACCATTCTTTTACAGATGAAACGTAAACAGAACAGATTACAGATTACAGAGGGCAGAGTACAGAGCATAGAGTACAAATTTCAGATTGCTTAACTATGGGCAGGTAGAATTATGGTAGCAGATTCCTATAATCAAATTCTGGTTACACATAAACACTATTCCTTAGATTTCATCAATAAATCCTTATCGGAAGTCTTCGGTAATTCCATTAGTTCACAAAATCATAGTACTTAAGATCATTAACCAATTTGTTAGCCTAATTTAGTCATTTAAATTATGAGTAAGAAGCAAAGTCACAATTACTTGATCCTTTTCACAACTTTAGGGGGTCACTACATGCGTAACTTTTTCTCAGCCTCAGTCACACTTAACACAATTTCAATCATTATTCCTATAATAACTCACATGTCATCTAAGCATTTGCATAAAAACTGTCTTACCGATCAGCTCAAATTCTTACCACATCTCCGCAGTATAATGTTATTGACTTATTCCCATTTGCGAAATCAATATAAAATAAACAGAGGCAATAAAAGAATATATCACAGACAGATTGTAATCATCAGAGTTTGCAAGTAAAACAAATACACTTAACATTGCCATCAATCTTTCGGAAACTTCCAGAATATTATGTATGATGCCTAAATCTTTCTAGACATCCTAAAGCTCAATGGATTCGTGTGTGAGATGGCAACTCGTGCTCTGATACCACTTGTCACGCCCCAAACTCGCCCCTAAAAGTTTGGGCATGACCTATTCGTAACCGGACTCTTAACCTGACATACATAACATATGGGGCCTGAACGGAAGCATTTAACATAAAAAAAACAACATCAAAACATATCCATTGAGCTACTATTGACATGCCAGGATCACAACATCATATCAAGTAAATAATATACGTAAAACATACACACATATACATCGAATCAAATTTCACAATTGGGCATAGAACAAAACATTTTAAGGAAAGACAACCAAGCATAAATCCCAAAAATATAACCATTTGTACAAATTACACAGCTTTAGTAGTGCTGGACACACCGAGGTTGACAAGAGGAGACGAATCTTAAGGGTTATGTGGCTTCTACCGATGACCTCTGAAGCATATAATACGTAATGAGTAAAATTCAGTGAATAATAGTACATAAATAATGTAAAGTACAATGAAATAATAAAGTATATAAGCGCAAAGCACATGATTAACTATCTTACTGTAATTATATCTCAAATGCATATGAGTCGAGAAATATACATAGAGCGGCCCTCGCCCGAATGATCTGAAATGGCCCTCGCCCGTAATGATACTGAGAATGTCACAAAATGGCCCTCGGCCCGAATGTTACATAGAAGCGTCACAAAATGGCCCTCGCCCGAATGTTACCTGAGCGTTCTTGAATGTCACAAAATGGCCCTCGGCCCGAATGTTACCTGAGCGTTCTTGAATGTCACAAAATGGCCCTCGGCCCGAGAATGTTACAGAATGTTCGAATGTCACAAAATGGCCCTCGCCCGAATGTTACATGAATGTTCTTGAATGTCACAAAATGGCCCTCGGCCCAATGTTACAGAATGTTGCACAATATCACAAATTGGCCCTCGCCCGAATGTTACTCGAGTGTTACACAATATCACAAAATGGCCCTCGCCCAAAATGTTACTCGAGTGGTACACAATATCACAAATGGCCCTCGCCCGAATGTTACTCGATTCTTCCCACATTTACCTTTCATTCACATCACATGTTTTTCAAGTTCGATAAGGTAGGAATATACGAAAGCGATGTAAGTAAAATAATCATCAATAATAAATGAATACATATTCTTTGCTCTATTACTCACTCCATAGCATTAATAGTTCTCATATCATATCATGTAGAATCATGGTAACTTACAGTTGTAACACATTATCGATACATTACCGTTAACCACTGAACACACTCGAAATGTAAGTAGTTCAGAGCCATATTGATGCATGACAGATCCTTCATTACTCACATACGCCTCAATCCACTCATACGTTATCATAGTTACCCACAAAGGACAGAATATTAATACCAATAATCATTAACAGTGGTTGCTTTACAATTGTAGTACTATTACTCACGGTGCTACACTGGAGTGCCTGTTCCTCCCGGAATGTGTCCTGCTCGCAACCACTACTTGCAAATTGGTTCTCTTTCCTCATAAATCATTGAAAACTAGCCCCTGTGTCATTACACTTCATATGAATTTATAGCCATCTTAAAATCATCAGAAAAATATTCTGAAAATACCAGAGTCAAGCACACAAACTCAACACATTTTTTTCCACGAAAATAAGCCTCCGCCGGCGCCACTTTGGCCGCCGAAGGATCAGAAATCCATCGATCTGGAAGGCCGATTTTCCCGCTCGAGCGGGCTTTCCTCCGCTCGAGCGGACCAAGCGAATTCTAAAATTCTGTATTTCGGATTAGGCAACATCATTCCATTTTTCATGCAATTCCAAATAAAATCAAGACTATCTTTCAACCCAACATCACTATATTATGGATTCCACCTAAACATGACAAATTAAACAAGATTAGGAGCTTAAACAAGCCATCTCTCTCTTAATTTCCATTCTTGGATTCAAATTCTTCATGTTCTTATAACACAACACATGATATACACATACTATATACATACAAAGCCAATATTTCCATACTTGAGTTCAAACATGACAAATCAAAGAGCAAAACAATTAAATGATAGAATGATCTTATCAATTTTTCATCACAAACACACAAGACTTTCCTTACATCTCTAGGGCATAAGATCATCAAGAAAATCCCCAAATCCCATAATATGCCCTAGATGATAACAATGAAGATTTTTTCATTAATATACCGAAGTTACCATAAATCAGGTCATAGATGTAAGTATTGAGGAGATCTAGAAGCCCTACCTCGAAGGACATCAAAGGAGCAAGATTGAGGAGAATCCTTCAAAATCGAAATTCCAATCGGTAAAACTTAATAATCTTCAAACTTCTTCACTTCTTGATGGGTGATCTTGATCTAAACTAAGGGAAATGGAAGGTTTTGGAGATCAAGGACCTAGGGTTTTCGGACCTAGGGGAGGGAGATGAAGAATGAAAAGGGAAAGTGTGAGAAATGATCCAAAAAATCATGTTTTAAGCTGCTGTCCCGTAATTCCCGCTCGAGCGGAGAAATTCCCGCTCGAGCGGACCTGTTTTCAGCACAGATCCCGAAACTTTGAACAGGTATAACTCTTCCATCCGGACTCCGTTTTAGGTCGTTCTTGTGTCCAAATTGAAGCCCCGGAAACAAGCTTTCCAATGGTTCTAACCTCACATCTAAATTCAAAGTGTGGAAAAAGAAAAGGGCAAATGAATGACGGCTGATCGTAGATCAACTATCCGAATTATACTCTTTTGTCCAATCTTACCTTACCATCATACCACCACCTCAATCAATACCCCAAAATAAGATAAAAACATTGTCAATGCCAATAGATATGGTTGAATTAAAGCACATTAACCTCTAATTAAATAAGGATGACTTTTGGGGTCATTACACCGGAGGTGGGGTTTCTTCTGGAGGACCCTCCGATGTTTAAGTTAGAGGAGTCTCTAGTATAAAAATGGAAGTTTTTAGCTTCAGGAGGAAGAAGTAGATGGTTAGAGAGAGAGTGATTACTTGTATATATATTGATTTCTTTCATACTTTTCTGGCGTCTTCTTCTTGTCTGGCCCTTGGGCCTAAGTTAGGTTAGGAATTGTTTGGACAGCCCATTGGGCCACTTATTTGGGGCTATGCTCATCAATGACTAATCATAAATCCCTCATAATTTAATTGGTGTAATTTAACTTCCACTAAGGCCCAATTAATTATATTTAAATTTATCGGTATAAATCAAAATTTTAATCAGACTCCCAAAAGGCTCCAAATAATAAATCGAACCTATTGCCATCATCAATTTTGATTTCCCAAATCATTCAGGCCTTCAATTTCTGATCAGACTCAAATTTTCAACCATAATTTACATCTTCAAATTGGGCGCATCATAATTAAATTTAATTTATAATAACCACAATCCTCAATACTCATGACTTAATCAATTCCAATTAGGACCTTGAGAGGGTAATTTATATTCATAAATTGGACTAAGCCGGAATAGTGGGCCGATCTGTGGGCCGTGTTGAAGAGGTTGAGAAGATGGGTCGTGGACAAGTGATAGTCCGGTCCTAATTGAAGTATTTGCGCCGGAGTACTTACTATTACGCAGTTCGGTTGTTAGACCGGTGGAGTGCACTTCGGCGTTGCGTTATATCGGTCCAGGAAGCTAGGTCGGTCTAGTGGTGTTTCGGGAGATTAACCGTTCTTGGATTGACTCCGGTTCGGGCGCGGTAGTCCGGTTGGGTCGCGCCCTAGTCCGGTTGAACTCTCTTATGGTCAGCTCGGTTGTGCATGCGAAACCGAGGTAGGAGAAGTAAAAACGAAGTCCGGACTATGGGTTACTTCGGCTGTAATGGAGTTCGGCCATAATGGAGCCATCTCACTTGGCTTATGCAGTGAGGAGGGAGTTGGAGGATAAGCATTATCTTCCAAGAGTATGAGTTCTAAGAGGACTCGTGCAAAGAGGGTAATCCTGAAGGACTCTACACATGGAGGAATGCTAGTCTTGGGAGGACTCTTCGCATGGAGAAGTTAGATTCCTACCAGGATTGTGCCACGTGAAATCTATATAAAGCTCACCAATGCTACCTTTGGAGGGGTAATACAATTTTGCTTCCTGAATACACAGAGCTTTAGCCTTCTTGTCTTGTTTATTGACTTAGGCATCGGAGAGGTTTCCGGCACACCCCCGCCGGCCAGCTCACGTTTGTGTTTTCAGGTGGTGGAACGACGACGTATTGAGGAACGCAGACTTGGTCAACAGGATTATACGAGAAGGTGAATTTCTTTCCCGTACAATTGGTGCCGTCTGTGGGAAGTATCAGACAAGAACAACCTCTTGATCAAGCTTTTTCTCGAACATCAATGGCGAACAACGAAGAACTGCCGCAGTCCGCCGTTGACGGACTAACTCCGGAGGGAGGTACAAGACGCGAAGGCCTACCTTTGGTCCCTCCCATGGCGAGTCTGGAACCACAAAGGCGTAACTCCGGGAGGGATGCGAGGGACGAAGGAGGAATGGCGCCCTTATCCTTCTCGTTCGCAAAGCCCGAGAAAGACAAAGGCGCAGAAGTTGATCCTCACCTGGAGGATCGCGTCGAGAACAAGACGAATCGATCCGCAAGATGGCGCGGACATGGAGTCTCTGAAGCGCCAGATGAAAGGAAAAGAAGTGGCGACAGGAGTGGGCCACAACAACAAGACGCCACCTCGCCACTCCGAGAGTCGTGGTAGGAATTCTACACCCTCTCAACCAGAAGACAGAAGCCTCAGGACAGGCGACACGCGATCCGTATCTTCCAGGACTCGTCACTCCAGGTCTGAAAGGACGAGGCCTGAAAGGTCATACACTGAGGGGAGTACTTATTGGCCCTCGCATACGCATCATACGAGGTCCAGACAGACGGAATTACCTAGGTCGTCCGACCTAAGGTCCATGTTGGAAGAAAAGGCACGATGGAAGGAGGACGCCAGAGCGCGATCCCCACAGGGTTCCTGCCTTGCGATGATATTCCTGACGCATGGAAGCGTCGAGGTTGGAATGCCAAAGCCGCACTTGGCATACGAACCAATGGATAAGGCATTGGCGAGGCCGCAGACCACCATTCGTCCCGAAATAGAGAACGCGCCTTCCATCCGCGCTTACAACCCAAATTCACGACGTATGAAGGAAAGCGGACCCATACACCCACTTGAGCCACTTCCGCCAAAGTTATGGTCAGATACCCAGCGGAATGAGGCGTTGATGTGTATCCTATTCCCTTCAAGCCTCGGCGACCTAGGCTTAACTTGGTTTGAGAAGCTTCGAGGGCAAGATAGCCTCCTCGGGCGCAATTGGCGAGGCATTTGTAACGCGTTCGTAACAAACACAAAACCCCGGTGGAGATCGACGCCATTACTCTCCATCGACATGGGCGACAAGGAGACTCTAAGGTCATACAACAGTCGCTACTGGGTGTCATTCAACCAGGTTGGGGTCTGCCCAACCAACCTCGCCATTGCGCAATACAAAAGAGGCCTTCCAGTCGGGAACAGACTGAGGGATTCTATCACCATGACGCCACCTCTTACCATGGAGGCCCTGATGGAGAGAGTGCACCAGCACATCAGGGTGGAAGAAGATGGCGCTCGTGCCAAAACAAAGCTGGCGACCATAACACCGAGAAAAAGACCTCGGCTAAGGTCAATACGGTGATCGCCAAAGCAGAAGCAGGCAGGCGAGACAACGACGAAGACCAGGACAAGAGGTGGTTGAGAGTTCGCACCGCCATCACCACAGTGTTCAAAAAACCAATCTACCGTATACTTAGTGAAATTCGAGACGAGCCTTTCGTCAAGTGGCCTGCCAAGTTGGGCGAGGCCCAGAAGGACTATGATGACAGATCCAGATGCACCTACCACAAGGAAAAGGGGCACCGAACTGAGAACTGCACGCCATTGAGGCAGCATCTGGAAGAGTTGGTGGCGGCGGGCCACCTGGATAAATACATAGAAGGAGGGGCGCAGCCAGCCCCCCAAGACCACAACCTCCCCAATGGGATGCCAATCGACGCCCCGCCACAAGGCATCATCAACGTAATCCATGGAGTCTTTGAACCAGAGCGTGTATGCGAGCTCAAAGGTTCAATCAAGAGAATGAGCACTTAAAAGAGGTGTTAAGTGCCCAACTTTGCATAAAAAGGAGGACGAAGCTACAAATGTTATGTCCTTTTCAGATAAAGACTTGGACAGAATATCGCTTACACAACGATGCCTTGGTCGTCACTCTCCGAGTCAAGGATTTTGACGCTGCGGATTTTGATTGACCAAGGTAGCTCGTCGAAATCATGTACTCTGAAACCTTCAAGCAACTCAAGCTCAGGATAAAGACTTGGCCCGGCGATATCTCCCTCATTGGGTTCAACTCCATGCGAGTGGCGGTCGGCAAAATCATCCTCCCAGTCGAGGCGGGAGTGTGACAAAGCAAGTAGAGTTACGGGTGTTGAAGGTTCCATCCACCTACAACATCATTCAGGCGAACATGGTCACGCCATGCGCTCGATGGCATCCTCCTACCATCAAGTGATGCGATTTCCCAATGACAGGAGTAATAGAAGAAGTGTATGGGGACAGATTATGTCCAGCGATTAGCCGTTGCAGCGAATGGTAGCCGTATTTGCCAAAGGATATGTTCATTCGGTTGAAGAACCCGGAGAGTAATGAACTATTCGCGGATGTTGGCAAAGCGGTGATCAAAAGCGATGGAGGACTGGTGGAGGTCGAGAATAGACGAGAAGAACCGGATAAGTTCTTCTTGCTTGGCTCGTCGTTGTCGGCCACGAGAGTGGAGATCTTGGAATTTCTAACTTCCAACATGGAAGTGTTCGCCTGGACTCCATACGACATGCCAGGCATTGACCCCAACTTCATCTGCCACCAACTCAACGTCCACTCTTCTGCCAGACCATGCAATCAACGCACTCGCAGAACGGCACTCCACCACGCCGAAATAGTAGCGAAGAAGTGGGAAACTTGTTGGAGGCGAGGAGCAATTAGAGGTGCACTACCCTGTGGATTTCCAACGGTTGTGGTGCCAAGAAGAATGGGAAGTGGCGTCTGCGTCGACTATAAAACCTCAACAAAGCATGCCCCAAGGATAGCTTCCTTGCCAGGATAGATCAATTGGTCGACCTAACATTTGGTCACAAGAAAGCTTCCTCGACATCTGAGGCTACCACCGGATCGCAATGCATGAGCCGCACCAGAGGTCACATCCTTCACCACTCCAAGAGGACTATCTTGTTATAAGGTCATGCCCTTTGGCACGAAGAACGCAGGCGACATTCGGAGAATGGTCACCAAGATGTTTGAACCATTGTTAGGCAAAACAATGGAGGCTTACATCGATGATATGGTGGTCAAGAGCAAGAGTGAGAGTGACCATCTCAAGGACCTAAGTGAGATGTTGAGATCTGAAAAAGCATAAGTTACGCCTCAACGCGTCGAAGTGTGCTTGAGTAGGATCGAGCAAATTCTTAGGCTTCTTGGTAACCAATCGAGGTATAGGCGGATCCTTCTCGGATCAAAGCAATTCAGAGTTAGAGACCTAACTCGGTGAAAGAAGTCTGACATCTCACCGGCATGGCGGCACTTAATCGATTCATCGATCGGTCTTGAGACAGTTTACCCATTCTTCGTCATTAAAAGCTAAGTTTGAGTGGGACGAAGAATGCGACAAAGCTCTGGAAAGTCCGAAGGAGTACATGTCTTCTCCACCATTACTTGTTACCCCATACAGGGAAGAACTCTTCCTCTATTTGGCGGTCTCAAAGACGCAGATGAGTGCGGTGTTGGTTCGGCGAAGGAATCTAACACCTACCTATCTTCTATGTCGAGAAGACATTGCTAGGAGCGAAGCAAGATACTTGCCTCTGGAGAAGTTAGCAGCCTTAATGATGGCATCCGAAATTGGCGCTACTTTCACGCCCACACCATTGTCGTCCCCTCACTTTTTCCTTTGAAAGCTCTGTTTGAGAGGCCAACTTTTACGCGAGTTTTGAAGTGGGCGGTGGAGTTGGGACAATATGGCGTGAAGTTCCAACCCGAGCGATAAAAGCCCAATCTTTGGCGAGACTTCGTCATGAGTTCACTCTGAAGCCACCAAGTTTGCCCAATTGACTGACCGACACAACCAACCTAGGGATGGAGTTTGGCCGAATAAGCGCAACCCCTAGTCTGAGCTACTCGATCGGCGCCAAAGCGAACCCGGGATAAAGAAAGCGAAGAAGAGGCCAACCTTACCACACCAAGTCAAAATTCACTAGCAACTAATGACTTGGGCCCAAGAAGACAAAGGCGAGGCTGCGATTATGGACTCAAGAAGACATTAGCAACTGGAAGACCCCAGGCATCGGCCAAGCCCCTCCACTGTTGGAAGTTGTTCGTTGGGGAGATGTGGAAACTCTTTGTGGATGGCGCTTCCAATCGACATGGGCGAGGACTTGGCATAGTCCTCATCTCTCGAGCGGCTTGGTAGTGGAGCAGCGATCAACCTTGGCTTCCCACGAACAACGGCCCAGTCTGGCGCTTCTTGCAGGCTCAAGTCGGCATACATGAAGGCCACTGAATTAATGGTTTACAGAGACTCGCAATTGGTGGTGAATCAAATTTCTGGCGATAATGAAGCAAAGGATGAAAGAGTGGCTAAGAAACAAGACATAGTCAGGACAGAGATCAAGAAGGTTGAAGTCGTCGAGAATAGAAACAGTTGGCGAGGAGGAGAATAGTAGAGCGAGCGAACTTGCGTGCCTCGCCTCGATGGCGGAACACCTCCATCCCTCATCCACTATTGGTCGACTATCTGCCCAGACCAAGTATTGAAGACCCAGAAGCTGAAGAGGTATGTTGCGCGGAGTTAGGTCCTTCTTGGATGGATCCCATCATCTTTCATTCTGAAGACGGCACTCTACCAGAAGATAAGAAAGAAGCCAACAGAATAAGAGCCAAGTCGCAACGATTTTGGCTCTCTCCATCCTTAGCATTATACAAGAAGTCGTTTTCAGGACTTTACTTAAAGTGTGTCCACCCCAGCAAGGTAGAAGCATTCTTGTTCGAAATACATGAAGGTGTATGCGGCAGCCATCAAGGAGGAAGATCATTGGCATACCGAGCTATTTCACAAGGATATTGGTGGCCCTACATGCAAGCGGATTCAGAGAAGTATGTCAAAAAATGCGAAAAGTGTCAGAAGTTTGCGCATCAAATTCACCAACCAGCAAGAGAACTCCTACCTCTCACTAGTCCATGGCCTTTCGCAATGTGGGGCTTGGACATAGTGGGACCACTCCCAATGACTCGAACAGAAGTTCTTTCTTGCGACAGACTACTTCACAAAGTGGGTGGAAGCAGAAGCCTTAGCGTCAATCAAGGAAAAAGATGTGAAGAAGTTTGTCTGGCAGAACATCATTACTCGCTTTGGCATACCAAAAGCACTGATTTCAGACAACGGCACTCAGTTTGATGGCAGAATTTTCAGGGGCTTTTGCGAAGATTACAAGATAGAATTTTACAACTCCACGGCATATCCCCAAGCAAATGGTCGTGAGGCGTCAAATAAAGTTGTCTGGGCGGATTGAAGAAAAGGTTGGAAAGCCAAAGGCAAGTGGGCAGAAGAGCTCCCTCATGTCTTATGGGCTTATCGCACCACACCGCGACGGTCAACAGGGGAAACACCATTCTCCTTAGCATATGGCATGGAAGCAGTCATCCCCTTAGAAGTCGGCCTCCCCACGATTCGGAGTGAAAACTTTGATCCAGACCTAAATGGCGAAGCAATAGCATTGGAACTTGACTGGCGGAAGAAAGAGCGAAAAAGTATTTGGTACACATCGCCTCCTATCGGCAAGTTGTCCAGAAAATACAACAAAGCAGTACATCCAAGACAGTTCAAGATTGGCGATTGGGTACCCATAAAGTGATGGGAAACACATTGGTCCCGAGGAGATGGCAAGTTAGGGCCCAATTGGGAAGGTCCTTACAAAGTGGTGGGATTAGCGGGCAAGGGCATACCACTTGGAAGATGAGGATGGCAAAGCAATTCCTAGGCCGTGGAACAACGCCAATCTAAAGTTATTTTACTTTTAGCTTTTTTCTTTTTTGAGTATGTGTAATTTTCTACTTTCTCAATAAAACAAGTCGATCCTTTTAGTATATTTGTTTTTAAGTAGAAAGTAGTTTTAGCAAGTTAGTAGCATTGTAAACATAGTTGGCGGAATAACCAACTATTAACCCTCCTAAGCCGTGATCGGGATCCGGGCATGAGGACATTTGGTCGGAATAACCAAACATTCTAAGTTGGCTGGAAAAACCAACTTAGAGGTTGGCTGGATTAAACCAACACTTAGCCAAAGTATGGAAATGGCTAAATCAGCACTCAGCCAAAGTATGGGAATGGCTACATAGAGGTTGGCTGGATTAAACCAACACTCTGTACTCTTCAGCCAAAGTAAGTTTATGGCTGAAGAGTGGTTGGCTGGATTAAACCAACACTTAGCCAAAGTATGGGAATGGCTAAATCAGCACTTGGCCAAAGTATGGGCATGGCTCAATTAACACTTAGCCAAAATGTATGGGCATGGCTAAGTACAGGTTGGCTGGATTAAACCAACTCTCTGTACTCTTCAGCCGAAGTGAGTTATATCGGCTGAAGAGTGGTTGGCTGGATTAAACCAACTCTCTGTACTCTTCAGCCGAAGTGAGTTATATCGGCTGAAGAGTGGTTGGCTGGATTAAACCAACTCTCTGTACTCTTCAGCCGAAGTGAGTTATATCGGCTGAAGAGTGGTTGGCTGGATCAAACCAACTCTTTGTACTCTTCAGCCGAAGTAAGTTATATCGGCTGAAGAGTGGTTGGCTGGATTAAACCAACTCTCTGTACTCTTGATTAAGTGAGTTATATCGGCTGAAGAGTGGTTGGCTGGATTAAACCAACTCTTTGTACTCTTCAGCCGAAGTAAGTTATATCGGCTGAAGAGTGGTTGGCTAGTAAGTTATATAGCTAACCGAGATCACAGTTGTAACTTAGCAGATTCAAATTTGTCACTTAGGCAAACAAGCAAGTACTCAACCGGAATGAAAGACAAACTTTTTCATTGAAGACAAAAGGGAGTACAATTGAGGGGCCGTAGCCCGGTTACAGGCGTTTAAAACCGAAATGCAAGTAAAGAAATAAATAAGCAAAAATACAAGTCATCCTAGGTGCATCTAGTTCGGCATCGAGCTCGCTCAGCATGACCGAGACCGGTTTGAGGAGGAGCCGGTTTGAACCGTGGTATCCATTGGCGAGGAAGTTAAATTTGGTATCTCGTTGGTTAAATCCACGGTTGGCTCCAACCGAGTCGCTTGATTGTTTTGTTGATCGGTGACAACCGAGTCGAGATATGGCTCCCTCATCATCTTCATCGTCGTCATCATCTTCATCATCTTCTTCGTCATCGACGCCTTCAAGGAATGCCTTTTGAAGATCGTCGCATATTGCTTAAGTGAGGCGGAATAAAGTGCGGTGGAAGCGTTATGGCGTCGATATCGAGTGCAACCGAGCTTCTCCGCGCCGCCCGGCCGCACTTGAAGAATAGGTCTTTTGCGGCGCCACATTGAAGGCCGTATCACGATTTGACCTTCTTGAATCCTTCCTTTCGCCTTCTTTACTTGGCGTTGGTTGGGCTATCTCGGCGTCTTGTTTGGTCTGCATCTGGGACATCTCCCACAGGTAATAATCTTTTAACTCGGTGAAGGCCTTTTGTTTGTCACCTTCACCGAGGTAACGGTCCGGTGAGCGTGATACCTCGGCCTCGGTTAAACCGCCTTGTTCTGGGCCTGCCTTAGTTCGGTAGCTTTGGCCACGGCGTCCTTCATGGCCTGCCTCGCGGTCTTGCGAAGCTCCATCACCTGCCGGTGTGCAAGTGTGGTTTTTTGAAGAGCCTGCACAAAGTATAGTGAATTTTTTAGTTGCTGACCGAAATGGAAGTTGGACAAATTTTAAAGGCCAGTATTACTTACCACGATCATTGACTTTGAAGCAGACCGGAGTGACTTTATCTCGGTGTTAAGCTTCTTGGAATGGTGCTCCATGTCTTTTGGAAGGCACACACCTCGGGCCAGGTTGAAGGCCAGAAGGTGGTCCTTATCTGAGACAACGGAGTCACCCTCATTGATAGCTCGGTTGTTGAAGACCGGGGAGCCCTTGGGGTTTTGATCGGTTTGATGATTCCGGCTGGGTGCTCGGTTGAATAACTGCTGGTGGGTTTGGTGGCGAACACTCTCCTCTTCATCGACAAGTTGTGGCGGTTTGATGGTCGACGCGCTTGTTTCGGCGAAGCGGAAGGTTGTTGGGATGGAAGAGCCATCACGGCATCGGTTGGTTGGCGGATGCGGTACCTCGGTTGGGTTTGTCTCGGTGAGCATGGCCCTCATTCTGCTTTTCTTAGCCATCTCTTCTTACGGGGTTAGGCGCAAGGACAATTTCGCAAGGTTGGGTCGGTTCGTGGATCTTCGAGGAGAAAATCATACTTTTGCTTTTAAATCGACCGGAGTATGTGTAGGTCGGCTCGAAGTCAAGAAGTTTAGCCCAGCCTCTTTCTTTCACCCGGAGTACGGCGGTGTTGGGATAGTTGTAGTTGGAGATGAGATGAGCTTTATCTGCAAAGCAAAAGAAGACAAGTGTTAGTCGGTTTACACAAAAGTAAAGTTCAAGAGAACGGCGAAATGAAAGCGAAGTGTGTATCTGGCTCCCTTTCTCCCGTTTATTCTTGACTGGAATTCGGGCTTGAAGTCCTCAAAGTTTCAGACACCGAAGAAGTCGTCATCATTGACATCTTTGTCGGTGTGTGCTTTATAATCTTTTCTCTACCTCGGCGCACTCTCGGATAGTAGCACCGACCTTGGTTTTGGATCCTATTAGTCTTGATGTAGTATCTCGGCGGACCTAGGTTGAGACCGGTTTCTTTGGTTCAGCATCTATACCCATTATTATTCGGTATGTGTTGGTGGATAGTTGGGTAGGGCAAAGTCTAGTCTGCCTAAGAAATTCACGGATAAGAATTTGGATCGAATCTGAGTCCGGTCTCGATTATTGATTTGGAGAGTAAAGGGACAAGCCCTCCTTGCCCTGTGGGTCTACACCTTGTTTGGCCAAAGTAAGGTTTACATCGGTTGGTATGTGGTAGTCTCTTGAATCGGCTAGACCTCCGGGGTTTCTACCAAATATCTCAGATTTCATTTATTTTATAAATTAAGAAATAATTTATCTCGGTTGAAGGAGGCTTTCAAGAGTCCCATGGACACACAGAGGGAGTGCCTGGACAGCCTAAGTCTGCAAAGTTGAAAAAGCAAGTGTCAAGCACAGATCAAAGACCGGGCTACAAGAATAAAGCAAGAAAAGGTTGGTTTTACTTCGGTTCTAGGTGGTGCTAAGCTGTCTACATCGGCTCGTGAAAGGTTCTCGTTATCTCGGTTCGAAAAAGTTTGTGGTTATCTCGGTTTCACTTATGGTTTTTCTTACCACGGTTAGGCCTCAAGGGGCATCTTTCTGAGTTCGGTTTAGAAACTCTAAAGGATGGTTTAGCCCCAGGGCTTAGCTTGGTCAGGGGCCTAGTTCGGTCTGGGGCCGAGGTGCCTATCTCAAGTCAGTTTTGATTTCGGCTAAGGTGAATCATGTGCTTACTTATTAAAACTACAGTGTTATTTACAAGTACCAGTTCGGTTCTAGTTCTCCTGGACAAAGATCTGATTTCTAGTTCGGTGGGTTCTCATTTTGGCTAGAGAGAATCGGTTGATCTACTGAAGTTACTATGATTTGCACAAGTTCCAGTTCGGTTGTATACAGATAAGATCTACCTATAGCACAAACACTATCCTAGTTCGGTTGGGGCATGTGCCAAGATTGAAAAGGTGTTCTACGTGATGTTTCGTCATGTTCATAGTGTTCTTGAGCGGGGTATTTTCAAAAACTACAAAGTGGAAACATGCTTTGCAAATACACAAGATAGGAAGTTATGGATTGAAATGAAAGCAAAAACAGAAGCACAGTGGGATTCATGTACTTACCAAGAGGAAGAAGAGGAGGATTGAAGGATTGATACGAAGGCGAGGATGCTGCAAAGAACTCCCATTTCGAATGAAAGAACAAAGAGAGAGAAGTTGAACAGTAGTGTAAGGCAAAAGTGAAGGGTTCTTTTGGTGTAAGGATTGAAAAATGGAGGGAACTGTTCAAATTTTGCGAAACACGAGGTCGGCGCGACAGCTGTAGAAGGCCATTCAAGGTGTGCCACGTGTCTGGGAAGGACAATCGATTCAGTTTCTACATTTGAAAGGACGTTTGAGCCGGACAGGTATAGCTCGGTGCGGACTTAGCTCGGTTGAGAAAGGTAAAAGGACTCAGCTCGGCTGGAAAGGCTTAGGGGTTTTTAGCTCGGCTGGAGAGGCTAACGGATGGTTAGCTCGGCTGGAGAGGTTAAGAACTTTAGATCGGTTGATAAACGAGTAATCCCTATCATGCTTTGCAGATGGAATTAAGGGGCAATTGAGAGGGTAATTTATATTCATAAATTGGACTAAGCCGGAATAGTGGGCCGATCTGTGGGCCGTGTTGAAGAGGTTGAGAAGATGGGTCGTGGACAAGTGATAGTCCGGTCCTAATTGAAGTATTTGCGCCGGAGTACTTACTATTAGGCAGTTCGGTTGTTAGACCGGTGGAGTGCACTTCGGCGTTGCGTTATATCGGTCCAGGAAGCTAGGTCGGTCTAGTGGTGTTTCGGGAGATTAACCGTTCTTGGATTGACTCCGGTTCGGGCGCGGTAGTCCGGTTGGGTCGCGCCCTAGTCCGGTTGAACTCTCTTATGGTCAGCTCGGTTGTGCATGCGAAACCGAGGTAGGAGAAGTAAAAACGAAGTCCGGACTATGGGTTACTTCGGCTGTAATGGAGTTCGGCCATAATGGAGCCATCTCACTTGGCTTATGCAGTGAGGAGGGAGTTGGAGGATAAGCATTATCTTCCAAGAGTATGAGTTCTAAGAGGACTCTGTGCAAAGAGGGGTAATCCCAGAAGGACTCTACACATGGAGGAATGCTAGTCTTGGGAGGACTCTTCGCATGGAGAAGTTAGATTCCTACCAGGATTGTGCCACGTGAAATCTATATAAAGCTCACCAATGCTACCTTTGGAGGGGTAATACAATTTTGCTTCCTGAATACACAGAGCTTTAGCCTTCTTGTCTTGTTTATTGACTTAGGCATCGGAGAGGTTTCCGGCACACCCCCGCCGGCCAGCTCACGTTTGTGTTTTCAGGTGGTGGAACGACGACGTATTGAGGAACGCAGACTTGGTCAACAGGATTATACGAGAAGGTGAATTTCTTTCCCGTACAGACCTAATTAATCGAATCTCAATTTCACTAAACTGAATCGAATATTTAATTAAACTCCCAAATGTGTCCGTAATTAATATTAAATTGGTTCGACTTCTTAACTTCACTTACTTAAGCCATTTGGATCCTTAATTTGTAATTCCAAAATAAACCTTCAATAAAATCATATACGAGTCAGATTCCACAATTCTCATAAATCCCAAATAAATTATAATACTCGACAATTAAATCTCAAATCCTCTTAATTAATCAAGTACTAATCATTATACGTGATGGGACTGTTACACATATAACTTATATGTCCATCTAAAATGTGATTGATGGTGAAGGAGAGAAAAAATATATATATATATATATAAGAGAAAAAAACTTATGTCACCATCATCACAAGTGTAGTATCCTTTTTGTTTACATGTTACTTGTCTGTTTACCTATTTTATCTATGGTTTAAATATGTCAATAGAATGTAATTGATGGTGAAGAAGAAAAAAAAAAAATGAAAATAATGAGGGAAATAAGAAATAGGCAAGTGTCTAAAACAAAACAAAAAGCTTAAGACATTTAAATGCAAAGGTGGAGAGGCTATTCGTGGATTGCAATCTTTTTCATTCTAAAATTGTAACAGTGGATTTCTATTACATCGTTTAAGGGTCTGTAATTAGGAGTTTTCAAATGGTTCATGGATAAAAAATTCAATATTATTCAATCTGACTAACCTGTCTCATGGCCCGTCCCAATTCGCTAGAGTGTCTAGCTCGTCCTAATTCATAAAAGATGATTTAGGGTTTTGGATTAAGGTTTGTAATCTAAGTCAGTCCACAAACCCCGGTCCATAAGGGCTTGTATAGATAAATTTAATGTTTAGTTTGATTTTTATTTCCTCATATTTCAAGTTTTTTTTTTTTCGTAGGTATTATATGTTACTTGATTGTTTTTTTAATTATATGAGATGTAAAAAGGTAAAAAAAAAAAAAGTTCAGAATACTTGAATATCTTGGAAAGAAAACAAAAAAAAATAACTAATGAAAATATTAAAAATATGTAGAATTTAATAATATAAGTGTAATGGAAAATGTGTAGTCCAAATCAATTTGATTTTAACCGTAAAATTTGGGCTTGTGAATGAGATGTGATTTTAACTTTTTAAATAGGCCCGACTCATACTGACTCATTGACTGGTCAAATCTCGAAAAATCCATTAAAATATGGAATTTGAACACAATAATTATGGGTTGAGTAAACCTAACATAGCTTATTGATGACCCCTATTTATAATGAGTTTTTAAAAAAAATAAAAAATAATGATAAATTCTTATGATACTCACCAAAAAAAAATAAATAATGGAGAGAATCTTAGTCGGTTATTAATCTTCTAACACTTGTCTTGTTATTTGTGAAATATATGGTGTTTGAACCAATAAAAATTAATTTTTAGCACCACAAATTCTTCTCCAACCACACTAAATAAAATGTTAAACACCTCATAACTTCTATCAAATGTGAGACCCACATGGAACTCACATTGTGTGGATTTCATATCTATATAAGATACTTGATAAAATTTTTAGGATCTCTAAAATTACTCAAATAATTTTCCTGAAAATAAAGAATATAAGTCTAGGTATTTAATTAAGATTGTTCTAGTGTAGCAGGTAACATGTAGTAGGTAAGCAGTCTTGACTCTTCTCAATAAGTTGTAGAGAAATTGATTCATGCAATTTGAACTATTACAACAGGCAGATAACATTTGTCACCGTTTATACATATAAATTTTTTTTTTAATTTAGAAATACAAAAAAAATAAAAATTCATAAAATAAAAATTCATAAAATCAGATATAATGATAATTTCTACCTTTTTATAAGTTTCATACTTATCTAAAAAAAATTGTGCCTGATTCGATAATTAATTTATATAAATAAAAGAATTGATTTTTTGTAGCTCCATTTTTCTTAAAACAACGTCATGCAATTTTTGTTTGATCAATTCTTATACAAAACGTTTTCGCTCCTATTTTCATGAATTAAAAAAGAAACTCATAACCTTGAAAATTGTAGATAGAGTTCCCAAGTTCCAAGACAACACGTGTCCCCTATTTTCGGAATACAAGCGAAGTTTGAAAAATTCCAACATGTCTATGCCACCCGTAAGATGCACAACAAACGGTCTATTCTATTCTATTGTAAGCTCTCTCTATCTCTCTCTCCCTCAGAGTTGGCTTCTTCAATCTCATACTCAGAGTTGTTCAAAAAAATCTCATACTCAGAGAGTCCTTATCATTCCCTCTAAATAACATCTCCATATCAATTAATAGCTTCATCTAACAAGTTACTTTTTGAAAAGCTACGTTTTCAATAGGCTGACGATCTTGAAATGAACAACACATATGCATTCTTTATTGTAAAAAAAGAAGTAATGACTGACTTCTGTTCTTATTATGCTATGAATAATTAATATTTCAATTCAATGGGATGATTTTGTTGATGGGTATATCTTCATATTGCTTTTTTGTTAAGTAGGTATTCATTCGGTTTGAACTGCTTGAAGTGAAGATTTACCAAGAAAGGGGAAGTTAATATTCGTGGTGGGGTGGGGACTTCATGGGCATGTGCTGCTAATGACTGAACCTGATCCAAACAGGCAAACCTTGAGGGTTTGATCAGGTAACCCCAAAATAACCTGTTTCTATTATCTCATATCAACCATTTAATGATATAAAATTTTCAAAACACTTAAATATTAAGGTATAATTTAATGGTTAGGAGTAAATTGAGACATGGGAATAGAAAATTTTGAAAGCATGTGATCTCAATGCTTGCATACCTATGGTCATTGAAATATATAAATAGAAGAATACTGCTGTATAATATAAGAAATTTAGCCAAAACTCCTTCATTAGACCCTTGTTTGGTTAAAAGGACATCTCAATTTATTTTGTTTCATAAGCTCTTGAGGAGAAAACACATAATTGAGTAAGGATAAAGTAAAATATATATTTTTTTTCTTGGACAATATTACCAGAGTAATATGTTACTGTGAATCAGAGTAATATGTTACTGTCAAACAAAGTAATTGTCAAACAGAGTAACATGTTACTTTGTTACTGTGAGATAAAGTAATATGTTACTATTACTGTTTACATCAATTTCGACGGTAATTTTTTTTTTTTTTTATATTTCTTTTAAAAAAAATTTCATAATCAACATAGATTTTATTTGATAAATTTTGACGAGAGAATTCTAAAAATACTAATTTTATTAAAAATCGTCATCTACATCAAAAGCTATATTATTTTAAAATTTAATATTTTGATAATAGTGGTATGTGTTAGACTTTTTTAAAAAAACTTAGATAAACTTCACTTTACCCCCCTTATGATTTGGGTCGGGTGCGGTTTACCCTTCCGATATTCGAAAATCACCACATAACTCCCTTGTAGTTGATGGATTAAAACGCACAGTTAACTTTTCTATCTAAGAGAATAGAATGTGAAAATCACGCTCCTCTATAGAGAGTGAGTCCGTTTTTACGGCGAAAATATCCTTTCTATCTCTTTAAATTTACAAAAGATGCATTCTATTTTGGAGAACCAGTAAAGCAAATGGACCAACCTACATCAACAATTAATTGGGTGCTTGATCCTTTTTCCTAAGGGACTCACTGAAGACGACGGCTCAGGTTCATGATCGAAAACAAATTTATCCTTTGTTGCATTCCGAAATTCCTCCACAAGTAATCTCCGGATTTTCTGTATATTGATGTGTAAGTATGAAGCTGAAACAATTAGGTCGTGTTTGGATCAATAATTTGCAGAGGGAAAGAAAATGTGAAGCGAATGGTGAAAGAAATAGAATCTAAATTTTTGTCACATTTCCCTTTCATTTTCGTTTTAGCCTTTGAGGAGCCTCGTCACTGAAACGTTCCATAAAGAAAAGAACAAATAGACCAGAGTCATAGTCATTTCTCTGTTGTGGAACCTGGTGAGAAAATGAATAGAATAAGGCAGAAAAGGTACAAGTTAGAATAAAAAACTCAATGGAAATGTGAGAAATTCTCGACACCAGGTGCTCGAAAAAGAAAACTACTGCCATTAATAAAAGGACGAGGAAGGATCAAGCACCCAATGCCACTATTAGATATTATATCATTAAATTTAATGGGACAATCTTAATTCTTTGAACTTAAGCTTTGATCCAAAAAATAGAGAATCCATAAAAGGTTTGTGATTATTATGGGTTGTAATAAAGGTGTTGAAGTAGATGAAGATAAAGATAAAGATAAAGATGAGATTGTATATGTATATATATGTACATATATAACGTTTGAAATGGAGAGAGAGAGAAGAAGAAGACGAAGATAGAGAGAGAAAGAACTGGGTTTCTCCTAAAATAATATATATGAGGGTATAATTGTCAATTTACAATTTCTGTTAACAGAAGTTAGTGTGCGTTTTAGTCCATCAACCACATGAGAGTTATGTGATGATTTTCGAATATCAGGAGGTAAACCGCATCTGGCCCAAATCACAAGGGGGCAAAGTGAAGTTTGCCCAAAAATTTTTTTGTACTTGTTCTTAATGCATTAAAATTTTATTATAAGGAGATTTTGACCAAACTCTCTATAAATATAAGTTTTGTAGTGCAACTTGAGGTTTAGAGTTGCATTATCTCTAAGTTTCAGAGTCAACTCTAGCATTCTATAATTCGGGATCACGTGCGAGCTCTACTCAAAATTTGTCCGATTTACATGAAAGGGACACTTTACGTGAGTTTCAGAATTAATCGAGATGCACATAAGCTGACTTAGATATCTGATCATAAAGAAAAAATATAACTTTTGCAGAATTGTTATAAATAATGATGGTAGTTTCATTATTATTATTTTTTTAAATGAGATTGGTGCTTTCTTTTAATCTCCTACACTTTTTTGTTCTTGACAGAATAAAAAATAAAAAGATTATGATAATACTGAAAAAAGAATTTAAATGCTTTTTTCTTTTTGAAAAACATAGTGGCCCATTAGTAGGGGTCATAATTGTAAAAATGTCAGTTTCTATATATATAAATTTTGATTGTTTATATCATTTCTCTAAATAGAATTCAATCAGTTACTCTATAAGTTCTTATTGAGCCTGCAAAATGTACAAAACGCCAAGGCTAAATTGATAATTACAGAATTTATTAGTACAATAATTTACGCAAAATGCAGAAAAGCTATTGTGACATGACACAATCACATATAATTACAGATATTACATATTAAACCTGATTTTATTTTGTATGGCACAAACCCACATTACTGCAATTATTTATGTAATTAAACCTGATTTTTTGCCTTCTCGTTTTGGCCAAGAAAAGTAGTCAAAAAAATTATTCTTAATTCGGTAAAGTTTTTCAGAATAGCAATTCAACACATTAATATAGTATCTTTAGACTAATCAAAACAATAATTGCAAGATGTTTGGAGTCAAAAGTACCTTGATTAACTAGGATATTCATGCATGTGATGTTTTTGAAAGTACACATTTCCCAATGAACTTGATGAATCCTGCAACAAATGAAAAATGATTTGGAAATCAAAATTAAAATTGAAGTCCATAAATGTGTCTTTGTTTGTATTAAGCAAGATTATGGTGGTCTTACAATTCAAGTTAAATATTTTTATCAATTTTTGTTTTATTTTCAATTTACAAGCTATTATTGAAAGAAAATCAATCTCCATATTATTTAAATATTTTAAAAGGTACAAGTATAAAAGCAGCATTGAAAGAAAATCAATCTTCATATTATTTAAATATTTTAACAGATACAAGTTTAAAAGCAGCCAGTCATCCACCACAATATGTAAAGTAGTCCTGGCAATTCAATAGGTCCTGTATACTTTTTTGCATGATTTTCTAGGGCATTACTAGTAATCATTTTACCATATTCGCCAAACCCTAGGAAAGGAGAGGATGTTGGGTGGTTTAAAAGTGTTACTTCACCCCCCACTAGACGCTTGACCTTTGTTAATTTATCTCTTATTAACCTAATAAAAAATATTGAGTCTCATAATGTTAACCAATCATATTGAGTTATGGCATCATATATAACGTCCCAATACTACTACATAATTTTTCCTAGTGAAGTCCCTACCAAATCGAATGCATATCTGGAGTTATCCAATATACAAGACCAGAATAAGTTGGGTGTGCACAACAAAGTCTCATGCACAGTGTGTCCGCACTCTTGTCTGTTTTGTGTTCTTTGCCTGCGTGTCAACTCATCAACTTTTTTGAAATGAAATATTATCTTTATCAACTTCATATTTCAAATCAATTCACACTGAAAAAATTTAAGAGTGAAAGACTCATTTTCATTAGATAATTAAGAGGCAAAAGCATTAGAATCTTTTTATTGAGTTGAGTTTTTCTCAATTTGGATATGTGTGATTAGGGGTGAGTAGCGGATATATCGATCCTCCAAAATCAACCGAACCGAATCGATCCGCCGCATTTTGGACCGATGCGTGATGCCGAGCGGACGGTTGCGGATTGATTTTCTCCAATCCGCGAATTTGGCGGACGGATGGTGGATTTGAGATTTTTTTGGCCGCAACCGAACCGCCAAACCGCCAAATCGCGAGCACCCCTAGTAATTTATAAGACTTTGTATTTTCAATTTGTTTAAATATTATGTTTGTGTTTTCAATTGAAAAAGAGTTTAAATATTCTGTTGAAAAAAAGTTTTCAACTTGAATATATTTTTTGAATTGAAAAAAATAAACATATTATTTATCTATATTTTTTGGTTTTTAAATCTAGCTCTAAAAATAATAAATAGAAAATATGATATATGCTAGTTGGTTTTTGTTTTGAAAAACATATATAGATGTAACAATATAGAGACATACAATCTCTACTACTACTCTGTTTATGGTTTTGATGGTTTGAATTATTATTATATTTTAATAATCACAGATTGTAATACTTTTATGTGAATGAATCATGGTGTGATTGTAATATGTAGATGAGGCATGCAGTGATCGTGATATTCTAAAGTTTCAAACTTTCTTTCTTTAGATAAGGCATACAGTAATTGTAATACTTTTTTAAGTCATTGACTGTAATACTTTTTTTTTTTTTTTTTTTTTTTTGAGGAAGTGCACAAGTTGAATTATGTTAAAAATTTATAAAATTTTAAACTGCCAAACCGATTCGCATCTATCCGCCAATCCGCTCAATCCACATCCGCCGGATTAGTGGACGGATGCGGATTGATTTTCTTCAATCCGCCACTCTGGCGGACGGATGGCGGATTGGAAGTTCCTGGCCGCAACCGACCCGCGCCCATCCCTATGTGTGATTTACGTACGCGTCTCATTTTCATAATTTTAACTGTTGATTTTGTAAAGTCATCTCTGTATATTATTTATAAAATTTTATTACGTTTGTTTTTAAAAAATAACAATAAATATATTTTTAAAAATAAATCATATAATAATTTTCTTCTTTTTCGAGCTACTTCCCTGTATCATTAGCTAAGCAGTTGTGATAAGCTAGCATACGGTCAGGTGTGCTGGTGAAGGCCCAATCCGAAAAGGCCACCCATCCAAGTCCAATATAATTTAAAATGAGAACTGGGGAAGAGTTGGCCGTTTTAGTGATTTTTTCTTTTTCATCTTTAGTAAAAAAAATTAAAAAATTATAAAAAAATTGTATACTTTTGAATTCTATTTAACTAGACGGATAGGAAACATAAAAAATAAAAATTGAAAAAAATTCCAAAATGGCCCAAAAAACTAAAAAATAGTTGGGTTTTTTGCTCCTCTTTTTTTTTTTTTTTTTTTTTTTTTTTTAATATAGTAAATTATTATTTAAAATTTTTCAATATTTCATTTTAGCTTTTAGATTTGTTTGGCCAATACGGACTTAAAAAGTAAAAAAAATTGACATAATTTTATAAAAATTTACTGAAACAAAAAATTTTCAGTGTGCCAAACTCAAGTAATGTAGGTGACCAAAAGAAACTTGGCTTTGGTATATGTTTTAGTGACGACACTGTTATGTTACTGGAAAGTTATTTGTAGTGGGTATGTCAAATACGAAGTGATTTCCATCTCATAAAACCACCAAATTGGTACGATGCATTATGCATATAGTATCTGATGTTATTGAAGTTTCAAAAGCAAATATTCGCTCCTTTTGATTTGCACCTTCCCATTTTGGGGTTGATCTGCAATTCTAAAACATTACAAAGTAACTTTGAAAAGTCATCACAAAAAAAAAAAAAAAAAACAAACAAACAAACAAAAAACAAAAGGCCAAATAGCATAAGGTTTGGTTTAATTTAAAAGATTATTTTTGAGTTTTATTTTTGTTTTTAATGAATATGGTTTTAGAAAAAAATAGGTGATAAGTCCACTTTTATGGATATATATGTTCTTTAATGATTGATTTATTTTCATTATAATAATATAATTAATGAAATATATTGGTGAAAAGTACAAATCATTGTTTTAAAAGTTTTTTTTTTTCTACTTTTATTTATTTTTTTAATTATATTTCTTTCTCTATTCTCATACACTACTATCAATCGCTGTCTGTTGCCAGCTTGTTGAAAAGGTCAGTATTGCAAAAGTCGTCGACGACCAACAATGGTTGACAAGTGGACACGTGAAAAGATAGACAAATATAAAAATAATATGATCTTTCAAATTGTTGTTTTCTTTTTAAACAAAAATAAACAAAGTTCGAGTAATTACTCCAAAAGTTTCAAATTTAGATTTATGGCATCAATGACTTTATTTATTTCGAGTAATTACTCCAAAAGTTTCAAATTTAGATTTATGGCATCAATGACTTTATTTATTTATTTATTATTATTTGTGAATTCATCTATCTAATTTGGATATATATATAAAAATACAAAATTTATGAAGAAATCTAAAAAAAATCAATAAAAATAAATAAAAAAATTGAGAAAGTATTTTTTTTAATTTTTTTATCTTTAGTGATTTTTTTTTTCCCTAAAATATTCTATTTTTGAAGTGCATTTAGATCTAAAATGTTAAAAAAGTTTTAAAAAAAACACACCAAAAAAAAAAAAAAATCTCCAAAACAATTTTTGGGTTTCAAAACCAAATAGAAGTCATTTTTTTTTTTTTGGGAACAACTTTTCAAACTATAATTTTATGTTCTATAACATCAACTTCATCATCAAACATATCTATGTTAGAGATTGACTATGGGGTAATTTAAAAAGCTGGTTAAAAATTAATTTTTTAACTTTTTTTGATTATTTTGTTTTTTTATATATAAAAATATAAAAAATGATGTGACTTAAAATGAATTAAAAATTAAAAATAAACATTTAGCTAACTTTTCAAATTGTCCCTATGCCTACAAACACAACCATAGAAGAAAAAAAAGGAACAGAAAATGGGTCTAGTGAATTGAACACCAAGTAAAATGAATATAAAATAGTAAGAATTTTTTTTTAACAAATCTGCTAAAATATATACATTTATATGTATATATATGTAACTGATTTCAAACTGGTCAGACATAACTCCCTTTCAAAGAATCTCAAGGAAAATGCGCCCATAAATGTGTACGTCATATGCTCTCTGCAGTTACAACAAACTCACATGTTGGAGTCCGCTCAACATCATTCATGTGTTTAATGTGTACGTACCAAATTAGTTCCCCAAAAAAATAAAATAAAAAGCAATGATGATGTCATCTTCACAAACGTGAGATGGGTGTGTGGCAATGTGAATGCGAGCCTTGACAGTTTATTTTCCTAGAACCCTTATATATTATCACTTAAATTTTTTCATTTTTTTTTTTGGGGGGGTTAGAATACCACGTTTACTTTTTTTTAATATTAAAATTGAGTAAAAATTTAAATTAAAAGTTTCATTTGATATCAAATATTTTAATGTCAAATTTTTAATTTTTATCAAGTAACTGGTTAATCAGGAGGACGATCAAGAAGATATCTGGACGGTTCACTGGCCTAGTGTAAATTTTCTTTAAATTTTGTTCAATCTGGTCGTTTATCCGGTTGACTGGCCAGACATTTATCCGGTCGTCTATCAATTGTCACTTGCGAGACTTGATGAAATGATAAACATTTCCTTAATTTGATGAAAAAAGTTTAGTTCCCTTCATTTAATACCAATTGAAATATCGTTTTCACTAAATTTTTATCAAAGTTAAATTTGATGACTCTTACAAAGATTCATTTGAAAAATATCAATTGTTATTGAAAAAAAAAAAAATCATTCATTGACTTATATATATTCGTAATGTTATTATATGATATAAAAAAATAATACCGATAACAATGATGATTAAGGGATGTTCAAATTCTCCATCTAAAAAAAAAATTCTCTATCTATGTTTCTTTATTTTAAATTATTTACTTATTATAAGATAGATAGTTTAAAGAATAAAACATAGAAAGACAAAAGATTCTATGGTGGATCAAAATTTAAAGAATAAATTTTTTTGGGACCAATTTTGTTCTCAACAATGGAAATTTAACAAAATCAAGGTTTAGTCTAATAGTTTGAGATGTTCTCACTCTACATTTCAGGTGTAATTTTTATTAGGTGTTACTAATTTCTTAAGCATCATGTCCGTAGATTCTACTTAAGATTTGTCTAATTTATAAAGAGAGAGCATTTTGCGTAAATTGATTCCGACACGTAGTAATAAAAAAAATGATATATAAGTTTACTTTTTAGATTCATTTTCTTAAATTCAGTGATGTGTCAAAATAATAATTAATTGATAATTAAAAAATATTTAATTATTAACTAATCATTTTCTTGATATATCATTGAGTTTAGAGAATATGTATAACCTTTAGTTATAAATTACAATGCTTAAAAAATAAAAAATGAAAATTTAAACCATTGAATCAGCACCTGTCCCTGCGATATTTTTGCATTGGGATAGCTGGACTGTCCATGTGTATCATATTTGCCACGCCGCAATGTTACAAATTCTGTAACACGTAACATTAAATTAATCTTACGTATGAATATCAAATACTACTAAATATTTTATAAAAAAATCTATCAAAATCTAATACTAATTTGATAAAAAAACAAACAAAAATGTTTAAGATTCTCTTTTCTTCTATCTCTTTGACTTCTTCTCTTTTTTGATTGATTATTATTATTATTATTATTATTATTTTTTTTTTCTTCAATCACTACCTACTACGTGTGTATAAGATAATAAGGGTGGTGATCGAAGGGAGTCCAATCAATGCTCAAAAACAAATTTGTAATCTAACATTTCTTGTGAATATTGCTACAACATAGGCGTATGTACCCGTCTTGATTGACCCGCCGTGACGACACCACCAACTGATAAAAAGTAGTCATTGGCCCTTTTGTCTTTTATAAATCTGTTTTTATGCTTCAAAAAATAAAAACAACTTATGGTGATGTCCTAGTGTCCCATGAAATCAAAAGAATCAAACTTTGAGCTAATAAATTTTAAAATATACTTTAGTTTTAAAATTTTAAATTGTTCCATTTTGGTGTTAAAGTATGTAATTGTTACATTTTTGTCTATTTTATATTATCATCGTTTAAAACTAATAACAAGATGAGATGTATTTTTATAATTTTACAACAAAAAAAAATATAATAGAATTAAAAGATTACGGACCAAAAATGCAAGAAACCATGTATTTCAGAGATTAAAATAAAATAAAATGTATATTTTAAGAATGAAAATTTGGCGAAGTAAAAACTTCTAGACTACGTATATTTGATTATTTTGATTTTGTTAAAACTTGATGTAAAATTTTGAAAATACCTCTCCTCGTTTGTTATTAATTTTGGAAGGTACTATCCTAAGGAATTAAAGTGTAATAAATTTCATATTTTGAAGATAAAAGTGAAACAATTAAAAAATTAAGAATTAAAGTGTAACATACATATACATATATATATATATATATATTTGTATTTGAGAACCACTAGTATAATTAACCCAAAAAGGAAAAAAGAAAAATGCAGTGATGGAATCGATCTAATAATAAAAAAACAAAAGAAAAATGAAAAGTGGTATTTACGTGTTTGTTTGTTTGCTATGGGGAGACTGAGCCTCTTTAGAGTTTGAAAGCCATAGGAACAAACTTTCGTGGGGATATGTCATGAACATGATA
The DNA here is from genome assembly GCA_025200525.1 of Camellia lanceoleosa. Classification (NCBI taxonomy): domain Eukaryota; kingdom Viridiplantae; phylum Streptophyta; class Magnoliopsida; order Ericales; family Theaceae; genus Camellia; species Camellia lanceoleosa. Next base: position 214,042,472 of record CM045758.1, read on the forward strand.
GACTCTACTTTGGCTCTTTTTTATTTTCCATCACGACCACCCTCTTATATTGTTCTGTAAATTTCAGAGTTGCATTGCTCAGTAGTCATCAGTACATTGATTTTCTTTCTCATGGCTGGAGCACAGAGACCACAAGGACTCAATAAACCATGTATTCTCCTCATAGGTGGTGGTTCTCCATTGAACTTCTTGTTTACATTTCAATGGTTTTTTGTTTTTCTTATCTCTTTTTCTGAATCTTTTAAAATTTTGACAGTGATATCTGGAATGGAGAGGTTTGCATACAAAGGGGTGGCATCAAATTTGGTGACATACCTCACTGATGTAGTGAAGATGAGCAACTCATCGGCGGCCAAGACAGTCAACAGTTGGTGTGGATTTACCTCTATGCTGCCACTGTTGGTAGCACCCCTTGCTGACTCTTACTGGAATCAGTATACTACTGTAGTAGTCTCTTCTTTGCTCTATGTTCTGGTCAGTTTACTCTTCTTCCCATTATTATTATTTTTAGGATAAATTACAAATATTTTGTAATTTTGAAAATTACAAATACTCCTTTGTGAGAATTTTTTTATTTAATAGAATTAATAAAAAAATTAAAATTTTTAACTACTTTCTTATATAATAAGAAAATTACTTGAATCGTTAATTGAAATATATTTATGATATCATTAACAACTGTTAATTGACTTTATGATTTATTAATAAGGTCATTTATTATGTAATTATAAAATTGAAGGAGTGGGGTGTAATAGTTTAAAAATTATATTGAACAATTCATATTTTAAATAAATCTTATCAAATGTATTTATAATTTATCCTTATTTTTAATAGGGAGTGGGGCCCCGTTTGTTTAGAGAGTTAGAGTTGGGATTTGGATTAATATGGAGGTGGGACCCATTATATGTTATGTTTGTTTTGAGAGATGGGGAGGGGACTCCTAATCCCTTGGTGTTAGGATGGGCCTTGGGGACGGTATTAGGATGGAGGCTTGGGACTTGGTGTTAGAAAAATAGGCCGTCGGACTTTTTTTTTATATTTTTTTATTTTTTACATGTTGGGCTTTTTTTTTGAACATTAATATTTAATTTTTTGTTAAGTAAAAATCATAGTTTTATTTGTTTTTTTTCCTATTATTTATTTATTTATTTTTATTTTTTACACGTTGGGTATTTTTTTTTGAACATTAATGTTTAATGTTTTTGTATTTTTTAATTTGTTTTATTATTTTATATTTATTTTATATAAAAATAATTTAACAATTCCTATACAAATAACTATCATCAAAATAAACATAATTTTACTTAATCTCCCCACTGTCAATCCTCTCACTATAAACTTTTTCCATTTTATCTCTGAAAATAAACGGGTTTAGGTGATAGATTTCGAGTCCTGCTGCCTGCACTAAAAAAAAATCTAAAGTTTAATCTAACAGTTGACGGGTCCCACATTATGTGGAATGCCCCGGGTAATTTTGTTTTACTTATCCAATGATTTCATATGGGTAATATGTTATTCCATTAGGATGGTGGTGGAACCCGAGTCATCAAACACTCCTCTCATTTTAGTGTAATGTCGATTAAAAAAGTTCATAGCTAAAGATGATTAGGGGCAGTATCTAAATTGGACAATGAGAGTCGAGTGAAAGAATGGGAGTCTAGTGGGTGTTATTAGTGATGCATAATTAACAGCTGATTTGGTTTCTTTTTCCCTTTTGGATGAATGTGATGCAACTTTTGTCCATAAAATTGCCCAGAAAATGATCCTATGGTCCAAATTCAACTTTTGTTTGATGGATTACATATGTAAAATCAATCTCAGCCACACATTAGCTTTTTTGTGCAATTTTCTGGGCATAACTGACAGATGATCCAATATTTTATTTTTTTGTCGACTTCTGTGAAGATTTCATGGGACACTGTAAAGAACTGAAAAAAGACTGGCCATAGAAATAAACTTCGATCTCTTGTCAAGTTTCAGAAATGTGGTTCGTAATTAATCATTTTGGGAATACAACATCATCTGACTCGGAATGAAGATACAAAAAAGAAAAAAAGGGTTAATTACACAAATAATTTTTGAAGTTTGCAATTTGTTACCGTTCAAAAATCAATTGAATTTTTTATCTGCTTCCTTTCGTTTACAGGGACTTCTAGCATTAACATCAACCACATTCCAATGGTCTTGGATTCCCACCAGCAAAACCAGCTCCTCTTCATACCTGTTTTGGTCTCTCTACATGATTTCAATAGGCCAAGGAGGTTACAATCCATCTTTACAAGCCTTTGGAGCCGATCAACTTGAAAATGAGGAAGACGAATTGCCCTGCACCAAAAATGACCAGAAGTCCGACAAGAAAAGCTTATTCTTCCAGTGGTGGTACTTCGGCGTTTGCAGTGGCAGCCTTCTAGGTGTCTCACTCATGTCCTACGTCCAAGAAATATTAGGTTGGGGCATGGGATTTGCTATCCCCACAATTGCAATGGTTACATCAATTGCAATTTTCTCTAGTGGGAGCAGATTTTACACTTACAAACAGGTCAAGCGCGCCGATGTCAAGTCCTTGGAGAGTATAGTTCATGCCATCAAATCAACTGCCTCGAAAATGATGGATGGTTGGTGCACACATGCAAGCAAATCTGATGTGGCTGAGATGGAGTAAGTTTCAAGACTTCACAATTTTAAATTTATTGGTAATTTTGGTACTAACGATAGGCTTATCTGTTTAAAGGCTTCAAGAGAAACCACTTCGTCATGAAGATCTTGAACATGTCGATGAGGGCTTAGACGACACTGCCAACAATGGAATTCATCTTCTTGAAATTGCGAAAGTCGTATTGCATCTTTTGCCAATATGGATTATGCTTCTAATGTTTGCAGTGATTTTCCAACAGCCTCCAACATTCTTTACTAAACAAGGCATGACGATGAAAAGGAACATTGGAAGCAACTTCAAAATCCCACCAGCTACACTACAAAGCGCAATCACAGTGTCGATAATTATTTTGATGCCTTTTTATGACACGTTCTTTATCCCCTTTGCTCGCATTATCACACGTAGTGAGAAAGGCATCGATGTGATGCAGAGGATGGGGATTGGAATGTTCCTGTCGGTCATAGCCATGGCAATTGCAGCACTTGTCGAAGCAAAGAGGCTTGAGATGAGTAGAAACACACAATCAGAAACAGTTGCACTGAGCATATTTTGGTTGCTACCACAGTACATTCTATTGGGTATTTCAGACATTTTCACTGTTGTTGGGATGCAAGAGTTCTTTTACAGTGAAGTTCCTGCAAGAATGAGAACTATGGGGATAGCACTATACACTAGTGTTTTTGGGGTAGGAAGCTTCTTGAGTGCGTTGTTAATCTCTCTTCTTGAGTTTATCTTAAGTTCAAGGGGAAGACAAAACTGGTTCTCTGACAACATGAAAGATGCCCGGCTAGACAAGTACTACTGGCTTCTAGCCGCGTTAAGTGCATTAAGCTTGCTAATATTTGTGATTTTGTGTAGATTTTACAAAAGTAGGGTATGAAACGAATTGGTTAATGTCAATCTCTCCTTTTGAGTTTTGGTGTACATGTTTGTGAAATGGCTATTTTCCGACAGTTTCGCTACTGGCGAGCGAAAATAATACAAATCATGCATCAAGTACTTGAGAAATTAACAAATATTTAAATTTCGGATGACCATAAAAATATAAATAACATTTTAAATATGATAATTGAAGATTCTTATTCAAAAGGGTAAATTACAAATACACCATTTAAGGTTTGCTTAAAATGCAGGCCGTCTCCTATGATTTGAAAAATTACAAATATCTAATTTTTAGAATTTTTTATTTAACATAATTAATTGAAAAAATAAAATTTCTAACTTCTCTCATATATAATGATAAAATTATCTGAATTAGTAATTGAAATAAATTTCTGACATCATTAAAAATTGTTAATTGACTCGTTGATTAATTAATAAAATGAACTATTTCCGTGTAAGTGAATTTCTGACCACACTGCAAACTCAGTACTTAGCTGGAGAGCACCGGCAGAATAGATTAAGCCCGAACGACCTGCAACAGAAAGACGAGATTCCGGCGGTGGTTCGTCCACCCGGGGGCACTCCGACAATCTAGTCAATTATCTCTCAAAGATAATCAAAGTGCTTAACTCACTATTCAGAGTATAAATTGCGTACCTTAGTCCCATGGGATGCCTCTCTTTTATAGTCAACACAATCCTAGTCCCAATGGAAACTTAGCTTCAATGGACTTCAGCTCAGTACTTATCTTGGACTTTCCAATAGATAAAGATAAACTCCTTAAGAGCTTTATCCTTATTCGGGCTGAGGTCCTTCCTCATTCTAGAACTCTTGTCCCTTATCCGTTTATCCCGAACTCCGATATCTTCGGAGATAACCTCGGCCTAGCTGAGATAACCTCGGCGTCACGACCAAGACACATGGCACTTTGGCTGACACGTCGATGTCACCTTGGCCACGTGTTGGTACTCAGAAAATATATCCTCATAACTGCCCCCTAAGTTCTATTACCTCGGCATCCTGAGGTGATGGAACCTATATCATCCATGTCGGCTATCTTGTTATATCATCCATTTACCGAGGTCATAATACGTCAGCTTCACACGACCAGGTCCAGCCGAGGTCACTTGCTTCATTAAACCAAGAACTCCAAGAGCTTTATCACACGTATGACCTGTCACGCAAAATAAATCAACCGTTTTTGCCACGCGTCTTCCCCTCACTGGATCGTACTCGATACGCGCCTGTAAGTCGTCTTGTGTCTGGGTGCGCCGTTTGACAAGCACGTCGCTCTAGACGCATTGATGGTATTTTGCCACCATTCTCCGCGTTTGATCAAAATCAACTTTCTCTCTTCTTCTCTTCACTTTTGCATCCTTTGTTTCGGAAGCTCCCAACTCTTTCTCTCTCTAACTTGTTCTCCTAAATCTGCCATTGTCGATCTCGCGAAGCTTTCTGCGACCAGCCTCACCCTCTCCTTCGGCGGGGCTTCTACTGTGCTTCCTTGTTTCCGGCTACCGTCTGATCCCAGCAAACTTTACTTCGGCTTCATTTTTCTGGTAAGCCACTATTCTTCCTAGTTTTCAGTTCTTGATTTCACTGCGTATTTTGCGAACTTGCTTTTTGTCTTCGATTGATTTTCACCATGTGTTTGAGTATATTTGCTTTGTGATTCTGTTTTTGCCCAATCTGTGTCTTGAATACGCACACACACTGTTCACAAATTTGTTCTCTTTTGCCATTGTTCTTGGCCTCGCACTCTTGTGCACACTTTGTCATAGTGTTCTTTGATAGTTCATCACTGTTCTTGATTCTGAAACACGTTCTTATTTTCTGTTTTCTGTGTCTTTTCCAGATTCGTGCCTTCAATCTTCGTTTCCATAGATCTAGGTTTGGGATTCACTTGTAGAACCCACAAATTTTTAGGAAAAACTGAAACACATTCCCCTTAAGATCCCCACAAATTCTTACTCCAGCTCATATTTAGGTATTAGCCGAGGTCCTTAAAAAACCGTCACAAAACACTTCATTCCGAAATCCTACACCTTCCCTCAAGCCAACATCATGGATATGTGGAAGCATAGGGTAGACACCCCGACCAAGTTAGAACACTTCAGGCAGGAGTTTGACATCCCGACCAATGTTCATCTGAGGTTTGTCGGGGAAAACGACTCCATCATGCCCGATAAAAACCTCATGCCTTTTCCCACTGTTGCCTTTATTGAGTGCGGACTTAGGCTCCCACTTAACATTCTCTTCCGCGAGATACTCCATTACTATAAATTGAACCCAATGCAGCTAGCCATCAATTCCTACCGAGTCATCAATGGTATAATAGCCTTAGCCAAACAAGAGAATGCTAGGGTTACCTTAGTCGACATCCAATACTGCTACACCATGTGTGGCCTCAAATTGGAGAAAGGCTCTATTTACTACCTCAAGCCGAGGTCCACAGAGTATAAAATCGTTGTCGACCTCCCAGATTCCAACAAGGGAGCTGGGGATGATTACTTCATTATCTCGGGGAACTGGGAGTTCGCTCCAGATGAGGATATCCACCTCTACCCTCTTCCTTGAACAGTTTTTGTAGAGGGTAATGGTAAGAGTCCAGTGTTCATACTTACTTGTTTTTTAAAGTCTTCAATACTTTCCTTGTTCTAATATCTGTTTTTCTTGCAGCTCTTCCTTAACCAGAAAAAGGCTTCCGTAAGTCCTTTTTCCCCAGCAAGGGTTTGAAGAAGCTATTGAATTTTCCAGTCCACAAGCGAAGAGCCCCTCTGGTACTGAACTTCATTCCCACTTACAAGTTGGTTTTTCCCGACGTTCCAAAGAAGAAGAAGAGTCAATCTCCTCTGTTTGCCACAACTCCACCAACAACTTCATCATCTCGACCAGATCAAGGTTCAACCTTAGATCCAGCAGAACAACCATCTACCTCGACTCCATAGCTGATCCTGCCATCCCAACGCCGACGCCGATGCCAAACTGTAATTCCTGCCGAGATAGGTCGCAAGAAGGCAGTCGCTGAAGATCTTCTAGCTGACATCCTTGTTTCCGTTGACACTCAAACAGTACAAACCCAACCTCAACCAAAGCCGAAACAAAAAAGGCTGAAGAAGGCTCAGCCAAAGGCAACAGTGACTCAGATTGACACTGAGGACACCTTGCCAATTTCAAAATTGGCTTCAAGCGAGAAGACCCCCTCCGTCCCTGAGAAGAGGCTCGCCGAGGCCGAACCATCCCAATCAACTTGGTCAAAGAGGCCGAGGTCCGAATCTGCTACGACCTCGGAGCCAATGAAATTAGATGCCCACTGGGCCTCTCCGATCACCATCGAAGACAAGTCGGTCAGAGTGGGCGACAGTGCGACCGACCTCGAAGTCGGCGTCGCCCTCTCCACGGTTTTGCTGCTTCCAAATGACCTTAACCGAAACGCCAAGATGTGCGAGTATGAAAACTTCGCTCTGATGCCTCAGCACTCTGTTCAAGTAAGTCTTTCACACTTGGTATTTTTCTTTCTCTAATCCTTCATACTTAGAGAATTTTACTAACTTTTGTTTTATTAATTTTCTTTCAGGCGATCCAACACGCCCACTCATTCTCTATGCAAGCTTTTAAAGTGAGGAAGGTGTTGGCCGACAAAATAAGGAAGGTAGCCGCTCTACAAAAGTCCCTCAATAGGGCCAAGGATAAGATGAAGACCCTAGCAGATCAAGCTGAGGCAGCTATAAAAGCTTAGGACGCAGCTGAGAAGAAAGCTGACGCTGCAAAGGCCATTGCCAAGGTCCTCACGATTGAAAAGAAAGAGGCCGAAACAAAAATGGTCGAGGCCCAAAAAGAACTACAAGATGCCTTGGCCACAAAGAAGGTCGAGATCAAGGCCATCGATGAGAGGGCATACGCAGAAGGGACGGCCGACGTCAAGGAGGATTATAAAAAACAAGTGAAGCAAGCATGCAACAAGGGTTTCACCCTTGGTTGGATGGCTGCTCTAAAAAAGCTTGACGTCCCCGAGGACTCCCCCCTCAAGAAAGCCGACGTCCTACCCCTGCCATTCCCCCTTACTCCAAGCCAATCCGAAGACGATTCTGAGTCTGAGGAGGAAGCTTTGGTGAGGAAGTCGAAGGAAGTTGCTGGGGCCAAGTCCCCTACTCCAAATGAGCAAGTCCTAGACTTGACTCAGGATGAGGAGGGTGAGGAGGTCTCCAAGGATGTTACTCCTGAGAAGGCAACATCGGATGTGCCTATCGCCGATAAGAGCCTCGACCAAACCCTTCAAGAAATAGATACCGAGCTCGTAGCTGAGAAGGTCGCCGAGATGTCTTCTCAGCAGTCTTTCAAGCTCTAGACCCAACCAGCCGGAGGCGTTGAAGAGCCTTAGCTTGATGTTTTTGTCCTTTGTACTTTTTTTCTTTCTTTGAAACAATGTAAGCTTTTTATGTGGCCGACATGCCATCTTTTGAATGTAAATACAACTTTTTCTTTTGAATGCTTGTATGTTTGTCTTCTCTTTACTGCTCTTGTATGACTCTTATACTTAGAATATTTTGCATATCTTCAATGTACACCTTAACTGTGTAATCTTCTCGAGGTGAAATACCTCGGTTATACCTATCAACGGTTTACATCGGCAAGTACATAAGTACTTATTTTAATACAACCTTGGCCTTAACTTGTAAATTTTTTCACAAATTTCAACAAGTGTTCAGTTCAACTTCAACTTGTAAATTTTTCACAAATTTCAACAAGTGTTAAATATGATATCGGTTTAACTTCAACTTGTAAATTTTTCTCAAATTTCAATAAGTGTTAAATATGATCTTAGTTTAACTTCAACTTGTAAATTTTTCTCAAATTTCAACAAGTGTTAAACATGATCTTGGTTTAACTTTAACTTGTAAATTTTTCTCAAATTTCAACAAGTGTTAAACATGATTTCGGTTTAACTTCAACTTGCAAATTTAAACATGATCTCGGTGTAACTTCAACTTGTAAATTTTTCTGAAATTTCAACAAGTGTTCAGCTCAACTTCAACTTGTAAATTTTTCACAAATTTCAACGAGTGTTAAACATGATCTCGGTTTAACTTCAACTTGTCAGTTTTTCTCAAATTTCAACAAGTGTTAAATATGATCTCGGTTTAATTTCAACTTGTAATTTTTTCTCAAATTTCAACAAGTGTTAAACATGATCTCGGTTTAACTTCAACTTGTAAATTTTTCTCAAATTTCAACAAGTGTTTAAACATGATCTTTGTTTAATTTCAACTTGTAAATTTTTTTCAAATTCCAACAAGTGTTAAATATGATCTCGGTTTAACTTCAACTTGTAAATTTTTCTTAAATTTCAACAAGTGCTAAACATATTCTCGGTCTAACTTCAACTTGTAAATTTTTCTCAAATTTCAACAAGTGTTAGACTGATTTTAGCTTGTATATTCTACCTTGCCAGGAACCATTTTCCAACTTTCTGCCCCCCTAATGTGAACTTAAGTTCCATTTGGGTTCTCATTATGCATGTATTGTAAAGACATCGTCAAGTATCTTATCAGTCACAAGTGTATAAGAAAAATCAAGCTAAAATTGTATTTATTACTTCGGCTAATAACAAAGAACAAGAAAATCTAATGATAAAAAAATTTCAGATTGCAAGTATTCCATGGCCTTGGCAACTCTTTGCCCTCATTATCTTCAATCCGATATGCCCATTGTTCTTCTAGCAAATCCAGATCTCGGGCTAATAATACATCATTAGTCCCATTCTCTACTCCTTGGGTTCTAATTCCTGGGATGCCGACTTCTAGATGAATGACTGCTTCTGTGCCATAAGCTATGGCAAATGGGGATTCCCCAGTTGATCTCCTTGGCGTAGTCCGATATGCCCAGAGTACACTTGGCAGTTCATCCACCCACTTTCCCTTTGCTGCTTGCAGCCTCTTCTTAATCCCATCCAAGATGACTTTGTTCGATGCTTCTGCTTGTCCATTACTTTGAGGAAAACTTGGGGTAGAAAAATAATTCTTGATTTTGAACTTTGCACAGAAACTCTTGATTAGCTTACTGTCAAACTATGTTCCATTGTCTGCAACTAGTGCTCTTGGGATCCCAAACCTGGTGATGATGTTCTTCCATATGAAGCTCTTCACATCCACGTCTCGAATCTTGGCAAGGGGTTCAGCTTCTATCCACTTGGTGAAGTAATCTGTTGCTACCAGCAGGTACTTCCTTCATACAGTTGCTTGGGGCAGTTTTCCAACGAGATCCATGCCCCATTGGGCAAACGGCCAAGGACTGAATACTAGGTTTAGGTCTGCTGCTGGTTGGTGTATCAGAGGTGCAAACCTTTGGCACTTTTCATACTTCTTCACATAGGCTTCTGCATTTTTCTGCATGTAGGGCCACCAATATCCCTGGGTAATAGCCCTATGAGCAAGTGATCTGCCCTCAGCGTGGCTTCCACATATTCCTTCATGTATTTCATACAAAAAATCTTTAACTTGTGAAGGATGTACACACCTCAAAAGGGGTCCAGTGAAGGATCTTTTGTAGAGATGTCCCTCTACTGTCAGACTGAATTTTGCCAATTTCAATCTAATCTTGTGTGCCTCTTTGTGATCATCTGGCAGTTTTCTTTCTTTCAGGAATGATATTATTGCGTCCATCCAGCTTGGTTCCATGTTAACACACATTGCTTCACGCTTTGTGGTCAGTGGTTCGATACTCGGGCTCGACAAGTAGTTAACCATTATCGTCCTTGCCTTTCCAGGTTGTATTGCACTAGATAGGTTGGCCAGGGCATCAGCGTGACTGTTATCATCTCGACTAATCTGTTGTAGTTGGAAATTCTGAAACAGGGCCATCAATCTGCCGACCTCCTTCACATAGGTCGACATACTTTCGTCTCGTGCTGCGAACTCGCTTGTTGTCTGGTTGACTATAAGCTAAGATTCACAGAAGAATATCACCTAATCTGCTTCTACTGCTACTGCCGGTTTCAGTCTTGTAATTAGTGCTTCTTACTCTGCTTCATTGTTTGAGGCCTTGAACCCCAAACGAATGGATTGTTCCAGTATCTGTCTGTCTGGAGATACCAGTACTACTCCTGCCCCCACTCCTTGTCGGTTTGAACTCCCATCAACAAATAGTCGGAAGGAGTCGCCGATGTAAATGCTGCAAGGCCTGAGTTTTTCTTCTTTCCTTTGTTCTGTTGCCCTCAGCTGGGCTCCTCTTTGCTCGTTTAGACATCGTTCACCTTAGCTCAACGGAGCCCGATGTACGATGGCTCCTAGAGTGAACTCGTCCACGAAGTTGGCCAAAACTTGGCCTTTGATTGCTGTTCTTGGTCTGTATTCCAGGTCATACTGGCCCAAGGCCACTGCCCACCTTGCTATTCTGCTCGTTAGATCTCTCTGCTGCAACAGGGACTTTAAAGGATGTTCAGTTAGTACCAAAATTTTGTGGGCTTGAAAGTAATGGTTCAGCTTCTTTGAAGCCATTACTAAGGCTAGCGTTAACTTCTCCAAGGGTAAATACCTGGTTTCTGTATCAGCCAGGGTTTTGCTTACATAGTAAACAGCCCTTTGTTCCCTTTTTTCTTCTCGGATTACCACTGCGCTTACCGCATGTTCCGAAACTGCTAAATTCAAGAACAGCTCCTCTCCAGGTTCTGGATTTGAGAGAACTGTAGCCGTGGTCAAATACTTCTTCAAGTCGGCCAGGGCTATTTCGCATTTCTTTGTCCACAAGAAGCCTGCGGCGTTCTTCACTAAGCTAAAGAAATGTTTGCATTTGTCAGAACTTCTGTTTATGAACTTGTTTAGAAATTATGACCCTTCGATCAACTTTCTGTACTTTCCGATGTTGGGCTTTTCAGTTCTAGAATGGCCTTGATCTAATCTAGGCTGGCGTCAATGCCCCTTCTGGTCACCAAGTATCCCAAGAACTTACCAGATCCAACTCCAAATGCACACTTCGATGCATTGAGTCGGAGCCGATATGTCTTAAGGATATCAAAGACTGTTTTTAGGTCGGCCAGATGACCTTCAGGTTCCTTGGTCTTCATGACCATGTCATCGATATAAACTTCCATTGTTCTGCCAATTAGATGTCTGAACATCTTGGTTACCAATCTCTGGCAAGTTGCTTGTCATGACCCAAACCCGCCCCTATGGGTTTAGTATCAGAATCGCCGATGTCTGTGATTCTTGAAGGCCTACTTGATAAAACGATATCTGATCTGATTTGGCAGAAGCCAAAACAGTAATAAAAGATGTCCAATGAGCTGTGACAGTCTGTATGCAAGAAGACTTTTTTGTAACATATCCACATTCATAAGCAAAACATATACACACAATATGTACAACATTCAAGTTAGGGACCAAATCCCTAATTAGCACAGTACAGTACAAGTCTTATACAGTATTACAGAACAGAAGCAAAAGGGTGAACTGAGACACCCTAAAAAGCCCTGGCTTGGACTGACATGGAACCTCAAAGTGAGGCATGATGGTTAGCTTGACAAAAAAAGAGCTAACCCGACGCTTTTAACTCCGATCCGGTGCTTGGACACCTACATATAAGTATAAACAGTGAGCTAAAGCCCAGTGAATAACAATTGTATAAAGAGGTTAAGAATGAATGTCCTTTCAGTCATTAAACAGTCATATCAGTCATTTAGAAACCATAGCAGTCATATGTGGTACATCCCATAGCAAAACAGTACAGTAGGTCTTAACAAACTGAACAGTCAGTTGATGGCCATCATAACAGTAAACCGTAGTGGTTCCAAACATGGGAACTGATAGAGATCTCTGTGACAGTAGCAGTGTGACAACCCTCACCTCTGATTAGTGCTAATCTATGATTAAGCATGTTAAGTGACTGATTGATTGAGATACTGATTGATTGATTGAGTATGTTAGTTTAAGCGCATTTCTATCTGTTTGACTATTAATTGATCTGTTCGTGTTTTATCTTTGAATTGTGAATTGAAGGCCATATCGGCGGCCGAAACTGAAATTGATTGGTGTTTCATGCTAATTCGAATTTATGTGATTTTATGGCGTGTTTAATTGAAATTTGATTTGGTATGATTAAATAATGTTAGATTACATTAGTTTGAATAAACTACCATTTTGCCACTTAGTGGACTAGTTTATGAGCCTTTTATTTGATTTCTATATGCTAGCATTAACCTTTCTTCAGCCATTTCCTCAAGTCCAAAACCGACTAGAGAGAGAGAGACTTAGGAGAGAATTGTTTTCAACAAGTTTTGCTAGGAGAATTAGAAGAATTGAAGAGAGGATTGCACTTTTGAGCTCCTACATCTTGAATTGAGACCTAAGGTAGGAGAATCATCTTCTTGAATTTGTATTTAAGTTGTATCTTGCATGTTTCATGAAGGTTTAGTGATCTAAGTCTAGAATTGGTTTTAAGTTGTTGAATTATGAGCTAGATCATTCATGCATGTGCATATCATGAAGTTTAAGGTTGTTTTCCATGAGATTCTTGCATGCAAGTCCACATTGTGGTTATAGTCCATGAATTCACCATGATTTTGAGCTTAAACTTGCATTTGAGCTTGTAGTTGAAGCTTTGATTTCAATTAAACACTTGCATGTTACATTTAAATTATGTTCTTGAAGTTTTCCTTGAAATTGTGTTTAATTGAACTACCTTTGGGTTTTGAATTCTCAAATTGATCTTTGAAACATGTTATACTATGAGTTTACAAGAGTATTCCAGAAAATTAGCCCAGAAGGATCAAATTTGATGCTTTGAAGTTGAGTTTTGAGCTTGTAGGTTCAATTTGGAATTTCCAGAATTTGGACCCACGCTCAAGCGTAGGACTTCACGCTCGAGCATATACTCTGAGTTCATGTAGTCTGCTCGAGCGGGGAAAGTGACGCTCGAGCGAAAAATGCGTGTATCTAGTACTTTGCATGTATTTACAGTCCGCTCGAGTGGGGGAATGCACACTCGAGCGAGGACTTGTGTCTCATGCTCGAGCGGGTATCGAGCGCCCATCAAGCGTGAATTTCGTGCATCCAGTACTTTTACAGTTCGCTCGAGCGGAGGAATCCACGCTCGAGCGGAGCCCTATTGTCTGCATGTCCGCTCGAGTGGAGAAAGCCACGCTCGAGCGGGACTCCTGTTTTCTGAAAATTTTGAAAAGTGTTCAAAAGTGCATCTTTGCATCCTCTTTCCATCCTAGGCATTCCCAGGGCATGTTTAAGGCATCTTAGGGAGGATATTGATGTAGAACCACACCGAGGCAAATTAGGGATTAAATTATTATTTTCCCAATTATGTAGCTTAGTGTGTGTTCGTTCTGACTGTGTAGGGTTGGCATCCGAGGACGCTCTAGCTGCTTATAGCCCAGTGCTCTGTCAGTAACAATGTTGTAAAGATATGTTCAATCATGAATATTTTCTGAATGAACAACTATACTTCTTTCTGAAATGAGATCTCTTAATAAAGGAATGTTTGTCCTATTTGTGAACTGTATTCGTGGCATCCATAGCAATTTACTGTTACTGTACTATACTGCTACTGTCATAGAGATCTTTGTCGGTTCCCATGTTTGGAACCACTACTGTTTACTGATATGATGGCCATCAACTGACTGTTCGGTTTGTTAAGACCTGCTGTACTGTTTTGCTATTGAATGTACCACATATGACTATTATAGTTTCTGAATGACTGTTATGGCATGAAATATGAGCCACAAACTGAATGACTGATATACTGTTAAATGATTGTTTTTAATATTGAAAGGATATTCATTCTTAATCTCTTTATGCATATGTTATTCATTGGGTTTTAGCTCACTACTCATATATATATGTAGGTGTTCAGGCACTGGACCATTGCTAGAAGCGTCAGGCTAAGCTCCCGTTTTGTCAAAGCCAACCACTGTGCTTCACTGAGAGGTTCCAAGTCCTTCAAGCTAGGGCTTTTGGGGGTGTTTTAGATTTCTCCCTTTTTGTATCTGTTTTTGTAATACTGTATAGACTGTACCTGTACTGTACTGTTATGGTGGGGATCTAGTCCCTAACCTGAATATCTGTATATGATGTATGTACATACTGTTTTGTTTCGAATGTGAATATGTTTTGAAAAGTCTTTTTGCATACAGACTGTCATAGCTCATTGGACATCTTTGTATTACTGTTTTGGCTTTCGCCATGACCCACATACTACTGTATTCTTGTTTCTTGAGCCTTGATAATCTTGGATTCTTGGCGATTCTGATGCTAAACCTATAGGGGCGGGTTTGGGTCGTGACAAGCTGTAATAGTATAGTAACAGTAAATTGCTATGGATACCACGAATACAGTTTATAAATAAGACAAACATTCATTCATTAAACAATGACGTTTTAGTAAACAAAATGGTTGATCATTCAGAAAATATTCATAATTGAACATATCTTTACAACATTGTTACTCACAGAGTACTGGCCTATAAGCAGCTAATGAGCGTCCTTGGATGCTAACCCTACACAGTTACAGAACGAACACACACTAAGTTACACACTTGGGAATCAACAACTCAGTCCCTATCTTGACTTGGTGTGGTTCTACATCAATAGCCTCATTAAGATGCCTTAAACTAGGCCTAGGAATGCCTAGGATGAAATGAGGATGCAAAGATGTACTTTAAAACACTTTTCAAAATTTTCAAAAAACAGGGGTCTCGCTCGAGCGTGGCTTCCTACACTCGAGCGGACATGCAGACAAAGGATCTCCGCTCGAGCGTGACTTCCTTCGCTCGAGTGGACTGTAAACTCAAGCAAAAGTACTGGATGCATGCGATTCACGCTCGATGGGCGCTCGACCTCCGCTCGAGCGTGAGACACAAGTCCTCGCTCGAGCATGCATTCCCTCGCTCAAGCGGACTGTAATTACATAAAAAGTGCTGGACACACGCATTTCACGCTCGAGCAGGATGTATGTACTCAGAGTGTACGCTCGAGCGTGAAGTATTACGCTCGAGCGTGGGTCCAAAATCTGGAATTTCTAGATTGAACCTCCACGCTCAAATTCAACATTAAAAGCATCAAATTCGATTCTTTTGGGCCAATTTTCCGGAAAACACTTTAAAACTCATAATATGACAAAGATCAATTTGCAAAATCAAAGCTCAATGGTAGTTCAATTAAACACAAATCCATACAAAACTTCATGAACATAATATATATATAACATGCAAGTGCTCAATTGAAACCAAAGCTTCAAATACTTGGTCACATGAGTCAATTCACTCAAAAACATGATGAATTCATGGACCATTGCTAGAATATAGACATGCACGTGAGGATTCCCATGAAATCAACCTCAAAACTCAACAATGTGTACATGCATGCATGATTTAGCTACTCAAATCAACTCTTTAAATCAATTCTTGACTTAGATCACTAATGACTCATGAACCATGCAAGAACCAACTTGAATTCATAAACTAAAGGATAAATATCCTACCTTAGGTCCTCAATTTCAAGTCTAGAAGCTCAATTATGCAATCTACTCTTTAATTCTTTTAATTCTCCAAGCAACTCTTGATGAACTCTATTTTCTCCTACCTCTCTCTCTCCCACGGTTTGGCCTAAGAAAAGGATGAGATGGTGGTGCAACAATTGATATGAATCACACTCCAAACAAAGCTTCTAAAGTGGCCCACTAAGTGGCAATTTGGTAAATAACTTAAACTAATACGATTTAACAATATTTAGGCCTAGTTTGGGAAGACTAAATAAGTGCACTTTTTGACTTTTTATGAAATATGGGTTGGATTTGGATTGGGTTTGAAATGATGTATTAGAGAGGTGATGTGACTTAAATAAAATGATGTGACTTAAATAGGATAGTGACTTTTTAACTTTTTGTCTTTTTTGACTCATGCCAAACTTGGCCTTAATCTAATTTAATCGTCCCAAAGCAATTTCAAATTAAATCTACCATGAAATTACATAAATTCTAACTAGCATAAAATACCAATCGATTTCTGATTCGGTCGCCGATAGGACCTTCAATTTACAGTTCGAAACTTAAGACATGAACAGATAAATCAATGGCAAACAGATAGAACGCACTAAAATAACATACCCACACAATCAGTTTAGCAGTAATCAGTGGCGAGGGTTGTCGCATTGCTCCTGCGTTTTTTAACCCAAAAGGCATCACTCTGTAACAATACAGCCCTTTTGGGGTGATAAACGCAGTCTTCTCCTCATCTGGCGGGTACATAGCTATCTGATGGTACGGCCTGTAGGCATCTAGGAAGCTCATCCTTCCATGTCTTGAAGTGGCATGCACCAGTTGGTCTATCTTGGGTAATGGGAAACCGTCTTTAGGACAGGCTTTGTTTAGGTTGGTAAAGTCCACGTAGACCCTCCATTTACCATTCTTTTTCTTCACCACCACTGTATTTGATAGTCACGTCGGGTAATTTACCTCGCGAATGGCTTTGGCCTCTAGAAGTCTGACTACTTCCTCTTCCACTGCCTCAACATGCATCAACATCGGTCTTCTTGCTTGTTGGATTATAGGTTTGGCCGACCTGTCTACGTTCAGTTTGTGGCAAGTGACCTCAGGGTCAATGCCAGGCATTTCGTAAGGTGTACAGGCAAATACCTCAATGTTTGCTCTCAAGAACGCCTCCAGTTCTTTTTCCTCTTCTTCGGCTAAGCCCAAGCCGAGAAGGAAGAAGCGTTCTTTATCCCCCTGCTGGACGAGGATTTTCTTTAAGGCTTCTTCACTCTTCTCGGCTGGCTCCTTGCCGACGTCCTCGTCTTCGATTTCTGCCATTTTTGGTTCTCGTATGCTGCAGGTGGATTTCATTGCTGCCATAGAGCAGTTCTTTGCCTGCAGCTGATCCCCTCTGACCTCTTCTATCTCATGCTCTGTTGGGAACCACAATAGCTGATGCAATGTCGAGGGAACAGCCCCCATTGCGTGTAACCATGGCCTCCCCAAGATAACATTGTAAGGGGAGGGTGTGTCGATTATGGGGAATTCTGTCTTTATTTTCTTGATGCCAGCCTGCACTTCCAAGCTTGCTGCTTCTAGTGGCCATATCGACGTTCTATTGAACCCGACTATTGGGCCATTAGATTACTCCACATCGTCTGGGTGAAGGCCAAGCTCCTTATAACATCTGACATATATCATGTCACAAGAGGTGCCTTGGTCAATTAGGATGCGCTTTACTTGGCACTCCCAAACCTGGAGGGATATTACCAAGGCATCGTTGTGTGGATGTTGTACCATTTCCAGGTCGGCTTCAGTAAAGGACACTACTGGTCCCTAGCACTCCTCGGCCCGAGTTCTTTTCTGTCGGATCTGGTACACATGCTATAAGTGCTTTACCTTCTGGGTCTCCCCCCATATTTCGTTTTCGTTGACCTTCGAGTAAATTACATTAATTGCCCGAGGTTCGTCTGCCTGCAGTTGCTGTGCTGGGGGAGGTGGAGCTGCTGGTGCCTGAGGCAATCTTGCCTGCTCTTCCCTTGTCCTGGCCTCATCTACAAGGTCCTTTAAATGGCTTTGCCTTACCAGGTCTTCTACGTGTGACTTTAGGGCTCTACAACCCTGAGTTAGATGTTCATCTTTATTGTGGCAAGGACAATGCTTACCAAGGCTTCTCCCTATAAACTCTCTTGGTACCCTTGCTGGTGCTCTGAAATAGGGCTGGGTTCGGATTTTATCTAGGACTTTGTGAATTGGAATTTGGAATACAGTTGTGACTGCCTATGCAGTCCTCAGTCCTATTTCTTGCTTATTGGATCCATTGTTACCTCGGTCTCGCTTCGGCGAGCCGTTTCCTTTCTCTTGCTTTGTTGCCTTAATCCCTGGCGTGTCTTCCTCGTCTCTGGTATATTTCTCAATTCTGGCCATGAGCTCCTCCATGCTTTTTGGCAATGTCTTTGCCAATGACTTTCGTAGTGCACAATCATCTTTTAGGCCGTTCTTGAAAGATACAACTGCCATCTCTTGGTTGCACTCGGGTATTCGGTTAAACACCTCATAATACCTTTTTGTGTAGGCCCTAAGGCCTTCATCCTCACTGATTCTCAGAGCCATCAGGGCGTCTACCCTTAACGACTGTAGTTTGTTTGTCATGAACCTGGCTACGAACATCTCGGCCAAGCCTTCCCAGGTTTTCACACTTCATTTTGGCAATTTGTGAAACCAATTCGATGCAATTTCCCCGAAGGATAAGGGGAACACCTTGCAAAGCAATGGCTTGTTCCTAGTGTACAATGCCATCGAGTTTAGGTATAAACCGACGTGAAAGTTGGGGTCCGACTTACCATCGTATATCTGGAACCTCGGCATACTGAATCTTTTCGGGGCCTCAAACTTGTCCAACTCCACCGAGAATGGTGTTCTCGGCTTAACAGGGGAAGTTACCTCGGCATTTTGTAGCTTCCTCTTGAGGTAATCTCTCAAGTCCTCTTTGGTCCGCCCAGGAGCTTGGCTATCTCCTGATTTTATTCTTTTAGGTGCACTACTCTCAGCTTCGTTGTGAGCCCTTTTCGACATTTCTCTATTGGTTGCATCGAAGCACAACTGCTGCCTTTGAACATGCAGATGTTCTCTGGGATCTGCTTCCTTGGTGCGGTTTGTCCTTCGAGATTCCTCCCTTCTCGACTCTCCTCGCCCGATCTCCCTTGAAGGCCGGTGAGAGTGTTTTTCGCTCCTGGTGTGCTGTGGGACTGTAGGGACTGTTTTCTACCCTCCTTTTTGGGCATTGGCCGCTGGAATCGGCGTGTTCTGCAGCGGGACCGATGGCTGCATGACGTTGTTTTGTATCATGAAATTGACGACCGTTTGTAGGTTCGTCAATTTGTTCGCTATTCCTTTTACCTCTTTGTCCCTCTGTAGGCACCTATCCTTCCATACCTGAAGGGAGTCCTTATTATAATACCCGCTTTGGTCCGTTTTCTTTGGTACGTCGCCTTCCTGGCCGACGTTCTTTCCTCCGTGATTCTGATCACGAGTTTCTTCGTTACAGTTGTCTTCTTCGACGTCAAGGTTAATAGGTCTCCCACTCCCAGTAGGAGTGTCATCCCCAATCTTCTCTTTCTATTCGTCGTTGGCTATCTATTTTCCTTTTCTTCCCACAGACGGCGCCAAATTGTGTGAGTGAATTTCTAACCACACTGCCAACTTAGTACTTAGCTGGAGAGCACCGGCAGAATAGATTAAGCCCGAACGACCTGCAACAGAAAGAAGAGATTCCGGCGGTGGTTCGTCCACCTGGGGGTACTCCGACGATCTAGTCAGCTATCTCTTAAAGCTAATCAAAGTGCTTAACTCACTATTCAGAGTATAAATTGCGTACCTTAGTCCCATGGGGGTGCCTCTCTTTTATAGCCAATACAATCCTAGTCCCAATAAAAGCCTAGCTTTAATGGACTTCAACTCAGTGCTTATCTTGGACTCTCCAATAGATAAAGATAAACTCCCTAAGAGTTTTATCCTTATCCGGGCTGAGGTCCTTCCTTATTCTAGGACTCTTGTCCCTTATCCGCTTATCTCGGATTCCGATATCTTCGGAGATAACCTCGGTGTAGCCGAGATAACCTCGGTGTAGCCAAGGTAACTTCGGCGTCACGACCAGGACACGTGGCACCCCGGCTGACACGCCGGCGTCACCTTGGCCACGTGTTGGTACTTTGAAAATATATCCCCACAATTTTTTATGAAATTAAAAATGTCAAGGGGCGAGATGTAATTTTCAAAACTACAAGAGACAAATCATTTTTTAAGCAAATCTCAAGAAATGTATTTGTAATTTACCATATTCAAAATATACATACATCAAATGATAATGGTAAATTACAAGAAATATTTTTTACCCTAAAGTGAAAAACACAGGGTGATGAATGAAATATGGGGCAAAATAAATAGGGAGATTTGATCAAAACTCCTTTATAATAAAATTTGATTGTAGTAAGGATAAAGACAAAAAGTTTTCTTTCAAAAGTCTAACAAATATTACTATTATCAAAATATTAAACTTTAAAATAATATAAATTTTGATGCAGATGTCGGTTTTTAATAAAATTAATATTTTTACAATTCTCTCATCAAGATCTATTAAATAAGATCCCTATTAACTATAAAATTCTTTATAAAAAAAATTTATTACCATTAAAATTGATGTAAACAGTAACAGTAACATGTTACTTTTTTTGACAATTATTCTATTTGACAGTAACACGTTACTTTGGCAATATTGTCAAGAAAGAAAGGGAAAAAAAAAAAAAAATTTAATTTGTCCTTACTCAATTATGTATTTGCTCCTTAGGAGGTTTATGAAAAAAAATAACTTGAGTTGTCTTTTTCATCAAATAAGGGTCAAACGAAGGGATTTTGACTAAAATTTTCAATTGAAAATAAAGAAAATTCTACATTTAGTTTGGACTAATTACATTTTTTTTTTGAGTGGTGCTATTAGCACCCCATGAATTATTTTGGATCCCCCATTGCTTTAGACCTCCACTTATGAATTTTGAAACCCTTAAAATTTTCTTTTTCTCCCTAAATAATATCAAAATTATCCTTAACTATTCCACCCATCGAATGCAGACTCCTACACCCTTACATTTCCAAAAAAACCTCTCTTTTAAAAAATCCGAACAAAACCCACTAAGAAGAAGAAGAAGAGTTTCATTATTTTCAAAATCGAAGAAGAATATTATCTCTGCCGGTTTAACCATTGTCACAGTTAGTATGTGCTCTCTCTCTCTCTCTCTCTCTCATTGCTTCTTTAAAATTGAAACTACCGAACTTGAAAAAATAAAATTTCTGCGACTGTTAAGAATTTTAACCGTTGAAAGTGTTAACAAATTTCTATGTTCAGACTTGCATTTCCGAACAAATAATTTATGTTCGAGAATGTGTTCACGAACAAATAAGTAATGTTCGGGCAAGTATTTCGGAACTTGAAAAAATGAAAACTTCTACAAGCATTAACAATTTTGACCGTTCAATGTGTTAAGAAATTCCCATGTTCGGACTTGTATTTCCGAACATTACTTATTTGTTTGGGAACATATTCCCGAACAAATAAGTAATGTTTGGGCTTGTATTCACGAAATTAATAAAATGAAAACTTCTACAAGCATTAATAATTTTGATCGTTCAATGTATTAAGAAATTTCCATGTTTTAACCGTTCAATGTAGGTAATCAAATGGTTGTCACCGTTATCGTCGGAATATTGCCGCCAAAGGGTTTTCAATGTTTTGAGAGTGGGTAGGTTTTGAAGGTGGGATTTGAAAAAGATGGATGGGTGGTGATGGAAGTGTGTGCTCTCATAAATCCTAATTCATGATGTAATGGGTGTGTAAATTTAATTGTGAGATAGGGTGTCCCAAAATTAATGATGTCATTTGTAGTAATTTTATTTGAGGTTATTATTGTAATAAAAAAAGACTAAAAATTAGGAAATCTAAAATTATTTATGGAGTAGCATTTTTTTTCCCCCTATAAAGACAAAGCATTTTGTTTTTTTCCCCTTATAAAGACAAAGTATAAAATTGTTTGAGCGCTCGAAATCGTTTTGCTCGAAATTGGCTCGAAACTTAAAACGACGTCGTTTTGGGTTCTCTTCTGGTAACATGTAATAAAATTCTCTTACCGGTAAAATAATAAAAAACGATGTCGTTTTGAATTCGGGACAAATTCGAGCTTGAAAATTTCGGGTCCTGTAGTAGCTTTGGACAAGGTAAGGGTACTCGTCAAGGTAAATATATACTTGTGGGAAAATTACCCATCAGGGCTATCATTAAAAAATTATTACAAATTTATTAAAAAAATATAATTATAGTTATTAATATTTATAAAATTTATCATTTATTTATAATTTTTTAAAAAAATATCTATAATAAATTGAAATTTCTTCTATATTTATCCCATTTGTGCCATGTAATGAATGGTACAAAGATTTTATTTTCTGATAATTCGGTACCTAATCTATTGAATCGACTAATCTAAATTTTTTTTCTTGTTGTGTACTTACGAGAATCTCACACTACAAAAAATTAAAATTTTAAAGATCAAAATTTAGAGACAAAATTATTTTTTAAGGACCAAATAATTTTGTTGCAAAGTATGTGGTTATTATATTTTTAGCAACAAAAATTAAACATTAGTGATGAATTATTATTTTTTTGTCTCAAAAAATAAATTATTTGGAAACCAAATTATTTTATCTCTAAAAGCCTATTTATTAGTGACAATTTCAAAAAAAATTTCGTTAAAAGTTTTGTTTTTAACTTTTCGAGACGACCTTTTAACAACTATCCTCACGACGATAGAAATTGATTCCTAAATATATTTTGCAACAAAATTTTCACTTTTAGAGATTAAAACATTTAGACTTTAAAATTCTTACATGTTGTAGTGTCAATTAAAGTCGAGCAACATATACTAAAATTGAGCTTTCTTTGAACCCTCTATTTACTTTAGAAATTACTTGGGAGTTTTAATTCGTAAAGTATATAAATAAAAATCTATTACTTTAGAAATTTAATAGAATAAATTGATAATTAATTAATTTAACAATAATTTAGTGATAGAAAATAAAATTAACTCTATTCTAAATGTATTTGTAATTTATTTTATTTTAATTTTAATGATACAAAATAAAAAAAAATATAAGAACAATATTAGAGATTATTTAAAATGATCTAAATAAATATATTTTTTAATTTTTATAAAAAAATAAAAAGATAGGAGTCAAATAAATACACTTATAGCAATCATCATGCTAAATAACTCTTTATACATGTCGATTGTCCAGAAGTCATCCAGTAACAAACAGGTGTGGTTGAGGAGGGTGATAACTGAGCATGCACAAATTCGAACCGGAGAAACTCAAATTTTATGGATAATCATTTTAAAAAAAGTAAAATTAGGTATTATAAAAACATTTTCATAAAAATAATTATAAAAAATTTATAATTTTTAAATTATATTTAAAATAAAATATCACACATCAGTCATGATATTTTGATGAATTTTTTTTTTATTATCCCTAACTTTTTCTTTTTTAAAAAGAAAATAGTTAGGGATTATAAAAATTTTGTCATGAAAATGATCATGAAAAATTTATGATCCTTGAATTATCTTGATTAGTGTGTGATACTTTATTCTAAGTGTAATCTAAAGGTCACAAAACTTTCATGATTATTTTCATAAAAGATTTTTCATGACACCTAGCATTGCTGTTTTAAAAATATAATAAATATATTCCGAGGGTGTCTGGATTCGGGGAAACGACCGACTTAACCTCCACGACGGCGTGAAGCAGAGGTCAAGAAGGGCTATCTGGTGTTGGGCGATCGATATTCGCATGGTGAAAACGACCTCACTTTCCTCGGTTCCGTCACGTACAAGGTATGCAAACCTCACATCCGTGCTTGGTTCTCTCTCTCTCTCTATTATAGAAACCCTATGACTGCTTATCTACTGAAAACGTTGCAATTCCATATAGACGACAATGAAGAAAAAACACTCGGGTACGAAACCCCCAAAATCATGTGTATGTAATATGTTTAGTGTAACATACACATACACATACACTGACACATTCACTCTCCCTTCCCTTTAATATGCATTTTTGATGTTACTGTGTCATTGACTCTTTTTTTTTTTTTTTTTTTTGTTGATGTTTTATGTATGTGGATAGTGAATTTCTGATTTATCATTTTTTTTTCTTCTTATTTTTTTATCTTCTGCCTATTAATCTGACAATTAATCTCTTTTATTTCTGATTTTGAAATATATTGGAGGGGGAGAAAAAGTATCGGAGAGAAAAATGATTAGCAGGGGAGATCGGAATTGTTTGTTTGGAGTGTTTTATGTTGCTTTTCTAGTTGTTTTTGTTCTTGAGTGTTACATTTTAGGAGTGTATGTTTTCCTAGATTTTTTTGGGTCTTTATAATCCAAATACTTACTATTCCATGACAACTAAAACTAACTTACACTTGGCACTTTGAAAACTGATGTTTCAATATTTTTGTAAGCCATATGGCATGAATTATGTTAGTTGCCAAGGGTCTTGTAGAAAGTGTAGCTGCCGTTATTAGGAAAGGTGATAGGATTATGTTAATTAAATTAGTTATTGAAGAGAATATAATGAACATTATTAGTACTTACGCCCTCCAAGTAGGATTAAATAATTAGACTAAGAGAGTTTTTTGGGACCAAATGGATGAAGTATTACCGGAAATACCCGTAGGAGAGAACCTAGTATAGGTGGTGATTTCAATGGCCATGTAGGAGTAGATAAACTAGGTTATGAGAAGGTGCATGGTGGGTATGGTTTCGGTGATAGAAATGAAGCTGGAGAGAGTATTTTAGATTTTGCGTTGCTTCTGACCTAGTGGTGGCCAATACTATGTATAAGAAGAGAGAGGAACATTTAATAACCTTCAAGAGTGGGTTAATTAAGAGTTAAATAGATTACTTTCTAGTAAAAAAAGAGGGCCGTTGTGGGTACTTGTGTCAAGCCCAATACATGGCAAGCCTTACGAATGCCACATTACCAAAACTCCACTCGCGTGATAGGCCAATAAGACACCACGTGGGCATATCACATGTTTGATACATGGCGAACCCTATGAGTGCCATGTGCCAAGGCACCACGCAAAACCAAGACTATATGCTTAGCCTAAGCGGGAGCATATACACAAGTCCAAATATGTCCAAATATGAAGAGCCCTGCAACAGGCAGCACCATAGCCCGTAGGCCCATGGTTCTGCATACCTTGCTCTAAGACCAAACAACAATATAATCAGCCCCTAGTTTACTTGGACTTGGATTGACGAGCCCTAGCTTTTCTAAACATTGAGATGGGCCGCAACCCATTCTCCTACTTGGTTGCCTAGAAACGAGCCCCTGGCTCTCTTAAACACTGAGGTGGGCCCTAGCCCATTCACCTATTTGGTTTCTTAGGTTTGGAGCAGGATCTAGGCACTATTGGCTGGGATCATCAGAGGATATTGGACTGGCGGCTGAGGTCATGGGATTGCCTAGACGGTTGTCTTCTTGCTAAGATAACTCCATCTTGACCAAGCTTGGAGAAGAGGCAATAATGACCTCACATTCATGCCATCCGATACATAAACGAAACGTTACTTTCCACCTACCCTGAAACATTGCTCTTTGCCTGTTGTCAAGCCACAGACGGCAGAAGGGCTTATATCACTTCTGGTAGAGTTAGGGAGAACTAGCCGCCTATTCAACAGGTTGCTTGGGCTTCAATACTCTTGCGGCCTCTATAGTGTATCGTATATGCGGCAAGAAACTTCACTCCGCCACAACAATACTTCGTAATTCTGACACACTAAGTCTCACACTTAAAAAGCCCCTCTCACATTCTACATTAGTGTTGAAGGTCTATCACTGCGAACCTCTCCCTCTCCAAGCTTGCCTTGGCCTCCTTCTCTCCACCTCTGGTGATCTCAGTCTATTAAAGTGTCCGCCATCTTCCCAGATCTTTAACCACATGTATCACCCACAACCGTCTAAAATGCAGCAACTATAAGGTGATTCTTGGAGAGAGTTTGACGTCTCAATATAGGATTTTGGTACTAGATTTATGCTTTAAAGGGCAATACCAAGCTCGGAAAGATAGTAGGCGCAGGACTAGGTGGTGGGGAATTTATATAATTTATATTTTCTTCAAGATTCATAATAAGAAGCACGGGTGCGGGTACGCGTACGGTACGGGTACGAGTGCGGGTACGCCGATACGGTAAAATCTCAAAAAAGTAGGATACGGGTACGGCTGCGGTACTCTGATATTTTTTTATTTTTTATAATTATGGTTAAAAGATCCAACCTACAAATTGAAATTAAATATCAAAAATAAAAAGTATGATTGAGTATTGATGTTGTTCTAATTAATTTTTATAATTTTGTTCTAATTAATTTTTTTGATTATCAACATTATATAAGTATGATTGATTATTAATTTTTGTGTTCTAATTTATTAATTTTTTTGATCTATTTTTTTAAATAATTTATAAAGGCTATATATATAATATATAAATAAAAACATATCATACACATATATAAGTATAATTTATAAAAACATAAATTAAAATATATAATAAAAAAATGAAAAATAAAAAGTTATAATAATATAGTATAAATTATAATTTATACTATATATATATATCTAGGTTATAGAAACAGAGTCGAAGAGAGAGGAGAGAAACAGGCGAAGTGAGAGAGAGAGAGAGAGAGAGAAGGCGAAGGTCGTCGGAGGTCGTCGAGGTCGATCGAAGCTCGTCGGAGCCGTCGGAGCTTCAAAGCAGGTACTCCTTTCTTCTCTCCTCTCTTCTCTGTTTCTTCTCTTCCGTGTTCGGAACAGCTGAGGTCTGCCGTACCCCGGCGTACCCACGGCGTACCCAAGCCGTACCAGTTCTCCCAAACGTACCGAGACACTGTTTGCCGTCCCCGGTACGCGTGCAGCCGTACCGGTACGCGTACCAGCACCCGGTAAGTACCCGGTACGTGTACGGCAACATTTTTGGAGTACCCGTGCTTCATAATAAGAGTTTAAGAATTTATGTTCGAGGCATAGGTGTTAGAGGCTTCATATTTGTGATTTATGGTTTGGGGAATTCACATAGTAAAATTTTTAATAAAAACATTTTTTGTCGTAATTTTATTTTAATTTTTTAAATATATAGTTGTTGATGTTTCCCTTTATTATATACTTTAAGCAATTAGGGTTTTAGTGTTCCTCTTAGGGTGTATTCATGATAGGAAACATAAATTATGTGAAAATTCCATTTTATATTTGGGAAAACAAGTTTGTTATTAGATTTCTAGAATGCTAACTGCGTTTTAAAACTTTTTCCAATCTATAATGTAAATTAAATGTTCTTTTCCAAAACAATTTTTAAAAAAATCTAATTGCTCCACCATAATGCTAACTTCCTCAATCAATAATGTACTAAAATCATTCTAATTAAACTATAATGAAAAAATATATATTAAAGATTTAATTTATACAATTGCAAATAAAATTTCCATGCCAAAATTAGTGTCTGCACATTCCGCATCACGCTTGAGCTCACTAAGGCCTTTCATTACTTGGCCCTTGTGACATCCTTTTAGATGTTGGAGAAAATTGAAGCCCTGGCCTATGGATTCTGACTTTTTGATTGGACAATGAGAGGTTTTGTCATGAAGAGAAGGAAAGTTGTATGAGAAAATAGACAATAACATTAGGAGCCTTTACTAGTTTATGATGGCAATAACATTAGGAGCCTTTACTAGTTGATGATGGCAAGAAGAGTTTTTTTGTTTTTGTTTGTACCAATACATTGATAACATCATTTGGTATACAACTTCTGCTATAGAAATTTGATCACCATAGTACTACTCTAATTATTTCTTAGGGAAACCAAACTATATAAGATGCGTATCCCTTTGATCTGTGTTACATGGACTTGCCGGTTTAGGGTAGAGTACCCATGTTGACACGACACGACACGACACGCAGGTGCGAGATATGTGTCGGATTCGGCATGGTTTTATCGGACACGTCTGACATGAGAGGAGAAAGAAGAAGGGTTGTCGAGAGAAATTTACAGTGGACCAATGATAGCCGGAGGTCACAAGCCTTTTCGCTGGAGGTCGCAAGCCCTTGTTACCGGAGGTCGCAAGCCTTGGTAGTTGGATTGGAGGTCGCAAGCCTCTGCTCTATCATCGCAAGCCTTTTGCCGGAGGTCGCAAGCCTCGTTAGAAAATTGACAGAGATGAGAAAGGGAGCTGAGAGAGATATGAAAGAGAGATGAGAATGAGAGAAAGAGAAGTTATTTTGAGAAGTAATTCTTTTTTTTATTTGTGGTAAGAGAAGCTATTCTCAATTTCAAATATGAGAGAAAGATTGTACATAGAGTAGATATGTTCCTGCTTCACATGGCTCGAGATAGTTGGTGTTGGACTTGGACAGTGTGTTATAATTATGATAAGAGGAGATGGATATATATAATATATACATACATATATGAGTATTTTGACTTAAAAATTAGATATATTTTTTTTATATATATTAAAAAGAGGGTAAATTATAAATACATTTCTTAAGATTTGATTAAAATACGAATCGCCCTTGTAGTTTTGGAAATTACATTCTATCCCCTCAGGTTTCTAATTTCATAACAAATCGCCTCTTTTATTAATAAATCATTAAATCAATTAACCATTTTTAATGATGTTAGAAATATGTTTCAATTAATAATTTAGGTAATTTTATTATTGTATAGGAGTACAATTATGAATTTCATTTTTTTAGTTAATTCTGTTAAATAAAAAATTCTAATAAGGGGGTATTTGTAATTTTTCAAATCACAAGGAGCAATCTGTACCTTAAGCAAACCTTAGGGGGTGCATTTGTAATTTACCCTTAAAAAGATGATTAGTTGATAATTAAATATTTTTTAATTATCAACCAATCTTCTTCTTGACATATCCCTAAATTTATAAAATAAATCAATTTTTTTTTTTATTAAATCTTTTATTTCTTATTTCTATGATATTTTCAACCTACAAAATAAGATAATGTGAATAAAAAATAAAATATTAATTAAAAAATTCTATTCATGCATAAAATTATATAAAAAAATTTATAAAAATTTTGTGGTAATATAATTATTATAAATAAATGCATCTTCAATAGTTTTTTATTTTGAAGTGAATGGGACACTTGTTAAGGAATAATATGGATAAAAAATATGTTAATTCTGAAAATATTATTATTAAAAATTTAATATATTTTTTTAATTTAATACACTTTTTATATTTTTGAAACTATATTTTTTTTTACACATTCTCAATATTAACAAGTGGCATGGGAACACTTATTAATATTTGTCTAATAAAAGTAGGGAAAATTATTTATAAGTCCTACTAGGGAGACTTATGCTACATATGGTCTTACTAAAAAACTTATGTTCCTATAAGTCCTGTGTGAAGTTTGTTGACACGTTTACCCTCAATATTAGTTGTTAATATTATAAATAATAGTAAAACCATATATAAAAAATTGAATGTTACCATAAATCATATCTATATAAACGTAACATAACGTGACACTTATATAAACGTAACGTGACACCTATACATAACGTGACACCTACATAAATGTAGCGTGATACTTATGATCTATGGTAACATGCAATTTCTTACATAAACGTAACGTAACGTGACACCTACATAAACGTAACGTGACATCTATAATCTATGACAACATTCAATTTCCTATATAGGAAATTGAATGTTACCATAGATCATATCCACATAAATGTAACGTAACGTGACACCTACATAAACGTAACGTAACGTGACACCTATATAGGAAATTGAATGTTTCCTATATAGGAAATTGAATGTAACCATAGATCATATTTATATGAAACGTAACATGACACCAACATAAACCAGCAACATTTTCACATTCAATTTAAAAAAATAAAAACTCATTAAGTTTCCGAAACGTAACGTGACACGTTACGTTTCGTTTATGTACGTGTTACGTTACGTTTATGTAAGTGTCACGTTACGTTACGTTTATATAGGTGTCACGTTACGTTACGTTTATGTAAGTGTCATGTCATGTTATGTTTATATAGGATCTTGTGGAATACATTCCTATCTAAATAGGACTTGAGATTCTATAAGAAATTACACAGGACTTAGACTAACATAAGTGTCTGAAAAAGGATTTATAAATAAGTCTCCCATAAACGTATGTATGAATTTTTTATTTATGGCATTACTAATCTATTAAGTATTTTTAATATATTTTATATATTAATTTTATATTGTGATGTTTTTTTAAAAATAGAATTCAATTGAAATAAAGAAAAAAAAAGAAAGATTTTATTTAAAAATGATAGTCTTATTAGGTCTTCATGTGACTGGAGATAATTGGAAAGTGTGTATAATTATGATAGATGGGTATACAGGTAATATATGTACATTTTATTTTTTTGATTTTATTTTGATTTTGTGTCTTCTACAATATAATTCAATGGTAATAAAGTAAAATTATTATATTTATATAGAAAATAAATACAAGAATATTATTTATTTAGGGTTGATTTGAGAATATCAAAAATTAGTCAAAAAGTTATAAATAAAATCAAAAAATTAAACTAAAAAATTAACTAGTATTTCTTTTTCTCTCTATTTTTTTACATATTTTTTGATAAAAAATTTAAAAATTATTTCAAACATACAAATTTTGTGACCTTATATTTTTACTAAAAATTTTAAAAATTATTAAAATAGTCTATTCTCAAGCTAATATTACTTTTTACTTATTTTTTTTAAAAAAATTAATCTTGTCACCATTTTTAATTTATACTTTATAAAAATATCAATATTAAACAATATCCCAAGAACATTTAATATGTAATTTTTTCACCATTTATAAATAAAATAAGATTAACATATTTTATATATTTTAAATTTATATTTGAAAAAATTCAAAAAATTTATACCATCTTATATGAAAGTAAATACAATAAAAATATATCATATTCTAACAATAGTTTGGTCATGATAGTAAATAAAAATAATATGAAAATAATAAATTTATTCATAATATATGACATTACCTATTAAGCATAAATTTATAATTAATTTTGGTCTCTTATGCTTATTCTTTAATTTTTTCAAAATTGTAATTGTGTATAATTTTTTTAAGAAAGAGAAATTATTTTTATCATATCTCTTATGCTTATTTTTGAGTTTTTCTATCCTTTCCATATTCAGCATAAAATTTTTTCCTCCATATCTAATTTGTATTAATACAAATTTTACTAATTATTTTAATATTATCCTATTTATTACAATTTTCACTTTAAAAAACTCATTATGGTTGAGGCAGATACTCTATTTTAGGGGTATTGTCTAGTTTGTATTAAATAGCTTGGCAATTCAAATTGAAAAAACTAAATCAATAATCATTATAATTAATGAGTAATGTTATATAAGCAAATATATATATAATTGTTAGAATTAATGTATAGAGAAAATTAATGTATAAAGAAAGAGGGAAAATATAAATTGTGTATATAATTGATTGATATAATCTATATTCAATGTTGTATCTTACAAATGGTGAGGGGCTCCTTTATATAGAGGAGTTACAAGTTTACAAGCCAAAAGAGAAAACATAATTATTAAAACATACTAATTATTATATTAACCTAATTATTAAAGCAACACTTTACATATTATATTCTAACAGCCCCCCTCAAACTCAAGGAGGATAGGAACCAACCAACTTGAGTTTGGAGAGAGTAACAAAACAGAAAAATAAAATAAAATAAAATAGGATAGGAGACACTGTATGGTCGTGTCAGACCGTTGGTGAAGACACTGTATGGTCGTGTCGGACCGTTGTAGCAGCTAACCGGAATCAATGTCGGGACAGTTTACGGAGTCTTGCCGGACCCATGTAGAAGCTAACCGGAATCAATGTCGGGACAGTTTACAGAGTCTTGCCGGACCCTTGTAGAAGCTAACCGGAATTAATGTCGGGATAGTTTACAGAGTCTTGCCGGACCCATGTAGAATACACTGTATGTTCGTGTATATGCCTCAAAAGTCGTGCCCTCTAAAGGCGTGCTCAATCCATAAAAAGGTGTGCCTGACATTATGGCGATACGCGTGACTGCCTTGGCTTGTGCGCCCATGTTGTCGTCTGGCGCCGAGCGGCGCGCGATGCGTGTGTCTGCCTTGGCTATTTTAACCAAGGCTGAGGCTGTGCAAAACAAATTAGCTGAAACCTCTTCATTCGCAAACACTCTACAACTAACCCTTCTTCTGCAGCCGACCCTTTCTGACATTACCAATCTGAAATCTCTAATTCTCTGAAACACTCTGCAATCAACCCTTTTTGACATTACCAGTCGGCAAACGGTGCTTCTCTGAAACACTCAGCAACCTAGAATATGGCCTCTTCTTCCCGTTCAGCAACCCAGAACATGGCCTCTTCTTCCCGTTCAGCAACCCAGAACATGGCCTCTTCTTCCCATGGTCTGCTCACTCTCTTTCCAGACCTCAACGAGTCCACAAGAGAGATAACCGGTGCAGTTGCCCTTGAACTTCAACCAAACGCCCCTGGACCAAGTGCCCCTGGTTTTGTGCCGTTGAACTTTCCGATATTGTCAGTTGAGCAGATAATGGCTGCTCAATCTGATATTGAGGCCAATCATTATACATTGAAGTCATGTGTTGAGACCATGACTGCGGTCACAAACTTGTCGCACCGGCTTCAGAGTAGGACAAATGAGGTGCAGCATTCGCCTTGGCGGCTCTGCTCGGGGCATGTATAAGGATGCGCGAGCAGAGATATATGTGTTGAAGGCGGAAAACAAAGAGCTGAAGCGAAAGGCCACCGTTATGTTCCGATTCGGAAATTCGCCATATGCTGAGGTAGAGGAGCAGCGGGGAGTGAACTTGTTCGGCGGCTTGGGAAGTACTGAGGCAGAGCCGGCCAGAGTCGCCCAAGAGGAGGGCAAAAGGAAGAGACCGGCGACAGAGGCGAAGAAGTGAGGTCAGCATATGGCCATCAGTGGAACATAATGGTTTTTTTTTTTTTTTTTGGTTTGGTTTTGTTTTTTTTTGTTTTTGTTGTTGTTGTTGTTGTTGTTGTTGTTTTTTTTTTTTTGTATGGAATGAAATAAAATAAAAATTTAAAAAATCAGAGTTGATTTCGAAGACCTAGTGTGGCGGGATAATAGATTATAGTAAAAATATATATAGATATAAAAGAAAAGAAAGTGGGGGAAAGTGGGTACAATGAATCTGAAAAGGGCTCACCAACTGAGGTTGATAATAATAAAATAAAAACAAAAAAGGAAAGGCAATACACCATGTGGGCAGGAGCCTTTGGTATAATGACAAGGCTTTTTCGGTAGGGAATGGGCTGGAGCATAATGATGAGGGTAAGAAAATAATAATAATAATAATATAGAAAAGTAGGGCAGATTTTCATGGGGAACTGTTCACCACGAGGTGTATGGAACTGAGACTGGTATACTGGAGGGAGAGGAGAGTCAATAATGGTTCAACTGAGTTGCCTCCTCCATACACCAAGTCGATGTTCCTCTCAACCGGTCGTTCAAAATTTGAATAGCGGCGGTGATAGTGATAGTTGCGACCGGAGATGAGGCTGCGGTGGTGTTGGTTCTTGTGACAACGACGGCGCTTGAGTGGCCAAATGGGTGAGCAAAAGCCGGTTTTGCCCAATGCTTTGATTGATGCTTTGGGGCAGAAAGGTATGGTTGATATTGAAGCGTGAATAATCAGCTTAGGGTATGATATAAAATCATTCCTCATTTATAGATGAAATTAGAGTTACAACAGAGAGACAAGAAGGGCCCTGAGGGCATAAAATAATACAACCACTATTGTAATGCTACTTTCGGTGATTAAAGAAAATGAACTTTCGGCTGCTAATCTATTACATGCTAACACTCCCCCTCAAGCTGGTGCGAAGATATCTCTCATGCCCAACTTGCCTAATATGTCATGAAATGGTTTATTCCCAACCCCTTTGGTGAGAATGTCAGCAAGTTGTTCACCAGACTGGACAAAAGGAGTACAAATGGTACCACTAGTGAGTTTCTCCTTAATGAAGTGGCGATCAATCTCAACATGTTTTGTCCTGTCATGTTGAACTGGATTGTGAGTGATGTTGATGGCGGCCTTATTATCACAGTATAACTGCATGGAGCCCTTCTGATCGATACCTAGATCACTCAACAATAACTTGATCCATAAAAGTTCACACACACCTTGTGCCATAGCTCTAAACTCGACTTCAAGGCTTGACACAGCAACCACATTTCTTACTCCTTCAAGTAACTAGGTTGCCTCCAACAAATGTGCAATACCACGAAGTCGATCTCCTATCGATTCTTGATCCGGCCAACAAGATCTGTATAGGCTTCACACGAAGATGATCATACTTTGAAAAATAAAGACCCTTACCGAGGCGGACTTCAAGTACCTCAAGATTCTCATGTGACTTCAAGGTGAATCGATGAGGAGCATGCATAAACCGACGACCAATCGACAAAGAATAAATATTAGGGACGAGAGTGAGATAGGTAAATGAGTTTTCCCACTAATCGTTGATAGCTCCCCCTATCAACAACTTCTCCTCCTTCATCATCTCCAATTTCTGATTAGGTTCCAGTGGAGTGGCACATGCCTTGCAGCCAAGCATCCCAGTTTCCTTCAACAGGTCAAGCACATATTTTCTCTGTGAGATAAATATCCCATCCTTAGAGCGAACAACTTCAATTCCCAGAAAATACTTCAAGCTTCCCAAGTCTTTGATTTCAAACTCATTTGCTAAATATTTCTTCAACAGAGGTATTTCCTCACTATCATTGCCTGTAAGAACTATGTCATCTACATAAACAATAAGTGCTGTAGTCTTACCACGTGAGGAATGTTTCACAAACAATGTGTGATCTGCCTGACTTTGTTTGAAGCCATATTTAAACATAGCCTGAGTGAATCTCTCAAACCAAGTCCTAGGAGACTGTTTGAGACCATATAATGACTTCCGAAGCTTGCATACTTTGCCTTCTGTCTGATGATTCTCAAAACCAAGAGGAATGTCCATATATACTTCTTCTTCGAGGTCACCATGGAGAAAGGCATTCTTGATATCAAACTGATAAAGCGGCCAATCAAGATTAGCTGCTAGAGAGAGAAGTACTCTGACTGAATTCATCTTAGCCACGGGTGCGAAGGTCTCCTGATAATCAATGCCATATGTCTGAGTAAACCTTTTTGCCACAAGTCTTGCCTTGTAACGCTCAATAGACCCATCTGCTTTGTGTTTCACAGTGTATACCCATTTACATCCCACAGGTCGTTTGCCCGTAGGTAACTCAGTCAATTCCCAGGTGCCATTCTTCCTAAGTGCTTTCATTTCCTCAATCATGGCTAGTTTCCACTCAGAGGTAGCAAGAGCATCCTGAAAATGGTTAGGAATGCTAACAGAGGAAATATTGGACACAAACGCTCTATATGAGGATGACAAATGAGAGTATGACACAAACTGTGAGATAGGATGTTGAGTACAAGATCTCACACCCTTTCTCTTGGCAATAGGAACATCAAGATCAATGGATTCAAGAGATTCAAAGTTACCTGGACTCTCATCAGAAGCAGGAGATGGCAGTGGAGTAGCAGAAGTGGTCCCTTGTATCCAGTGTTGTCTGTCTATGTCCCGGACATAAACATGCTCGACCTTATCCTTGGTGGCAGCAGGTTGAGTAGAAGAGGGTGGTGCAAGAACAACTGGTTCCACCATAGGTAGCACAGGAAGCACAGGACTCACTTCACACCAAGGCTCCCCCGGAAATGAGGACGGTGATACCGGAGAGGACAAAAAATAGGACTGGGACTCAAAGAAAGTAACATCCATGGATACAAACCACTTGCGAGAAGAAGGGTGGTAACATTTATACCCCTTTTGAGTAGGAGAGTAACCAAGGAAAACACACTTGAGGGAGCGAGGGTCCAACTTACCACGAGAGGCAGAGTGATTATGAACAAAACAGACACAACCAAAAATTTTGGGGGAATAGAAAATAAGGACCGAGAACCAAGGAGGCGTGAAGAGGAGCTGTTTGTGCAAGACACGGTAGGGAGACGATTAATAAGATGGGCAGTGGTGAGAACATACGCCCAATAGGCCGAGGCACATTCATAGAAAAACACATACACCGAGCCATGTCAAGAAGATGCCGATTCTTGTGTTCCGCCACCCCATTTTGTTGAGGGGTATTGGTGCAAGAGGTCTGATGGATAATGCCATGAGTAGAGAAATATTGTCCTAACCCAGAATCTATGTATTTCCCGCCATTATCAGAACGAAAGAGTTTGACAGTGGCCCCAAACTGAGTACAAATCATCTTATGAAAAGTGCGAAACACAGAGAAAACTTCACTTTTATCTTTCATGAGATACACCCAAGTAGTACGAGAAAAATCATCAATAAATGTAACAAACCATCGATGACCTTTCACAGACATGACACGAGAGGGACCCCAAACATCAGAATGTATTAAGGAAAAAGGAACTAAACTTTTATTCAAACTGGGAGCAAAAGAAGCTCTGTGCTGTTTTCCGAGTTGACAAGACTCATAAAGAAAGTCAGACACATGATGATTGGCAAAACCAGAAGGAAATAAATGCTTAAGTAAATGGAAAGAAGGATGCCCAAGACGCCGATGCCACAGCCATAAATCAGCGGGGGTAGTAGAAGATGTGGTGGAAGAATAAGCAAGTTTGTCCGGTTGATCTAGGAAGTAGAGACCATTTTTTGCACTACCACTGCCAATCGTCCTCCTCGTGACAAGGTCCTGAAAAAGACAATGAGCAGGAAAAAACGTCACACTACAATTCAAATCCTGGGTGAGACGACTCAAGGATAACAGATTAACAGAAAAATTGGGAACATGGAGAAGAAGATGATGTATGGTAGGAGTGACGTGAACTAAACCTTTTCGAAATGGAAGAAAAAGATCATCGGCAATCCTAACTTTGTCTTGACCAAGAGGGCTTATAGACGAGAAAAGATCGAGGAGCGGACATATGATCTGAGGCACCAGAATCAATGATCCAAGGCAAAGACTTATGACACAGGAAAGCACAAGGAGAAGAGGTTAAGTTACCTGAGCGGGCAAAGGACGAGGAAGCTGTACTGGGAGTAGAAGAAGACCGGCGGTCCAACAATTGGCGCAAAGCATCCTCCAGCTCAGTATCAGAAGTTGGGCCAACAGTAGCAGAATTAGAATCAAGTGGATCAACAAAGACTAGTCCGATGAGAGCCCGAATAGGAACCACGCCCTCTAGATTGGCTCGACCGACCGCCTCGAGAACTGGACCGATCACCTCGACCCGGATGGAGTCCCATGAAGCTTCTAACACGTCTCACGAGTGTACCGCTTCTTTGCAAGAATCACGTATCTGACGCACTTTAGCGCAGACGGAGGATGGGAGTCAGCCGAAGCCATCTCGAGGAGTAGACAAGAATGCCGAAAGCGGTCAGAGAGACAGGGGACATCATAGCGACGGCGACTCTCCTCATTCTGCATATAGGCAAATGCCTCTGAAGTGAAGGAAGAGTGTCCATACCCAGAACTCGACCCCTAACTGGATCATACTTCACATTTAGGCCGGCCAGAAATTTAAAGACCCGTTCCCGTCCGAGGAACTTCTTGTACCCGACAGAATCCGCAGGGCACACGGGCTTATAGTCTTCCAGGTGGTCAAGGCGTTTCCAGCCGTTAGTGAGGAAGGTGAAATATTGCAGGACAGTCTGCTCCCCCTGAAGTGAGCTCTCAATAGAGCGGCGCAACTCAAAGGCCTGTGAGAAATTCCCTTTGCGGGAATAGGTGGCGACTGACCTCCCAAACATCCTGGGCAGTGTCCATAGACAAGTAGCCCTCACCAAGTTCAGGAACCATCGAATGAATAAGCCAACCCATAATCAAAGAGTTGGTAATCTCCCATTGGGCATAACCCGAGTCAGTGGTACTAGGTGCCTGTATCCTGCCATCAACATACCCCATCTTTCCTCTGCTCTTCAAAAATAGGGTCAAACTTTGAGACCATGCGAGGTAGTTCTGACCATTAAACAGAGAGGTGATGATTTTTAAACTAGGGTTGAGGTTCTCAGTCATGGTAGTAGGTATAATGAGATTCTCGCTCCTCGGTGTTTCAGAAGTAGGGGACACACTGGTGGAATCTTCCATGGATACGATACTACAGAACCCTCAACAAAACTAGTGACGATCACAAACCCGGAAGATGGTGGCACAATGACCACTATGAAGGCATAACAAATTTAAGAAACCATAAAGTTTTCTTTTTTTTTTGTTTTGTTTTGTTTTGTTTTGTTTTGTTTTTTTTTTTTAATAAAGATATTTAATGTTTTAGGTATTCATTTATATATATATGTATTATACAGAATCTGTTGAGGTAAATTAGATATATATATATATATATATATGTATTAGGACTGTGTATAGAGGACGAGGGGTACCAACCGAGAGGAGAGAGCGACGAGCGGCGATTTAAAGAGGTCAGATTGACGAGGCAGACGAAGGCTCGACGGAGGTTGAAGGAGCTCCGACGAAGACTGACGAGGCATTTAAGGCTCAACGGAGGAATTTGGAGGAGGCAGACGAAGGCTGGAGAAGCTTCGATGAAGGTGGCGGAAGGTCGATTCAGAGACGATGGCGACTGAGGAAGGGCAACAAAGGCTGAGGAAGATGAAGCAGAGGTAATTTCGAACCCTAGAGGCTCTGATACCATGAAGCGTGAATAATCAGCTTAGGGTATGATATAAAATCATCCCTCATTTATAGATGAAATTAGAGTTACAACAGAGAGACAAGAAGGGCCCTGAGGGCATAAAATAATACAACCACTATTGTAATGCTACTTTCGGTGATTAAAGAAAATGAACTTTCGGCTGCTAATCTATTACATGCTAACAGATATGGCTCGGAAGTCTGATCAAGAGATGATGGAAAAAGGGCTTTCATGCATCTTCATAACAAATGCACATTTTCTCCACATTGATTTTAACTTATAGAGAACTTCACTTCAAAGAATCCCTTGTTTATTTCTTCTGTTTCTCCCAAATCAGATAACATTACTTGCCAAAGATAGGTCATGAAGTTCACTTAGCATCCATTCCTCTCCTGTTTGACCACCAAGAACAATGGCCCTTGTCCCTCCAACAACGCACGTACTGTGTCCCCAAGCAAATCTCGGAGGTCTCCCAGGTATATTTAATATCCTCCTTGTTGGCTTCTCATCCGTTGGATCCAGGATATAAAGCTGTGAGGCAGAGTGAAGATGTAGCGTCGTGTGGGTGTGGCAGCGGAGCAGCGAATCATAGCGAATCTGGTGGCGTGCTGGAAGTTTCAATTGGTTGAGGTCCGGCGGGCGGTCAAGGCAAGGTTGCCGCCTGCCGGAAGGTAAAGAACACTAAGAGCTTAATCTATAACTCTGATACCATGTTAGAATTAATGTATAGAGAAAATTAATATATAAAGAAAGAGGGAAAATATAAATTGTGTATTTAATTGATTAATATAATCTATATTCAATGTTGTATCTTACAAATGGTGAGGGGCTCCTTTATATAGAGGAGTTACAAGCTTACAAGCCAAAAGTGAAAACATAATTATTAAAAGATACTAATTATTATATTAACCTAATTATTAAAGCAACACTTTACATATTATATTCTAACAATAATTTTTATATATAATAATGTAGTTCATTGCGGACCTTTGATTTTAAAATAAAACACCATTAAAAATGAATTTATTTACAATACTAATAGTATGGTTATATCATTCTTATGAATAAATTTGTTTATAATTTTGTTTTTTTAGATGAGAAGGGAAAAGGAAAAGCTGCTGTCCAACATCCAACGAAACCTCAAGGAATTGAGTTTGATGATAAACCATTGTGGAATCATGTGAAGGTTCTTACCATTAGGTGGGGGTGGAAATAGATGTTGGTCCTGCAACTATTGCAATAAGAAAGTAATAGGCTCATATTCAAAAGTCAAGGCTTATTTGTTGAAGTTTCCTAACTGTGGAGTGGAAGCCTGCAAAGCTATAGAGGATGATGTTTTTGAAACACTCAAGAAGGAGCATGAAGTGGCAGAAAAAAGAAGAGCTCAACAACAATTGGATGCAAGAAAAAAAAGCAGATTATGTGTCTCTGCTTGAAGGATCAAACTTGCTTCAAAACAAAAAAAGAAAGGGTTCAATTTCAGGACCTTTGGCGCATTTAACATGGCAGAAAGAGACATTGTTGATAAACAAGCTACTCGTATGTTCTATGCCTCTGCTCTGTCATTCAATTTAGCAAGGTGTCTTTATTTTAGAAAATATTCACAAACCTTGGCAAACAGCAAACTATCTGGTTATTCTCCCCCAACATATGATAGGTTGCGGACAACATTGCTTGCACAAGAAAATGCACATGTGAATAGAAAGCTTCAGCCCATAAAAGATTCATGGAAAAAGAAAGGAGTATCCATATGTTCTGATGGATGGTCAAATAGACAGAAGAGACCGCTCATAAACATAATGGCAGCATCTGTTGGTGGAGCAATGTTTGTGAAAGCAATTGATGCAAGTGGAAATATAAAAGATGCAGATTATGTTGCGAACATATTTCTATTAGTGATTGAAGAAATTGGGAAGCAGAATATTGTTCAAATTGTTGTAGATAATGGGTCTAATTTTAAGGCTACTGGGTTGACAATTGAAAGTAAGTATCCTCACATTTTTTGGACACCATGTGTAGTGCATAGTCTGAATTTGGCATTAAAGAGTATGTGTGAACCCCCCCAAAGTTCATCTCAACATTCTAAATGTAAATGGATAGCCAACTCAGTCACTGATGTTCATAATATAAGAAATTTCATAGTGAATCATAGCTTGCCAAATGCCATTTTCAAAAGTTACTCAAATTTGGAATTACTAAGGGTTGCAGAAACAAGGTTTGCATCACACATTGTCATGGCTAAACGTTTGAAGGAAATAAAGCCAGCATTAGAGAAAATGGTGATGGATGCAGGATGGAAGATTTACAAAGGAGATGGAAAAAATCCAGTGGATGCTAAAGCTTGTGAGGTGAAGCAATCATAGTAAATGATGTTTGGTGGGATGACTTGGATTGTCCTTTGAGTTTTACAGAGCCTATTGTTGACATGTTAAGGGTTGCAGACACTGATGCTCCTGTGTTACATTCTATATATAATATGTGGGACACCATAATAGAAAATGTGAAAGCAATTATATTTGAGCATGAAGACAAAGATAATATCACAGGACAATCAAATTTCTTTGACACGATTCATGAAATTTTAGAAGCTAGATGGGCCAAAAGCAACACACCTCTGCATTACATAGCTCATTCCTTGGTTCCTAAGTATTATCATGAGTCTTGGCTTCAAGGTGGAAGTAATGGCATTCGGCGATTGGCACCGCATGAAGATGAAGAAGTGTCTACTAACCGGAGCTAGTGTTTTGAGCGGCTATTTCAAAAAAATACAACTCATCTGCGAAATGTTTATGTTGAATATGGTGCTTTTTCAAGTGGATTCGGCTATTTCAATAAGCCATATGGCATTGAAGTAAGAATGTATGAGGAGCCAATTTCTTGGTGGGCTGATCACGGTGCTTCAACACCATTGTTGCAACGGTTAGCATTTAAGTTGATGTCACAACCAGCTTCTTCATCATGTTGTGAGAGAAATTGGAGCACCTATGGTCATATTCATAGCACCAAAAGAAATAGGTTGGCAAGTAACAGAGCTGAAGATCTGGTCTTTGTACATTACAACATAATTAAGGATGTCATCAAGAAAGAAAAAGAGTACAAGGAAGGTCCTTCAAAGTATTGGAATTTATGTAAGTTTGCTAATTTATTAATCTTGTTTTCTTTCTTCTACTAGTTGAACTTAAACATTTTTTTTTTTGTTTTTTGGATTAGTTATTGACTTTTACATGATTGTGGGTGGAGATAGGTTTGACATTGATGGATCTCCAATTGAGTTTGCTGAACTTTCCATCAATGAACCTGAGTTGGAGCTTGTGACTTTTGATGATGCAATGGAGGAGGTTCAACCTAATGGTGTTGATCATGGTTAAGCTTAGATGCTTGACTTTTGGACTACCTTGATTTGATCTTTTGCCTTTTCATATATTGATGTTTATGTAAAGACTATATATAATTTTTTATTATTATTATTTTTAAATTTTTTTTTGACATTTTGTGGTGTGGTGGAGATGATCAGTTAACTATGAATAGTTGACTTGACATACAAAACTTATCATTTTTGTAAATCTAAATTTGATTATCTCAATGAACTTGAAGGTAGTTTTTTTTTATCATAATGTTTATATTTGTATGCAGAGGAGGTTTTACGGGACGTAATCAGAGATGTTTGTGGGAATGTTGTGAATCAATGTGTTGGTATAGTTGCTGACAAGTTTAAGGCTAAAGCATTGAAGAGCTTAGAAGCTCAACATTATTGGATGATCAATCTTCCTTGTCAATTTCAAGGATTCAATAGTTTGATTAAGGATTTTACTAAGGAGCTTTGACATCATTCAC
The DNA here is from genome assembly GCA_025200525.1 of Camellia lanceoleosa. Lineage (NCBI taxonomy): Eukaryota > Viridiplantae > Streptophyta > Magnoliopsida > Ericales > Theaceae > Camellia > Camellia lanceoleosa. Next base: position 214,085,234 of record CM045758.1, read on the forward strand.
GATTTGAATTTATAGTATGCTATGCTACAATTCTAATGATATAGAATATTATAGGTGTAGTCAAAGTCACACATTTTAAACTTGATCAAACAAGCATCCATATCATTTTCTTGTCTTTTTTTGCTTAATTTATATTTTATACACAATGATTTTTTATTTATTTATTGCCTAAACTGATGGTGATAAGGAATTATGCAGCTAAAATGGTGAAAGAACATGTGAATTGTGGGAGGTTGGAAGCACTAATGAATCAGGTATGGGCCTAGGTTCTACATTCATTTCATAATAAATTACTTTTTTCTCCTTCTATGTATTTTTTTAAACTTTAACAATCTGGGTATTGATCATCATGATGCATAGATTATGTAGTTAGTACAATATAAAATTTCTACTAATATTTTATATGTCATGTCCCTGTATCAGTATCTATTTTTTGGACACTTTTTAGCCGAGTCCCCATATCCTTATTTTTACGAATAGGAGAATCTAATGCCTAGACACATACCCGTATCCGAAACCTGCACCTAAGTCCATGTAACATAGCCTTTGATATCATCAGGATGAAGATGCCTCTTGATACCTCCCGGAAATTTGGCATACATAATGGCATCCTTAACATTACATGTGTAAGCCCAAGAAGATGCCCTATTTCGTGCACTGCCACTGACTCCAAGTCGACTTGATTACTGCTGGTTGGATTAGTGCTCCATTACTCATCTGCGTCAAAATGGAACCCCCATTTGTTAGTGGAAGAGCATGTGCATGACCCAGAATTCCTCTGGGTCTGTCAAATGATGGACACACCAAACTATGATACCTTTGATCAGTCCTATCACAATGTCACTACGCTTGCCAGTAACCTCTTGAAATGTGAAACGGCTCACATGTTGCCATCTCTTGAAAGCTCGATTGCAAACAGACCTCAAAGTACCTCCTGGGGCAACTGGTGCAGTAGAACTAATGCGGTAAGTGAGATGTATCTTTAAATGGGGCCATGTCGTCATTCCTGGATAAAATGCAAAATAAGAAACCACATGGGAAAGTCTGGGTTGTACAATTATTGTTCCTTTTGTCATTGAATTTGCATTATTCATAAAATCAGCTACCCCACATCTTGGAAGCTCCATTTCTTTGATTGTGTTGGCATATAGTATTCCAGAAATGTTCAAATGATAATTAGCTTGGTACAATTTGACTGCTGAATCTAGAAGTTCATCAAACATGTCATCATTTACATGGATAACATTCTTGCCCTTTGAAATATTGTAGTTTAGTACCCAAGCCTTTCAAGATAACACTTCAGATCACTAAGGCCTTTCACTACTTGGTACTTGTGACATCCTTTTAGACGCTGGAGGAAGTTGAAGCCTTGACCTCTTAGTTTTGAATCTTCTGATTGGACGATGAAAGGCACTGTCATGAAGAAAAGTGAATTTTGTATGAGAAAATAGACAATATTAGGTGCCATTATTAGTTTTTGATGGCAATCAAGAAACGTTTTGTTTTTGTGATGGTTTCAATTGAATTCCAACAATAATGCGTTGACAGGTTTTAGTAATAGTATATATATATATAGGAGATCCCAACAGTGCCCCTTCAAAGATAATTAATACATGATAGAAGGGAGACCAACATATTTACTATTTAGATAGATCTTAATTAGATTTTGTTGACATGTGTTTTGCGATTTACTTTGCCATTTGAAGTACCTATTGCAAAGCTATTTACTTGACTCGAATGTCAAATTTACTCCTATTGTTTCAATGTCATATATTCAGACACAATACAATTTTACTACACAACAACATAACATCATCTTTGGATAATGGGTAAAAAAGAATGGACACATGACCGATACAGAAACAAGTAACAAACAATGTTAGCAAAAAAGATATAAAACCATCTTTTTTATTTTCTTGAACTTTTAGAGCCACTTCTTGTAGTTTTTCCAACATTTGGAGTAAGAGTTATAGAATTTATATTTGAGGCAAAGGCTTTGGAGGTCTCATATTTGTGATTTACGGTTTGGGGAATTAAACAGGGTATAATTTTTTTTAGCTACATTTTTAATATATTAATATATAGTTATCTATTATTATCTTCTTTTATTATTATTATTATTATTATTATTGTTACTACAAGTGTTAGAAATCTTTGAGTTAGAATTTTCTGAATTTTTCTCATTTTTTAAATGCTTTATGCTATTTAAGGTTTGAGTGTAATTCTTATGGCGTGTTCGGAAGACCATAAGAAAATAAAAGTTACGTCAAATTTCCTCTTTTAAGTTTGGGAAAAGAGGTTTGTTATTAGATTTTTAGAATTGAATGTTCTTTTCCAAAGAGAGAAAAGAATCTAATTAATTCCTCCTCAACAATGCAGCAGCTTGCATATATGGGATATGATTAAAAAAAACCGTACCTTATTTAGTCCCATTTGATCGGGGGTTTGGGAGGATGTAGATTGGGTATAGGCCTAACATATGGCATAATTTGTACAAAGTGACTGTCCTCAAGATTGACCCACAACCTCAAGATTAGTAGGCCAAGTTTTAATTACCGAACCAGTGGCCAAATGAAAATGCTACACTTATCTTAAGAGACTAATGCATTTTTTTTACTCAAAAACATTGCTAAGGAATGAGAAAGAAAATATATATTAGTCATTGCTCTTGTGCTACCTACAAGTATTGCAGTGATATTCGCTGAGACCCATGCCTAAAGGCACTCCCATGAAAGCTCCACCATTATTACCGTTATCTTGAAATTAGCTGTAGATCCATGCCTAAAGGCACTCCCATGAAAGCTCCATCATTATTACCGTTATCTTGAAATTAGCTGTAGATGAATGCAGCTCTATCAAGAAACTCACGAACCCCTCCATCGATTCAGCATCACCGTTATCTATTTGGTACATAGCAATATGGACTCTAGTTCTCAACTAATACTGTTCTATCACCATACTCATTTATTTTTGTATTTCATAATTTCAGTGTGATAACATATGACGATATGATGCCATTAAATCAAGTTATATAATATCTAAATGATAGCATAATTACACTTGCATCGTTGCATCAGAAAGTTGTCCTCAATATTAGTATTTTGTGGGGCATTTGCATTTTCTTCTTCAAGGGACTATTCTTTCAAGTTGAGCTTATATACTTGTTTTAAGAAGCTGTTAATTTTGCAATCCATTTATATCTGTATTTGCACTTTTCAAGGTGTTTTTTTTTTCTTTTTCCCACAGGAGTTAACATCCATTTTATTTCTCATATGTAGGATAGTATTTTGAAAATCCAAGAAGTTTATGACGATGAGGACATTATACATACAGAGATCTAGAGACTATTCAAAGGTAAATTGTTATTGCAGTTCCTTATGGGCATATCATTTTTTGCTTGAATTTATCGTGTCACGCGGACTAACTAGGTTCTTCACAATACTTTACAGTAGTGGTTTCTTCTTTCGAATGAGGTGTCCAAATTGCTTAAACGGGTATATATTGGAGGGAAAAAGCTCGAGTCCTCGAAGAAGTGTTCCCCAACTTTTTCCTTTTTTTCTTAAGCCTTGGAGCTAAAGAGAAGATCGGTTGACTCCTGACAATTTTTTGAACATTTTATTTTCATATTGTTGAATGAAGCATCATATTATAATTATTTTTTTGATCCGAGTACTAGGGCAAGTTTTAGTGTATAATTGTTGCAGGAGAAACAGATTTAACATTTATTATTGTTTTAGGCACTATTTGACATAAACTAAATAAGTGTACTTATTTAGATAAATATACTTATTTGGGTCACATTACTTCTTTATTTTTTTGAACTTTTTTTGTGAAAAATAAAAAAATTATACTTATTTAGATTATCTCAGACATCTTCTTAATTTCTTAAGTTTCTTAGACATTTACCGTGTTTTCAAGAAAATGGCAGTAAGAATGGTTTGAAAATTTGTGTATCAATTCCACCAAAGATGGTATTGCAGTTTTTTATTTTTATTATTATTTCCATTTTTTTTCTTGTTTTTAAACAGAAAGACGATAATTGCATAAATCTATTTGTGATGAAAAATTATCGTTGCAACTATCTATAATATGATAAGATTTTTTTTTATTATTATAATTAAATTTTTTTATAAAATGATATGTTAATTAAAATTTTAAAAAATATATTATAATTACATTAAATATGTAAGGTTGTCTGTGTGTGTGTATTTTTTTTTCCAAACTTAAATGGAGATTAGTGTAATTTACTTTTTTATTTTTTAATATTTGGACAAAGTATTGAGACATGTTGAGGCATCTTGCTAGTAAAATTTGTCTTTTTAGTTGGATAAAATCAGGGCTTTTAATTTTTTTTTATTCAAAATTAAATATACAAATAAATTTTATTCTTAAAATGTAAATTAATTAAAATTTTTACTTGAATTAAGAAAAAAAACTAAAATTAATTTAGATAATATTCTAAGTCAAGTAAAAATTTAAAAGTGACAAACTCAATTTGAAATTGTAAACCATTTCGATTAACCTAATTTAAAACTCGCTTTATAAACAATTATAAATAGGTTGAACATAGCATCGGTTTAAATGGATACCACTTCATCTGCCACCACCTTCATCTCATGTACTATCGTTGTTGTTGTCATTTCACCACTTTCATCGTTGTCAATCTATTATTTTTGTCGCTAACTTCATCGTTACCTAAATCACCTTTTTACTATTATCATCACTTCTTGACAGTCACTTCATTACTATTATTGTCATCGTTACCTTCTCTCCACCCTTGCAACCACATATTCATTTATTCAACTTATATTCAATTCAATCATTTCTATTAAAAATGTACAGTTAATAATCTCACTTAAATAATTTCACAAAACATTTGTGAGCAGATTATATATTTTATTTTGAATTTAAAAAAAAATTACAAGGTGAAGGAGCTCTAAAATTAGGTGCCACTTCAAAATATAGTTTTTTTTTTTTATATTATTTATCAATATTATATATGAGCCGTGCTATGTAGCTCGAAAGAGCGTCCCCCTTAATCCGCCGAAATGAGAAATGACGTCGTTTCGACGTTTTTGAATTTTTTTTTTCCCGGTTCAATCAGAGAAGAAGAAGTAGACGAAGGGAAGAAGAGAAGAAGGCAGAGGCGGAGGCGACGGCGGCCGAACGATCGGCCGGAATGCAGTGGCCTCTATGTGTGTGTCTCCATTCTCTCTTTTCTCTTCTCTCCCTCTCTCTCCCTCTCTCTCTCTCCCTCTCCCTCTCCCTCTTCCCCTTGCGTTTGAGCTCGAAAATGGCAGAAAAAAAAAAAAAAACCCTAATATCCAAAACGACGGCATATTTCGAACTTTCAAACATTTTTCATTATATGTATATATATATATATATTTGCAACTGGAGCATTAAAGACGGGTAGAATTGTTAATGTGAACACGATTCTTATCTTAACAATAAAATTAAATAAATTTACGTTACGAAATCCACCTGTAAGTCAATCCGGCATGACATCTGAGTAGGCGATGGTCTGGACGAGAAATTATTCGGTGTTTTTCGAGAAATTTATTATACCATTTATAACTTAACACTTGTAATATTATAATTCAAAAAACCCAACAAAATACCGCAGTCTCGATATTTTATCACCTCGTTGTGTTGCCCTAGTACCACCAAATAATTTTTCAGTTTGCACAGCACCAGCCGAATGTAAATACCATTTTCGCTCAACCCAAAACCGCTAGGTTTCCAAAGAGTAGTTCACTCTCTGCTCTCAAATCACGGCCATGCACAGCGGCGGAAGCACCCATTCAACCAATCCCGACGGCGGCGGAGACGACGGAAATGGCGGCGGCGATTGTCGTCAGCTCACACTCTGCCTCACAAGCAATAATAGCCTTCCTTCTCAGACTGAGGTAAGTAGCGGCAATTCCCAATCTGATGATCAGCAAGTTGTTGTATTCGATTTGTCGTCTCTTCCCGAAGGGCTTCTCCAAGAAATCCTTGTAAGATTGTCCCTCAAATCGCTTTTTAGTTTCAAACGTGTGTCATCGGAGTGGAAATCTATGATTTCCAGCCGCTTTTTTTCTCGATTGTATGCGTCTCGGAAACTCAATTTCCGAATCATGTATCGGTACGTATATGTATCGTATTTTTGGGAAATTGTGGATCGCCTTAATCATGAATCTCATGCGTGCCCACCTGAGAGTTTCTCTGTTTTGTATCTGTCTAATACTCGAGAATACAGTTTCGGGCACCAATTTAAGGTCTTGGCAGTGAGCAAAGGCTTGCTTTTGTGTTGCATGTTGGCTCCTTTAACTTACTATATATGTGACCCTGTAACCAAAGAATGGGTTACTTTACCCAGACCCGATTACCGTAGTATCACTCGCCGCCGCCCCACATATGTGGGCGAGGGCTTCGTTCCTCTCGCTAATGAGGATAATTTAGTCACTAGCTACAAGGTGATTCGCATCGAATGGCACTCCACAGAGTCTGATGATCTCCAGTTACAGACCTTTTATTCAGAGACCGGTGAATGGAGTGACTATAACCTGTCTTGCCCTCAACGTGTTAAGTTGTTCAAATGCGGCAGCCCTTTTGTTTTTAATGGGGCAATGCATTGGTTTGCTTATGGAAATCGAGTTGTAGCCTTTGATCCTTACAAGTTTGAGGGATGTAGACTGATCGATTTGCCCAATTATAGAGACATTGAAAGTGAAAATCAGTATAATGGATCGTACCGTTTGTGCGAGGAGTGCCAAGGGAAGCTTAGGTATTTTGAGGCAGCTCCGGATATCGCGGAATATATCTGTTTTAGTATGTGGATTATGAGAGATTATGAAAGGGGGGAGTGGAATTTAGTGCATCGAGCTACGCGTAATGAAATCTGGTCAGATGATCCTTACTTACGTAGCTATTTATTGCATGCTCATTTCCTTCCGTTATTGTATCATCCATTTAATTTGGATGTCGTGTATTTAAGATGTGAGGAGAGATCCTGTATTGTTGCTTATGACATTAAAACAAAACGGTTGGAAGTTTCTTGTCATCAGCCAGTAGACAGTGTTGAAGACCTTTCTTGGCGCGTGGTGATTCCATTTGTGCTCCCGACGTGGCCGACACCGCTCCCTAGACGAGCTAGGAGGGAATGAAGCAATCAATGACTTGAGCTGCAGAGTGACATTGTATTGTCACATAATAATCCAGTTGGCATTGTAGAAGTTGTTTCTTGGCGCGTGGTAATGCCATATACCGACAACGTTCTCAACCTTTTCAGATGGTGGTTAAGGTTTCCTATATATCTTGTTTTTGGTTTCTCTTTCATGGTATTAATAAACTGTAATGTCTATAAACTGTTTTTACAACTATGAACTTCCTTTGTCTTATTACCTGAGACACCGTCTGTCATGAAGAAAAGGTAAGTTTGTACAAGAAAATAGACAATATTAGGGTTCGTTACTAGTTTTTGATGGCGATCAAAAGAGTTTTTTTTTTTTGGGTGATGGTTTCAATTGAATTCCAACAATAATTCACAGACAGGTTTTACCATTTATATATAAGTAGCTCTCAAAGTTGCCCTTTTAAACATAATTAATACATGATAAAAGGGGAGACCAACATATTTTCTAGTTAGATGGGTCTTAATTAGATTTTGTAGACGTTTGTTTCACGATTTACCTTGCCATTTGAAGTTCCTATTGGTAAGCCTTCTAATTTACTTTACATCAAATATACTACTATTGTTTTGATATTATATACTTGCACACAATACAATTTTACTACAAAATGATATAATGTCACCTTTGCAAAAAGGGTAAAAGGAATGGACACATGCCCAATACATTAACAAGAAACAAATACATATTAACAAAATATTTCTATTTTCTTTTTAAAGCCTCAAATTTATTGTGTTTGGATCACATTTTGTGTGATTTATAGTTTTTCCAACATTTTGAGCAAGAGTTTTAGAAATTGTGATTGAGGCACATGTGTTAGAGCATCTCCAACGCTTCATCAATTTTTTTCATCAAATTTGAATAAAAATTTGATGAATGCACTCCAACGGTGAAGAGTAAGTTTTCATCAATTTGGTTGATTGTCTTGCCAGTCATTCGGTGAAGAGTAAATTTTCATCAAATCTTTTTACAAAATTCCTAATTTATCCTAAAATCTGGTCGTCCACCGGCCGCCTGAAAAAATTGATGAAAGGATAAAAAACTCCTTTGATTTGATGAAAAATATAGTGCTCCCTTCATTTGATATCAATCTAATGAAACGGTTAGAGTATCATTTTCACCGATTTTTCATCAAATTTAAATTTGATGAAACATTTGATAAAAGATTGGAGATGGCCTTAGAAGTTTCATATTTGTGATTTATGGTTTGGAGAATTCACATAGTAAAAATTTTAATAGAAATTTTTTTGGATTGATATGATATTAATATTTTTTAGTTCCTTTTCTAATATATAGTTTTTTATTATTATATTATTAATTTTGTATTACAAAGTTGTTGGAAAACCAGCTAAAAAAAATGTTTGAAACTTTTGAGTTAAAATAAAATATTGGAGTCTTGAATAGAATGTACCTAGAGAGAGAGAGAGAGAGGGAGAGGGAGGTGAATAGAGGCTAATTAATTAAAAATTAGGATTATTTACTGGAATTTAACCTTTAACTGAACTACCACACTAACAAGCAAGCACACAAATAAACACAATGATTTAACGTGAAAAACTCAAAAGGCGAAAAAACTACGGTCTCAAACACCCAAAAGAAATCTACTAAGAAGATCCAAAAATACAATACCAAACAAAAGGACTTGCAACTGCTCAAACTGTTGACTTGTGGAAGCTCCACAAGCGTGGGCAGACCTAGTCATCCTTCTTGATCTTCAAGTACCACAAAGAAGCACGCATCGATTTTTGTTCTTGAGTGGCTTTGATTACTCAATCGGCCTTAGGTGTAGAACATGGCAATGCAAAGATGTGCAATGACCTTGTGGATTTTTGAAAATCAACTCGTGAAAATGCTCTCACAATGATCAAAATAATCGCTTAGAATTTTTCTAGAGTTTTCATAATGTCATCTATGTAAAACAATGGTTGGAATACTGAAAAATGAGCCAAGGAGGGCCTTATATACATGTTCAGCATTTAAAACCAATTCTGGGAAGGTTTTCCAAAAACTGGACAGGCAATCAATCGCTCTTCAAGTGCGATTGATCGTGTTATAAACGGATTGATCGCTTGTCGATCGCTTCCCATTGCACAAAAACATTTTCCAAAGTGATCGATTGTGGATTAATCTTTTGCTTCTACACCAAAAATTATTCCAAGAATGGGAATGTCATGAATTTCATCCATGCCTGAAACCTACCAACCCCCCAAGGAGAATCTATTGCCCACAATTTCTATGAAAGGAAGGATGCTCATTGAATGATTCTTAACTTATATGACTCTAGATATTCTATAAGATTATTACATTTTGTTTTGGCTGAAACAAGTAACTAGAGTCTCATTCCTATTTTATTTTGGGATAAAAAGGGCTTTATATATATATATATACATATTATGGAATCAAAAGAGTTTCGAGCTTACTTGATTGATAGGCCTTTGTACCGTACACATCATTTAGATTGGCCTTGGAAAGCAACATAGGAAAGAGCAAAATTTGTGTGAATATAGTAAATTAAGAAATTCAAAGGAATCAAATTAGAATAGATTTGTATTGGATCTTAAATGAATCCTATCTGTCTATTCTTATTTTAAAACCCCTCTAGTCTAGATGTCTTTCAGCCAACTCACTTAGGATATGTATCACCATAAGAAACAAAATTTATGTCAATTTCTCTTTTAAGTTTGGTAAAAGGGGTTTTTATTAGATTTCTCGAATTTTAATTGCATTAAATAACCTTTCAATCAATAATGTACATTAAATGTTATTTTCCCAAAAAATAAAAGGTCTTATTAATTTCTCCACAACAATGCACCAAGTTACAAATATGGGACATGGAATATGATAAATAATTATATATAAAAAGAGAACTAGACCCAACATTAGTCCCCATTTGAAGGGGGTCTGGAAGGAGGAGGTAAATTGGGTATGAACCTAACCTTCCATGACCTCAAGATTAGTAGATTCAGTTTTAACTAATGCACCAGTGGTTAAATGAAAATACCGCACTTATCTTAAAGGACTACTGCATTTTTCTAGTTAAAACACCGCCAAGGAATGAGAGAGTAAACATATATTAGTCCTACTCTTGTGCTACATACCTACAATTAATGTAGTGACACTAGCTATGACCCATGCCTTAAGGCACTCCCATGAAGGTGCTTCCATTATTATGTAGTTATCTTGACATTAGCTGTCGATGAATCCGCGCGGGGGGGGGGGAACTTATGAATCCCTCCATTTAATTCATTACTGATGTTATCTATTTGGTACATAGCAATATCGACTCTAGTTCTCGACTAATGTAGTTCTATCGCCATATTCATTTATTTCTTATTGCATAATTTTAGCGTGATAACATCTGATGTTATGCCCTTTTTTTTGGTAGGTAATAATAATCTGAAGATGTGCCTTGCTTGTGCTAATGCAAAGATCTGCCGCTAGTCAGGCCATTATTCATTGCAGGTGAGGGCACAGAATCAAGTTATATTAGATCTAAATGACAAGTGTCATTGCGCATGCATCATTGCATCGAACTTTGTTGAAATCTATTGCATGTTGTATCATAAATTTGTCTGTATTATATTAGTATTTCGAGTGGCGTTTTATGGACCATTGCGTTTTTTTCTTCTAGGGACTGATGATTCTTTCAAGTTAAGCTTATATGCTTGTTTTAGGAAGCTGTTAACTTTGCAACCCATATATATATATGCATTCACACTTTTGAGGGTACGAGTTAACATCCATTTTATCAAGAAGTCTACCAAACCTGCCCATTTAACCCAAAAGTTTACCAAAAATCTCACTTGGCTGCCAGCTGAAGTTGGGACCAAAAACAAAATTTTGATACAGTGAGATGGGAAAGAAAACCAAACTGACTGAGTAGGTTGCCGGCCGATCTTAGTTTTTGGTCCATGTCACCAGTAACTACAAATCATCGCCTTTGTGGAGCCGGAGTGAGTTTTGAAGGCAAATATTGACCCAAACACTGAATTTATTACCCGCATTAGATTTTGGGATGTAAATTTCAAAATTTTGTATGAAACCTAATATTTGAGTATTTAGAATGCTTTGTTGGTAGAAAATAGTCAAGATTGAGCTTTTCTAGTTCAGATTTGAATTTTTTTTTTTTCTTTTTCTCAAAACCATCACTGAGTTGGATTTCTCCCAAACATTCAACGTGTTTCCTTTTCTTGTCAAAACTACACATAACATGAAAATTTTTCTGCTCTCACTTTTTTTGTATGTTTAGAGAAAAGAAAGTCTGCATCCACAGGACCAGTACGATAATCTCACTCAAGCTATGACTATGGTGACATCAGTGCAAGCAGCTGGTATACTTTTCTCTTCTCGTCTATCCATATCCATAGAGATCGGTAACCTAATTATTCGACATATAAACAGTGTTTGTTTTTATTTATTTTTTATTTTGCTTTTAATAATAGTGGCCTGCGCTGAGATGGCTGCCAAGTGGGATTTCTGGTAAACTTTTAGGTAAAACAGGTGGGTTCGGTAGACTTATTGCCATTTTATTTATCATATGTAGGATGATATTTTGAAAATCCAAGGAGTTTCTGACGAGGACGTTTGTTTGCACTATTGTGTTTTTTCTATAAGCGCATATGGAGATCCGGAGACTATTCAAAGGTAATTTTTGTTAGTTGGTTCGTTGTATTGCGGTCCCTATGGGTATATCATGATTGCTTGATTTTATTGTTGACATGACGACTAGGAACTTCACAACTCTTTACAGTGGTTGTTTCTTGTACCGAATGAGACGCCCAAATTGCTTAAACAGGTATATATTGGACGGAAAAAGCTTGAATTCTACATGAAGATCCAAATAAAGAAAGGAAAAGCTGGTGCTTCAAGATTCTTTTTGCCCTGAAATTTGTCTCCTAATTTATAATCTCATTTTCCCAATGTTCTTTCCTTTTTTTCTTAAGACTAGGAGCTAAAGAGAAGATTGGTTGACTTGACAGTTATTGGAACATTTTATTTCGTACTGTTGAATGAAGCATTGTATTAAAATTATTTTTTGACTGAGCATAAGGTTAAGATTTAATGTATTATTGTTGCAAGAGAAAGAGATTGACATTTTTTATTGTTTTCATTTTTTTGGGACATCTAGTTTTTTTTTTTTTGGGGGGACAGAAAAGCATGAATCTGATTGTGATAGAAATTTATTGTCGCAACTATCTTTAATATGTATGGTCAATAGTATAGCATTTTTTTTGACAGAGATAGTCCCATGAATCTATTTGCAATTGAAATTTATCGTTGCAACTATCTTTAATACGACAAGATCATTGTTACACTATTATGATTGATGAATGGTTGGTAGTATAGCAGTTTTTTTGTATTTTATTTTATAGTCCTCTTATGAATATATTTGCAATAGAAATTTATTGTTGGAACTATCTTTAACATGATAAGATCATTTTTACATTATTATGATTGAGGAATGGATAATGAAAAGGGGAAAGCACCATTAAATTCTTAATTTGAGAATGTTAACCCATTTAGTGCTGACGTTTTTTGGTTGAACTAATAGGTCCTATTTTATGTATAAAGACATTAGTATCCATTTTTTTATGCATCTGGATCAGTAATTGAGGGGATAATTTTGGATTGGTGTTTATGTGTAATTTATCAAATTATCCAAAAAGCTTACTATAGACATTTTTTAAATTTCTCTCATTTTCCAAACATCATGATTCTGATGTTCGAACCACTAAACACCCATAAACATTAAGAACCACTAAACACCTTTTCCCATTTTGATTTCATGAATATGATGTTCATGAATCTGATGTTCGAACCACTAAACACCTAGAACGTTTGGAACATCAGCACTCGATCATTTAGAACATCAACAAACTGTCCAACGTTTGGAACATCAGACATAAACAACATCAACAAACATCAACAAACTGTCCGACACTAAACACCCATAAACATTAAGAATCACCAAATACCCTTTCCCATTTTGATTTCATGAATCTGATGTTCCCTCCTTTTCCCATTTTAATTGCCCAACATGAATCTTGTCACGATCCGAACCCGCCCCTATGGGTTAAGGTCATAACCGGCCAGTAATCACGAGATTACCTATGGCCTCAAACCAAATCAGACAAATCTCATCAGAGTAGATGGGCCAAACGAAAGCAAATTTAAAACTTTGTCCATAGAGCTGTGCATATATGCACATCATAACATTCCATACATAAATGTGTTAACAACTCACATCAGAAAATATAGTAACGTAAAGTTCTGTACAGACATGATCATTCGAGTCTAGGTCAGCCAATCAAAACTATATACAAACGTAAACCAAAGTCCTCGCCAATATAACAAAACAACATAAAATAACAAAAAGGCGAAGACGTGTCTCGTGCGTAAGACACAAGGGCTGACTCTTCAAAACCTTAGTTGTTCCATACAAACTTTACTGAGGCTGGGTCTGGACTTCTCTTGGCTCACCTACAAACACATGAATAAGCGTGAGCAAAAGCCTAGTGAACAATATCAAATAAAGAAGAAACATTGGAACAATATACATCAGACGGCCTTGGGCCCAATTCATAATTCTATCTAATACATATGTATATCAATTGACTACAATCCCAAACACATGGAACGGCCTCGGGCCCAATCTATTCGTTCATGTCAAACTGGCTTTCGGTCCATTCATACTTTTCATGTCAAACTGGCCTTTGGCCCATTTATACTTTTCATGTCAAACTGGCCTTTAGCTCATTCATACTTTTCATGTCAAACTGGCGTTTGGCCCATTTATTCTATTATTCAGATCATACTGGCCTTTGCCCCATTTATTCATTCATATCAAACTCATACTGGCCTCTTGTCATGACCCAAACCCGTCCCCGTGGGTTAAGGACATAACCATCCAGTAATCATGAGATTACTTACGGCCTCAAACCAAACCAAACGTATTTTAACAGAGTTAATGGGGGCCAAACGGAAACAATTTAAAACTTTGTCCATAGAGCTGTGCTTACATGGCACATCATCACAAACCATACGTATGCATATTAATAACTCACAACAAAATATGTACTACATAAGGTTCTGTACATTTAGGATCATAGAAGTCTAAGTCAACCCAAGAACACTATATACAACATATTCCAAGACTTCGCCCACATGACAACATAAAACAGAATGACAAAAAGGCGAAGACGGGTCTCGTGCGTGAGACGCAAAGGCTGACTCTTCAAAACCTTTGTTGTTCCTCACAGACTTCACTGGGGTTGGGTTTGGACTTCTCTTGGCTCACCTACAAACACATGAATGAGCGTTAGCGAAAACCTAGTGAATAATATCAAATAAAGGAGTTATACAAACGGTATGTAGAACAACATACTTCAAACGGCCTTAGGCCCAATTCATATTTTCATTTCAAGACGGCCTCTGGCCCATTCATTCATTTGTGTCAAAACGGCCTTTGGCCCATTTATTCATGTCAAAACGGCCTCTAGCCCATTCATTTATGTCAAAACGTCCTCTGGCCTATTCATTCATGTCAAAACGGCCTCTGGCCCATTTACTTGGCATAGCAACATTGTCCACTAATTGAATCAACGAACTTATAAAAGTTACATAGAAGTAAGTAATTTGGACAACAACATATTTCAGATATCTTTGTTAAGATATTACTCACAGTGATCGGTTGGTTGGTTTGCCCCAGAGCTCAACCTTACACATTCCATGAACACAAAAGGGTCATAAATAATTCAATTTGTTCTAAATTCTCATATTCCTCTTTTGGCTTCATTCTCATCTCTTTAACTCATTTATAATGCTCAATGTATGCCTAAGAGTGCTTGCAAGCGAAAGAGAACGAAAAATGGAACACAGAATGCATTTTCAAAATTTCAGAAAACAGGGTCCCCGCTCGAGCGTGGACTTCCCTGCTCGAGCGAACCCACGAGGCTTGCAAAAGTATTGGATATGTCAAATTTACGCTCGATTGCAAGCTCTGGTGCTCGAGCGGATGGCCTTTCTATATGGCTCCCTGCTCGAGCGTGAGCTTTCTCGCTCGGGAAAATACTGAACACGAATTTCACGCCGAAGGCGGTTTCCCTTCGGCGGACATCAAAATTCTGGAAAATCCAGAACATGTTCTTGAGCTTCAATTTGATGTTCAAAGGTTCCAAATGCATGATTTTGGCTCAAACTTCACATATACATATTCTAACATAGTACAAACACCAAATTACAATACAATGAAGCTCAATTTCACAATTTAATCACATGCATGTCTCAAATTAGCTCAAACTAATCACCAACACACTAAATTCAAACATGCAAGACTCAAACTCCTATGATTTGCACTTGCATGTGAAATATACACAATATCCTCAACTTAATTGGTGAATAGATGATCAAATACATGGTCATTAATCAAAACTCAACATGGATTACATACTTTATGCTCAAACATAGAAATTTACGGCAATTTCTTACATGCATGTGTTCTAAGACTTCAAATTTAACAAAACCAACTCAATTTCATCATAATCAATCTAACTCATGTTCTTGACCATCAATCAAACTTGAATTCACAATTTACAACATTAAACTCATGAATTCCCTTACCTAGGAGCTTAATCTTCCAAACTATAGCAAATTCTTGAGTTTAATCTTCAAATTACCCAACCTTAAGCCAAGATTACATAATTCTCTCTCTCTTTCTCTCTATAGCCGGCCCTCTCTCTTCTTTGAGTTCAAAAACAGCCAAATGAAGCTAAAGAGAGAATTGAGGGTATAGTGCTCTATTACAACCAATTCCACTAATTTCAATACAATAATAATAAAGTAATTGGGCACTAATTCATCAATTTATTCTGATCTGAATCAATTTCCAATTAAATTTCACCGTAGGCTCTAAAAATTATGCCAATCGCAATGGCATAGTCAATTTCGATTTCTGTGGCCGATAAGGCCTTCAATTTAATTTCCAAAGCAGACAATCAGACAGATATTCCTACGGTGAACAGATAAAAATTCAAAACCACACATTTTCACATAATGGCACACAAAATTGTATTAAACACATAATCACATTCATGTTAAGGACCAATTAACATATTATGGAATAGGGATATCACACCTCTGGCCCATTCATATTTTCGTTCCTGTCAGACTGGCCTTTGGCCCAATCATACTTTCACGTCAAACATTTGTCCACCATTCAAATTAACAAACTTATAAGACTTACATGGAAGTAGGCAATTGGACAAACAACATACATCTTTATTAAGATATTACTCAAAGTGATCGGTTGGTTAATTTGCCCTGGAACTTGACCCTATACATCACATAACACATATTGGTCACAAATGGTTCAATCTGTTCCTTAATTCACATATTCCTCTTTAGGCTTCATTCTTATTTCTTTAACTCAATTACAATGCTCAATGTATGCCTAAGAGTACTTAGAAGTGAAAGAGAATAGAAAATGAAACACAGAATGCCTTTTTTAAATTTTCAGAAATAGGGTCCCCGCTCGAGCGGACCCATGAGGTCTGCAAAAGTACTGGATGCATCAAATTTACGCTCGAGTTGAAGGTCTATCTACATAGCTCCTCGCTCAAGCGTGAACTTCCCCACTCGAGCGGACACATTGTCTGCAAAAATATACTAGGAGCACGAATTTCACGCTCGAGCGGAGGTTCTCCCGCTCGAGCGGACATCAAATTTTTTGGAAAATCCAGAACATGTTCTTGAGCTTCAACTTGATATTCAAAGGCTCTAAATGCATGATTTTGGCTCAAACTTCACATATACATGTATTAATATGGTACAAACACCAAATTACAACATTATAAAGCTCAATTTCACAATTTAGTCACATGCATGTCCCAATTCACATCAAATCCATTTCCAACATAACAAACTCATACATTCAAACTCATATTCTTATAAATTGTATATGCATGTGAGATATAACTCTCATTACCAACTCAAATGGTGCAAATGGTGATCACAAGCATGAACTCTACCCAAAATCTTAAATGGATCATACCTTTCATGCTTAATTATACAAATTCAAAGCAATTACACACATACATGCATCCATTGATCTCCAAATCACCAAAACCAACTCAATTTCATTTTAATTCTTGCTCTTGATTACCCAACTAGCTTGAATACACAAATCTACAAACATATACTCATGAATTCATGTTCACTTGCTTACCTAGAGGTTCAATTCTTCCAATCTATAGCAAATTCTTGAGTAATCTTCAAGATTTCCAAGCTTTTAAGATCAAACTTCAATTGTGAGCTCTCCCTCTCTCTAAGCCAACCCTCTCTCCTTTTCTTAGAGTTAAATCAGCCAAATGAATACCAAAAGGGAGAATTGGGTGTATAATGCCCTTAATAAGAAGCTCTTTTAGTCATATTATTTTAAGATTAAATGATTTGAGCACTAAGTCATTATTTTAATCAATTTAATCTGATCCGAATCAATTTCCAATTAAATTTCACCGTAGGTTCTAAAAATTATGCGAATCACAATGGTGTAATCGATTTTGGGTTTCGTGGCTGATAAGGCCTTCAATTCAATTTTCAAAGCAGATAATCAAACAGATATTTCTACGGTGAACAGATAGAAATTCAAAACCACATATTTTCACATAATGGCACACAAAATCATATCAAACACATAATCACATTCATAATAAGGACCAATTAACATAATACGGAACATGGTTATCACAAATCTGATGTTCGAACCACTAAACACCCACAATGTTTGGAACATCAGCACTCGATCGTTTGGAACATTAACAAACTGTCCAACTTTTGGAACATCAGCCATAAACAACATCAACAAACTGTCTAACGTTTGGAACATTAGCACTCGATCTGTCCAGGAACATTAGCACTCGATCGATGAGACCTCCGAGTAGAGGACCTTTGCCAATGACAGTGGTGGTGTTCGATCATTCTGCCAGAGACATAGTGTGCTCGGAGTGCAGTTTGATGTTGGAATCATACTCGATCGATGAGACCTCCGAGTGGAGGACCTTTGCCCCCGACGGTGGTGGTGTTCGATCATTCTGCCGGAGACACAGTGTGCTCGGAGTGCGACTTCTCACCGACGGAGGCCTCTTCACCGTCTTTTCGAAGCCTAACGGCGTCATCTCCAATAGTTCTGGGTGTGTTTCAGTGTTGAGGAAGAGGAGGATATAGAGAGATTAGGGTTGTGATGGCTGCCATTGTTGGCGAGATTGGGAGGGGTAAAAATGTAAATACCGTATATAATATACCAAAAACATATATCATTCCAAAAATAAAAAGGACTAAATGGTTTAAGAAAAAATACTCAGGACTAACTAGAGCAACATTTACCAAAATAGGATTTATGAAGTAAAAAATGATGTGAATCAAAATTTTTGAAAAATATATTATGTTAAAATATTTAAGTTTTTGTGATTTTTTTTTCCAAATTAAATGGAGATAAGTACAATTTACCATTTTTTTTTTAAATATTTGGTCAAAGTTTGGAGATATGTTGGGGTGGCATCTACCTAGTAAATGTTATCTTTAATTGGAAGGTAAAATCAAGGCGTTTCACCTTTTTTATTCAAAATTAGATAAATAGTGTAGGAATAAATTATATTCCTAATTAGTAAACTAGATTTTTTTTAAAAAAATATATAACTTTAATATAAACACTGAGTAAAAACAAAACACTAAATTCTTTTACTTGAATATGACACTTAAGAAAAACAAAATATTAAAATTAATTCAAATAGTGTTGTGAGTAAAATAAATATTAAAAAAAATCAATAATCATGCTTCTATAAAAATCTAATTAGTAATCTATGTTTTATTAGTAATTTGAAAATAAAATTTATCCAAAAAGTGTTAAAGAGCTGTAAAACCCGATCAGGTTACTTTCAAATATTTTATCAATTTTTTTTTTTTGGTTGTGGTTGTGGTTGCTGTCATTGAACACTAATTAATGTTATTCTCTCCATTTCAAAATATTAGTCTCTTATTTTATTTTTTATTATTTCAAAATATTAGTCTATTTTCAAAAATTAAAAACTAAATAATATGAATTTCTTATCTTGTTATTCTTTTAAATTTATTAATATATATAAAAATATATAATTATGACAATTGATATTTCAAAAAAAATAATATTATTCTAATTTTAAATCAAGGAATAATTTTTAAAAATTAATATTTTAAAAATGTAATAATCATACCAAAAAAAAAATTCTCAAAAGAAATTAATATTTTAAATGTGAGCACGATTATTATCTCTAAGACTCTAACCATAAAAATATATAATAAAAAAAATTAAAATAAAATACTTACATATTTACGTTACAAATCCACCTGTCAGTAAACCTGGCAAGACATTTGAGTAGGAATATACATAGGTTTCCACAGTTTCGACTGCCTATAAATATTGTTATTGATTCGTTCAGGATATTGCGACAATGACGCTATGCATATTGTGATTGATAAAGAAATAAAATTTATAATTTTATATTAAATGATTAAAAAATATGAAAACTATAGAGCTTTGCGATTAGCTGAGACATGGCTAGCAGGTGCCCCGCCACGAACCATAAATCACTTCCCTATTTGCTCCCAAATTGTGACCATGCAGAGCGGCGAAAGCAGCTGGAGAAGCAATGCAGACGGCGGTGATGACGGCGGCGTTGGTCGTCAGATGACTGTGGTAAGTATAAAAAATCCCCAATTTGATACCAATACATTTACGTATCGCATTTTCAAAAAATTGCCTACCGACTAGATCTGGATTCTCCTGATGCGTCCCTCATTTGAGAATTTCTTTATGCTGTTATGTCTATTGCCCATGAACACCAAACAGTGACTGGTATAAGATCTTGGCAGCAAGCAAAGGCTTGTTTTTGGGTTGCTTGTTGGCTCCTTTAACCTACTTTGTCTGTGACTGTCACGATCCAGACTCATCCCCAAACGTTCGGCATTGTAACCGGCCAGTAATTCGAGATTACCAAAGGCCTTCCTGTACATATCAAAAATAAACGGGGCTATCGGAAATAATATACAACGATAGCAATCGTCCAATGAGCTGTGCATCTATATGAACAAACATGTACATACATAAACGTTAATTTACCCAGATACATATACATATCTTATAACATCTTATGCAAAACACATACATGAAGGAACCGGGACCAACACTTGCTAACAGTCATCACGACCTAGCCTTAACCTGGAGGCACCAAAACCCAATAAGCTTCAAAATGGTGACTCGGCTAAAGACCCCTAATAGGCTTGTCCTTCAGAATGCTAACCTATACATATACATAAAAACAGTGAGTTAAAACCCAGTGAATAACAAATGCGTAAAGAATTTATAGATGAAGACATTAAAATCAATCAGTTACTGTAGCAAGTCCGTTTACATAGCAGTAGCATGTTCGTTAAATGCAAGCATAGCAATTATAAGGGCTACGTGTACATGTAGCGGTCTATAAATCATAGTTGGTACAAACGATTATATAAACCAATATCTTATCTACATAAAGCCATGGTATTATGGTATTATTACCCCCAGGCGAGGGCCACGTGAACATATTCCACGGTATTATTACCCCTGAGTAAGGGTCACATGAACATATATCACGGTATTGTGACCCCTGGATAAGGGCCACGTAAATGTAGAGCGCGGTATTGTTACCCCCGGGTATAGGCTACATGAACATAACCACGGTATTGTTACCCTCGGGTATGGGCCACGTGAGTATATTGCATGAAATCGGATACTCATTTATTCAGTAAATCATGTCACTGTAGAAACAATTCTTAACAATAACAATCACAGTCAGATATGCATTCATTCAGTAAATCATATCACTGCAGAAACAATTCTTAACAATAACAAATAACAGTCAGAAAGAATAACTCAAACATATCTTTACAACATTGTTACTCACAATTCGTTTCGTGGGGCACGTGGCTAGGGTGTGGTGTCTAACCTATATAAACACAGACAAGCACAATGGTTTAATATACAGTCTCACTGGTTCAATTACTCGTTACTAATCTTTCCGTTTCGTTCATTAATTTCCTTCATGTTTATAAGATGCGAATGCACATGGAAACCACATAAAAACCTCGCGAACAGAGGTCCAACAGTCCGAGACATAGCCAGAAAAACAGGTTGGATCTGCCCTATTGGCTGCATGTGCGGTGGCCTTGGTCGCACGAGCGGTGGTCAAGCATAAGGCAATTTTGGGCGATCAAGGCTTGGCCGCTCGAGCGGTCTGGGTAAAAAAACTATTCAAAAATGGTTCATTCACTTGGAACTCCTTCTTTTCTAAATCCAAACTCCATTCCATACCTTTCAAAGCCCAAAACTCATGAAAATATGTTGACGTACAAATCATTAACTTTAAATAAAGCTCATAACTTCTTAACAAACCCAATTTCCACTTAAAAGATCAAAACATTTAACTTAAGGTGTAAAATCATAGAATAAACATATTTGAGTTCCAAGCTTCAAAATCTATGGGAAAATTCCTTAAGAATCTTGCAAGCAAACAAGTTATAAACATGAATTTCATGATATAATGCCATATATGTAAAGATTCAACATCTTTTTGACTTATAAAACACCATACATGCAAGTGATCATATGTAGCCATGAATCACACTCTTTTACACTTAATCTTCAAGGTTTAAGAGATTAAACCTTACCTAGAGCCTTCATAGACACTTGATTTTGCATAATCTTGACAAATTCAAGCCAAACCTTGAGTTTTTTCTTTGATTCCTACACTTTCCTTCTTCTCTTTGAACTCTCTAGGGCTCTGTCTCTCTCTGTCTCTCTCTTCTTTTCTCAGATTTTTTGGTTGCACTCAAAATGAGCTCATATAAAGCTTATATCACATACATATCTTACCTTAATAATGAGAGCCAAACACACCCTTACGAATCAGACAAAATCAATTTTTAATTAAACTTTCCAAATGGCTCTAAAAATTCCCATTAGCATATCCATGTACTCAATTCTGGTTTCTGAACCCATTCAGGCTGTCAATTTCAGTGTTAAAGTCGTAACCCTAACAGATGCTTTTCCAATTCAACAGAGACTTTCGAATTAGATCACATTAACTCATAAGAAAATAAATGTAATTTTGCCACGTATTTTGGGGCTGTTACAGTGACCCTGTAACCAAACAATGGGTTTCTTTACCCCAAGTCCTTTTTTGTACTGACAACCACCCTGTATTTATCGGTAAGGGCTTGATTGCTCTTGCTAATGAGGATTATGTGGTCACTAGCTACAAGGTGATTCGTGTTAACTGGTTCCCTCAAGAGTCTACTTATCTCTATTTTCAAACCTCATCTTTGAAGTATAGTGAATGGAATGACTTTAAGGTGTCTTGCCCTCAACCGGTTAAGTTGTTCAAACGTGGCAGCCCTTTCCTTTTTAATGGGGCAATGCATTGGTTTACTTACAGAAATCAAGTTGTAGCCTTTGATCCAAACAACGTTGAGGAATGTAAAGTAATCAATTTGCCCAATTATAGAGACCTTGAAAGTGAAATTCAGTATGATAGATCTTACCGTTTGTGTGAGGAGTGCCAAGGGATGCTTAGGTATTTTGAGGCATCTCCAGATATCACGAAGGATTTCTATTTTAGTATGTGGAATATGAGAGATTATGGAAGGGGGGAGTGGAGTTTAGTGCATTGAGCTACATATCGTGAAATTTGGTCGGATGATCCTCATATAAGTAGCTATTTATTACATGTTTGTTTCATTTCGTTAGCGTACCATCCATTTAATTTGGATATTTTGTATTTAAGATATGAAGAGAGATCATGTATTGTCACTTATGACATTAAAACAAAATGGTTGGAAGTTTCTTGTAATCCAGTTGGCATTGTCGAAGACCTTTCTTGGTGCGTGGTGATTTCATTTGTGCTCCCAATTTGGTGGACACCACTTCCTGAACTTACTATCAGGGGCATGAAGCGTTCATGGCCTAGTAATGGTGTTGACATTTGTATATGTTGACTTGAGCGGCAGAACGATCCTGTATTGTCACATAGTAATCCAGTGGGCATTGTAGAAGACATTTCTTGGCGCGTGGAATGCCATTTGTGCTCGTTTACTTGATCGGCAATGTTCTCAACCCTCTTAGATGGTGCTTAAGTTTTTTTAAATTATGTATCTTTTTATTTATTTCTTTTTTCATGTTATTAAAACTGTACCGCTTATAAACTGTTGTTACAACTGTTTTATTAGTTACTCTCTATAAACTTCCTCTGTCGATGACAAGTTACTTGAGACTTTGTATGTTATGACAAGAATATTTATATTGGGTGGTACATTCATCTTAAGGAAATACATGAATATATTTAATTGGTTGCATAAAAATATAAAATCCTTTCTAGAGGAATGCTTTGTTACATGGACTCTTATATTTTCCCTAAAGAATCTGTGTCCACCGGATATTACAAAAATAAGGGTGTGAAATATATGTCCAACAGTCGTACCCAATTTAGACACTTGGATCCTCCAACTTTTACAATGTTTGAAGAATAAGAAACTCACATTTGCTAGATTGAAACATTTATAACCTCCAACGTAGATGAGAGATAAAAAATTTCATATTTTTTGTAAGTCTTATTTAATTTCATACATATTTCTACATAATTCATAATATCTTATCTAAGAATATTGTATAATGTTTAATATATATATGCCCGTAACGAGTTGTTGTACTTATATCTTGTTTTGGATATATATCCAAATATCATAAAATTTTAGTTTATAAAGGTCTAACACTTGGACATACTCGTGCCCAATATTTGTACTATGTAACATAGGAGGTGTCCGATTCATGTAACTAGAGTTTCTATGTAGTTCTATATACACTTGTGCCCAATACTTGTACTATGTAACACAGGAGATGTGTGATTTCTATAACTAGAGTTTTTGTGTAATTCTATATAAAGGACAGGGCAAGATGATTATTAAATCAAGTAAAAGGAAAGAGATTAATAAAATAGAAATATTCTGATTGTGTTTTAAATACATATTGAAGGAGCTTTGTGCGGCTCCTGTAGTCGTATATGTCCTCGTATAGACACACCTGCTAGTACAATTTTTTATATTATGCTTCTATTGCCCCCAACAAATTTGCTATCAAAGCCAAAGTGAGTCTTTTAAATTTTTTCATTATACAAAATTGAAGATAAATCTTGGTAGCAAGAAATTGCTAACCAAGGTTTGAAGATGAAAAGCCAGAATGGTGAGAAGCAAATCAAGAAGCTAGCAAGCGTTTTACCAAAGCTAAACAATGAAAGTGTGTATATCAAAGGATACCTAGACTATGGAAAAGTAGGCGTGTGCATGGTTATCAAAATCGCTATCTGGATCATAGGATCGTGCGATCCTACGATCACAAATTGTCAAAACGATCCAAATAGCTGTAGGATCAATGTCATAATAGGATAGTATGGGATCGTGTAGGATCGTAAATAGGATCGCTGAATTTGTGATTTTTTACCTTATTTTTAATATGTATCATCCTAATTTGTATTTTTACCTTATTTTAAAAGTAAAATCTTACGATACTTGATCCGATCCATGAGACCCTCTCATTGATCCTATGTAAAATCCTTATTTTAACAACCTTGGGTGCATGTTTTCCATGATTGAATAATTGGTTATCTTTAGAAGATGACAAAAGGAGCAACAACTGAAAAAATGAAAGAGGGTTTATCAAAGGATACCCTAGAAAATGATTTGTCATCAACAAAAGATGGCAAAAATACAAAAATTAGTAGTAGCTCAAAAAAATGATAGATGTGAAAGGACACCTACCTAGGTGTTGAAACAAAGAATGGGTTCCAACTACCCATCAAATAGAAAGGGCAATATGCCTTGGAAAGAAGTTTTTCATGATAATGAAAATAGATGAAAGAGCACATACAAGTTTTAGAAAATGGGGGTTGACCAATTTGCGACAAAAAAGATGATTCAACAAAAAAAAAAAAAAAAAAAATGAATTGCTCAAAGGAAAGCATGAAAAGCTGGAACATCAAATACAAAATAGTTCTAGGCATGTTTTAAGAAAATTGTGAATTAAGGAGGGGTGCCGGATAAAGTAATCTACAATTTTCTAGAATATTTATGTTGGGTGGTACATCCATGTTTAAGAAAATACAAGAGTATATTTAATAGTTTACATGGGAATATACAATGGTTTCTAGAGGTGTGCGATTCATGTAACTATAGTTTCTATGCAGTCCTATACAAAGGACATGGTAGGATGATTATTGTAGGTGTAGTAAAAGGAAGGAGATTAATAAAATGGAAATATTCTGATTGTGTTCTAAATACATATTGAAGGAGCTTTGTAAGGTTCCAATAACCATATATCTCCATGCATAGACACAACCATTAGTACAATTTTTTATGTTATGCTTCCACTACCCTCAACATCACTTTGCTATTTGAAGTACCTATTGTTAAGCCATTTAATTTACTTCACATCAAATATACCCCTATTGTTTTGATGTCTTATACTTCTATACAATAAATTTTTACTACATAACTGATAAGACAACCACAACAGCTTCAGGTTCAGCTTTAGCTTTAGGTTTAGCTTCAGCTGCAACTACTCCAGCTCCAGCTGTCCATTCTCCGTCAGTTACATCAAAAGCATTGTATAGTCAGTTAGGAATTGGTTAAGTAGTTACATTGAATTAGTTACAAGCTTAGCTTAGCATTGTATATATGATACAGTTGTGTAAGTCATAATTCATTCAATGAGAAATAATAGCCTTTTCTTCATGGTATCAGAGCAAGCATAGCTCTCACGAGCACTTTTGAGTTCCTGATATCAATTCTTCTACAGTTCTGCAAAGCTCTTCAAGAAGCTTCAAAACTCTTCAATGACTTCTTCCATATCTTCAATGACTACCTCAAGCACTCTTCTTCCGAACCTCAGTCTTCTCATCTCAAATCTTAATTCCTTTATAACTGTCAAGCTAGATTCACCAAACTTTATCATTTGGAGAAGTCAAGTTCTCAATATTCAGCGTGCTATAAATCTGCTAGGGTTTGTTGATGGTTCTTCTCATTCACTACCATTAACAATAACAAATGTCGATGGAACCGAAACAATCAATCTAGATTATGCATAGTGGAAACAGATCGATGCACATCTCTTGAGTTGTATTACAGCTACACTTACACCTCTGAGTTTTTCTCTGTTTTGCATCTTCAACAGAGTGCTGAGGTTTGGAATGTTATCTATAAAAGGTTCACTACTGTGTCTCATAGTCATATTCATCAAATGAAGAATCATTTGAATAATATGACTAAAAGCTCTCAGACAATTAAAGAATACTTGACTCAGATCAAAGACCTGTCAGATCAACTTGTACTTGCTTCTTCTTCTATAGATGAAGAAGATCTAGTTTTTCTCAACTTGAATGGTTTACCGGATGAATTTGATGCTTTAAAGATTACAATTCGAGCAAGATCAGAAGTTATTTCTATGGAGGAACTTTCATCTCTTTTCTGTTCAGAGTCTCTTCATATTGATTCAAAAACTAAGAAGATTCAGGCACACGAATCTCCTAATTGCATATGCTACTACTCGTGGCTCTTTTGGCAGTTCTGGATCTAATATGTCTTCTCGAGGATGGTCTTCATTCAGAGGTAATAGAGGTAGTTCTAGATATGGCTACAGAGGTCGATACTCTCTTGGAGGAAGAGGTAGACAATTTTCAGGAGGCCAACACAATAACAACTTGATTTGTCAGATTTTTGGTAAGACTAATCACTCAGCCTTGGATTGTTGGCACATATTAGATGCTACTTATTTTCCAACTCAGCCATAGTCACAGCAATCTGCCTCTCAATCTTATCAATCTTCACAATCATCAACTGGACTGTCTACCTCTCGCGCTTATGTGGCCTCTGCTCTATCTCAGTAGGACTTTTTCCCATGGTATCTTGATTCGGTTGCATCTGATCATATGACTAATGATCTGTCAAATTTGAGTCTTCATCAACCTTACCAAGGTTCTGATCATATCACTGTTGGTAATGGTCATTCTATCCCTATTCTTCACGCTGGTAAGGGTCTTTTGCCCACTCCATATCATACTTTCAAACTCAATAAAGTTTTGCACACTCTTATTGCTTCTAATCTTGTGTTTGTGCACAAACTCACTAAAGATAATAATTGTACAATTACTTTTGATGATTCTTCCTTCATTGTTCAGGACAAGCACACGAAGGGAATTATACACAAGGGATTTAATTCCTATGGTTTATATCATTTTCATGCATCCATGCCTGCCTCTTCTTCATCTGCTGTTGCTGTTTTCCTTTCTTCTTTTATTTCTTATCATGCTTTCTTTAGTTCCACTACTAATCCTGTGCTTGAAACTGTTTGGCACCAGAGGTTGGGTCATCCGTCATCTCTCAAGTTCAATAAACTAAAGCCTTCTCTCTCTGTTGCTTGTAATAAAGCCAAGAATAATGATTCCACTTGTGTTCACTGCTGTATGGCC
The DNA here is from genome assembly GCA_025200525.1 of Camellia lanceoleosa. Classification (NCBI taxonomy): domain Eukaryota; kingdom Viridiplantae; phylum Streptophyta; class Magnoliopsida; order Ericales; family Theaceae; genus Camellia; species Camellia lanceoleosa. The sequence goes on from CM045758.1 coordinate 214,112,988, forward strand.
AAAAGTCATAGATTACTTTTTAACCTGTCTAACTCTACTGTTAATAAACCTTTTCCACTAGTTCACAGTGATGTTTGGGGACCATTTTTACCATCTATTTCTGGTTATAAGTACTATGTACTCTTTGTTGATGAATATAGCAAGTTTACTTGGCTTTTTCCATTATGTTACAAAAGTGAGGTCTTTGCTAAATTTGTGGAATTCACAACTTATGTTGCGAATCAATTTTCCACTCACCTACAAATTTTCTGCACTGATGGTAGCACTGAGTTTGTAAATTCGTCTACGACTCAATTTTTCCACACTCATGGCATTCTCCATCAGATTTCTTGTCCACATACACCTCCTCAAAATGGAGTCTTTGAAAGGAAGCATAGACATATTATTGAGACTGCCATTGCCTTGCTTCATCACTCTTCTCTTCCCATGAAGTATTGGTTTAATGCCATTTCTACAGCTATCTTTTTTGATTAATCGTTTGCCTAGTTCTAAAACTCCTCATTCTTCTCCTTATGAATTGTTATTTCATAAATCTCCAGATTACTCTTTTATGCGTGTGTTTGGCTGCCAATGTTTTCCTTGGCTCAAGCCTAACACATCTCATAAACTTCAAACTAAATCTACCTTGCGTGTATTTCTTGGTTGTCATCATTCTTACAAAGGCTATAGGTGCCTAGATCCTTCCTCTAGGAAGGTGTATTTGTCTCACCATGTCATCTTCAATGAGCAGATTTTTCCATTTGGTACCACCTCTGCCAAAGCTTCTGCTGCTCCCATTTCTCAGATTTTGTCTCAGCTTCAGTCCTTTTTCTAGTCTCCTTCTTTAGACCTTCAGTCTTTGTCTAATCCTAAGTCTGTTTCTCCATCTGTGCCTGTTGTGCCTGTTCTCTCTTCTTCTGTACCTCTGCAGGTTGCACTGTCTCAGCCTGCTTTGAATTCTTTCTCTGCTCGGCCTAGACCACCTTCTGCTCATCCTTCTTAGTCTACTACCCTTATTGATCAGTCTCTTTCTGCTGGTGTCCAGTATCATTCTTCTATTCCCATTTCTTCTATTTCTATTGATCTTACTCTTCCTCCCCCTACCACTAACACTCATCCAATGCTTACTCGATTCAAAGCTTCTTCTCAAGCTTTATTAGCCTCTTCTTCTGCTCCTTCTTCTTCTTTCTGTCTTGATACTGAGCCATTGACCTAACAGCAAGCTTTTCAATCCCCAGTCTGGCATAATGTAATGTTGGAGGAATATAATTGTCAAGACCTAAACCCGCCCCTATAGGTTTAGCGTCATGATCGGCTAGTAATCATAGATTACCTACGGCCTCTTGTACAAATGAACCTCTTAATATGAAGTACAGGGCTTAGCGGAAATTTGAAACAATGTAGAAATTATCCATTGAGCTGTACATGTATAAGGAGAACTAATATAATAAGCAAAGTTTTGATTTAAAAGTACATTTATCACAATTGTACAAAATTCATGTCTTGCAAATATACAACCCCAACTATAAACAAATACAAAACCATTGAAATACACAAAAGGGGGTTCAACTAGCATAGCTCCTCCTGAGCCTGATCACTTCACTTAGAAGCTCCTTAAAAGGGCTGACCCGGGTAGACTTGAGACTTTCTAACTTTGATGTTCAGCTTGCCCACCTACATATATATATATATATATATATAAATAAATAGTGAGCTAGAGCCCAATGAGTAATAATAGAATAAAGAGGTTATATGAATGAAGCTTGATAACATACTCATCAAAATTCTTGTTTCAAATCTTTATATCCAATAAATTTCATAATCGACGTCATTCAATATCAAAATATGTGGCACACCCATGAACAATAATATTCCAATCATAGTGGAGCAAAACCAATGGATCACGAAGGGTTAAGCCAATGGACCACGAAGGGCCAAACCAATGGACCATAAAGGGTCAAACCAATGGACCAGGAAAGGTCAAACACTAGAGATCTCTATGTAATCCAATAGCCTTGGTATTGTTACCTCCAGGCAAGGGCCTACATCCAATGGCCGTGGTATTGTTACCCGCAGGCAAGGGCCTACATCCAATGGCCGTAGTATTGTTACCTCTAGGCAAGGGCTTACAACCAATAGCCGTGGTATTGTTACCCCCAGGAATGGGCCTACGTTCAATGGATGCCACAAATACATTTCCAAAATGAACTTCATTCATCATTACAAAATAACTTTTCTATAAACCATTCAATCAGTCACATATTGATTCCAAAGCAATAACAATTTCGAAAATAATATTACTTAAACATATCTTTATAAAGTTACTACTCACAGTGGTTTGAGTTGTCACTAAGCCTCGGACGTCCACCTAAACAAAACATATAACAGAAGCACAGTTGAAACACCAATTCATTTTAATTCAATTCTACTCATGTGTTTCTAACTCATTTTATGATTATATGAGTCCAAATGGTGCCTAAGAATACTTGGAAAAAAAATGAAAGATTAAGCATGCATGTGCATAATTCAACTCAAATTCATCATATCTATGATAATTCATGCTCAATCTACTCAAATTCAAACAAATGATCCGCTAACTCCATGAACTTAGTTTCTACATGACTTGATTCCAAGAATTGGCTTGAGTTTCATACCTAATGTGTGAGTTCAAGTGTTGGACTAGCTCAATTCACCAAAACTCTAGCAATTCACTTCAATCTCCTCTTTTTCTCTCTAAATGTTGAACTCTCCTTCATTCTTTCTCAATTCTCAGCTAAGTGTGTGTATATGTGAGCTCATAAGCTTATTTAGAGCTATTTATATGGTGTGATTAAGTTAGTCTAATCACATATGATTAAGGTTAACTAGTTAGGCTTAATTCTAGTTAATTCAATCAGTTTATTCTAATTATTTTGATCCAATCAATTTTCAATTAAAGTTACCATAAAATTCTAAATATTCTAATTAGCCTATTGGGCTAGTCAATTCAGTTTCTGAAGTCATATAAGTTCTCAATTTCTATATCTAAGTTGTCAATTCAAATAGATATTCCATGTAATGACAGATAATCACAAAATTAAGCATGTAATCGCAGAAATAAACACACAATCATGCAATTAGACTTAGTAAAATATCATTATACACTAGTTCGGAGGTTGGGATCGTCACAATAATGCTCTTCTAGCCCGGGGTACTTGGTCTTTGGTTCTTCTACTCTCTTCAAAATCTGTCATAGGCTGCAAATGGGTTTTTTTACATTAAGTGCAATTTTGATGGATCTATTGCTCGTTATACGGCTCGTTTGGTTGCCAAGGGGTTTCTCCAACAAGAGGGTATTGACTATACTAAAACTTTTATCCCTGTCACCAAACAACCTACCATTCGCAATTTATTATGTGTTGCCTTGCATTACAATTGGCCTCTCAAGCAATTAGACATCAGTAATGCTTTTCTTCATAGAACCTTGGAGGAGGACGTTTACATGACTCAGCCACCTGGTTTTCCTTGTGCTTCTCATCTATATCATGTTTGTCTCTTAAAAAAGGCTATCTACGGTTTAAAACAAGCTCCTAGAGCCTGGTGGTACTCTACATTCTCCACCTTTCTTTTATCTCAAGGTTTCCTTAACAGTCACTGTGATAATTCCTTATTCATTTAAGGACAGCTTCCACAATCACTATTCTCCTAGTCTATGTTGATGATATCCTGGTAACATGTAGTAGTTCTTCTCACATTGACTCTCTTATTGCTCACATGCATACTGCTTTTGCCATGAAAGAGTTGGGGAACATTTCCTATTTTTTGGGGGTCTCCATTAAGGCTTGTGATGATTCTTATTTTCTGTCTCAACATAAATATGCCTCTGATATTCTTCTTAAGGTTGGGATGGCTAATTACAAGCCTTGCAGTTTCCCAATTTTTGTTAAGCCTTCTCTCTCTCTCTCTCTCTCTCTCTCTCCAGATTTTCATCTTCTCTTTGGTCAACCTGAACTTTACCGCAATATAGTCGGGGCACTCCAATACCTCACTATCACCAAGCCTGATTTGTCTCTTTCAATTAACCAAACTTGTCAACATATGCATACTCCAACTGTTGGGCATTTTGCTTCAGTCAAGAGATTGCTCTAATTTGTTCAAGGGACTTTAACTCATGGTCTCACATTCAATCCTAGTTTATTCGATTTACAGGCTTTCTCTAACTCTAACTGGGTTGGTGATGTTCTCGATCGCCGCAGCACTTCTAGCTATTGTGTGTATCTTGGTTCGAATCTTATTTCTTGGTCAGCTAAAAAATAACCCACAGTGTCTCGTTTCTCCATAGAGGTAGAATACTGGTCTTTAGCGCATACTACTGCTGAACTCACCTAGTTGCAAATGTTGCTTAGTGAGTTTCACCTTCCTTTCTCCATTGCTCATATTTTATAGTGTGATAACCTCTTGATTATTGCCTTAGCCTCTAATCCTGTGTTTCATACTCATTCAAAACATATAGAAGTGGATTGTCACTTCATTCGCGAAAAGGTTGCACGCAAATAGATCTTACTCTGCTCTGTTCCTTCTTTGGACCAAATTGCTGATATCTTTACAAAGCCTCTCTCTATGTCTCGGTTCCAATACCTTCAAGCCAAGCTTCTGGTCTCTCCCTCTCCCATCAGCTTGCAAGAGGGTGATAAGACAACCACAACAATTTCAGGTTCAACTTTAGCCTTAGGTTTAACTTCAGCTTCAGGTTCAGCTGCAATTGCTCCAACTCCAGCTATCCATTCTCCGTCAATTACATCAAGAGCATTGTATAGTCAGATAGGAATTGGTTAAGTAGTTATATTGAATTAGTTACAAGCTTAGCTTAGCATTGTATATATAATACAGTTGTGTAAGTCATAATTCATTCAATGAGAAATAATATCCTTTTCTTCAATGACAACATAATGCCATCTTTGTATAAAGGGTAAAACAATGGACGCATGCCCAATATAGAAACAAATACATGTTAGCAAAATGTTTTTATTTTCTTCAACTTTAGAGCCTCAAATTTGGGGTTTTAGGATCACATTTTGTGTGATTTATGGTTTTTTGAACATTTTCAGTAAGAGTTTTAGAATTTATGATTTAGGCATAGGTTTTAGAGGTTTCATATTTGTGATTTACGGCTTGGGGAATTCACATAGTAAAAATTTAATAGAAACTTTTTAGGATTGTTATTATGTTCATAATTCATATTTTTTTAGTTACTTTTCTAAAAAAAAGAAGTTGATTATTATTATCATTTTTGTATTACAAAGTGTTAGAAATCTTTGAGTCAAAGTTTTAGAACTTTTCTGATTTTTTAAGGGCTTTATGGCATTTAGGGTTTGAGTGTTCCTCTTATGATGTATGGGAAAACCATAAGAAACAAAAATATGTCAAAATTCCTTGTTTAAGTTTGGGGAAAGAGGTTTGTTATTAGATTTCTAGAATTGTAATTGCATTAAATGACTTTCCCAATCGATAATTTACATTAATTGTTCTTTTCCAAAAAATAAAAGATCTAATTAATTCCTCCACAACAATGCACCAACTTACATATATGGGATATGGAATATGATAAATAATTTTTAAAAAAAGAACTACACCTTGTTTAGTCCCTATTTGGGTGGAACCTAACCTTTGGCATACCTTCCACAAAGTAGTTGTTCTTAGGTTTGAACCCTCATCCTCAAGATTAGTAGGTCAAATTTTAAATAATGAACCGGTGGTTAAATGAAAAGTACTACACTTATCTTAAGGGACTAATGCATTTTCCTACTTAAAACACTGCCAAGAAATGAGAGATTGGAATATGTTAGTCCTACTCTTGTGCTACTTACCCACAACTAATGTAGTGATACCAGTTATGACCCATGTTGTAAGGCATATGAAGGTGCCACCATTATTTTTTATCTTTACATTAGCTGTGGATCTCTATCATCTCATTCACTTTATTTTCTCTAGCTTAATTTCATCACCATCATTATCTATTTGGTATATAGCAATATGGACTACAATTTCATCACTGTACGGGAAAGAAATACACATTCTCGTATAATCTTGTTGATCAAGTCCGCGCTCCTCCGTACGACGTTGCTTTATCACCTAAAAACACAAACGTGAGCTAACCGGCGGGTGTGTGCCGGAAACCTCTCCGATGCCTAAGTCAGTAAGCTTGACAAATAGACAAGAGCTCTGTGTATTCAGAAAACAAAGTTGTGTTACCTCCCCAAAGGTGATATAGGTGAGCTTTTATAGGTTTCGTGTGGCACAATCCTAGTAGGACTCTTACTCCTCCATATAGAGTCCTCCTAGGATTCACATTCCTGAAAGATAATGCTTCTCTCAACACCCCCCTCACTGCTTAAACCAAGTGAGATGGTTTCACCATGGCCGAACTTCCATACGGCCGACCTAACTCTTACTTCGGCTATTACCTTAACTTCTCTTACCTCGGCTTTCATATGTTGAGACCGAGCTATCCATAAGAGAGTTAAGCCGAAGTAACTCTGACCAAGTACTTAAGAAAACTCAGCATACCTCGGTTTCATGTACTGCGACCGAACTAACTCCAGGGACCGACCATTCGTAGCACTTCTCGACCGAACTAGAGTATAAGGCTCTGGACCGAACTAATTTCAAAGCCTTTTTACGAACCGGAGTACCTTCACGGCCATTTTACTCAGCCCTTCGCAGTGTGGCCCAAAACGGCCCATTACTTAGCTTGGCCCAATTTATTCATATAAATTACCCTCTCAATTGCCCCTTAATTCCATCTGCAAAGCATGATAGGGATTATCCGTCTATCAGCCGAGCTACAGTTTTAACCTTTCCAGCCGAACTCACTTTACCCATTAGCTTTTCCAGCCGAGCGTAAACTCTGTTAGCTATTCCGGCCGAGCTACAACCCTTTAGCCTTCCCGACGGAGCTATATACTTCTTAGCCGAGCTAGGCATGTCTGGTCAAAACGTCTCTTCATTTACAGAAACTGAAACGCTTCCCTTTCTAGTGACACGTGGCAGGCTCTGATTGGTCCTCCACAGCTGTCACGCCGCTCTCGTACTCCGAAAAATTTGAACAGTTCTTGCCATAGGGCTTTTCACCAAAACAAAAAAACCCTTTCGTTTCTCAAATTACTTACCAAACTATTCACTTCCTTTTCTCTATCTTGTTCTTGAGCTATTCTTCAACCTCTGAGCTCGTGTTCGTCATTGCTATTGCTATTTTTACTTCTAGTTCTTGCCTCTTCGTCTGGTAAGTATTGCTCATCTATCTTGCCTGCCTTGTTTTTGTACTCTGTTGTGCGTGTTTTCACAAAACATATCTTTTCCATTTTGCTTTATTTCTTCTGAAAACACCATGTTAGAACCTCTGGTATTCATGAAATAATCTGTAGAACACTCTCTTTGATCCAAAATCACACACAACCGAACTAGCAAACTGTTTGTAGCTTTAGTGCTAGCGTGACTAGTTTACACAATCGAACTACTAGTATTAGTAGTTTTAACGAATCAGACCATCTTGTGGTTGCCTTTAACCGAGATAAAACCTTAGCTTTCGACCGGGCTAGGTTTTTGGGGCTAAGCTAGCTTCTTAGTTGGGAACCGAACTAAGAAAGCTGCCCCTAGAAGGCTCAACCGAGATAACTAAACCATTAGTGCCAACCGATATAACCAACTGCTTGCTCAATCCGAGCTACCTAGCACCCTTTTAAAACCGAGATAGAACCTGTAGCATCTTATGCAGCCGAAGTAGGAATTTTATCTTTGCTATCTTTTTGTAGCACGGTCCAATGATCTGTGCTTAACCCTTTTGTTTTCCACTTTGCAGACTTTAGGTTGCCCAGGCCATCCTCTTGAGCGCTCGACCGAGCTTCTGAGCACAACTTCTCAGCCGAACTAATTTATTTATAATTTATACAATAAATAGGGAAGTACAGATTTTTAGTAAAAACTCCAGGAGGCCTTGCCGAATTTCGAAAGGATTATAAGACACCAGACGACGTGCACCTTACCCTAGCCAAACCAAATACCATTCCATGGGGGAATGAAGGCTTTGTTCCTTTTACCCTCCTGTCAATAATAGAAACCGGACTAAGATTTCCAGTCCAACCTCTAATTTGTGAATTCCTTAGACAAACCAGAATATGCCTAACCCAACTATCCACTAATTCATACCGAATAATAATGGGAATAGCCGAGCTAAACCGCCAAGCCGGTCTCAACCTCGGTCTAGTCGAAATATTCCACCAATACTCCATTGGGTCCAAGGATGACAGTTGGGTCTATTACCTTAGGATACGCCGACATAGAGAAAAAATAATAAAAGACACGCCGGATAAAGACTTGAACGATGACGACTTCTTCTGGGTATCTGGGAATTTTGAAGACCACCAAGCCCAGATCCCAGGCCGAAGTATAAACTGGAATAAAGGAATCCCCGGTATATCTTACTTCGATTTCTTCTCATGCTTCTTTTTGTATTTTGGCTACTTGTCCCTGAACCGAACTAACCGTTTGTTTTCATTATGCAGACTCAGCCCATCTTCATTCACTCTATCTTGCATTCTCCATTTCACTATATGCAATACGGTAATAATAAACATAGGAAAATTGCTTACTTATGCACATTAGCACATATATTCGTATCATGACCACACACACTTTCTTATGCTCATGCAATGCCCTAATTACTTTTCTAGGACATCCTATAGCTCATTTGGACATGTGTGTGCAGTATAACTCGTGATCTGATACCACTCTGTCAGGACCCAAACCCGCCCCTAAGGGTTTAGCATCGTAACCGGCCAGTAATTCGTGATTACCGAAGGCCTGAATGACAGTAAAAACAATAATACAATTTGAAAGGGACTGGCGGAAACTAAACAGTAATAACAAGGTGTCCAATGAGCTGTGAAAATCTGAATAGGAAAACTTTTATGGACTAATCCACATTCATAACCATAGACATATATACATATCAGATACACATAACATACAAGTTAGGGATTCAATCCCTTCACCATAACTGTACAACCAAGTCTTAAACAGTCGATACATAACATAGACAAAAAGGTGAATCTAAAACACCCCAAAAACAGCCTTGGCTTGAGCAGACTCGGAACCTCGAAATGAGGCACAATGGTTGGCTGGACAAAACATGAGCTTAACTCGAAGCTTCTAGCTTTGGTCCGGTGCCTGGCCACCTACATATAAATATAAATAGTGAGCTAAAGCCCAGTGAATAACAAATGTGTAAAGGGGTCAAGAATGAATGTCCTTTTAGTAATTAAAACAGTCACTTGCATCAGCAGATCAGTTATTCAATCAGTGATTCATATTTCATGCTATATCAGTCATTTAGAAATCATAACAGTCATACGTGGTACATCCAATAGCGGAACAGTGCAGTAGGTCTTAATAGACCGAACAGTCAGTTGATGGCCATCAAAACAATAAACAGTATTGGTTCCCAACATTGGAACTAACAGAGATCTCTGTAACAGTAACAGTAACAGTAACAGTCAATTGCTATGGATGCCACGGATACAGTTCATAAAATAGAATAAACATTCATTCAGTAAACAATGTTGTAGACGTCCCCGAACGCCCCGGGAGGGTTAAGTCCCGTTCCGTTCATATTGGGGTCACTACAGTTCAAGGGCTCAAATGTCACGGTTCTTAATCTTGAACCAAAGAGTCCAAATCCGGCAAATCGTTTTTGAGAAAACAGATTTTTTGAAAGAAGTGCCAAACATGGACTGCTTTGCCAGATACAGAGTCGCCACCTAAATATTTTATAAATGGGAAATTTAGGAAACCCTGACTCGGTCAGGCTCGGCTATTCTAAACATGGCATATGAAATGCTACAACTAACACGTATTCAATTTGGAATTGAAATACAAATGCAGTTTGTATGATGTGCCGAGCCCGGTGCGTGCAAAACAGATGAATGATGCAAACATGCTGTCATACTGTTATGCTAATTTAAATATGCCCTATATCTAACCATCGTAAGCAGGTAAATAAAAGAGAAGAAAGACGTGGGGTTGGAAGACATACATCACACTCACCCACACTTATTACAATTTTGCCCTCGCGCAGAGGGTCCGAATAAATAATACAGTCCCGAATAAAAGAATAATACAGATTTCTAATTAATTAACAAATTAACTAAGAAAAACTGTAAACTGGCATGCAAGCCAGGGACTGCCTCGATTCTGATGAATGATGCATGTTGGGCTGCCTTGGCGCGGAAATTCACTGGGATGCCCCAATTAGCCTCTGTTTGCAATGTTTCTCAAAATGCGTGCGGACTCAGAAAAGCCGATTCTTCATTTTCTTTGCAACAGAGCGAGAAAAGGGCATAGCAGTGTATTTCACAAATATATGCATGCCTCGATCCTCGTGCCACCAATCACGCATATCGATGCATGATGACCGAGGAATTGGATTGCATAACTCAATATAGGATGAATGCACATGAATGCTACAACAAAACCTAACTCCATCATGGGTAATCCGGAGTGTCGGTGACTTGGGAATTGAGACCCGTTCCGTCACTTGGAGTACGAAACGTGCCTCGTTTCCCGTGCCCGGGCTAATTCCTATCTCGAACACAATGCAATATGCATGATATGCATGAAATGCAACTAAGATACAATCCTAACATACACAATGTTATGAAAATGAGATGCCTTGAAATGCGTGCACACGGGCACGCGAACCGAGGCGATGATCCTAAGGCATGAAATGGCGCACGCAATGTAATTGGACTTACACTAACATGAGTGGACCTCAGCCGCACTCACATAAGAGGTCGTCGGATAAAAGATGAAGTGCCTCGAAATGCGTGCACACGGGCACGCGAACTGAGGCAATGGCATACACAATGCAATGATGCTAAAATGAGATGTCTCGAAATGCGTGCACACGGGCACGCAAACCGAGGTGATGGTATACACGATGTGATGAGACTAAAATGAGACGTCTCGAAATGCGTGCACACGGGCACGCGAACCGAGGTGATGGCATGAACAGTGCAATATGGACTTACACTAACATGAGAGAGCCTCAGCCACACTCACATAAGAAGCCGATGGATGAAAATGAAGTGCCTAGAAATGCGTGTCCGCGGGCACGCAAACCGAGGCGATGGCATACGGAATGCAATGAGACTAAAATGACATACAGAATGCAAAATGGACTTACACTAACATGAGAGAGCCTCAGCCACACTCACATAAGAGGCCGGGAGATGAAAATGAAGTGCCTCGAAATGCGTGCACACAGGCACGCAAATCGAGGCAATGGTACTAAAGCATAAAATGGCACTCCAAATGCAAATTGGGCTTACACTAACATGAGAGGGCCTCAGCCACACTCACATAGGACGCCGGATGAAAATGAGGTGCCTCAAAATGCGTGCACGCAAACCGAGGCAATGGCCCTAAGGCATGAAATGACATGCAAATGAGACATGGCATATGGAATATGGAGAATTCAAATTTCAGCAGCCAAAATGATGCAAAAACAGCCCCCGAATTATAGCAAAATTACACCCGATGCCCGAAATGCTATGCTACGTGCACGAAATGACTTGCAGCTATGCCAAACATGCACAATGTGGACATGAAGTGTAAAGACAGATGCTAGGCAGTCCCTAAACTAGAATTTTTCCAGTACAAAGCAGGGCCAAACAACAGCCACAAGTATGGCAAAAATAGCATGCAAAAATGGGGGAAAAGAGGGGAATAATAAAGCAAGTGGTATACACAATGCTCAAACTGAAAAATACAGTTCTACAACATTAAAGAGGGACCAAAAATATGCACATTTAAAGTTTATGACATCTCCCAAAACAGTATATAGATATGCTCAATATAGCATGCAAAATATGAGCCAAAAGAGGGCTATAAAGAGAGGTATACCAAGCATGCACCAAACAGCCTAAGACCCTTAACAAAACATGAATATTGGGTCATTTTAAGACTATTTCCGGACCTGATGATGGCCTAAAACAGAAGCAAGATAGGTCTAAAAAATCATGCAAGATAATGGACCAAATAGGGGCTATAAGGAGAGGTCATGTATGGAAGCACCAAAAAAGGTTGAGCCCTTATACAATGTTGTAGAGGGATCCAAAATAAGCCTAATCACAGTTTATGGCATGCTCCAAAACAGACTTCAAGTAGGCCAAACAAATCATGCAATTTTACGGTAAATATGAAAAATTACAAAGCAAGTGCATGATAGAGAGGCCAAACATGGTTGAGCCCTTCTTCAATATTGAAGAGGGGATCAAAATAAGCACATTTACAGTTTATATCAGGCCCGAACAGAAATCACACATAGGCCAAATATTCAATGCAAAATAATGACATATAAGAGGATATTGAAACAAGTGCATCATGGTGATCTCAAATAGGGTTGAACCCTTAAACAAACATGGAGAATAGCTCAAAAAAGACCTAATTTCAGTGAAGGTCGGAGCCTAAAACAATAAGAAAGTAGGCCTAAGAAATGAGGCAAGAAAATGCTACAAAAGAGGGAATTTGAGGCTTACCCTTGAAGATCAAACTTTTGCTACCTCTTGGCTTGAAAAATGTTACCTCCTAGTCTGAAATCAACTCCAAGTGTTGGAAATGGAGTGGTGATGGTGGTGCTTGGTGTTGATGAACAAATGATGCAAGAAAAATGACTTTTGAGCTTTGAAATGGAGAGAAATGGAAGGTGAAAGCTATGGATCTCTCCCAAACGTCTCTCAAAATGTCTAACCCCTTAACATGAAGCCAAACCTCTCCTTTATAGAGGAAATGCATCCAAAATATCTCCAAGACCCCTCTAATCCTCCATACACGTGTATGGAGGATGGTCCAATTGGAAATCAGCTGGCACAGCTGGAATACACTGAGGGAGAGAAAAATGGCCGGCCAGCTCAAAAAGTCAATTTTTTGGTAAGTGGCCGGCCGGCTGGAAAGGGTGGCCGGCCGGCTAGGGTAAAAAGGTCCAAGCCATGGATCTGGTCGGCCATGTAGCCCTTGAAGTTAGCTTTCCAATGCCGCAAACCTTGCATCAAAATTCCTCCTGTAGAAAAAGTTATGCCAGTTTCCGTAAAGCCGCGCAGATTCGGTCTAACCAGACTTCAACCAACCATATCTCCTCCCCCCGGATCCGGACTTAGGAGATTCTTGAGTGCAAAATGAAGCCCCGGAAGTAAGATTTCCAATGGTGGTGGCCTCATATTTTAATTCCTCTTGTGCAAAGAGTTACGCCTGTTTCGGTGAAGCCGCGCAGACTTTTCTCCTTCTCGGATTCACCGAACCACTTTTGACCAAACAAGAAGTTGGTTGTCAAAACAATTGCTGGCCTCCCACCCTCCTACAAGCTTCCTAACCATGAAAATAAGGCCTCCACCAAAAATGAGCCCAAACCGATGCAAAATGAAGGCTCGGGGGCCAAAACACGCAGTTCGGGGTCCCAGCAATTCATTGGGCACCGGAGTGGTGTTCGACCAAGTGGGTATCTAAGACCCAGTGTCCCTCGAAAAGGAGTAAATGAGATGCATGCCAAAAACCAGAGAAATCGGAGATGGTTGGGCGGTCCCAACCGAGGCACACTGGTTCGGCTATTCAAAGCTCGGAAATGGGCAAAATGGCCTCTGGCCATGAAAAAGTAGCCCACGGCCATGAGAGATGGTCTCTGGGACCACTCCCTCCCTCGTGAAAGAAAATAGAAAACCGAGTCCGTTCGCAAACCGAGACAAGGCATGAAGAGGGTTCAAGTCCGGAGGCAAGGCGCACGGCCGCGACTCTGAGACTTCTGAACGAGCACAGTATGCAACATCACCGAGCGCTCAATCGGTGACGTCTGAGTCTTAAGGTCGGTCAAAAATGGGGTGTCTACAAATGTCGTTTTAGAAACAGTACAGTCAATTGTTTAGAAAATAATTATAATTAAATATAGTTTTACAATATTGTTACTCACAGATTACTGGGCTATAGGCAGGCTAATCAGCATCCTTGGGTGCCAAACTTACACAGTTGTAGAATGAATACATACTAAATTACACACTCGGGATTAATAACTTAGCCTCTAACTTGATTTGGTGTGGTTCTATAACATTATCCTCATTATGATGCCTTAAACATGGCCTAGGAATGCCTATGATGGAATGAGGATGCAGAAATATACTTAAAAACATTTTTCAAAACTTGCTGAAAATAGGGGTCTCGCTCGAGCGTAAACTCCTTCGCTCGAGCGAGCTTACCAAATGAGAGAGGTCACACAAGTGTAGATTTCCTCGCTCGAGCGATCTGCAAAAATGTAAAAAGTACTGGTTACTGAAATTCTCCACTCGATGCTCACTCGAGCGTGAGACACAGTTCTTCGCTCGAGCATAGGTCTCGTCACTCGAGCGTGCGTCTGCACACGCAAAAATCTAAGAGCTTGTAATTTACGCTCGAGCCAGTATTCCATCGCTCGAGCGAGAGTCTGAAAACAAAGGTGGTCGCTCGAGCGTGGAATCCTTCGCTCAAGCGAGGAAGCTAAATTCTGGGTTTTCCAGATTTGCTCCCAAGCTTCAAACCATGAATCAAACATGCCAAAACTCATCATTTGGGCCAAATTTCTAGAAAACACTTAGAAACTCATAATACAACATGTTTTAAAGATCATTTCATAAAATCAAAGCCCAAAAGTATGACAATTGAACCAAATTTCAATTAAAACTTTATGAACATAACAAGAACATTACATGTATGAGTTCTCATGAACTCTAAAACTCCAAAATATGATCAAATGCAAGATTGAACTCAAAAACATGATGAATTCATAGATTACAACTATAATATGAACATACATGGAAGAACCTCATGCAAAATAATTTCAAAATTTCTTGATATGATCATGCATGCATGAATTGACTCTCAAATCAACACTTTAGGCTATTTCTTGACTCTAATCTCCAATTTTCCATGAACCATGCATGAAACAACTTAAATTCATAAACAAGAGGGTGAATTCCTACCTTAAGTCTTGAATTTTCAAGTGTGGAAGCCTAATCTCTCAAATCCTCTTCAATTTTCTCTAAGTTTCAAACAATTCCCTTGTTGAATTCAATCTTCCTTCCAATTCTCTCTCTCTCTCTCTCTCTCTCTCTCTCTCTCTCTCTCACGTTGTGCACAAGGAGATGGTAAAATGATAGTGCAAAACATGAAATCAAACAAATGGCCTTGAAAAGGCCCACCAACGGCAAAAGTGTAAATAACTCAAGCTAAAGTAATTTAACGTTATTAATTCTAATTTAATCATTCCAAATCGAATTTTAATTAAACCTACCATAAAATCATATAAATCCTAATTAGCATATAACACAAATCAATTTCTGAATCGGTCGCTGATAAGGCTTTCAATTCGCAATTTGAAATCAAAACATGAACAGATCGTTTTGTAACAAACAGATAGAAATACAGTTAAAACAACACACTCATGTAATCAATTTAGGATTTCATCTTAATTAATTACTTATCATGCTTAATCACAAATTAACGCTAATCAGATATGAGGGTTGTCACAACACTAGACGCTTATGTTGAGTTTCGGGAGCAAGGTCGCTTAGTGTAGTTCTTAATGACTCTTTCCTTCAGTATGAGGCTATTCACGGTAGCATCTTTCATCAGTCTCCTCTACCCTCTGTGGATACTATCGTTCGTGAGCTCCTTTCTGAGGAAACCTGTCTTAAGACGGCCAGTCAGACTATGTCTCCATCTGTCTTCTTGGCTCTTACTTAGCCTCCTCTGCTGTCAAACCCCTCACCTCATTAGCTTCAGGCCACTGCAAAGCCTAAAAAGGGGCCACTAGCCTCTGATGAGTGTGTTTTTTGCCATCAGAAAGGCCATCGGAAGAACAAATGTCCCAAGAAGGGCTATCAGTCTGCTCAGTCTTCTCAGCTATCTCAACCACAGTTTAGAGAATCTGCTCCGAATACTTTTCGCCCTCCTGCTGCTTATACTGCATCTGCTCCGACTTTTGATCTTGACTTGGCTTCCTTGAGTGCCCAGATTGCTCAGCTTCAGCATCTCTGGCCCACCTCTCAGTCATTTTCATCTGCCTCTACTATCACCTCTCTTCATTCAGGTTTGCTTGGGTCCTCTTTAGGTGTTCCTTTATCTGTCTGGCTTTTTGATTTTGATGTCTCTCATCATATGACTCTTCACATTTCCTTACTCCAAAACTGTATCCCCCCTCCTGTTCCTATTAATATTAATACTGCTAATGGGTCTAGTATGTATATCCTATCTATTGGGTCTATTTTACCTTCTGCCATGTCTGCTGTTACTAGTCCGTCTGTTCTTTATGTTCATCAACTGTCTGTTAGCTTGTTTTCTATCAGTCAGCTTGATACTTCTGGTTTTGATGTTATCTTTTCTTTTTCTATTTGTTGTGTGTAGGATCGGGTGTCCAAGAAGTAGATTGGGACTGACCGTAGAGTTGGAGATCTCTATGTGGTGGAAAGCCTGCATCTTCCTCTATCTATCTTCCCCGTTGCACTTTCATCTTTTCAATTAGATTGTCAGTCAAGTCAGTTTTATTTATGGCATTCTCGCTTAGGTCATTTGTCTATTGACCGCTTGCGGTCTTTAGATCAGCCGGGATTGTTTAGTGAAGTTTCTCCTAGTCAAATTAATGAGTGTCGAGGATGTAAACTTGCTAAATGACAGTTTTACTTTTTAATAATAGTACTTCTATTTCTGCTTCTCCGCTTTCTCTTGTACGATGTCTGGAGACCTTCTCCTGTTTTCATTAAAGGAGATTCTACATACTATGTGTCATTTATTGATGATTATATCCACTATACCTGGATTTATCTTATGGCTTATAAATCTGATTTCTACCAGATATATCGTACATTTCAATCTATGGTCACTACACAGTTTGGGGCCACAATTAAAATACTTCGGTCTGACTTGGGTAAGAAATACTTTAAAACTGAATTCTATGAGTCTTTGGCCAAATTGGGCACCATTCACCAAACCTCCTGTATTAATACCCCTGCCCAAAATATTCTTGCTGAGCTTAAATACCGTCATCTCCTTGAGACAGCTCGATCTCTCATTATCTCTGCCTCTATTCCGGCACCATTCTGGGGTGAGGTAGTTATTATAGCTGCTTTCCTCCTTAATCGCATGCCGACTCCCCTTCTCTCCGGTCAATCCCCTTATGCGGCTTTGTATTCCCAACCTCTCAATTATTCCTTTCTGCATGTCTTTGGGTCTGCTTGTTTTGTCCTCATTTCCCGTAAAGATATGATCAAACTCAATGCCCGGTCTGTCTTGTATGTCTTTTTGGGTTATAGTCTTACTCAGAAAGGCTACCGCTATTACGACCTTGTCTCTCGTCGCATGTATGTCTCATGTTATGTTACCTTTCTTGAACGTCTGTCTTACTTTCAACTTTCCCCTCTTACTACTCCCGTCTCCAAAGAGGATTTGGTTCACATTGACCCATTTCTTTCTAAGGTCCCGTCTGATGAGTACATCTCAACTGTTCCTCCTGAGGCCATCCCTACTTCTCCGTCTATGTCACCTATGGCTCCTTCTTCTCCTTCGGATTCTTCTTCTCCTCCGTTGTTGGTCTATTCTCATCGCAAGGCTCTCCTCCCACCAGTTGTCTTTACTCTTGTTGCTGTTTCTTCTGTTTCTGACAACTATGATCCTGTTACACACTGATATCCTCCTCGTGAGCGTCGTCCTCCAAACAGGTTAGGTTGGTTTAATACATGTTTTTCTGCTTCCTATCATACTTTTTTGTCTATTATTTATTCTTTTTCAGAATCTCAGTCTTATGCAGAGGCCTATCAGGATCCTAATTGGGTTCAAGTTATGGAGGATGAGCTGTTTGCCTTGCAAAAGACTAACAGTTGGGAGTTGGTTCCTTTGCCTGCTGGTAAGAATCTGGTTGGTTGCAAATGGGTCTATAAAGTCCAGACTCATTTTTATGGTTCTCTCGAGCAATACAAAGCTCGCTTGGTTACTAAGGGTTTCTCGCAGGAGTATGGTATTGATTATAAGGAGACTTTTGCCCCTGTTGCCAAGATGACTACTATCCGTACCTTGATTTCTGTTACTGCTGTTCGACATTGGCCTCTCTATCAGATGAACGTTAAGAATGCTTTTCTTAACGCTCATCTTACTGAGAAGGTCTACATGCGTCCTTCCCTTAGCCTTCTCTACTTCTCCAGGCAGGTTTATCATCTTTGGCTTGCTCTGTATGGTTTGAAACAATCTCCTCGTGCTTGGTATGATCGCTTTCAGACTGTTGTTACTGAGCTTGGGTTTCATCCTTCTACTTCCGACTCTGTTTTGTTTCCGAGACATACCTGAGCTGGTTTTGTTGCTCTCCTACTCTATGTGGATGATATGATTATCATTGACTCTGACTCTTCTGCTATCTTTGGGGTCAAGCAACATCTCTTCTGCACATTCGAAATGAAGAATCTAGGTCTATTGCGGTATTTTCTTGGTATTGAGGTTGCCTCTTCTCCAAAGGGCTATTTTCTGTCTCAGGCCAAGTATGCTAATGAGGTTCTTCACTGTGTCGGTTTTACTGATACTAAGGTTTCTGATACACCTATTGAGCTTAATGTGAAGCTCAACTCTATTGAAGGTGTCCCTCTGGATGATCCTACTTTCTATTGTGAGCTTGTGGGTTATTTAGTTTATTTGACTGTCACTCACCTTGATCTTGCTTATGCTGCTCATGTGGTTAGTTAGTTCATCTCTGCTCCTCACTCTACTCATTGGGCTGCTTTGGTTCGCATTCTTCGTTATCTTTGATGTACCATCTTTCAGGGCTTACTGTCACTACTACAAAAACAGATAAAGATTATACTTTTTTTTGTGTGATTTATGTTATTTAATCACACTATTTAAGTTTTGTCAAAGTGTGATATTTGGGAGTGATTAAAAAGGGTCAAAGTGTGATCTATGTTATTTAATCACACTTTTTAAGTTTAATAACATTTAGTTCACATCTTTTAAGTATGATTAAAAACTAATAAAACTTATGATAATAAACATTTAGATCACATCTTTTAAGTATGATTAAAAAGATTTAGATCACATATTTTAAGTGTGATTAAAAACTAATAAAACCTATGATAATAAACATTTAGATCACAGATTTTAAGTGTGATTAATATCCAATAAAACCTGTGATTAATAATAAGATAAGATCATACGTTATATGCATTTGTATTACAGTTAATGCATGTGATAAAAAAAAAAAAGATTCAATATATTTGAAGAATAATTAATATTATTTTTTACGCGCATTTGAAGAATGTAATACACACTATATACTATCAATTGAATCACAACCACAACCACATATTAAATGGAATAACATCATATATTTCATAAATAAAAGTTGAATGTTTAAAACTATATACAAATGAATTAATAAAAAGTTTTTAACTGTGATTACATATCTTAAAAAATGAAAAAAAAAAAAAAAATGAAGCACAAACTTTTTTAATTCTTTGACTATATTTTTCATCTCTCTAAACAACTTTTGACCTGAAAAATGAAAACACGAATTAATTCAGGTACCGCTAAAAACAAAAATTGACTTTTAGCAACTCCAAAACCAAACTATCAACCAATATGGGAGAATCAATCAACTCTGCTGTGGTTATGCATCAACTGACTGTATATGCAATGATCAATATCAAGCAAGGATGACATGTTAGAGTGACACACACATTCACAAGAATTACTGCATGAATGTCAAATCAAATATCATTATACTCAATCCCTTCCTACAAAATTTTCCAATATGCAGTGATATGACATTGAATGTGTTTGTTAGCAATTCATGGTATTGCTTTACTAATAATAATGCTTGGGCAAATCATGAAAATCATAGAGAGAAATTCACAAGCTAATAAGATCAATAAAGTTAGTACCTGTGAGCTTTGAACTTCAAACTTGAATTTGGACAAAGTGGACTCTTGAATCATTACACTCTACAGAAAAAGCACAAAGCACTCACAAAAAAAAGTCAAATTAAAATAAGAAAAATTTATAACTTTCAAATAATCCAAAAATAAAAAATTCATGAATAGATTAAAAGTATCATACTTTTTGCATTTCAGGCTTGGAAACAAAAAATTGGGCCACATTTTCCGAGTTGTCCTTCAAAACTTCAGTAATGACTTAGGCATGTCAAACACTTGTTCAGAATAATAATCAAAATACAAAAGAAATTTATTTCTAGAAACTCAAAATAAAAATTCTTATCACCAGAATCAATTGAGTTAGTTTCATATCCATTTAAGCAATACTTCCAAGAAAATAATCTTTGTCAACCTCTATGTCTAAGAACTTTACTAATGGGACATTTTTGTCATAAATTACCTTGATCAGCAAATTAAACGAATCTATAAGTTAGATGGGCACTAGACTGCCTTATTCTTGCAGCAACAAGATCTAGTATCTTTTTTATGTGGTTTGGTTGTTTGTTTAGAACTTATTTCTACATATGCTACCATTCATTTTGTCAAGTGCACTTACGGATTCTCAACGTCTCAGAAAAATTACCTTTTTATAGGGAAGTCCCTGTGCTTTCAAATTCCAGCACTATTAACGGGAAAAGTTGTGGTGGTCATTTCACCTTTGATAAGTTTGATGCACGATCAATGCTTAAAGCTAGCAAAACATGGGGTGTCGACCTGCTTTCTTGGTTGTGGATAAATAAGTGGTTGGGTAACTTTGAACTGCAAATCATAGGTGGAGTGGAACCAATGTTACCAATCATTGCACAATCACAAAAGTATAAGAATTATAAAGGAGGACAAACTAAAAAAATGCATAGAAATTATTCTCTGTTCATGCATATATATGAACCTCATACCATATTTTTAAATTGAGTCAATCATAATCAATCCCATCTGCCCTGCACGTACAAGAACTGCACCACATAGTCGCTAGGGACAATCACTAGATTCCCAAGGTAATTGTACTACTCCATGCATTTGGTTACAAAAGATCCAAATACTATCATGTCTATACAAGTGACATGGACTAGAAACACCAAATGATATATTCAAGAGGATAGAAAATATACACCTGTAATCGGGTCAAAAATCATGACCCCACTTAGAAACACAATGGACTTCATCAATAGTAAATAGTGCTATTCCGCGCTTTCCACAAGGCTTTAAGAGGTTTTATCAGTCTGCAGCAGAATGTATACATCTTTATTTATTAAACATAATTGCAGGCACCTTTTTAAAATGCATGCCTCTCATTGATTTCTGCTCATTGACCTATAGCAAGACAACAACTGTCCATAATACAAAGAATATATATCGAGAAAGGAAAAAAAAAATGTGCCAGAGATTAATCAAAGGAAATACCTGAAAATGCTGATTTTGTGATGTTCTAGAGAGATCATTTTGGACAATCCAAGGGGCGATCTGAGTGACAACGAATGAAAAGGGAAAAATAAAAAAAAAAAAACTTCAGTTTGCTGTTACAAATATTATTCTGTGTGACCGTTAAATAATCGATCACAAAAAAATAGTCGAAATAAATCACTTTTCCAGCAGTGAATGAAACTGTAATCCTGAAAATATAACTTTTCTAAAATAGAACAGATAGAGAAGTCCCTGTAAATGGAATTGAAAATGCCTTCACATATCCATTTTGACTTGGAATTTGTGTTTCATCATTTAGAATTCAGGGAAAAAAGAGAGAAAAATATCCATCATAGAACTCATATAAAACACAGCTTTTAGGCATGTAAACAGACAGAGGAACTGTCATTTTCACTCTTGCACACTAAAAAATAATTCTAGTAACACAATCGTTGGTTAAGATTCTTTACTCTACCCCCATAATTTTTGTTACATCATGAATATGCTTACCCTTTGACATGGATAGGCCCATAAAGGCCACAGCCCACAGTGAACAAACCCAAGCCCACCATTTGAACCCCATTGCATAACCCGGTTGGTAAAGTCCAGGATAGCTGGAGGCCAACTGGGCGTGAAAGGCCAATGGCATTCGGACACACGACAGGTGTAGAACAGGCCACATCAGCAGACAGAGATCTGCAAAGTTATTGCCACAACACATCACCATTAATGCAGCCCATCACAGCATTTATTACGACAACACCTCCCCGTCAGAACAGCGCCCCCTTACCCTAAACAAGGTAAGCTACAGCACAGGCTTTCGGCGAGGGGGGCATGTCGGAAGGGACAGTGAAATGATTACCAAAGGATATAAGCAAGCATCGAAGACAAGAAGAAGGTTAAGCTTTCTATCTCCAACCTCTCTCTACATACTTCATCTCTCTTTCTACTTGCTAACTTGCCCGTCGGAGGGTTCGCTGGGGGACTACCCCGTTCCCTATTGAACTTACTTGCAGGTCATCTAGTGGGCTTCGCCACTCGGACGCGGGCTCGAGGAGCTTGGATCGGTCCAGTCCATCCACCGGGATAGAACTGCATTATCAGTTGGCGCCGTCTGTGGGAACTGGTTTGTCCGTGCGCCAGTTGTGTTCATTGCCGCCGGAGACCCTGTTCCACCAACCTTTTCATCTCATCTATCAAGGTGTATGGTCATGACTAGATCCATGGCTTCCCACCATAATGCTGTCGACCACCAAACCGACCCCCCCAATCCAGACAACCCACCACAGTATTTCATCGAACTTACCAACAGTATCAACCACATGGCCGAGCAAAACCAAGCCCTAATAAATGCTCTACTCCAAAGAAACTTCCACATTCCACCACCATCACCTCCAGATATTCCACCCAATCCAGAATGAACTTCGAGCCATATTGTCCCACAACCCAATCCACCTAGCTTGGGAGGTTTGCAACCTTCTCACCCGCATATAAATCCACCACCTCCACCCCCACACCCATCGGTCGCCGCACCAGCCCCCGAGGGAGAGGCCAGCAGCATCCAACACCTATCTCCCTCTGGTGGCGACAACATTCCCCTTTGGGACGCAGAGCTCCGAGCCATGAAGCTCCAACTCCAAGGAGTTATGCAGAACATTCAGCATAAGCCCTCCGCTACGACAAACTCACCATTTGTTGCCTCCATCCGAGACAAACCCTTGCTCGCCAAGTTCAAAATGCCCTCCATCGACTCCTTTGACTGGACGACGGACCCGGTCGACCATTTGGAGACCAACCGTACCCTCATGATTCTCCATGCCTTCCCTGACGAGATCATGTGCCGAGCTTTTCCTGTGACACTGAAGGGGTCAACTCGGCTGTGGTTTAGTGTCACGACCCCATCCCGCCCCTAGTAGGATGGTGCCATGATGGCCAGTAATTCGAGACTACCAGAGGCCACTTACAAGATCACACACACAAAATCAGAGTAAACATATGGGGCTTACAAATGCGGAAGCAATAATTAGAAGCTAAGTAGTCCATAAGAGCAGTGCTTAAGTTAAATGAAATGACATACATCTCAAAATAGCTTAAATACAACAAAATGGAGTACCAAAAATTACATATTGACTAAAAGGCTTCTCGGCCATCAATTACAAAATACAAGGAAATAACAAAGAAGCATAATCTTCAAGATGTTGCAAAACATGAATCCAAAACACATCGGCAAGCACACCTAGGCGTCACCGCCTACTGCCATCACCTCCTTATATATAGAGAGGGTGAGCTTGGATACTCAGTGAATGGTACAATAATAAAGGGTTTACATGAATGATATCCGAGGTCTTTTAACAAAACAATACATGAGATAAATCAAGCTCATCTATCAAATCCTTCAAGCTTCAAGGGATGTTTACTAACATCAATATAATACAAGAGATGACATTCCGGACAAACAAGCCCACGCGGTAAAACCGTCAGTGGCAAGGCAAGACAAGACAAGAGAGATCTCTAAACAAGGGTGTCGTTGCATTATAGTCCCCGGACACTAAGGACTTGTGCTACGAGTGCTTATAGTCCCCTAGCACGTACGGACTTCCAAACTTTGTGCTACAAATGCTTATAGTCCCCTAACGCATCACGGACTTCCCGAGAATGTCATCAAAACAAGATATAATACTTATTGCAGGTAGGAATAATCATTCATGCTTGTAAACAATTTTCCAAACAAGACAAAACAAGGCTTTATCAAAGCTTTATAACATATCTTTATTAAAATACCACTCACATATCCCTTCAAACGTCGGGGTCAAGGCAAGTCCAAGTCCTACAAACACATGGCAAGAATATGTTGAATGCACTCTCAAACAAACTTTATATGAATGCAAATGATCTCGGCATTCTCCAAGAACTAGGTCAAATCAAGACAAACACTGTCTCCCATCTCGGGAAACATCTTTGGCACCAACCAAGTCTTGGCGAGGTCCCACACCTTCTCGAGGTGTGGTCCCGAACCACTTTCAAAGAAATGAGGTCGGGAAAATCTGGGTTTTCCCTCGCTCAAGAACATGAAGAACATGAACATGAAGATCATGAAGGAGATGAATGCCAAAATCATAACTTGCGTGTATCAAAATCGAGTTTTCATGCTATGAGTTGAAATCATGAACACAGGTGCCCATACTAGAAGATCTTACAAAAACAAACACAAAAGCATGTAACTTGTTGCAAACTTTCGGATTGAACAAGGCTTTTTCTTCAAAACTTGTGAACACCAACTTTCTCTTTCTAAAACCAATCTTTAAATCAATGTATGGCATTCAAAACATATTCAAACATGCAATGCAACTAGATGATCAATAAGAACAACAAGAGTTAATCAAGATTCTAACCTCAATACTCAAATCAAACGGTTTGAACTCCAAGGATCGAGCTTGGTATCTACTCTCTCACTCTAAAATCCCTCATCTCCTTCTAGAGCTTCTCTCTCTACTCCAAAACAAGAATGTAACAAATGAGGGGTTTCTCTCTCTCTGCCGGCTGATTTAACACTCAGCTCGGACACGTGGCAACGGTTGGTTGGTTCTCCTCAAAAAGGTGATAGATTGACAAGACAAGTCTATGACAAAGCGTGTTCAACAAGCTAGGCGGCAAGGGACTCCGGCAAGTAATGACATCGGCTAACAACAAGACTTCGGCAAGTCAAAGAACAATGATCTCGGCTAGGAAGAACAACACTTGACTAAGCTGTGCCACACCTTGGCCTAGATGCACCACACCTCGGTCTATGTCATACCACTCCAGGACAAGATCACTTCAGCACAAGGATAACATCTCGGCCCAAATAATACACATCTCGGCCTTGGCGATACACACCTCGGCCCAGATGATAATCATCTCGGCCAATATGTCAGGACAAAGGTGGAGGTCAACAAAGAAATCCTAAGGTGGTCCTAAGTGTAAGAGTATCAAAAGGGTGGCCTAGGCTCAAGATGACCTCGGCTGAAACACACACACCAGGAAATGACAAGGCATACGAGCAACATCCAAATAAGACAAGACTAAATTTGTTAATGCAACACAACAAGTCAGGATCACATATAAATGTATGCAAGTATGACAAGAGTAAGGTGAGGGTCACTACAGTCTACCCCCCTTAAAGAAGTTTGGTCCCCAAACTTGAGTTACCTTGCTCCACAAATAACTCTGGGTAACGGATTCTCACGTCCTCTTCCTTTTCCATGTGGCTTCCGTACCATAGTGCTTCTTCCATTCAACCTTTACCATTGGTATCGATTTGCTTCTCAACTGCCTCACTTGTCTATCAATAATCCTCATTGGTTTCTCCTCGTAGCCCAAGTCCTCATCAACCGCGATTCCCGAATGGTCAATTATATGCAGTGGATCTCGGATGTACTTCCTCAACATCGAAACATGGAACACGTTGTGGACTTGGCTTAAATCTGGCGATAGAGCAAGTCTGTAGGCAACGGGGTTGATCCTTTCAAGAATTTCGAACGGCCCTGTATATCGGGGTGTCAGTTTACCTTTCTTCCCAAATCTTGAAACTCCGGTTGTCGTGAGATTTTCAAAATACATGATCCCCAACTTCAAATTCTAGCTCCCTTCTCCTCTGATCGGCATAACTCTTCTGTCGGCTCTGGGCAGTTTTGATCCTCCGTTGAATGAGCTTAATCTTTTCGGTCGTTTCTTGCACTAGCTCCGCGCCAATCAAGGTATCTCCCCTCGGTCCAACATATCGGCGACCTGCACTCCCTTCCATACAAAGCTTCATATGGTGCCATGCCAATGCTGGCTTGATAACTGTTGTTGTACGCAAATTCTACTAATGGCAAATGCCGTTCCCAGCTTCCCTTGAAATCTAACACGCACAATCTGAGCATATCCTCAAGTGTCTCAATAATTCTTTCCGTTTGTCCATCGATGCAGGGGTGAAAAAGTGCTAAACTTTAACTCGGTTCCCAAGGCTCTCTGCGAGCTCGCCAAAATCTAGAAACGAACTTGAATCTCGATGCGATACAATGGACATCGGCACAGTGAAGTCGATGATCTCATTCATGTACAATTCGGCAAGTCGGTTGGCATTGAATGTAGTCTTCACAAGAAGTGTCTTGACTTAGTAAATCTGTCAACTATAACCCAGATTGAATCCATTCCTTTTTGTGTCTTCGGCAAACCCACCACGAAATCCATGGAGATGTGCTCCTATTTCCATTCAGGAATTGGCAGAGGTTGAAGGAGTCCTGCTGGTCTCTGGTGCTCCGCTTTCACTTGTTGACAACACAAACTGGAATACGAACTCGGCTATTTCTCTTTTCATATTCGGCCACCAGAAAGTCCGCTTCACATCTTGATACATCTTGGTGCTTCCTGGATGAACGGCAAATTTGGAGTTGTGGGCTTCTTGCAAAATCTTCTTTTTCAATTCTGGAACGTCGGCCACGCATAGTCTTCCTTGAACTTAAGCACTCCATTCTCAAAAGTGTAACGACCTCGGCACAGTGTTAATCTCATCGCCACCTTCTTGAAACTCATCCTCCATTTGCCTTGCTTTTACTTCTTCAATGATGGTCGGCTCACGAGATCATGGCTAAACACGCCAAAATTCCCTTTGTCTTCCTGCTTAGTGCATCGGCCCCTTGAGTTGGCCTTGCTGGTCTTGAATCTGCATGTCGTAGTCCTTCAATAATTCCACCATCTTCTCTGCCTCAAATTTAGTTCCTACGAGTAAATAAGTACTTCAAACTCTTGTGATCCGTGAAAACTTGGCAAGAAGCTCCATACAAGTAATGACGCCAAATCTTCAGCGAACACCACTACCGCTAGCTCTAAATCATGGGTAGGATAATTCTTCTCGTGAGGTTTCAATGGCGAGATGCATATGCTATGACCTTACCTCCTTGCATTAATACACAACCCAAACCTTTATGTGAAGCATCGCTATAAATCTGAAATTCTTCATTACGATGGAAGTACAAGAACGGTGTCAGAACTAATCTTGTCTTCAACTCTTGGGAGGCTGATTCTCTATCTTCGGTCCATTCATATGTCACTCCTTTTTGAGTCAACTGTGTCAATGGCACTGCAACCCTTGAGAAGTCCTTTACAAACTTTTTGTAATAACTTGCCAAACCCAGAAAACTACGAACCTCGGACACGTTGGTCGGCGTCGGCCAATTTACCACGGCTTCAATCTTGCTGGGATCAACAGAGATACCCTCTTCATTAATCACATGCCCCAAAAATGAAATGCTGGAAAGCCAAAACTCACACTTACTCAACTTAGCATACAACTTCTTGTCCCTCAAGGTCTGTAGGGCAAGTCTCAGATGACTTCCATGCTCGGCTGTACTCTTGGAGTAGATTAATATGTCGTCAATAAAAACAACCACAAATTCGTCTAGGTACGGCTTGAAGACTCTGTTCATTAAATCCATGAATCTTTGCCGGTCGTTAGTCACTCAAAAGGCATTACTAGGAATTCGTGGCCATACCTCGTCCGAAAAGCAGTCTTCTCAATATCCTCGGCTTTAACCTTCAACTGGTGATAACCCGACCTAAGGTCAATCTTGGAAAAGACTCGTGCTCCTTGTAATTGATCTAGCAAATCATCAATCCGAGGCAACGGGTACTTGTTCTTAATGGTCACCTTGTTAAGTTCTCTGTAGTCAACGCAAAGACGAAGTGTGCCATCCTTTTTCTTAACAAACAAGACTGGTGCTCCCCATGGTGAAGTGCTCGGCCTAACAAAACCCTTATCCAACAATTCTTGTAGTTGCACTTTCAATTCCTTAAGTTCGGCTGGGGCCATCCTATAGGGTGTTTTGGAAATCGGCTGTGTTCCTGGCATGATGTCCACGGTAAACTCTATTTCTCTATCGACTAAGTGGCCAAGCAATTCATTTGGAAAGACGTCGGGGAATTCATTAACAACTGGGATGTCGGCTAAGTTAACATTTCCATTCTGATCACTCAGTATACTACACAAGTAGCCATGGCACCCTTTCTGAATTAACTTATAAGCCTTAGTGGACGAAATCAGGTAAGGTGGGGACACTACTCCTTTACCTTGGAAAATAACCTCGGCTTGGTTTGGGGGTCTCAATGTGACACTCTTCGAAACACAATCAATAAATGCATGATTCGTCACTAACCAGTCCATTCCTAATATGACGTCAAAGTGGGTCATGTTTAATGGCATCAAATCAACTAATAGTTCTACACTCTCAATCACAATAACACACGCCCTATAGATAGATGCAACAATCATAGTTCTCCCAGATGGAGCAGATACACATAACACATAATCAAGGGGTTCTTGTTCTCTATTTAACTTCTCGGCAAACCTAGCGGAATCTGAATGAATGCGTAGAACCCGAATCAATCAATATGTATGCATCTTGAGAGCAGATTGGGAGTATACCTGACACTACTGCCTCAGTATTTTGGGTGTCTCCTGGCACTAGCGCGAAAACCCTGCCTTGTCTCATCTGTGTCCTCCGATGTTGCTTCCTTGTCTGCGAGCAGGTGCTCCCATTTTCTTACCATCATCAATCCTTGACTTCGACGGTCTCTCACCGATGACCCATTTCTCCACACTCAAAACAAGCGCTGACGCCCAACAGCAAACCCCCGAATCGACTTCCCACAACTTGCACATCGGTTTGGTATTACCTTCTGGTTGAATTCTTTGGGCTGCAGACATTCGCTTTCTTCTTGGCATTGAGCGGAACTCGGCGGTTATCATAGTTTTGTCTCTTCCTTTGATTATCTCACCTCACGATATCGATTCAAATTAGCTTGCAAGAATAGCCTTGTCCAAGACTCCATAAGTCGGCATGTTGAGCATGTTGACTCTATCTCAGATCGGTCCACGTGATCGCTTTCAAACTTCGGCTTTCCTATACTCATCACTGACCATATGAGGCGCATACCTCGCCAATTCGGTGAAAGCACGGTCGTATTCTGCCACTGTCTTGTTTCCTTGTGTCAAGGTCTGGAACTCTGTGGTCTTGCGGTCTCGAACACTGATAGGGAAATGCTTGTTGTAAAATAGCTCCAAAAATTTGGCCCAAGTTAAGTCGGGATTTTCTTCTCGAGTCATCATCCACCATCTTCTAGCATCGTCGTCTAACGTGAATGCAGCCAATGCCACCTTCTGCGCGTCTGTGCTGGGAAAGATCTCAAATAGCTTCTCCATTCCTAGAACCCATGCTTCGGCTTTCATTGGCTCTATGCCCCCTTGGAATCTCGGCGGGTTCATCTTCTTGAACTCCTTAATCAAAGTCAGGGTTCCCTCTCCATACAAAATTTGGTGTAGGGGCACTTGAGTCTTGGAGGGGGTGGAGGCGGAACTGCATATCGGCCATTAGTCTGCTCGGCCTGGGTAGTTGTAGCACTAGCGTTCTGTTGTCTGACTTGTCTCAACTCCCGAGTTAAACCTTCGACTAGTCTTTCTAGTCGATCCAATCTGTCTTCTGATTGACCTCGGCCAACTGGTGGTCTTCCTCTCCTCATAATGCTATGAGTATGCAAAGTGTGACTTTAAAACAAAATGAGCAACAAAGTGTGTATGCAAGCAACAAGCAATTATGCCGAGATGATGCACGTATTGTCAAATAGCAAGCAACATGATGCAATCCTAGAATCTTTCTAAGGGAAATCCTATGCTCCTTGGGACTCAAGTGTGTGAATAACGTACTACATGGAACTTGTGCTCTGATACCAATCTGTCACGACCCCATCCCGCCCCTAGTAGGATGGTGCCATGATGGCCAGTAATTCGAGACTACCAGAGGCCACTTACAAGATCACACACACAAAATCAGAGTAAACATATGGGGCTTACAAATGCGGAAGCAATAATTAGAAGCTAAGTAGTCCATAAGAGCAGTGCTTAAGTTAAATGAAATGACATACATCTCAAAATAGCTTAAATACAACAAAATGGAGTACCAAAAATTACATCTTGACTAAAAGGCTTCTCGGCCGTCAATTACAAAATACAAGGAAATAACAAAGAAGCATAATCTTCAAGATGTTGCAAAACATGAATCCAAAACACATCGGCAAGCACACCTAGGCGTCACCGCCGCCCTGCTCATCACCTACATATATATAGAGAGGGTGAGCTTGGATACTCAGTGAATGGTACAATAATAAAGGGTTTACATGAATGATATCCGAGGTCTTTTAACAAAACAATACATGAGATAAATCAAGCTCATCTATCAAATCCTTCAAGCTTCAAGGGATGTTTACTAACATCAATATAATACAAGAGATGACATTCCGGACAAACAAGCCCACGCGGTAAAACCGTCGATTGGCAAGGCAAGACAAGACAAGAGATCTCTAAACAAGGGTGTCGTTGCATTATAGTCCCGGACACTAAGGACTTGTGCTACAGTGCTTATAGTCCCCTAACGCGTCTGGACTTCCAAACTTTGTGCTACAAATGCTTATAGTCCCCTAACGTCACGGACTTCCAAACTTTGTGCTACAAATGCTTATAGTCCCCTAACGCGTCACGGACTTCCAACCTTTGTGCTACAAATGCTTATAGTCCCCTAGCACGTACGGACTTCCCGAGAATGTCACCAAAACAAGATATAATACTTATTTATTCCTACTTGCAATAAGTATTATATCTTGTTTTGATTTATTCAGGAATCTATACTAAAGAGACTATAAGACTAAATGACTGAGACACCTAGCTTGTGTCGAGGACTATAATGCAGCGACACCCTTGTTTAGAGATCTCTCTTGTCTTGTCTTGCCTTGGCAACATTTAAGGTGTGACACCTAAAGCCGCTTCGGCATCTCATTGACTCTTTCTTGAGCCATTTTATCGAGCCCGGCACCGGCGCCACCACCCAACTCCTCAGCATTAAATCGGGCGAGGGGAATCAACGCGCAACCGTTACTCGCTTCAACACGAAGCCTTGCAAAGCGGAAAATGGCGACAAGGTCATCCTCGCGGCCTTCATGGCGGTCTGCGGTCTTCGATTTCCTTTTCTCCTCTCTAAAAACCCTCGACCTCAATGGCCCTACTCTCCAAAGTCCAAAAATACATGAATCTTTGAGGATTCACTAGCCGCTCGGCGAGGATCCAACGACCAAACCCGACCCCGGAGAAAAGAAAAGACTCGGAACCCAAAGCGCCCGATTATAATAGCCAAACACCACTTCTCTGAGCCGACCCTCGTGCGGACGGTGGCACCACCGGCCCGCTTGCGGGTTGATTGCGGTATACACCCCTCAATTCTCCCATGGAACATGTCCTTAACCAGATCCAACGGGACTACCCCCTCAAATGGCCTGCCCCCTTACGGAACCCTTCCAACCGGAAAGACCAGTCCAAATATTGCCGTTTCCACCAGGACCATGGCCATAACACTGATGACTGCATCAACCTCAAGGATCAGGTGGAGACCCTTATTCGCCAGGGGCGTCTAAGCTGATTCACAGACACTCACCCTCAGTAGAGGTAAAGAACCGAACTCCACAGAGACAATCGCCGGTACACCCCACCGCGGCAGCCAGCTCAACCGAATCAAGGCCATGATTGACCTTCACAACAACCTTGGCTACAAGGTAATCCACCTCCACCCGTTGGTGAAATTAGAGTTATTTCAGGTGGTCTTGCTTGTAGGGGACTATCTCGCTCGGCTCAGAAGGCAGAACTTAGAAAAATAAGGCGGGGGCTCGACAAAGCGATCACCGCGGTAGGCCGACCCCCAAGCAGCCCAAGCGATTGGGAGCCCATCACCTTCACGGACGCCCGGCATGCAGGCATCCGTTATCCTCATGATGATCCTCTCGTTATTTACGCCATCCTCTCCAACTATAAGGTCGACGAGTTCTCGCCGACAATGGAAGCTCTTGAGACATCATATTTCTCAAGCTTCCTTGACTCAAGATCGGAGAGAAAGTCATCTCCCCTCCAAACCCCTTTGGTCGGTTTCATTGGCGACCGGGTGACCTCCATCGGCTCCATTGATCTCCCCATCACCATCGGCGAATATCCACGGCAGACCACGAAGTTGCTTACCTTCCTTGTTGTCGACTGCCCCTCTGCCTACAACATCATCCTTGGTTGCACTGCCTTCAACGCCTTCCAAGCGATCACCTCCACCTACCACCTGGCTATCAAGTTTTCCACTGATCTCGGGGTCGGAACAGTGAGGGGAGAACAAATCGTGGCCAGAGAATGCTATGTCACCTCACTCAAGGAAATTAAACTGAAGGAGGCCATGATTATTGAAGGACTTGACGTCCGAGACGAAGATGAACTGGTCAGAGGAGAACCTGTTGAGGAACTCGTTGAGGTTCCCATCGACCCCACTAACCCAATGAAAACTGCCAAGATCGGCAGTCAGCTATCCCCCCAAGCCAAGGCTGATCTTATTGCCCTCCTGATCGAGCACAAAGATGTATTCGCCTGGACCCATTCAGACATGCCGGGTATTGACCCAACCTTTATAACCCATCGCCTCAGTATCGAACCTCATTTTCGACCCTACCGCTAGAAGCAGCGCATCTTCCATCCAGAGCGCAATACTCTTATTGCAGCAGAGGTCGACAAGCTCCTTAAGGCCGATTTATCCTGGCGTAGACTACCTAAATGGTTGTCAAGCGTGGTCTAGTCATAAAAACAACGGGACTACGTATAGACTACTCAGACTGAACGAGCACTGCCCCAAGGACAGCTACCCTCTTCCCCGCATCGATCTGCTTGTCGACGCCACAGCCGGTCATCAGATGCTCAGTTTCATGGATGCTTTTTCTGGATACAACCAAATTTTGATGCACCCTTCCGACCAAGAACATACCTCCTTCATTACCGATCGAGGTACTTACCACTACCGCGTGATGCCGTTCGGACTAAAGAATGCTGGGGCCACCTACCAACGGCTAGTCAATGCAGTTTTCCAATACCAGATAGGTCGGAACATGGAAGTTTACGTCGACGACATGCTAGTCAAGAGCAAACTCTCCATTGATCATCTATCTAACCTCCGAGAAACCTTCGCCACCCTCCGCAAGTACCAAATGAAACTCAACCCAGAGAAGTGCACCTTCGGCGTAGGATCTGGAAAGTTCTTGGGTTTTATAGTCAGCCAGCGCGGCATTGAAGCCAATCCCGAGAAGATCAAGGCCTTGATTGAAATGCAGTCACCCAGAATGGTCAAAGAAGTTCAAAGACTCACCGGCCGAGTGGCAGCCCTCAACTGCTTCATCTCCCGCGCAATAGATAAATGCTTACCATTCTTCAAAGTTCTTCGGCAGACTTTTGAATGGACAACCGAATCTGAAGAGGCTTTTCAGCAGTTAAAGTAATGCATGGCCAACCCTCCCCTCCTTTCACAGGCAGTTACGGGGCGAACCCCTCTTCCTCTATCTAGCAGTGTCAAGCACCACAGTCAGTGCATCTCTTATCAGGGAAGAGTGCTCAGTCCAACGGCCGGTCTACTACATCAGTCGAGCTCTCAGGGGAGCGGAGCAGAATTACCCATTGCTAGAAAAATTGTCCCTGGCCTTGGTCACCCGCTTCCAAACGACTTCATCCTTACTTCCAAGCCCATTCCATAGTGGTCTTCACTGACCAACCCCTGAAGAAGGTTATCGACAACGAACTTTACGGCCGACTTATCACGATGGTCGATGGGAACTCAACCAGTTTGATATCTCCTACCGCCCTAGAACAGCAATCAAGGGACAGGCCATAGCCGATTTCATCCTGGAGTTCACCAACTCGACCCCAACCACTGCCTCTTCACTCCTACCAACTCCTGCCGAGCCAGAAGACCTCCATTTTTGGACTCTCAACGTTGACGGGTCATCCCGTAGGGAAGGTAGTGAGGCTGGCCTCATCCTCACCTCCCCTGAGGGTGGCTATTTCAAATGTGCTCTCCGCCTCTTGTTTGATGCCAGCAACAATGAGGCCGAATATGAGGCCCTGATAGCGGGACTCCGCCTTGCCAAGGACATCGGTGTCAGGCACATTCGGGTGTTTAATGACTCCCAGCTCATCGTCGGCCAGATCACGGGGGAATTCGACGCCAAGGAGGACACAATGCGGGCTTACAAGGATCTGGCACTCCCTCTTGTCCGCCTCTTCAATACCTTCCATATCAAGCACATACCTCGGGCAGAAAACTCCAAGGCAGATGAAATGGCTCAGTTGGCCTCTGTAGACCAGTCCGACCTCAACCACGACGTCCGCCTTGAATACCTAGCCTACCTAGCCATCTCACCCGACTTTCAAGAAGTGCAGTTCCTCCAAAATGAACCCATCCCTTGGGCATCCAACATCCTCCTATTCTTGACAACAGGAGAACTCCCAGTAGACCAACAGCAGGCTGCCAAGGTGAGGGCTCAGTCGTCCAACTACGTCCTGGTCAGTGGCGTCTTGTACAAACATGGTTTTTCACGACCATATCTGCAATGCCTCAACCCGGCCCAAGCAACCTATGTAATGCAAGAAATCCATGAGGGAATTTGTGGCAATCATTTAGGCGGCAGGTCTTTAGCCCACAAAATACTTCGTACTGGTTATTTCTGGCCGACTCTTAATCAAGATGCCACTAATTTTGTGCTCAAATGCGACAAGTGTCAGCGCTTTGCCAACATCCCCCATGCCCCTCCTACTGAACTGATCACACTCTGCAGCCCCTACCTGTTCGCCAAATGAAGGATCGACCTAGTTGGTCCATTTCCCACCGGCCGAGGCCAGACCAAGTTCGCGATTGTCGCCATCGATTACTTCACCAAGTGGGTAGAGGCAGAACCCCTTGCGACCATCACAGAGCGCAACACAACCAAGTTCATCTGGCAGTCGATCGTTTGCAAATTCGGCGTCCCTCAGGCCATTGTTTCCGACAACGGCAAACAATTCGACAACGCTAAATACAAGAAGTTCTGTGCCGACCTCCAGATTCAACCATGTTTCTCTTCCCCCGGTCATCCCCAAGCCAATGGCCAAGTTGAGGTCACCAACCGTTCTCTCCTAAAGATCATCAAGACTAAACTTGAAGCTGCTAAGGGACTTTGGGCTGAGGAACTACCAAACGTGCTATGGGCCTACCGCACCACCGTTCAAACTGCCACTGGGGAAACCCTTTTTCGTCTAACATATGGCGCTGAGGCGGTTATTCCAGTGGAAGTCGGTCTGCCTACTCCCAAGGTTTTACATCCGGATCCACCACTCACCGAAGAACTTCGTAGGGCTGACCTAGATCTAATTGAAGAACTTAGGGAGACTACTGCTGTCAGATTGGCCTCATACCAACAGAAAATGAGAACACACTACAACCGCAAAGTCCGACCAAGGGAGTTTACTGTTGGGGACCTTGTCTTGAGAGAAGCAACCCTCGCCACCAAGAATCCGACTGAAGGAAAATTGGCAACCAAATGGGAGGGACCTTACGTTGTGAAAGCCAGACCACGTCCAAGCACTTACCGACTTCAGGATCTAGAAGGTCGAGACCTCCCGCACCCCTGGAACGCCGAACACTTAAAACGTTACTTTCAATAAAGTACTGCTTTTGTATTGCTCAATTATTGTATTTTCTTTTTGAAAAAATCACAAGTTTGAACATTCTTGTCATCCTATCGTGCAAATGTAACTTTTTGACATTTATGTACCTCAGTCGTCTATTTGGTGTCTCAATGTTTTTGGTTCTGATGGCAAAAGCCTCAGCACGGGCCAGGCACTAAAGCCTCGGCCTGAGCACTCAAAGCCTTAGCTAGGCCAGAGCACTTAAAGCCTCGGCCGGTGAGCACTCAAAGCCTCGTCTAGGCCAGGCACTAAAAGCCTCGGCCCAGGCCCAGGCACTAAAAGCCTCGATAAGCCCAGGCACTCAAAGCCTTGTCGGACCGAGACACTAAAAGCCTCGGCCCAGGCCAGGCACTCAAAGCCTCGGCTAGGCCGAGCACTTAAAGCCTCGGCGGGCCGAGCACTCAAAGCCTCGTCTAGGCCAAGGCACTAAAAGCCTCGGCCAGGCCGAGCACTCAAAGCCTCGTCGAGGCCAAGGCACCCAAAGCCTCGGCCAGGCCCAGGCACTCAAAGCCTCAGGCCAGGCCGAGCATTAAAGCCTCAGCCAAAGCCCAGGCACTCAAAGCCTTGTCGGCCAAGAGCACTAAAAGCCTCGGCCAGGCACTAAAGCCTCGTCGGGCCGAGCACTAAAAGCCTCGTCCAGACCGAGCACTAAAAGCCTCAACCAGACTGAGCACTAAAAGCCTCAGCCAGACTGAGCACTCAAAGCCTCGTCCAGATTGAGCACTAAAAAGCCTCAGCCAGACTAAGCAATCAAAGCCTCGTCCAGACCGAGCACTCAAAGCCTTAGCTAGACTGAGCACTAAAAGCCTCAGCCAGACTGAGCACTCAAAGCCTCGTCCAGACCGAGCACTAAAAGCCTCGGCAGGCCAGGCACTAAAAGCCTCGGCAGGCCGAGCACTCAAAGCCTCGTCGGGCCAAGGCACTAAAGCCTCGGCCAGTGAGCACTCCTGCCTCGGCGGTGAGCACAAAGCCCTAGCCAGACTCGACAGCCTTTTCGGCGACCGATCCCCACCTAGACCAAGCATTACGGTCTCAACCAAACCGAGTGCTACCATTCTTGACCCAGTGAGTTACTTGCAACATTAATTAGGGTCCAAAGCGAGATAATCCTATCACCAATGAAACTTCATAATTATGGCATTAGCAAGACACTCAGTCACTATTTGACACGTAGTCACAATTCCAGGCCAAAGTTTTTACACCACTCTTTACTTAGTCAAATTCCAAAGATGTCCTCACGTGTTTCATTTACTAATCAGATTATTTCCTCCCCTATTTAGAGTAACTCTAAGAAACCACTCTCTTGAGCATTAGGGTGTTCTTTACTTTGCTTTGCATTGAATTTTTGTACAAGTCGAATTTTACTTTGCATTGAGTCCTATACAAGTCCAATTTTACTTTGCATTGAGCTGTTATACGACTCCAACTTTACCCCATATTGTATTTTTACAACTCCAATTCCACTTTGTGCCAAGGAGTTCCTGAATTTAGTCCACAATGATTCATACACAGGTAAAGGCAATCGACTGAAAACACAGTTGACAT
Source organism: Camellia lanceoleosa (assembly GCA_025200525.1). Taxonomy (NCBI): domain Eukaryota; kingdom Viridiplantae; phylum Streptophyta; class Magnoliopsida; order Ericales; family Theaceae; genus Camellia; species Camellia lanceoleosa. The sequence continues at coordinate 214,150,521 of CM045758.1, forward strand.
TTTATTCATTCACAAATGTATACACAAGTTCATTACATCAATTCAAAAAAAAAAAAAAAACACAGTTGACATTTTATTCATTCACAAATGTATACACAAGTTCATTACATCAATTCAAAAATAATAATAATAATAATAATAATAATAATAATAATAATAATAATAATAAGTGAATACAAAAAATCATAATAAACAAGATCTCCCCCAGTCACTCCTCTTCACTGGACGTAAGATCTTCCTCTTCAATGCCCTCATCAAGGGGGGTTTGGGCCACATCGTCTTCGCCAATTGTCACACTACTCAGGTCCAAGTTTGGGAACATCTCTTCAGCTCTGCGTTTGAACATCTTCCAGCCACTGTCCCAATACTCAGCCATTTCGTGCTTATAGAAGTCTGACTGCTGGAAGCTCTCAATAACTTATGCTTCGGTTCTGTCCCCAACAGTCGTCCTTGATGGGCCCGCCCCCCCCAACTTCTTGCCTAGCCAGATTGCTGGCGATAGCGGCATCCACTGCCATCTGAAATTCGGCAGACCCTTTGAATTGTTCCACCGCTGTGACACACAGATCGAGATAAGCCGCCCTTTCAGAAGCTGCTTTCGTCCTCTTTTGGTCCAGCTCTTTCTGAAGGGTCGCCCTTTTAGATGCAGCCTTCGCTTTCTCCTCCTCCACCTCCTTTTTCAGGCCCTCCTTCTCCGCCATCGCCCTCGTCCTCTCTGCTTCGAACTCCTTCTGAAGCTTCTTCCTCTCCTCCGCTGCCCTACCCCGCTCGGCTTCCAACTCCTTCTGCAGAACTCCAACCTTAGCGTCTGCCTCATCCTTCTGCCTCACCAACTCCTCATTATTGGTCATCGCCTCTTCATGTTGTTCGACGGTGACCACACAGGCTGCTTGGGCCTCTTCCAACTTCTTTTGCTCGCTGGTCAGTTGGAACTCGAGCGACACAACCTAGCGGCGTGTGCTCTCCAGCTCTGACTTGGCCACTTGCAGGTCAGCGTGGGCACTCTTCCAACTAGCGTTCTCCTCCTTTAATTTCGCAAGCTGAGCCTTGGCTTCCTCGTCTTAAGTTTGGCAGCCCTCGCTTTCCTCAAGAGGGCCCCTGCTAAGGTAGTCACCTCCATTTCAGCGGAGCACAACCCCCCTCAGCAGGTCTGCCTCGTTGAATCTGGATGCCAAGCGTAGGGCTGCCTCTTCCATGATGCCCACCAAGCGGTCTACCCAAGCTCTGGCTGGGCCTTCTTTTCCCTCCAGCCGCCCCGCCACCGCCTGAGCGTGATAAATCGCTGGGGTCAGGCTAACTCCTCCTCCTTGGGGGGCAGGTCCCCATTGGGGCTGTTCCTCCCTCCTAAGTTCAGGGGCTACCCTACCAACCCCTACATCGACTGCTGCCACCACTGGCACAACCTCCCTCACTTTTGAGGCAACGTCTACCACCTCTCGAGCGCTTACTCTCTCTTTCCTCCCAGTAACCCCTCCCTCCTTAGCCAGACTGGCCTCCCTTGCCCTCCCTTCCTTCATTCTTTTTTCAGTAGGCTCTTCCTCACTCCACCTCAATCTCTTTTTCTTCTTCCCTACGCCCAATGCCTCCATCTCCTTCAAAGACCTCTCCTTCAAAGGGTCCCTTGGGGGCGGTCGTGGTATAAACTCCCTTAAGTCTTTCTCTCCCAAGGGTTTGGGGCGAGGGCGAATCCTCTCCCTTGCCACTGGTTGTGGCGGTCGGTCGCCCTGTGACTCTTTGAATTTTTGGGCTTTGGCAAGGATGGCCTGATCCTCTGCCTCTTGAGCTTTTCTCCTTGATTCCAATTTCGCTCGGTCGAGGTCCCCGCCGATCGGCTGTCGACCCAACCCTGCCTCAAACAGTGCGGACGGCTGAACAAGCTCGTCCCACTTGGCTTTTTCCCTCTCCCTCCACTTCTTCACTTTTTTCACCTTTTCCTCTGCTTCTACCCCCAATTTTTGCTTCATAGACCTGGTGGGCACCTTTCAAATGGTGCGCACTCCAACTCCTCTACTGGCACCTACGTAAAACCACCGTGGTCTCCACCCCTTGATCGACGAGGGCAACCCCCCCACCAGCCATTTCCCAACTACTTCCTGCAGAGTCACCGAAGTCTCTTGTTGCCCTGAGGCCTTGTAGCACGCGAAGAACTCGTCTGCCGTCATGGCCTCCCCTTCATTCGCCTTTGGCCAGGCACTCGCACAAGCTAGCTAGATCTTCCAAGCATTGGGCATTAGTTGCCTTGGTGCTACCTCTAGACGGTTGAGCACATCCACCACTATTTGCGGCAATGGCAACCTCAAGCCCCCTTTCAGAGCTTCCTCATAAAGGGAAAACTGCCCTGGCCTCGCGTCCGATGGCCTCTCCATTGACGTTGGCAGCAATAGCTCTACTTCAGCCGGAATCTGGTATTTTTCCCAGATAGCTTCCAACTCCGCGACAGTAATTGTGGATTTGTCAGCCTTAGTATGCCAATGATCTGGCTCTACCTGGCTTATTGGCGTTGGGGCCGCTATCATGGTGGACGTTTGAGATCGTACCACTGATTCCCCCACCGTCACCATTCGCGTCTCCGTCCTATATCGTGCCGCTAACTCCTCTGCGTCGTCCTCACCTCACATTCACAGCTCCTTCTTGTGCCATTTCTAGGGTATGTTTGGGAATCGCTTCTGCTGCAGGTGCAAGAAAATTGAAGAAGTATCGCAAAGGTGTATCGTAAGCAACAAATGAAGTAAGACTTGGAATGTTTTGGTTCTTTGTAAACAAGTAGGTGAATCGAATGATGCCAAAAGCCCACGGTTTGCCCGTATTCTAAGGATCCCAATTAATTTTCGCCAGTTTGAAAACTTTTCAAATCATCCGCCAAAACTGTCTTTTCAATCCCATAATGACCTATCGTTTCATTTTTGCTCAAACGCCTAACTTACCCCCCACGATATTGCCACGTGTATGGGCACGATGCACTGCCTCCCCACCTTCCCTTGTCTTTTCCACTTCAAATCCTCATTTCACACGCCGCCTCTTGAGCCTCGCGCCCCTCCGCTCGGCCTTCACACGGTCAGCCCTCCTCACGGTTGGTTCACACAGTCGGCCTTCATGCGGTCGGCTCGTCCGCTCAGCCTTCACCTGGTCAGCACTCCTTACGGTCGGCCCTCCCACTCGGTTCTCCTCGCGGTCGGCACTACTCACGGCCGGCCTTCCTACTCGGCTCCTCTCACAGTCGGCACTCCTCGCGATCGGCCCTCCCACTCGGCTCCCCTCATGGTTGGCCCACCTCTTGGTCGGTCCTGCCGCTCGGTCCCCCTCCACGGTCGGACCCGTTCCCGCTCGGTCCACTAACTCGACCCCCCCTGACGGTCGGGCACATCTTCCTCATTACTATTCCCTTTGTTGGACTAAAGCAGCACTTGGGAATGGAGGACTACTGACATGGATAGGCCCATAAAGGCCACAACCCACAGTGAACAAACCCAAGCCCACCATTTGGACCCCATTGCATAACCCGATTGGTAAAGTCCAGGACAGCTGGAGGCCAACTAGGCGTGAAGGGCCAATGGCATTCGGACACACGGCAGGTGTAGAACAGGCCATATCAGCAGACAGAGATCTGCAAAGTTATTGCCACAACACATCACCATTAATGCAGTCCATCACAGCATTTATTATGACAACACCTCCCCGTCGGAACAGCGCCCCCTTACCCTGAACAAGGTAAGCTACAGCACAGGCTTTCGGTGAGGGGGGCACGTCGGAAGGGACAGTGAAATGATTACCAAAGAATAAAAGCAAGCATCGAAGACAAGAAGAAGGTTAAGCTTTCTATCTCCAACTCGTAACGCCCTCAAAATACTACATAAAAACCCATCACTAAAGACATGAATTGATACAAGAGAAATCAACTATTGCTATTCATCAGAGTAATTCTTACAAAAGTATTACATGTTAACAACAAAAGCACATGCCCTACGGGCTTACAGCTTTCCAAGTTAACACTTGGTTACACGCAAAAGAGTACTAACTCTATACAAAAGAAGCCCTTGGCTTGATATACATGTAATACAAACAGAATAAACAAAAGAGTCTTCAACTCTCATTCTCATCATTCAAGCTATGTCCTTGGAGGTGGCATGCTACCAGTACCTGAAAATGATGTCCCATATAGGGTGAGCCAACGCCCAGTAGGGATATGCTAAACACAGTATGAGCTATGACTAAGACAATAGCAATTTATAAATGTTCAATTCTCATGAATCAATTCATAACCTATTTCTTATCAACTTCACAAATTTACATCAACGGCTCAGAACCTGGCCAACCACTTATATAAGACAGTAACTCATATTAAACGTTTTTCCAATTTGCAATAGATAAACATAATGGTTGTATCAACATCTCAACAGATAAGCATATTAGCTATATCAACCCTTCCAATGATAAACATATGAGTTGTATCAACACTTCCTTAGATAAGCATAGTAGCTATATCCACTCATTAACTGACAAGCATATAAGCTGTATCAGTGGAGTCCATCCCCTATCTCCTCCCCATCAATAGCCGGTTTAGAGGTCCATCCCCTATCTTCCCTTAAACCGTGGAGTACATCCCGTATCTCCTCCCCCCCACACACAATGTATGTACATATAAGTCATATACACAATCAATCAATACATATCGTTAATGTATTCTATCAACCGTCATACTCTATGACACGTCCAATTGATTAGTTTTAGTTTGCCTAATCATCATGCATTATCTACAACAATCAAAACTACCCTCCACCGGTAGCCCAGGCAATTATTTCTAAACAGATAATAAAAGCTCCAATAGATAAAATATCAATGTTTTAATAAGGGAGCGATTAATAAATCCAACTCCACCATTCTACCATATAATGAATCAATTTCATTGTTTCCAACTCAATTGCATATAACCACATTTAGCCCAAATTAATTATACCAATTAATTTATACAACAAATTAGGGTTTTCTACCCCATTTCCAAATATGGACCCAATGGTCTATACATCAACAACCAACAACAATATTATTATCTTGATGTCCAAAATACACATTTTTAGAATTCAAAATATCAAAACCCCTTTTTCAACCCTTTTAAACCCTAACTCCCAAAATCAACCATTTAACAAAATGCCCAAAATCCATGTCAAAACCCATAGTTGTGAGTAGGAATCCCTGCCTCAAAAGATGAAGCCCAACGAAGGAGATGATGAAAATGAAGATGCCCCAAACCCCGAGATCCTTGGATCAACGGATAGCCCACGACGATCAACAACCTTTTTGTAAAGGCCAAAGGTTTGGAAAACACTCTAGCTAGATCAACACTTAGAGAGAAGTGAAGAATGTAGAGAGAGAAGCTCTCAAATGGTGTTGTTGAAAAGTAGGAGAGAGAGTGTATGTAAAAAAAGTGATTTTAAAAGCCTAACTGCCGACTGATATACGACATTCCCGCTCGAGTAGAAAACACAACGCTCGAGCGTCAAGAACAAAAATCTGGGTCCGCTCGAGCGTAAGAACACCCGCTCGAGCGCCAAGACACAAGAATAAAGTGCATCCGCTCGAGCGCAAAAACCAGTCCGCTCGAGTGCAGATTTCCTCCTCCTAAAACTTACACCAACAATGTATTACCCACTTGAGCGCCAACAAGACCGCTCGAGCGCAAACTGCTCGAGCGCAGTAAATCCGCTCGAGCGTAGAAATCAAATCTGCAAAAATTTAGCAGGAAACAAAATACTGTGAATGTGTAAATCCCGCTCGAGCGGACTACCAAAAACCAAACCCCGCTCGAACGCAGAACAACCTGCTCGAGCGTAACACCAAAAACCTGGGCAACTAGATTTGAGACTCAGGCTCAACCAACCTGTAACACCCCTGTCCAAAACATCCCAAAACTTACACAAATGGAATTAAAGGACGACAACAAGATAGACACGACTACCAACTCCACGGAACCGAGTCCAGAGTACAACTGAACAGTAAAGGGAATACCGGGATCGCTATCTCCAATCTCTCTCTACATACTTCATCTCTCTTTCTACTTGCTAACTTGCCCGTCGGAGGGTTCGCTGGGGGACTACCCCGTTCCCTATTGAACTTACTTGCAGGTCATCTAGTGGGCTTCGCCACTCGGACGCGGACTCAAGGAGCTTGGATCGGTCCAGTCCATCCACCGGGAACGAACTGCATCATCACCCTTGTCACAAATTCAGTTGGTCCATGTCGAAGAGTAAATTTAAACTAAATTGAGTTATATCTCTATGAGCAAAATCATCAACAAGGACAACCTATTCATACGATAAGAAATAAGGTGAGGTAACCCAAAATAATATTGAAGGTTTATAGGTTACCAGTTTGATACTCGAGATGTCTAAACAACCTATTCATACGAATGTTCTTGGACAACCTCTACACACACCATCCACGGTTTTCTTCATTATAAAAAATAATATTGAGAAAATACAGTTATGGTTCACTATGCTACTTACAAACACCACTACCAGTACATATAGAAATACCATTATTCTTCCTTTTTGGCTAAGAGCAACACTTGCAAGGCGGAGGTTACCTATTCATGAGTCTAATATACTCAAATGAACGTGGGATAGGAACAGTGAAGATCTTTGTTCTATCAGTGAGTTCTTTGTTTCCTCATCATGCCTCTCTGAGCTCTTGAACAGAGAAGCATTCAGCAACTGTGCTTTTAATTGATGAGTCACATCCAGCAGTAACAAGTAGTGAACAATTTGGATCATACAAGCATCACCAGATTCCCCTCCCACTGCATAGTAACAAATAGTTTTTTAAATTAAAAAAAAAAAAAAAACTTTCTACTATATAAAAGTAAGCAATGAAAGTGTAACAAAAAATCATACATGTAAGGTTAAGATTGATGTCTAATAAAAACAGCATCATGTTAGCAAATATATAGGCGGATTGTAAGAGTGGACCTGTCCTTGTGGCTTTAAAAGCCAACCAGGCAAATGGGAAATCGCCGTAAAACAACATATTGGATTATGGGTTTCGTTACAATTATAGGCTGGGCAACAAATACTACTGCAGTCTACAGATTTGTGTCGTTCATTGAAATATCTGCTAAAAGGTCACAGCAAAGTCAAGCTGGAAACCAACTCAGTTGCATACTCAGATAGACTCCAATTGCTTTTGCCTCCTCTTTTGATCCCCATTACACTCTCATTTTGAGCATCAGAGAGCTACTAGCTAGAACCTTGGATGGGAATTCAAACATGCATGCCGAGAAACCAACTATCGTGCAGATCGGATCACCAAGATACACAAATTCTTAGTGGAAGCTGTTAGTCCAATTTTGGCAACATATTCAGTTAGGGTTATTAACGTAGTTTGGTCTAGGCCTTATCTCTAATGATAAAAAATTCTCAAACTTAAGAAGACTTTTCTTCCATGTAACAAGTGAAGTCAAGAAGAAAATGTCAATGTAGCAAAGAAACACGAGGGAAAAGGTAAGAGCACGGTGAAGAAAACACTAGAATAGCGCCAATTAGGTGTTCAAATGAGTGATGGTATAGAATGGCCAGGCCATCAACCAAAATCATTTACTCTAAATTAAAAATTCTAAAAGGAGGAAGGCCATACACACATGTCATTAATAATAGAAAAACATTTAACAGATACGATGCTTTATCTGAATGAAAGGCTTCTAGAAAAGAGAAACTGCATAGCAGAATTCATCTTTCATACTCCAAATAATAATAAAAGGCAAAGAATAGTATTGACAAATTGTAGAATAACTTGACAAGATGATAAACTTCTTAGGATGCCCAAACCAAATTGATCAGATGAGTTGAACAAACCCATGATGTGGCATGTGAATAGTCGACAACCTAAATTGGTTCAGCATTATCTCAGCATCATAACTACACAACAACATTTGGTCTAATTGTGCTGTGTGGGCATTCCGATTATGTAGGCTCATGATCCGTGGTATTAGCAAGCTCAGTTGCAACATTTTAGAATATTAAAATATGTGTATTTTAAGGTCTTACATTTTAAGCTATGGCACATCAAAATACACATGCACAATTGCAAACTCAACTTACATGTGCTCCATTATCATCTTAAGCTGGTTACCATCCAGTCCCCACACACGACATGTACAATCCTCGCCAGCAATGACTATTAACTGAGTGAAGCCCCATGCAGAAGAAAGTTAGTTCCTATCCACATTAAAAAGACAAAAAAAATATACCAACTTTACATATAAAATAGCAGAGAGAGAAGCTTTAGCTTTGGGAAAACATATGAAATGCATGACTAAATTCCATGAAACCCATGTTGTAGTCAAATATAAATCCTTAATAGGTCAAGGCCAAATTGAAATGGCCTAAACTGACTTTACCCCATAATATGCCATCCGGTTTAGAAAAACAACAACATTGTTGTAATGTCTAAAAGCTTCGTCATTGGAAAAATTATCACAAGAATTATGATAACATCAGAAGTTGAACAACAGTTTATATCATTGATCGATTAACACCCAAATGCTACTATGTGACAATGAATTGGCACAATATTCAGTTATGATTGCTTGGCAATCACGAAGCCATCTCTGGAACAATGGAAACAATATTCCCATTGAGAGGGTAATTTGTATAGCCAAATTGGGCCGAGCTAGGAAGCATTGTTTCTGAATATTAGGTCGCGTTGTGAGCCAAGTTACGAGCTCAGGATAGCTCGGTGTGGGAACAATGGTTAATAGGCCGGTCGGTGAGCTCTGGTTGCGGTCTGTGGGCGAGTTGAAGTGCTATGTCAGCCACGTATAAGGAGCTGAAGTGTTATGTCGGCCATATATAGGAAGTCGAGCTAGAGGTAGCCCGACGAGAGGATTCAAAGCAGTAAGTGATCATGCAGACCAGTCGATGATGATTGTTGGACCTTGAATTGCGTAACTTGGAGTCTGTGGTATTTTATTTCTAAAAGACTAAGCTGTGTGCAACTCGGTAAAACACGGTGTGGTTCAGAGTAGGTTATCTCGGTTGGGCATCAGCAGCCGAACAGAGTGTGGCTATCTCACTTAGACAAGTAGTGAGTAAGGAGCTATCTCACTTAGACAATTTCTGGATGAGCAGAAGAGTCACCATCAACATTGGTCTCCATACCAATTCGGTGCTGATACTCTTGCAACAAATCATAACAAATATGACGAACCCTATCAACTTCATCTTCAGCGTTGTCTCCATAAAGTTTTTCAAAATAAAACTCCAATACACTCATCTTATACCTAGGATCAAGTACAACTGCAACCCCAATAATACCATGTATCACTAACCAATATTTATCAAAATTTTCCACCATTTTTTATGCCATTGTTCTGATCACTTCAATTTCAGAAGAGAGCCATTGAGACAGTGTCATCCTAATCTCACATAAAGCTGGGAAACAAATATTGGCTGTGAGATACTTTGTACCAGAAAATAACTTCGATGATAGAAAAAAATCTTAAACCTCAGACTAATCTCTCTAGCAAACTCCCATTCTTGCTTTCGGTTAGCACGATCTTATATTGGGGCTCTCTAATTTTCAACCTAAAAAGACATCCTTATACAATAAAAGGTCATGCGAAGCATCAAGTACGTTGAATTCCACCTAGTTGCACAATCAAGTCCTAATTTCTTGGTATGTGGAATACGCAATTGGTTGACTGTTTTTTCAAATTTTTCTACTCTTTTTGGTGTTGCTGTCTAATAAGCTACATTCTCTCGGATTTTCTCCACACCAACTCGTATGACATCCAATCCATCTTTCACTATCAAATTCAAAATATGCGCACAACAACGCATATGAAACAAAGTACCACCCAACAAAAGCGATGAATTACTTAACTTATCCATCAACATGGTAATCATGACATCATTTGTGGAGCAATTATCAACAGTAACAGTCGAGATTTTTCTATCAATATTCCAATCCATCATACACTCAAGCAAAGTATCACAAAGAACTTCTTTTGTGTGTGGACATGGAACATAAATAAACCTAAAATATGATATTCATAAACAAGTATTAATAACATGCAAATTGAACTAATAAGATTGAATTTTTAAATGATTTGCAAATTTACAAAAATATACCTCAAAATGCGACTTTGCAATGTCCATGAATCATCAATAAAGTGTGCGGTGACAGCCATGAATCCTTTGTTTTGATTGCTAGCAGTCCACATATCAGTTATGATTGCCACCCTACTTTTATTATGCTCCACCAAACTCAATGTCTTCACCATCTCATAATCATAAATCTTTAAAATATCACTCTTTATTGTATTTCGAGAAGGCACTTTAAACAATGGTTGAAGTGCTGCTGAATATCGTTTAAAACCAACATGGTCTACGATAGAGAGGGGATATTTATGCAAGATTATGACATGTGATAACTCTTTCCTAGCAAAATCTTGATAAAAAATATAAGAATTCATTTTTGGACTCTCTCTACTAAAATTGTTAGTTAACACTTTTTGCCTCATGTCTATCACTTTTTTCCTAGTACAACTCTTATGGTAATTATGCAAATGCCTAGTTCCATTTTTTGAATCACCTCCAAGATGCTTGTTACAATAGTTACATATTGCCTTCCACACCCCATTGACTTGTTGCTTTTTGAAATGTTCCCACACAACACTAGGTTTTCTTTTAGTTCCTCCACAAGTAGTATTAAACTCTTCTTCTAAATCAATAACATTTTGATTAGAGAGGAGGCAGTGAGTTAAAGGTGTGTTAAATGGTGGCGATGAATGTTGTGACGCGTCACCCTTAATTGTCCTTGAGAGTTAACGGGTGCTTCAGAGTTAACTGGTGCTTCAGAGTTAACATCTGACATTTTTAACCTTTATAAAAATAATATGGATTGAATTAATATAAATAAATTAAGTACTCATCATCTTTTAAAAAAATTATGACATGATTGAAACAATTAGAAGATGCATTACAGAAGATTTATGATATAATAAGGAATTCCAAATCGACTTTGGTGATTGCAAAAGGAAGTTTATAAACTACTTGTGATCTTTATGTTGGAGACTGGATATTTTAACAGATTAGAAAAATAATGTGACAAATCTTCTGTAATGCATAAATATAAATAAATTAAGTACTTATCATCTTTTAAAAAAATTATGATATGATTGAAACAATTAGAAGATGCATTACAGAAGATTTATGATATAATAAGGAATTCCAAATCGACTTTGGTGATTGCAAAAGGAAGTTTATAAACTACTTGTGATCTTTATGTTGGAGACTGGATATTTTAACAGATTAGAAAAATAATGTGACAATCAGTTTTCTTAGTGGACTAGACAAGTTGTATTAATGATAATATGAAAAACAAACATATTAATCTTTGCCTTAAAGACAAGTTGGGATTCAGAAGCTTTCACTAGTATAGCTTAAAAAATTGTTTCATGTCCTCCTCAACCTCTCTGTCTTTATGAATAATTGACCCAAAATATAAAAAAAGATCACTCATGTATTTCATGCTCATCAAGTTATACTCTACTTTCATCCCTGTCTATTTCTACTTCTGCTAAAATTACACACTGTATATTCTTAGTCTTATACTTAAACCTTTTAAAATCTGAAGTATCTCTTTACAATTCTAGCTTAGAATTTACTCCTCTCATTTCGTTAACTAAACTCTTTGTAAATAGCATACATCAAGGAATATCCCTTTTGAGTGTTTCTAGAAAGTTCATCCATAACTAATACAAAAAATGTAAAGATTGTATGTTGGTCTTTGATATGAACTTTATTATTTTTAGAAATTTACTTATTTCTGCCCCTACTAGTCTCAAATTAGGTAGAAAATAGCTTCCATGGTACATCTCTCAAGCATAAAACCAAATTGATTTTTGAAGATATTGTCTCATGTCTTAATCTCCACTCAATAGCTCCCCCTCAGAATTTCATTATATGACTCATAAATTTAATACGACAAAATTGATGCAACTTTGAAGGAATCTATAATTAATATTACTATTAAAATAAAATAGACAGATTATGAGGTATATTTTAATAGACAGATTATAGACATATTATAGACAGATTATAAGATCATCATCTCAATAGACAGATTATCAATAACATAGACAGATTATCAACAGATCAAACCTGATGTGAAAGATAATGATCAACAGATTATCAATAATTCACAAGCACCGATTATCAGGGTCTGGAGGTAGATCTGCATAAAAAATACAACTGATTATCAATATAAATAAATAAATTTAGAGACAGAAAGAAAAAAAAAAAAAACAGAACTATATTGTATTTTTTACAGATCTATACTCAAATCTAAACACTCAGATATATATATATATAATATACATATATGTAAACCTAGATCGAAATCCCTAGAGAGAGAGAGAGAGAGATACCTAAACAGATGGGAGGCGCGGTGGTGACGGAGGGAGAATCGCCGGTGACGGAAGGAGGCGCGGCGGTGAAAAATGAAAGAGAGAGGGATAGACGAGAGAGAGAGAGAGGAGCGACGTGTGTTGTGTGAGTGTGAGAGTGTGTCTGTCAAACCCTAACAAAACAAGCATATGCATATATATATATATATATCCAGGGACCAAAGGGTCATTTTACCTCGGGGACCATGCGGGGCGGGGCCGGGTCCGGTTCTGAAACACATATCCCCGTTCCCGGCCCGGATATCATCGGGGATGAATTTTTAAATACCATCCCCAGCCCGTAGGGGATATTTTTCGGTGAATAACTGCTGAATTCGGGGTCGGGGGGTCGGGTCACCGTCGGGCCGGTTTCAGATTGCCATCTCTAATGAAAACCCGAAGACAGATTTGGGATGAGGTATCACATATGTGCTATGTTTCATTAATTGAACCTAAGAATTTTAAAGAGGCCTTGCTAGATGATAGTTGGGTCAATGCTATGCATGAAGAATTAGGTCAATTTGAACGTAACAATGTTTGGACTCTAGTTCCCAGACCTAGAGACATGAATGTGATAGGTACCAAGTGGATCTTTAAAAATAAATATGATGAAAATGGTACTGTGGTTAGGAATAAAGCTAGGTTGGTTGCACAAGGTTACACTCAAGTAGAAGGTGTTGACTATGATGAGACGTTTGCCCTAGTTACACGTCTCGAATCTATTCGTATTTTACTTGGTGTTGCATGTTTTCTTGGTTTCAAATTGTTTCAAATGAATGTGAAAAGTGCCTTTCTGAATGGGTACTTGAAAGAAGAGGCTTATGTTGAGCAACCAAAAGGGTTTGAGGACCCTAAATGTCCAAACCATGTCTACAAGTTAGACAAGGCTTTGTATGGGTTGAAACAAGCCCCTTGGGCTTGGTATGATAGACTTACTACCTTTCTTCTTGATAATGACTTTCAAAGGGGCAGTGTGGATAAAACTTTATTTGTGAAACATACTAAGTCTCATATTCTTGTTGCACAAATTTATGTTTATGACATTGTATTTGGATCCACTACTGATCATCTTGTGAAATATTTTTCGGATTACATGACACATGAGTTTGAGATGAGTATGATGGGAGAGTTATCTTATTTTTTGGGCCTACAAATTACACAGTCTCCTTCTGGAATGTTTGTCTCTCAGACTAAGTATGCCAAAAATCTTGTGTCAAAGTTTGGTCTTGAGTCTGCCAAACATGCCCGTACTCCCATGAGCACCAATCTTCACCTTTCCAAAGATTCCTCTGGTATTGATGTTGACCCTACCTTATATGAGTATGATAGGGAGTCTTCTTTACCTCACAGCCAGTTGTCCTGATATTGCCTTCAGTGTAGGTGTTTGTGCCCATTACCGAGCCAGTCCTAAAGAGTCTCATCTTCTTACGGTCAAACGCATCATCAAATATGTGAATGGGACATTGGGGTATGGGGTTTGGTTTTCTACTGATACTACAGCTGAAATTACTAGTTTTTCTGATGCTGACTGGGCAGGGTGTGCTGATGATAGAAAGAGCACATCCGGGGGTTATTTTTACCTTAGGAATAATTTGGTCTCCTAGCATAGTAAAAAGCAAAATGCCATCTCTCTTTCAACTGCTGAGGCTGAGTACATTACTGCAGGGAGTTGTTATGCACAAATGCTATGGATGAAGCAAATGCTTCATGATTATTGGATAAAACAGAACACTCTCACACTTTTCTGTGATAACACAAGTGCCATAAACATTTCAAAAAATCCTATCCAACACTTTCGCACCAAACACATTGACATTGGTCATCATTTTATTCCAGAGTTAGTGGAAGAGGGCCTTGTTGTTCTTGAACATGTTCGCACTGAGCATCAAAAAGCTGATATTTTTACAAAACCCCTTGATCTTCTTTAGTTTGAGTTCCTTAGAAAGACCTTGGGTGTCATGCTCGATCACTAGAGTGTTACTTGTTCCTTGAGTAGGTGTGAGTGTTTTGGCTTTATGTATGCTTGGATGCTTTAATCTCATTGTCATTGATATCTGTTTTCTTGCATTCAACTTTATATGTACACTACTCATGATGCTTACAAGATCTCATTGTTCTTTGTTCATAGCTCATTTTGAATGCCCATGCTCATTAACCTCATGATCTCATTCTGTACACATCCTTGAGATAAATTGTTGCAGGGGTTTTCGCACAAGTGATCAAAGTTCTCTATGGACCACTAACAGTGTTTCTTGTACTTTTACAGTGGAATTGACCAATACTAATATATCATGGGTGATGTTGAGTTTCTTAACCATCTACCATCATTTTTCACTTCCACGGTTTCTCCCTCAGTTTCTTGAAGTCCGGGCATTAGGAAAAGGCTACCTCAGAGGCACCAACCAGGCCATTCTTTTTGATGTCATTCTTCTCTGATTTGGTTTCCATACTCTTAAGCGTGAATGCCACCAGTGAGTGCCCAAAAGAAAGAAAAGAAAAAATAAATAAATAAAAAAAATGGACTCATTGATTGAGGGGGAACTTCCGTTTTTACTCAACAAATACCCCGTGATTCCTAGTGGTTTGACTTTTCTCTGTAATGTTTTAGTTACTCTTGATGGAGGTCCAGCCATCCGATCACTACGAGGATTAACTCTAGCTCAGTGGCCTCTCAAGGACTGCACACACACACCTTTCTTATGTGAGATCTCATGTTGGCTTTTGGGTTATACATTCTCATGTAGCTTATGATCACTGATTATATTTTATCTGCTTTGCTCATGATTTCTAGTGTCATTGTTTTTCAAAATTGCAAGTTTACGGGTTTCATGATGTGCGGATTATTTCATCTTAGTATCAATTTTGGCTAAATGTGATCATCTACTTCTGTTCCAAGTCTTTCTTCATGATATTGAGTATAGAGTTGTTGCACAAGAAAAGAAAAAAATTTTGTTTTTTTGGGTTTTGTTTTTTCTCTTCTTCGCTTGAGCGACGGAGTCCTCGCTCGAGCGTGCTTCTGCTACTGAGTTAGACTTGAGAGCGTGCGTTTTTGGCTCGAGCTAACCCTTGCGCATAATTGTCCTCACTCGAGCGAGAAAGTATTCGCTCGAGCGACCTGTCGAGGTTCAAATATTGCAACTGTGTCTCTTCGTTTCATTTTTTCCCTCTTTGCTTCCCAGTGTTGCCTCTTCACTTCCTTTGGGCGATTTCTCTTCTCTTCGTGTTCCTCCCTTGGATTTTTGTTCGTGCTTGGGGCTTCATCCTTTTCCTTATCTGCATTCTCAGTTTTTTTGGTAAGTTTTTTTTCTCTTTGTTTTTTACTTCTACGTTTGTTATGAGACTGTACATTTGCTTTATTATACTCTAGGGTTCCTCATTGATGCTTTTGGTTAGTTCATCTTGTTCTAGAGTCTGTCTCATGCTTCTAGGGTTAATGGTTGTGAACATGTGACTTTGATTTTCTACTAGGGTTTAACATTTGGGGTTTAATTTCTACGAGTTGTTTAATGTGTTTGCTTAGTGTTTAATTTGTGGTCTTAGTCCATTGCTTTTCTATTAATTTCTGCTTAATCTGCTTATGTCTTTTATCTACTATGGTTATGGTTATATTTTGTCTCACACTGCTGGATTACTAATATTGTTGTTGTGTTCTTTGGTTTGGATTTGGGGTTGTCTATTTTTATTTGGTCTCTTGTGTTGTGGGTTACTGTTTTTATTTTTATTTTTATTTTTATTCTGTCTTTGTCCTGCCTCTGTGGTTTGTTTAGTCATGGCTGAATCATCCAAGCGCCGTAAATCTACTGTTTCTCGTCATTCATTCAACACTGACAAATTCGAGTCCAAAGAAAAGTCTAAGTTGTTTAGGGAGTCGTTTGCCACTCGTAAAGTTCATTTACAGCGAAATGTCCTCCCCAGTGCTTTTGAGGTTCTTACCATTCGGTCTTTATTCGATTCACTAGGCGGTGATCAAGTGTTACATTTTTCGGGGCCACAAAATCTGAGTCTTATCCGGGAATTTTATTGCAACATCCATTCCATTCGAAAAGAAATTCCGGCCTCCTTTACCACTTGGGTTAGGAAGAAGTCTCTAGTTATCACTGGTGATGTTTTTTGAGTTTTTCTTGATCTTCCTGAAGTTGGTAATTTTCATTTTCCGTTTCTTACTCAGTCAGGTGTTGATTTTGATTGTGTTGTGTTTGAATTATGTAGTGTTGACGGGACTTGGCTTGCTGGGGCACTCATTCAGCAAAATGAGTTGCTTTCTCGGTTCCGTCTTATGAATATCATTGTGTGTGGTAATCTTCATGTCACCACCCATTCCTCGCACATTACCCAGGACCAGGGATATGTGTTGTATTGTATTCATCATAGACTTCCCATTGATCTTTCATAGATGATCGTTTCCAAAATGATTGGGGTCTTTGAGGGTAGAAAGTCTTTGGGGCTTCCTTATGGGTGTTTGCTTACTCGTTTTCTCATTTCTCTTGATATTCCTGTTTTTGATGATGATGAGTTTTCCCATCCTATAAAACCCATTACTAAATTAACCGTCTCCTAGAGTCAAGCTCATGTACCGGGGGGGTGTCGGGGGTTGGTTTATCTGATACAGGTGATGATGCATTCGCCGAGGAGGAGGAGGTTGATGCAGCTCCAGCAGGTGCACCTCATCTACCTGAGATGTGTCCTCGCTCATTTCGTGGCCAGCTACAGTAGTTTGAGCAGTCCGTCACTCGTCGCCTTGATCAGTTAGATGCCCGCCTCGGTACCCTTGACAGCCGACTTGATGAGCAAAGTACCATGCTTGCTTAGATCCTCTCTATGCTTCAGATGCCGTAGCCACCACCTTTTCATTCCTAGTTTTTGACCTTTGGTTGTTTTTGGACAGTTTTTTTTTGGTATTTTCTTGTTCCTTTTGTCACTCCCAGACAAAAAGGGAAAGTATTTTTGGGGTATACGTGGGATATGTTTGGGATACTCAGATACTTAGATTGTTTTTTGCATGAAGGATTATGTATGGCTTTGACATACTATAGCACTGAATTATATGATTTATTAGGCTTCTAATTTATTATATATTTTATGCTCTTGATGGTTTGGTTTCTTATATTGGATAACACTTCTATGGTTTTAGCTTTCCATTATAGGTTTTCAATAAGCTTGGGTTGTTAGTTCAAGATGTTCGTTCAATTTTGGTTTGAGATGTTAGTTCAAGTTTGTTTTGAGATTTTTTTTTTTTTTTTTTTTGAGTTGGTTTGTTTAGATAGCACGTTTGTTTAGGAAATTGTATTAGAAAGTTTTGTCCGGGAATTGACAAAGGGGGAGATTGTTAAGTCCCTTAGTCTTGTCAAATCCACGAACAAAATTTAAGTCATTGAGTTGTAATTTCCTTACTGTTTTTGTCTTGCTCGCTCGAGCGAAGGACTGCGTCTAGCTAAAACCCGAAAGAGATGAATGTGCGCTCGAGCAAAGCATGTATGGCTCGAGCGAAGGACTACATTTGCATAAAAACTTGAAAGAGTTTATTGTTCGCTCGAGCAAAGGTTTCGTAGCTCGAGCGAAGGCACTTATGGAAATCACGCGAGTTAAGGTTCTCACTCGAGTGAGAGAAGCTTCGCTCGAGCGAGCTTCAAAATCCAGGATTTCTATAAGTAGTTGTTTTACTCCAAAAATAAGATTAAGGTTTTCAGATCTACTTTGAGGTTTTCTAAGGTTTTCTTCTGGAGTATTTTTGTGAGTTTTTCCTTGATAAATTGAGTGAGTATTAAACTCATGAATTGACAAGCATAGATTAAGGAGGTTGATTGAATACATACAAGAGTGTTATTCTTTGGTGGATTCTGAAGATTCAAACGTAGAGTTTCAAAGGAGTTTGATTCTGTATGTAGTCGTTTATTCGACAAACGAAGTTGTGGATTCAACTTCAGATTAATCAGTTCCGAGATGAAGGCTTGGTGAAAGAGTTACAGAAGGTTTGGAGACAAATTGACTGAGTTGGGTAATTTGTGTGTTATCTTTGTAATCTTTCTTTCTTTAGTAGTGGATTGATTAGTGGCGTTTCGCCCGTGATTTTTTATTATAATTGAAAGTTCTTCAATTGTGGTTTTTCCACGTAAAAATCGTTTGTGTCGATTTATTATTTATTCCAAAAAAAACAATCTAAATCACTTTCGTAAGTGCTTGATGATTTAGATTGTGTGTTGTGGATAATTGGGAATTGAAGTATTTAAATCTTGATCTAATCACGAATCACTTAGGATTTTCACAAAGGTTCTGAAACAGTTGAGGGGAGTGTAGGTGTCACGACCCGCTCCCCGTACCCAAGAGTTAAGCATCATAATGGCCAGTAACCGAGGTTACCTCCGGTCAATTCATAAACAAATTAATAAACGCGAGTGGAAGTAATATTTAAATGAGGGTACCAAAATAATCATCGGAGCTTCTATTTTTATTACAAAATTTATTGACAAAAAAGGCCGATATTTACATAGAAAAATATCATAAAAGTGCTATGTGTATCTAATTTGCAACCCCGCGTCTAACACTTTCCAAAAGCTATTTCTGAATTGTACTGTTTCCTGAAAATTGGTAAACAGCTATAAGCACATGGCAGAGTAAGAAATATTATACCAAGAGTATAAAGGACACGAAATAACCATGGATAGTTAGTTATGGAAAAACATTTACATAACTCAGTTTGGTAAATAAATCATTAGTAACCAAATAATTTAAGTAGCAGAAACTGAAATAAAGATATTATGTAAATATATAACCATAACCACGGTACAGAACAAAACAGAACAGGGGTCACAGAAGTGACAGTCAGAACAGAGGTACGAATTCAAGAGATGGCTCATACGAATTCTAGAGGTGGCTCCCACAATAGTGTAGCACTTAGCTCCGCACAACACTTAGCTCCGCACAGAACAGAGGTACGGATTCAAGAGGTGGCTCGTACAGATTCTAGAGGTGGCTCCCACAATAGTGTAGCACTTAGCTTCACACAGCACTTTGCTCCGCACAGAACAGAGGTTAATGGATCAGATGGCCACAAAGTAACCAAACAGAGGCCAATGGTTATTTAAGTCCCCCAAGGCGTAGGACTCCCGTGGTGGTACTTACAAAACATAATTGTTTATAAGGTTATAGTCAAATATTCTTTAAAATATAAACAAACATATCAATGGGTTTCATTTTCACTAATAGGGTTCAGAAAATAATTCACGTAACTGAAACCTTTATAAAACATAACTTTTATTAATATTCTAATAAAACATAACTTGTATAAAATAGATTTTAGTAAGTTAAAACATACGTAAAATACATTACGGTGACTCAAGGTATAATATAACTCACCTTAACTTTAATACCTCATTCTTTCTTTCCACTATCAAAAACCCTCTCAGCTTCCACCATTTTTTCCTTCTTCCTCTATTTTCTTTCTTTCCTTTCTTTCTTTCTTCTTTCTTCTTTCATTTTCTATCTTTTTTCTTTCCTTTCTTCACCCAGGTGAAACGCCTCCCTATTTATAGGGAGGTGAGGTCATCCGCAGGCCAACACGTGGCTACGCGTCACTTTCACTAAGATTTAATTCATAATTATATATATTCATTCTTATCCTTAATAAATATTTAAGATAATTATCATTTGACCCAATATTTTAATATAATTAAATAATAAATAAATTTTTAATTAAATTACACTTTATCGTATACCAATAGAAAATAAATTATTTATTTTACTACCACACCCATTATTATTATTATTATTATTATTATTATTATTATTATTATTATTATTATTATTATTATTATTATTATTATTTTGACCCCTAAACTTTTACTAATTATATTGTTTTACAAAATTACGCATAATAATAAATTATATATTTTCCGAACTGAGATTAAATAATATTAGTATAAATTCTACAAAATAATTAAAAATCTGAGTTGTTACAGTAGGGTCTGGATTCGAACATATGGCTTGTGGAGGGATTGGAGAAGATTGAAGGTAGGGTTAGGGTTTTGGAACCAACAACGAGAGTGGAGAAGACGAAGTAAACGACCGGTGAAGATCGGTGAAGAGAATAGAAGACGAGAGAGAGGGCGACGAATGAGGAGGTGGCGGCAGCAGTAGTGAGGCGACGACGTAGCAGGTGAAAGAGATAAAAAGAGAGGAGAGTGAGAGACAGTGAGAGTAAGAAGGAGTGTTAGGTTAGGGTTTAAACTCTGTATAATATATATAAGGTTAGGGTGATTAGGTTTGGGTTTAAACTCTGTATAAATATATATATGATCACGCTTATTTAAAATGTGTGATTAAAAAAATATTATCTCATATTAAGTGTGATTAAAAAAAATTAATTTTTTTAATTACACTTCTAATAAAAGTGAGATATTTTTAATTCTTCTTATGTGATCTTTAATTACATGTTAATTAGAAGGTGTGATTAATATATATATATATATATAATCATACTTGATTGAAAAGTGAGATAAAAAATAAATATTTTCACACTTAATCAAATCAAGTGTGATTAAAAAATTCATCAATTTTTTTTTTTTTTATCACACCTCCAATAAAAGTGAGATATTTTCATTTGTGAAAGTGTGATCTTTAACTATTTTTGTAATAGTGTGTTGTCTTCTACTTCCTCTTTAGACTTGGTGGCCTATATTGATTCTAATTGAGCTGGTGATGTTAATGATCGCAAGTCCACCTCTAGCTTCTGTATATTTCTTGGCGATTCCTTGATCTATTGAAAAAGCAAGAAACAAACTGTTGTTGCTCGCTCTACTGTCGAAGCTGAGTACTGTGCTATGGCTTATGCTACTGCTGAGCTTGTTTGGCTTCGTTGTCTTCTCTCTGATTTGGGTGTACCTTAGTCTTCTTCAACCTCTCTCTATTGTGATAACCACAGTGATATTCAGATTGCCCACAATACTGTCTTCCATGAACGGACAAAATACATTAAGATTGATTATCACTTTGTGTGCCAACATCTACTGTCTGGTTCTATCTTGCTTCCTTTGGTCTCCTCGGCTTTGCAACTTGCAGACTTCTTCACCAAGACTCACACTATCACTCGGTTTCAGATTCTTCTTAGCAAACTTTCAGTATTTTCTGCTAAAACACCTTGAGTTTGAGCGGGACACTACAAGAAAAAGCACTATTGGCGACTAAAAAATCACATTTCATCGCTGAAAGTATAGCATTTGGCGACTAAAAATACATTAGTAGCCAAAAGTAAAGATTTTTGGCGACTAAAAAATTTTAGTAACCAAAAGTATAGGTTTTGGAGACTAAAAATCTGTTTAGTCGCCGATATATGGCTTTTAGTGAGTAAAAAAATTTTAGTAGCCAAAAGTAAGGCCTTTTGGCGGCTAAAAAAAATTTTGTAGCCAAAAGTGAGCATTCGGTGACTAAAAAGCTGTTTGGTCGCCAAAAGTGAGACTTTTACCGACTAAAAAAATTTTAGTAGCTAAAAGTAAGGCCCTTTGGCGACTAAAAAAAATTAGTAGCCAAAAGTGAAGCATTTGACGACTAAAAACATGTTTAGTAGCCGAAAGTGAGAGTTTTTGGCGACTAAAAAGAAGTTTAGTCACCAAAAGTGGTAATTTTAACGCGAGAAATTTTTTTTAACGATTAAAAAATAATTAGTAGCCAAAAGTATAGAATTGACGTCTAAAATTATGTTTAGTCGCCAAAAGTGATGTCCTTTTTTTTTCTACTAAATAATTTATTTTTACATAAATTATGTTCAATAAAAAATAATTATGTTTATGTATATACTTTGATATTAATACGGGTCTAAGTACTATATAAATAATATATGTTGCATATATAATCATATGATGTTATGGAGGCGTAGTAGAAAGAATGTGTTATATAAAGTTTATGGTGTAAGAGGTTGATTGTTCGAATCTCCACAAGAGCAGGGTGTAATTTTTTTTTTTTTCAGAATGAACTTTTGGCAACTAAATCTGTTTGGTCGCCGATTCCTTGAATATTGGCGACGAAAACATTAGTCGGTAAATGTATAATTTTAAAAAATATAATTGACTATTGGCGACTAAAAATTTAGTCGCCAAATGTATAATTTAAAAAATATAATTGACTATTGGCGACCAAAGTTTTGGTCGGTAAAGACTTGCTTTTTGGCAAATAAAAGTGTTTTAGTCGCCAATACCTTTCCCGACCGTTTTCCAGCGACCAAACCGGCGACTAAAAAATTTAGTCCGAGAAACTTAAAAACCGACTTTTGGCGACTAAAAATTGACTTTTGACGACTAAAAATTTAGTCGCAAAATGTGTTTTTTCTTGTAATGGGAGTGTGAGAATATATGTATATATGGCATAATTGTGTATATTAGGAATTAGGCAAATTAAGCAAGATTGTGGTGGTGTAAATAGGAATCTTTATATTTCTTTTTTTTCAGTCATAGTTAAGGCTATATAACTTATGCACTCTTTGCAAATTTTATAAGTTGAATATACAAAAAAACATATTCTTACAGACATGTGGGTGCATTATTGTTTATTTGCCATAAGGACATACATACTGAGATCCGGATGCTATTCAGCCTCCGTTTGGTAAGGGCTCATTGGGTTCATGAGCCACAAAAGACAAAATAGGCTCATGAGTCACAACAGACAAAACATCACATCCAACTCCATAATCATTACACTCTTCTCTCACAAAAAAAGTCTAAAAAGCCAAAAAACCAAGAGCCCTTCCCAAACTAAGTTTTTGAGCCCAGACTCATATAGTCAAAAAAACTAAAAAGTAAAAGAGTCAGCCCATTTCCCAAACGGAGGGGTACTGCAGTTCCTTATGGGTATATCATTTATTGCTTGATTTTATCGTTGTTATGATGACTAGGTACTTTACAATGCTTTACAGTAGTACTTTCTTTTCCCGAAAGAAGTGCCCAAATTGCTTAAACAGATATATGTTCGAGGAAAAAAGCTCAAGCTCGACATGAAGATCCAAATAAAGGAAGGAAAAGATGCTAGTTCAACTTTTTTTTTAATCTGAACAGTATATATCTTGGAATTTATAATCGGGCTTTTCGCATTTTTTTTCTTCTTTCTTTTTTCTATAGCCTTGGAGCCAAAGAGATGACTTGATTGTTTTATTGGAACATTTTATTCTCATATTGTTGAATGAAGCATTATATCAAAATTAGTTTTTGATTGAGCATAAGGGCGAGTTCTTATTGTGGCAAGAGAAATAGATTATTCCCAGACATGTAACGGCATTTTTTAGATAACACCACTAAGCATCGTTAAAGATTGTGTAGCAGTTCTCTCTTTTTTTCTGGACATTTTTTTTACACGGCAGATGGCTAGGCATCACATAAAACTATTTGCCATTGAAAATTATCGTTACAACGAAGTTTACGTGTCCTTGTTCAAGTATCAAATGCTTTTTATTGTGCACAACATAAACACTTTTTTGTGTTGAATTTTTGCAATTGCAAAGTCTTCTCCAGATTGAAAAAGGAAAATTCGGATAATCTATGTTTGTGGACTTCCTTTCTGGGTTCTTAACTTTTCTATTGCCATCTATTTTAAAATTGTGCTAGATATATCACATGTTCTTCTCGGTAAGAAAGTGCCCAACAAAAATAAATAAATAAATAACTGAGAAATATTATGCGTCTTTGATGACATCAAGATTTACGATTGATTTCTTTATTTGGAGCTAATTATGAAAGAATTAATTAAAATTAATATTATTTTGTCATATAATTTGGTGATACAAAATGATGACATCGTAATTATATGCATATAAATTAGGAACATTTTTAATTTGAATAAAGGTTGGGACCCCCTTTGGGGTCACCCCCTTTACCCCCCTTTGCCACGTGACAAGAGGTGATTGGAGGAGCAGGAAAAAAAAGAAAAAGAAAAAGAAAATGTGACCAATGAGAGAGAGAGGGGGTCCAAAGGGGGTCCTAAAAAGGGGGGATGAATCATTGTTGTTTTAATTTAGTGTACACTCTAAAAAATAATTACAAATCAATGATTAAGATAGGAAGAGACTTAAAATTTCAACATAGAGTAGGTGAATAGAATTTTTAAAAAGAAAATATCAATTATAATATCAATTTTTACTACATAAAATATAAAAAATAATATGAAAAACATAAATAAATAAACATATTCTTTTATATTTGTGTGAGTGAATTTCTAACTACACTGCCAACTCAGTATTCAACTAGAGAACACTGGCAGAATAGATGGCGCCTGAATAACTTGTAACAGAAAGAAGAGATTCCGGTGGTGGTTTGTCCACCCGGAGCACTCCGACAATCAAGTTAGTTAAATATCTCCCAAAGATAACCAAAGTGCTTAGCTCTCTATTCAGAATATAAATTGCGTACCTTAAATTGCGTACCTTAGACCCATGAGGGTGTCTCTCTTTTATAACCAACACAAACCTAGTCTCAATAGAAGCCTAGCTTCAATGGATTTCAACTCAGTGCTTATCTTGGACTCTCCAATAGATAAAGATAAATTTCCTAAGAGCTTTATCCTTATTCAGGCTAAGATCCTCCATCATTCTAGGACTCTGGTCCCTTATCCGCTTATCCCGGACTCCTATATCTTCGGAGATAACCTCGACCTAGCCGAGATTACCTCGACGTAACAACCAGGACATGTGGTACCCTGACTGACACGTCGGCGTCACCTTAACCACGTACTGATACTCAGAAAATATATCCCCACAATATTCATATTGAGTTATAAAAAGATAGCAATAGTAAGATAGCCTATAGACACTACTTATAAAAAGATAGCAATCGTAAGATAGCCTATATATATTTTAAATATTTTATTCAAATTACTAACTTTTTTTACTTTGAATCCTATATTTCGTAGATATATTAACTTTTATTAACAATTTAATTTTTGAAAAATTAGAGGACCAAATATGTGTAATTTAAAATTAATTAATAATTAATACTGGATAGGGGTTGCCTCTATAAACACTTGAAAAAACGAGATTAAAAATTCCCTTATAAACACTTGAAAAAAAATAACACTACAAATTAATTCAAATAATGTTATGAGTACACACTTTTATAAAAAAAACACTTTTCAAAAGATATTTTATCTTAATTTTAATTGAATCCCCTCACTAATGGACGATGAATTTGATATTCCGAATTAATTGTTCTATTTAGTTAGATACTGAGTTATCAACATAAAAACACAATTAGTCATTATTTTGTTTTTTTTGTTTTTTGTTTTTTTTTTTTTTTTTGGATAATTTGAAGATAGAATTTTTGTAAAACTTCTCAAAGAGCTATAAAATTAAGTAATATATATATATATATATATATTTTGAGCAATGTTAAAAATACAAAAAGATGCTATAAAACATTTAACCAAAGAAAAATGTTAGAAATTATAAAAATTTTACCAAATGTGAGATCTACACCATGTGGATTCCCTTGTGACGTGAATTTCATACACATGTGAGACATTTCGTAAAAATTTTGATAAAATTTTTAAAATTTCTAACATTACTCTTAATTAACTAAATGCTCGTGTGAGATTTACAATGTTGAATAAAAAATTTAATAGAATATTTGAAAAAAAAAATTATTTTTAATTTTTTTTGGTGGGGTAGTTGTCGTTGGTATTAAGGAATTGTCTGAAATGATATAAATAAATATGTTTTTAATTTTGTTATTAAAAAATATTAAAAAAAAAATATCACTTTAAAAAATAAAAATATATCCTTATTTTAATTTATCCCAAACAATCTCTAAATACTCATTAATTTTAATGCTAGTAGATTTGATAGTGTGAGTGCAAAATAATAATAATAATAAATAAATAAATAAAATGTTATGAAGTCTAAATAAATTACTAAAATTTTTATCAAATTTTTGGCTATTTTGGGAAGATGGTTATAATCAATTTTTTGATGAAAAACTGCTTATAAGCAGCGTTTTTGTGAGAGAGGAAGTGTGTTATAATCTGGGAAGTGGATTATAACCCACTTCCCAGAATAAGCTACATAGATATAAGACTTACACAAATCACATATATATGGATATTAGAAATTTGATAAAAAATTTAATAATTTATTTAAGTCCTGCCATAACTCATAAATAAATACTTAGATCATCTCCAACGATTCAGCAAACCTGGCATCAAATTTAAAATTTGGTGAAAAAGATACTTTTTGAAGCTCCAACGGTTTCACCAAACTAGTATCAAATTGAGAATTGAACAAAGAAATCATCAAACTGAGAATAGAATACATGTTTCACCAAATTACTGTGCGTGATCGTTAAAGCAGAAAAGCTTGAGAATTTTACACATGGTGGTCAACCACCTAGATGACCACCTGGTCGACCCCTTGGTCGATCACCCGATGGACCAACCGGTCGACCAGTGCAAGCAAAAATTGACCTGTAAACTGGTTCAAACAGTTTAAATAGGTAGGTTCAAATAATTCAAAAAAGTTAAAAAAAAAATTTGACTTTATCGGTCGACCAATCGGTTGACTCACGAAATTTTAATACACCGTTGAAACAATTGATATCAAATTAAAAAAATAACTTTTTTTATTCAAATTTAATGAAAAACAAAAAAATTCAGTTGGAGATGTCCTTCCATAATTACTATACAAATCCACCTGTCAGTAAATCTGGCAAGATATCTGAGTAGGCGTATGTCACAGCTACGCTACAGACAGCCACATATAAACACCATCCAACACATTAATCACTTGCAGTCAATCACTTTCTCGGCCACTGGCCCCAACCCAGCAACACAATCACAAGCCACTGCCTTTACTTTACTCTCCTCCGAGAGACACAGAGAGAGATCGAGAGAGAGTTCTTCTCCACTCTCTCTGTCTCTGGTCCCAATTGCAACCATGCAGAGCCCCCAAAGCAGCTGTGGAAGCAACGGTGGCGACGGTGGCGGCGACGACGGAAATAGTGGCGACTTTTGTCGTGAGCTTACACCCTGCCGACTACCTTCTCCGATTAAGGTTAGTAGCAGAAATCCCCAATCTGATGAGCAAGTTGTTGATGTTGATCACTCCCAATTAGGTTTACCTCACCTTCACGATTCGCTTATCCAAGAAATTGTTCTCAGATTGCCCGTCAAATGGGTCTATAGGTTCAAAGCTGTGTCCCCAAACTGGCTCTCTCGAATTTCCGAACCCTCGTTTTCTCAATTGTATGTGTCTCGGAAAATCAATTTCCGAATCCTTTATCGGTACGTATACGTATCGCATTTTCGGCAAATTCTCGAGCGTCTGGATCCCGAATCGCCTGATGTGTACCCATCTGAGAATTTCTCTGTGTTGTTTCTGTCTACTCACCAAGAACACCAACAACGCAGGAAACTGTTTAAGATCTTGGCATCGAGCAAAGGCTTGCTTCTGTCTTGCTTGGTGGCTCCTTTAACTTACTATATGTGTGACCCTGTAACCACACAATGGGTTACTTTACCCAAACCCCCAGACCGTGGTCTAAATCTGCACCCCTTTTTTATCGGCGAGGGCTTGATTGCTTTCGCTAATCAGGATAATATGGTCACTAGCTACAAGGTGGTTCGTGTTGAATGGCACCCTGTAGAGTCTGTTTATCTCAATTTCGAGGTCTTCTCTTCGGAGACCCGTAAATGGGGTTGCTATAGGCTCTCTTTCCCTCAACCGTTTAAGTTGTTCAAACGTGGTGGCCCTTTTGTTTTTAATGGGGTAATGCATTGGTTTGCCTATGGACATCGAATTGTAGCCTTTGATCCTTACAATTTTGAGGAATGTAGACTGATCGATTTGCCCAATTATAGAGACATTGAAAGCGAAAATCAATATGATGGATCTTACCATTTGTGCGAGGAGTGCCAAGGGATGCTTAGGTATTTTGAGGCAGCTCCTGATATCACGGAGGATTTTTGTTTTAGTATGTGGATTATGAGAGATTATAAAAAGGGGGAGTGGAATTTAGTGCATCGAGCTACACGTGGTGAAATTTGGTCGGATGATCCTCACATAAGTAGCTATTTATTTCATGTTCATTTCATTCCGTTGGCATACCATCCATTTAATTTGGATATCGTGTATTTAAGATGTGAGGAGAGATCTTGTATTGTCGCTTATAACATTAAAACAAAACGGTTGGAAGTTTCTTGTATTCCAGTTGGCATCGATGAAAACCTTTCTTGGCGCGTGGTGATTCCATTTGTGCTCCCAATGTGGCCGACACCGCTTCCTAAACGCGTTAGGAGGGGTGTGAAGCGTTCAAGGTCTAGTAATGCCAGTAGTACATGTTGACTTGAGCTGCAGAGCGATCCTGTATGATCACATAATAATCCAGTCGGCATTTTAAAGGATGTTTCTTGGCGCGTGGTAATGCCATCTGTGCTCGTTCACTTGACTGACGACGTTCTCAACCCTCTCAGATGGTGATTAAGTTTTCCTAAATTATGTATCTTGTTCTTTTTTTCTTTTTTCTTTTTTCATGTTATCAATAAATTGTACTGCCTATAAACTGTTGTTACAACTGTTTTATCAGTTACTCTTATGAACTTCCTTTGTTGAGGACATGTTACCTGAGATTGTGTCTGTCATGAAGAGAAGGAAAGTGTGTACAAAAAGATGGACAATATTAGGTGCCATTACTAGTTTTTAATGGCGATCAAGAAGAGTTTTTTCTTTTTGTGATGGTTTCAATTGAATTTCAACAATAATACATAGACTAGACAGGTTTTACCAATTTTATGAGTAGATCCTGAAGGTGCCCTTTAAACATAGTTAATACAAGATGAAAGGCAGACCAATATATTTACTATTTAAATAGCTTTTAACTCAGTCACCTAATCTGCATGGTAGGGTGGCCGGATTGCTCACCGTAGTGCGGATTGGCGGATTGATGAAGAAAATGGGCAAATCCACAAATTGTGGCTGTCAAATTCGTGAATCTACACCAAATTCCCTATTCACCAATAATTAGTGGTGACGTGGTGGTGGCTGTGCTGTGCCTATTCTGCACTGGCCCACCCGTACAAATTCTTTTATGTGCTTGAAGGACAAAAAGTTAGTAACTAGAAGAATTGATCTGACAACTTCAAATATGAAACTAGAAACGACAAACCACCATACCACTATGTATGTGTTAACCACATGTCAACCTTTTCATTTATTACTACAATATATTGTTGTGTATGATATATTAAAATATATATGTATGTACACACTCTAGAGCCTCTCCCGCTCTGGAGGTATTTTCATAAAAGATGCTCTCAAGCTCCTGTACCTGCACCGCGAACACCTTTTGGTGACTTAGCATGATTTACTTTCTGGAAAAAGTAACCCACAATTTTCTAGAAATTTATGTTGGGTTGTACATTCATTTTAAGAAAATACATGAATATGTTTAATAGGTTGCATAAGAATAGAAAATGGTTTCTAGAGGCGTGTGATTTATGTAACTTGAGTTTCTATGTAGTCCTATAAAAAGAATATGGTAGGATGATTATTTTTAAGTGAAGTAAAAGGAAGGAGATTAATAAAATAGAAATATTTTGTCTGTGTTCTAAATACATATTGAAGGAGCTCTGTATGGCTAATACAGTTGTATATCTCCTTGCATAGACATACCCATTATTAGTACAGTTTTTAATATTAGGCTTCTACTGCCCCCAACAAATTTGCTATCAAAACCAAAGTGAGTCTTTCAAAATTTTCCATGATACAAAATTGAAGATAAATTTTGGTAGCTAGAAAATGCTAACCAAGGGTCTGGAAAGGCAAGAAGAGAATCGAGAAGCTAGCAAGTGCTTCACCAAAAACAAAAGAATGAAACCGAGTAAATGCCTGAAAAAAGGAAAAGTAGGTTTGTGTGTTTGCCATGATGAAATGATTGGTATCACTAAAAGATAACAGAAGCCACAACTCACAAAATGAAAGAGGATATATCAAAGGATACCTAGAAAAAATGATTGGTCATCATCAAAAGATGGCAGAAATAGAAAAATCAATAGCAACAACTGGAAAATTGATAACGGATTTGTCGAAGGACACCCAGGAGTTGAAACAAAGAATGGGGACCAACCACCCATTATATGAAAAGGGCCACAGACCTTGGGAAGAAGTTTTCCATAATCATGAAAATGGATGAAAGAGCAAAAAGAGGCAAACAATTTTTTAAAAAGATGGATGTTATCCATGTTGCAACGAAGAAGATGATTCAACAAACTAACAGAAAAATGGATCAATTGTGTTCAAAGAAAAGCTTGGAAAGCCGGGAAATTAGGCACATCAAATACAAAATAGTTTTGGGCATGTTTTGGGAAAATTGTGAATTAAGGATGGGTGTTGGATAAAATAATCAATTTTCTAGAAGGGGGTAGATTGGATACAAACCTAACTTTTGACATAATTTGCACAAAGTGGTTGTTCTCAGGTTCGAACCCACAATATCAAGATTAGTAGGTTGAGTTTTAACTATTGAACTAGTGGTTAAATGAAAATACTACGCTTATCTTAAGGGATGCATTTTCCTATTTAAAACACTGCAAAGGAATGAGAGAGTAAATATATATTAGTAGTACTCCTGTGCTACCAACCTACAACCTACAACTAATCTAGTGATACTAAACCATGCTTTTAAGGCACTCCCATGAAGGTTGCCACCATTATTATCTAGTTATCTTGAAATTCGCTGTGGATGAATGCAGCTCTATCATCTCAATTCACTTTATTTTCTCTAGCTTAACTGGTTTTGTTTAAGAGGGGAAAAAAACTTTTGAACCCTCCATGTAATTCATCACCATCGTTGTCCAATGTAGACTCTAGTCCTCACTAATACATTTCTATCAACTTATTCATTTATTTCTTATTACATAATTTCAGTGCAATTCATCTGATGAATGCCTTTTTTTGGTAGGTAATAATAAACTGAAGATATGCCTTGCCTGTGAAAATGCAAAGTTCTGCAGCTAGTTACACGTCATCCATTGCAGGTAAGGCCATGAAATCAAGTTATGTAATATTTGAATAACAGTATTATTACACTTGAATTGTTGCATCATACTTTTTTTTTGAAGGCTTTACAGCATTTAGGGTTTGAGTGTTCATCTTATGGTGTGTCAGAAGACCATAAGAAACAAAAATATGTCAAAATTCCTCGTTTGAGTTTGGGGAAAGAGATTTTTTTATTAGATTTCTATAATTGTAATTGCATTAAATGACTTTCTCAATCAATATTGTACATTAATTGTTCATTTTCAAAAAGATCTAGTTAATTCCTCCACAACAATGCACCAACTTACATACAGTATATGGGATATGGAATATGATAAATAATAATGAAAAAAGAATTACACCCTGTTCAGTCCCATTTGAAGGGGGTCCGTAACGTTTCCTTTGGCATAATTTGGACAAAGTGGTGGTTCTTAGGTTCAAACCCACAATCTCAAGATTAGTAGGTCGAATTTAACTATTGAACCAGTGGTTAAATTAAATACTACACTTGTCTTATGGGACTAATGCATTTTCCTACTTAAAGCACTGCCAAGGAATGAGAGATTGAAAATATATTAGTACTACTCTTGTGCTACCTACCTACAACTAATGGAGTGATACTAGCTATGACCCATGCTTTAAGGCACTCCCATGAAGGTGCCACCATCATTATCTAGCTATCTTGACATTAGCTGTGGATGAGCGCACAGCTCTATCACCTCATTTTCCTTATTTTCTCTAGCTTAATTGGTTTTGTTTAAGGGGGGAAAAGAACTCATGAACCTCTAAATTAATTCATCACCATCATTATCTAATATGGACACTAGTTCTCCTCTAATACAGTCCTATGTATCACCATAATTTCAGTTTGATCACATCTGACGATATGCCTTTTTTTTGGTAGGTAATAATTATCTGAAGATATGCCTTGCCTGTGAGAATGCAAAGTTGTGCCGCTAGTCATGTATCATCCATTGCAGCAGGTGAAGCCATGAAATCAAATTGTATAATATTTAGAGGACTGTGTCATCACACTTGTATGGTTGCATCAAATATTTTTTATTTCTATTGCATGCTGCATCAGAAATTTGTCCTTGATGTATTAGTATTTTGAGTGGCATGTTATGAACCATTGCATTTTCTTCTTCTAGGGACTGATTCTTTCAAGCTGAGCTTATACACTTGTTTTAAGAAGCTGTTAATTTTGCAACCCATTAATATATTCGCACTTTTGAGAGTATTTTTTTGCATTAGAGTTGACATCCATTTCATTTCTCATATGTAGGATAATATTTTGAAAATCCAAGGAGTTTATGATGAGCACATTTGTTTGCACTATTGTGTATTTTCTATAAGGGCATACATACAGAGATCTGGAGGCTATTCAAAGGTATTTTTGTTAGTTGGTTCATTGTTATTGAAGATCCTTATGGGTATATCATGATTGCTTGATTTTATTGTTGCCATGATGACTAGGTACTATAAAACTCTTTACGGTTGTGGTTTCTATTAATGAATGAGGCGCCCAAATTGCTTAAACAGGCATATAATGGGGGGAATTCAAGCTTGAATTCTACATGAAGAAGATCCAATTAAAGAACCGGAAAGATGCTGCTTCAAGATTTTTTTTTTTTCAACCTGAACTTCATCTTCTCCAATCCCCCCACAACACCCCCAACCCCCCCCCCCCCCCCCCCACCCCTTTTTAAGCCTTGGAGCTAAAGAGTAATTGGTTGACTTGACAGTTATTTGAACATTTTATTTTCGTATGTTGAATGTAAATTGATTATATCAAACATTATTTTGTGATTGATCATAAGGGCAAGTTTTAATGAATTATTGTTGCAAGAGAAACAGCTATACATATTTTATTGTTTTAATTTCTTAGACATTTACCGGCATTGTGTGGAAAATGCCACCAAGCATCGTTTCAAAAAACTGTTTGCAAATGCCACCAAAAATATTATAGCATTTGTTTTTTTGTTTTTTAAATGTTGTTGTTGTTGTTATTTTTTTATTTTTTTATTTTTTGCAACAGAAGTCGCATGAAAAATTATTATCACAACTATCTTTAATATGATCAGTTGTGAAAAAACCTGTTTAGCGATGCTACAAAAATTAGTATAGCAGTTGTTTTTTTCTTTTTCTTTATTTTTTTTGACAGAGATAATTGTCGCATAAATTTATTTGCAGCAATATAAAATTATGTCACAACTATCTTTAGTATGATATCATTTCTTTCATAAGCTGATGAATATGGAATAAAATGTTAAATAAATTAAAATATAAACATGTAATGAAATATTAAATAAATTAAAATTTTAAGAGAACCTATTATGATTATGTATACAATTTATTCAATTTTTTTTATATATATTTGGCCAAAGTATGGAGCCATGTTGAGGGACCTAAATAAGTAAACTTTGTCTTTTTAATGGGAAGGTA
This sequence comes from Camellia lanceoleosa, assembly GCA_025200525.1. Lineage (NCBI taxonomy): Eukaryota > Viridiplantae > Streptophyta > Magnoliopsida > Ericales > Theaceae > Camellia > Camellia lanceoleosa. The sequence goes on from CM045758.1 coordinate 214,184,402, forward strand.
AAATCAACACCTTTAACTTATTTTATATATATATATATATATATATTTCATTCAAAATTAAATAAGGGCTTTTAACTTGTAATAAAGCTTTTTCCTTAAATAAATAGTGTAGGAATAAAATTTATTCTTAAATTACACTAAAATGTGATATCAATTTTTTTTTTTTTTTTTTTTTTTTTTTTTTTTTGGAGTATAAATATTTCAGTAAAATGAAACAATAAAAATTAGTTCAGATAATATTTTGAGTTAAGTAAAAGTTGGAGGTGACTACCTCAACTTGAAGAGGTGGCTAACTTGACCTAATATTCAATCCGGCCAATTAAACTCATTTAAAGTTATTTAAATTCATACAAAAGTTTAAATAGGTTATATATAGTAAACTCAATGAAAGTCAGTAGTCGTACGTGTGCAATTCAAATAAGTATTTATCAAATATTGTGTGTCGTGATAGAAGTCTTCTACCTAAATCCCACCACCATCACTACCCATCTACCTCCACCTCCATTACCCCTATTGTCGCTATCACCCCTCCACAACCACTAAACGGTTTGTCAGTTTCATTTATTTGACATGTTTTACAATTTAACCATGCTAAAGATCACTAATTTAGTGGCTCTAAACCCACTACTAATGAAGTGAAAAAGCAAAAACAAAAACATAAAAACAAAAACAAACAGACACAACACATACTGTGGCAGTGGGTGGAACCCACTGTCATATCATTAGTAGTAGCTCTAATTAGAGCTCCCAATCATTTTCCTTTTCAATACAAGCAACTCACGTAGACTATTAAATAAAAATGCATAACTTATTTTAACCATCAAAACTTCTCATTTCTTACATAATAACTAATTTTAACTATCCAAACTTTTCATCTGCCGCTTTTTTAAAAAAAAAATATGTAAATGATTAGCAATCTCACTTCTATAGATTTAAGAATAAAGTTTCAACATTATTCATTTTAGGGTGAATCACACTAATAGTCTTTATAGTTTGGAATTTGTGTCATTTTGGTCCCTGACTTTTCAATTGTGACACATTTGACCCTGAATTTTGAATCTTATTCTAAATAAGGACAATTGAAGATATCATTAGATTTTTCAAGAGTAAAATTGTCAATTTGATAAAATATAAGCTAATTTGACAAAAATAAATATCAAACAAATATTTTTGAATTTTTAAAAATTATTTCTACCCACTAAAAATAAAATTATGTAAAATTGATAAATCTTTTAGACATTTATTTATTTTTTTACCAAATTAATTTTTAGGGCAAATTACACTAACAGTCTCTATAGTTTAGGACGTGTGTCATTTTAATCCCTGACTTTTCAATTGTGACACATTTGATCCTGAATTTTGAATCTTGTTCCAAATAAGGATAATTGAACATATCATTGCTTAATTTCAAAGGCAAAATCATCAATTTGATAAAAATATAAACTAATCTGATAAAACAAATGTCAAAAAATATTTTAAAATTTTAAAAATTATTTCTACCCACCAAAAATAAAATTATGTAAAATTGATAAAAATTAATAAAAGTTACTTGTTTAATTTTTAAGAATTAATTTTACATAATTATCATCCAAATACATAATAAAAATTAATTTGGTAAAAAAAAATAAATGTCTAAAAGATTTATCAATTTTATATAATTTTATCTTTAGTAGGTAGAAATAATTTTTAAAAACTCAAAAATAATTTTTTTGACATTTCTTTTTTGTCAAATTAATTTATATTTTATCAAATTGACGATTTTGCCCTTGAAAAATCTAATAGTATCTTCAATTGTCCTTATTTGAAACAAGATTCAAAATTCAGGGTCAAATGTATCACAATTAAAAAGTCAGAGACCAAAATAACACAAGTCCCAAACTATAGGGACTGTTAGTGTAATTCATCCTAATTTTTTTTATGTGTTTGGATAATGATCTTGTAAAATTAATTTTTAAAAATTAATCATGTAATTTTTATTAATTTTACATAATTTTATCATTGGTGGATAAAAATAATTTTAAAAAAATTAAAAATATTTTTTTGACATATATTTTTGTCAAATTAGTTTATATTTTATTAAATTGACGATTTTGTCTTTGAAATTAAACAATGGTATCTTCAATTGTCCTTATTTGGAATAAGATTCAAAATTCATGGCCAAATGTATCACAATTGAAAAGTCAGGGATCAAAATGATACAAGTCTCAAACTATAAAGACTGTTAGTGTAATTTGTCCTTCATTTTATTTTAAATATTTAAAAAAAAAAAAAAAAACCTTTAAGTGTAGAGTAGTAAAATCAGTTCCTGCAAATTCTTCATTTTTTTTTTTTCCAGTAATGCTAGGAACATGGAAACTAAACACAAAATAGGACACAATTCTTTTACAAAAGGTGGGTCCCACATGTGAATCTCACCCTTTATGAGAGGATTGTATCACATTCTGTGTTTATTTTTGCACACATAAACTTACTTTCTTTTTTTTTTTTTCTTTTTTTTTTTCATTAGCATTAAAGATGGATAGATTTAATAATGTGAACACAATTATTGTCTCTAACCATAAAAATACAGACAGAGATTACGTTACTTGTCAATAAATCTGATAAGACTTTTTGACACTTGTATAATTTAAATAAATAAAAATAAAATAAACTATTTATTAAATATTATGTGTCACTCAAGTTGAGTCATATACTTTAATCTCACCACCATTACTACCTGTCTACACCTACCACCGCTACCTCCACTTCCACCACCATTACTGTTGCTATCACTCCTGTAATACCCCAAATAATTCAGTTATTGCTTTGTTGTGACGTCGAACCTTCGGATACTGAGTTTGGGTTGTAACAATTCCACTAATATCACCCTTCCACAACCACTAAACGGTTTGTCAATTTCTTTTATTTAACATATTATTCAATCCAACCAATTCACTTAACCTATTAAATAAGCATGCATAACTTATTTTAACCGTCAAAACTTCTCATTCACCGCATAACTTTTTATAACTATCCAAACTTCCTGTTCACAACCTCTATAAAAAAATATATATAGATGATTAACAATCTCGCTTCTATAAATTCAAGAAAGTTTGTTTCAATACTATTTTAAATATTAAAAATAAAATAATAAATAAACGTAAAAAGGTAGAGCCATAAAACAAGGTCTTACAAATTCCCCATATATATATATATATATATATTGGCTTTTTCACTAAACATTAAAGATGGCTAGATTTAATAATGTGAACACAATTATTGTCTATAATCATAAAAATACATTATAGGAATTACGTTACAAATCCACTTAACAGTAAATGTGGCAAGACTTCTAAACAAATACACTTAACAAGAAGCGTCGTGATACTTGTGCAATTTAAATAAGTAAAAATGAAATAAAATATTTATTAAATATTATATGTCATTCAAATTATAAGAGTCTTCTACTTTAATCATACCATCATCACTATCTATCTACTGCTACCACCACTCCCTCCACTTTCACCACCATTATTATCACTATCACTCCACCACCATCCCTCCACAACTACTAAACGGTTTATCAATTTTCTTTATTTAACATGTTCTTAAATCCAACCAACTCATTTAACCTTGTTTATCAAATAAGCATGCATAACTTATTTTAACTGTTAAAACTTTTCATTTACCGTATAACTTATTATAACCGTCAAAACTTCCCTTGGGTTCCCCCTATAAAAAATATATATAAATATATAAATGATTATCAATCTCACTTCTTTAAATTTAGAATAAATTACAAACACATCCTCTGAAATCTACTTAAATTACAAATTATTCCTATAGTTCTAGAAATTGTATTATGCCCCCCCTAAGGTTTCTAATTTCATAACAAATAGGTTCTTTTATTAATAAATCATCAAGTTAATTAACAATTTTTAATAATGTTAAAATTTTATTTCAATTAATAATTCAGATAATTTTTATTATTGTATAGGTGAACAGTTAGAAATTTCACTTTTTCAATTAATTCTGTTAAATAAAAAATTCTAATAGGAAAATACACTACAACATATAAGACTTTTGGCGACAAATTATTTTGGTCCTTAAAACCATTATTTTGGTCTCTAAATAATTTTTGTGACAAAATTAAATTTGTCACTAAAAAAGTCACTAAAAGTGTGTCTAGAAAAGTCTTTAGTGACAAATTTTTGAAAATGTCACTGAAAATGACAATTAGCTACCTATTTTATATTGTCACAAAATGTTTGATTTTAGAAGACTAAACATTTGGTCGCTAATACTTCGTCACAAAATATCTCAATTTGGTTGCAAAAAACAAAATAATGACATTTTTAACGACAACTATATTTGGTCGCTAAAAGACAAATAACTTTCTCTACCACACATTTTCATCGCTAAAAGTCAATTTAGAAAATGTTTTGTAACCATTTAATTTCATAACTTAAAATGCACAAAAATTAAATTTGTCATCCAATCAAATAAAATAAAATAAAATTTTAAAATCCACACACCAAAGGCACTCTACTCCCAAACCACAAAAAGTATATAAAAATAAAATTTTACAAAATTAAAACACAAAGTATCCAAATTCACTTCAATATAGTTTATTATATGAGTTAAAACTCAAAATAGGATCAAAATAGTTCAACATAGTTCATTATATGAATTAAAACTCTATGAAGATATCAACCACAATCGACTTCAACACCACGCTATGGTTTTGCATTTGTCATGCCCAGTTTGAGAATGCTGGCAAAGGAAGGGCTTCAATGGCCTTCTCTAATGCTCTTTCTCGCAAACCAAAGATGATGATCAACACCATTTTCTTAGAAATCCAAATGAAAACGTCTAGGAACAAAAGCATGAACTGAAGTTCTAATCAATCAGAAGGTTTCTTAGAAGGCTAATATATGATTTGAGTTGTTCATCTATTATTTATCATTTTGTTAAAACAAGAATTTTGACTTTTGCTATGGAATGCTTGCTTACTATGCTTTATCATATAGATTTTGATGTTATATTAGAAAGATTGCATTTCTCTGTGGTTTTAGAAGATAGAAATATTGGTGACTCAGTTATCTGTAAGATAGACAAAATGATAGACGATAGTTACCTCATAGTTTGGTGTGAAAATGGGATAGATGCTAGACCATATTGGAGAGTGCTTGGGCCATTGTTAGACCACAGGTGTTTTGTCCATCCGTAGGAACAAAAACAGAGCTCTTAACCTATAAAATACACAAAAGACATTGATCTATTAAGAGGTTATAGTAAACACAAAGAACACGACCTATGTGATTACAAAAATTCAAAGATGAGAGAATTCATACCAGCCACACATTTGAAAAAAGGCTAAATTGAATAGAATGAGTTAAATCAATTTTATTAACTTAACATTAAAACTAATTTTTGGCAATAGTTATTTTTTTCTCTCTATCTTCTCATCCATCATTTTGTCTAGAAATCTCAATTAAATGTCCTCTCAACTTGCTCTACAGAAAAATTTACACAATAAGAACTTGATGAAGTACATTCATTCTTCCATCAACCACCATCATCACAAAAGTCAACTTATAATTAGTAATTACCTAAAGGGCAAATTACACAAATAGTCCTTATAGTTTGAGACTTGTGTCACTTTGGTCCTTGACTTTTCAATTGTGACACATTTGACCCTGAATTTTGAATCTTGTTCCAAATAAAGACAATTGAATATATAATTAAAATTTTCAAGGGTAAAATTGTCAATTTCATAAAATATAAACTAATTTGATAAAAATAAATGTCAAACAAATATTTTTGAATTTTAAAAAATTATTTGTACCTACTAAAAATAAAATTATATAAAATTGATAAATCTTTTAGACATTTATTTATTTTTTTACCAAATTAATTTTTATTATGTATTTGGATGATGATGTAAAATTAATTTAAAAAAATTAATCATGTAATTTTATTAATTTTACATAATTTTATCATTGGTGAATAAAAATAATTTTTAAAAAATTAAAAATATATAATAAAAATAATTTAAAAAATTAAAAATATATTTTTGACATTTATTTTTGTCAAGTTAGTTTATATTTTATCAAATTGACTATTTTACCCTTGAAAAATCTAATGATATTTTCAATTGTCCTTATTTAGAACAAAATTCAAAATTCATGGTCAAATGTGTCACAATTGAAAAGGCAGAGACCAAAATGACACAAGTCCCAAACTATAGGGACTATTAATGTAATTAACCCTTACCTAAATTAAGCTTATAATCCAAACTGCCAAATTATGCTTTCTTCAAGTAACAATGGAGACATTTTATAATTGTGTCTGTTAGAAATGGGCGCCCATGTGGCATGACCATTTAACATTTTGAACCTGATCCAAATGGGTTTTGAATTTGAATTCAAACCTATTTGGATAATTACTCTGGATATATATCTATCATATTCTAATATGGATAGATGATATAGATATATGATATTATCTCTAGTAACTTATATGGATAAGGGAGATAATTAGATTATATATCTGATATATGGGTTATGGGTGATTAAGAGAAAAACAACGTATCATCTCTGTTTTTCCCACATATAGTTTCTCCCATATACTGTCTCTCTCCCATAAACAATCAATAAGCTATTTGCACTGTGATTTGTGTAGGTGATATTCATCATTGTAATATCACCCCACTGCTGGGTTGATTGACCAGATTGAGGAAGCACTGATTTACCCACGAGATCCATCAGAGTTCAGAATATTTCAGAAAGGTATAACCTTAAATATTTTATTCCGCTGCGTCATACTTTGTTTACATTGGTATCAGAGCCTCTAATGGATATTTTCTTGTTTCCATTAATCATGTGTATATTTGTTATATATATATATATATATATGTATACATTATATACATGTATGTTAGTAAAGAAAAAAAATCTATTTTATTAGATTAAGAGCATAAATATTTTTTTTATGTTCATTAATGCCCTTTTAAATACCATAAATGGTTTTATTTTAAAAAAGGGAGTCTGGAAGTACAAAAATCGGACGAGAAACACCTTGGAAGGCAACGTGGTGTGCACGCACCACCCAACGCAGCGCGCTTCCACGCCTTCGGCACGCCACATCGCTACTGGCCGTCACGCTGGAGCGCCGTGGCCGAAAGCCGAGCCGTCTTGAGCCGCATCCGAGCCGCTCGAGTCAGCGTGATGAGCCGCCTGCCTCGCTTTTTCCCGGCTTATGGCTTACTGATGATGCCTAAGGCACTGTTTGTCCTGTTTTTAATTCTGTATTGCGTTAAATGGTCATAATTAATTCATTACTTATTTGTTTTATGCGTGGTTTGTACTGTTAGACTCAGAATAAATTTTTCTATGTTCTGTAAAATTTTGAAAATTTTACGAAAATAAAAAATATTTTTTCTGTGTTAATAATTCATTTTTTATGCTTTAAAATGATTCTGGTATTGCATAAATAATTTTCTGGAGTTGAGTTTTTTATTGTGGACTTCTGAAATGTTTTACTATTTACTGGGAATATTTTTTCTGTTTATCAGTTTCTGGATTTTTTATTTCTAATTTTATGTGTGTTTATTAGCTATTTAAAATTCCAGAATATTTCAGAAAAAATTTTAGAAAATTTCAGAATGATGTACATTTTTAATTATAACATAATCTGAATGTTGTCTCAGTTTATCAGTTTCTGGATTTTTTATTTCTAATTTTATTTGTGTTTATTAGTTATTTAAAATTCCAGAAAATTTCAAAAAATTCCAGAAAATTTCAAAATGATGTACACTTTAATTATGGCATAATCTGAATATTGAATACAGCATATTTTTTAGATTTATAATATGTTGTAATTAGAGAAGCATGATTAGTTATTTATTTATTTATTTATTTGAATTCCATTGTTAAATAAATATAGCATGAGTTGTTTGTAAATTTACAATGAGATGCTATTGTATGGATTTTATCATGCTTTGTATATGCCATAAGTAGTGGGAGATTGTTTGATTATTTTTTTTTTTGCGCATGGAATTAAATTAAATTTTGATAATTATCACTAGAGGCGCAAGAGATGATTACGAGCATAGCAAATTTTCGATCTTGAGACATGTGTAAAATTATCATTATTTAATTTAGATTTTTTTTGCTGCAAAATATTTTGTTTTGTGTTGCTATAATTAATATCCCCTGCGCATTTGTTTACTCTGTATGTAGAAATGGCTGCTAAGACAGTGGTAGCAGACTTAACTAAGGGAGAGAAATTGGATGGCAACAATTATGATATATGGCGCCGTAAGATCCAATACCTCCTCAATGAGCAAGAATTGCTGACCACACTTGAACAAGTGATGGTTGAGCCAGAGCAGGGCAATACAGCTCAACATCGTCGTGATCTTGAAGCCTTTCAGACTTGGCGTAACAAAGATCGGTCTTGTGGCTTTTACTATGTTGAGCAGCATGCACAACGACTTGATTAGTGAGTTTGAGCATTGCCCGACTGCATTTGAGATGTGGGAAGCTCTCAAGCAAAAGTTTGGTATTACCTCTTTGGCAAAGCTACGTGGGCTGACTATGAAGTTTGACTCATATCAGAAAAGGGCGATCACCGATGAAGCGACATTTGAGAGTCATGTCGACCATGATCGTGAGCTTGCGAAGCTTGGGCACAATTTGACTCAAGAGCAAGTACAAGCTGTGATACGCTCTCTGCCAAATTCTTGGGAGCAGATGAAGCAGAACATGATGCATAATGAGAGTGTGAAAACATTCGAAGACATATCGCGTCATTTGGAACTAGAGGCTGAGCGCCTTGAGGCGGCTAAGTCTGATGGTTCTGCTATGGTGGTTGAGTCAAGCTCACGTAGGACTTCTCAGTTCAAACGTGGAAAAGCAAAAGGTGCCCCTAAGAAGCAAGCAGCAGCTGCGCTTAAGCCTAATGGCGCTAGAAATTTCAAGCGTAGGGGCAAGAGAGGTGGTAAGAAGGCAAATGCTAAGTTGACATGCTTTAACTGTAACAAAGAAGGACACTTCGCTCGGGATTGCCCTGAGCAGAAGAAGGTACTCCCTTACTTAATTTCTCGCATTCAATGCTTTGTGTCTAGTCAAGCATTAATTGCTCATTCTCCTCATTTTTGGGTTGTAGACTCCGGAGCAACAGACCACATCGCGAGGGACAGAGTAGGGTTCGTTGAGTATCGTCGAGTACCTGCTGGGAGCAGAAAAGTTTACATGGGGAACGAGTCCAGTGTGGAGGTGCTTGGCATTGGCACATTCAAGCTGGAAATGCGACGAGGGCGCACCTTGTATCTTCATGATGTTCTTTATGCTCCGGATATTCGGCGAAACCTAGTTTCAGTTATTAGCATGATGAGCCTTGGTTTTAGCTTTTGTTTTGAGAATAATGGTGTTAGCATTTATTTGGGAACTATTTTTTATGGTTTTGGTTATCTTCGATGGTTTTTAGTTTTGGATGTGGATGATTCTAGTCTTAATAAAAATGCCAATGGCTCTGCTTTCTAATATTGCATCTTTTTGTGATAATGATACTATGAGATGGCATGCTAGAGTACTCCCCTTAGGGCAAGACAGAATGACTAGATTGGCTAGAGAAGGTCTTTTAGGCCCACTCGCTAGAGTCACTTTGCCTACTTGTGAGCACCGCCTTTGGAAAGGCAACAAGGAAACCATTTGGGAAAGCCATAAGGGCATCTATCCCATTGCAACTTATTCATTCTGATATATGTGGACCAATGAATGTGAGGGCAAGGCATGGAGCCCCATATTTCATCACATTTATAGATGGTTGTATGGCGTTTTGGTCATGTCTATTTGATTTCTCACAAGTCAGAAGCATTGGATTACTTTAGACGATATGTTAATGAGGTTGAGAATCAATTAGACAAGAGCATTAAGGCTCTAAGGACTGACCGAGGACGTGAGTATTTATCTGAGCAATTTAAAGTGCTCTGTGAGGAAAAAGGAGTTATCAGGCAATTGACAATTCCTAGGACTCCGCAACAAAATGGTGTAGCGGAGAGAAGGAATCGCACATTGCTTGACATGGTTAGATCAATGATGGCGCAAGCTAATCTTCCAATTTCTTATTGGGGAGATGCTTTGTTGACTGCTGCCTATGTCCTTAACCGTGTGCCCTTCAAATCAGTTCCTTCCACCCCATATGAGATGTGGACTGGCAAAAAGCCTGATTTGGGTAATTTGCGGCCTTGGGGTTCGGCAGCTTACATACACAACGCTTCTCATAAGTTTGGGAAGTTGGGCCCTAGAGGAAAGAAGTGTATCTTCATTCGCTATAGTGTGCATTCTAAGGGCTATGTGTTTGTTGGGGAGCATCCGGATGGAAGTGTGACTGAAATTGAGTCACGAGATGTGGATTTCCTAGAGGAGGATTTCCCTAGCAGAGGTGAGGTAACTAGAGAAGTAGAACTCTATGAGATGGAGGATCTACTTGAAGGCGCACCTAGTAGCCTAGTAGAGCATGAGGAAATAATTCCTCAAGCTCCTAGGGACAGTGGGAGCGATCTACCTACCCATGGATTAGATCCAATGGATGAGGATTCTCAGGATTCTCAACTACGTAGAAGCAAACGTGGAGCTATACCCCGTCGTTGTTTTGAGATAGAAGGGGAAGCATTCATGATTGCTCCGAGTGATGAGATGGAGCCTAAGAATCTCAAAGAGGCTCTCTCATCCCCTGCTAGTAAAGAATGGAGTACTGCAATGGATGAAGAAATAGAGTCTATGAAGAAAAACCATGTCTGGGACTTGGTTGATTTGCTTGCCTTGAGGACTATTGGGAACAAATGGGTTCTCAAAGTCAAGCGCAAGGCGGATGATTCCATAGAAAGGTATAAGGCTCGCCTAGTGGCGAAAGGTTACACCCAACGAGAGGGTGTGGACTATGAGGAAACTTTTTCACCAGTTGTAAGGTTTGCCTCTATTCGCCTAATCCTGGCCATAGTAGCTCAGTTGGACTTAGAGCTGTATCAGATGGACGTTAAAACTGCATTTCTCAATGGAGAATTGGATGAAGAGATCTATATGGATCAACCAGAAGGCTTTGTGGCAGTAGGTTAGGAGCGCAAAGTTTGCAAGCTTCAACGATCTATTAATGGCTTAAAGCAATCATCCAGACAGTGGAATCTGAGATTTCATCGAGCCATTGTTTCTAATGGGTTTACGATGATTGATGAAGATCACTGTGTGTACGTTAAGCGGTCCAAGGACATTTTTCTGATATTGTCATTATATGTAGATGACATATTATTGGCTGGAAATGACAAAGAGATGATTGTCGCCACTAAAATGTGGTTGTCCTCTACATTTGAGATGAAGGACATGGGTGAGGCGAGCTATGTGCTCGGTGTTAAGATCCTTAGGGATCGCTCTAGGAGACTTCTTGGTTTGTCTCAAGAGACTTACATTAAGACTATTCTAGAGCGGTTCCAGATCTGAGTCAAAACCCATTGACACTCCTGTTGCAAAAGGCGAGAGCCTAAGCCTTGATATGGGTCCTAAGACTCAAGAAGAAAATGAAAAGATGGCCCGTGTTCCCTATGCAAATCTTTGTTGGAAGCTTGATGTATGCTATGATGTGTACACGCCCGACATTTGTTATGCAATGGATTGGTGAGTCGTTACCAATCCAACCCAGACCACTCATTGGAAAGCGATTAAGAGGATATTACGATATCTTAGAGGGAGCAGATTACACTTTGCTACCGAGTTCAGATCTACATCTAGTTGGCTATTGTGATCTTGTTGGGAGGAGACCTAGATGAGCGTAAGTCTACTTGAGGATATGCTTTCATGCTTAGCGATGGTGCTATTTCTTGGAGCAAGAAGAAGCAATCAGACGCCTTATCGACTATGGAGGCCGAGTTTGTGGCTTGTTCATTTGCCGTTCAGAAGCCGTGTGGTTGAGGAGATTCCTTCAAGATTTGGATGTTGTCACACACACCACTGTGACTATCCATTGTGACAAAGATGGTGCACTTCGCCACGCTTAAGGATCCTAAATACCACGGCGTAACCAAACACATTGATGTGAGGTTCAACTTTATCGAGACATTTTGGCGTGAAAAGAAGTGATCTGGAGCACATCCTACGAGTCGCATGGTTGCGGACCCTTTGACTAAGCCCATTGCTAGAGATGTTTATCTCACTCATGTTAGGGCTTTAGGACTACGTAGGTGGTGATTTTTTTATGTGTATTCAGTTGAACTCTTATTTTTTTTGGAGATATTTATGCCATTTGTATTCATATTTGTTTCTATTACACATTTATGTTTACTACCTTTTGCAATGGTTTGTGAATTAGCATACACAAAATAATTAAATTGATGTTAGCAGGCAAGATTGGCTCATTCACACGAGCAATCGCCCTTAGCGCTAGGTAGCGAGTAAGGATGAGACTAGTATTATCCACTAGCTATGTCGCCTTGGTTGGAACCAAGATGAGGTCTTGATTGGAGACCGACCATGGATATGAAAGTACCCACTTTTCCATGATGTGCCTGTTATGGATAGCTAGATGCGAGATCTCATTTGATGCCTGAGAGGCGAGCAAATAGAGAATTCGAGTTAGACGCTAGGAAGCGACTTGTGCGCTTAAGAGCGACTAGACTAAGATCTGTATGGTGTGTGAGTTTAACATCACTCTTTGGAAGAGTAACTCCACTATAACATGCATTCATACTGCATGTGCTTATCGACCCGTCAGCGAGGTGAAAGAATGGATCCCTGCTTCTTCACCGTGTGAGTCCTAAAAGTCATTTTTCCTTAAATGACTTCACTTTGTGCCTTTTGTGACCTTTGACTATGTCATAAGATGATGAGTTGATGTTCGGCTACTTTGGTATGTTACTGCGGTCATGTATGATTAAACTTTAAGGGACATTCTTGGGAAAGCGGTCAATTTCAAATTGAATGATATGAGGGTGAAGGAAGATCATCTAGTTCTACATCTCGCTCTATATTCACTGTCGACAACTCACATCGCTCTTCAAAGGATCTTGATTGGGTGTGAATATAATGCGGGACCTAGGAGAGTCAAACATGCTCTTTGAGGATTAGAGATGTTTTTGACCGATGTAGCTAGATTGGTGCAGGTACATGAGACACTATTTCATTCTTTTTGGGTTGATGTCTTTATCTTGACTCATATTGAGTTTCTAGTATAGAGCTCCCACATGAGTGTTCTCGCCGTGACGGTGCATTGGCTAGTATGAGATTGTTCTTTTTGGGAGATTGAGGTAGAGATGTGGCAGTGTCATGCCAACTCATGTGCGAGTGGGAGATGTTAGAAATGGGCGCCCATGTGGTATGACCATTTAACATTTTGAACCTGATCCAAATGGGTTTTGAATTTGAATTCAAACCTATTTGGATAACTACTCTGGATATATATCTATCATATTCTAATATGGATAGATTATATAGATATATGATATTATCTCTAGTAACTTATATGGATAAGGGAGATAATTAGATTATATATCTGATATATGGGTTATGGGTGATTAAGAGAAAAACAACGTATCATCTCTGTTTTTCCCACATATAGTTTCTCCCATATACTGTCTCTCTCCCATAAACAATCAATAAGCTATTTGCACTGTGATTTGTGTGAGTGATATTCATCATTGTAATATCACCCCACTGCTGGGTTGATTGACCAGATTGAGGAAGCACTGATTTACCCACAAGATCCATCAGAGTTCAGAATATTTCAGAAAGATATAACCTTAAATATTTTATTCCGCTGCGTCATACTTTGTTTACAGTGTCAGTATCCACTATATTTGGACAAAATTATAACCTTCTTATACTTCAAAATGAACTATAGAACAAACATATTTATTCCATAAAAGAAAGGTGGAGGCATAAACCTTTTACAACCAAAGCATCTAAGCCTATATACCTACAAGCATATACAAATTTCCCATAAAATCAATAATCGAAGAAAAACAAAATGGAGCACTCTCACATCCAACAAAACAAAGAAACAAGTATAATTTGCTTTAAACAATGAATAGGGTGCTAATAGTTACTCTCAAGAGGCAGAAAAATTTTAACCTTGAAATTTCAATGGATGTGTAGTATGTAATAAGCAAAGGCATTGCTACATATAATAGCACAATGACTACTACAACACACATGAATGGAGAATGTAAGGAGAAAACTTATACATTTTAATAGTAAGAATACCATTACTTCAATAAAAAACAGCCCACCAATAATACATAGAACTATTTTAGATTATACACTTAAAGTTTATAATTACTCAAATTTTAAGAAACTTAGGTAAATACCTCATCAATTCAGAAAATGGTTGTAGTGCGTGTAATTTGACCGGTCAACTGAAAAGAAACAAATGAAAATGAAGTCAATATAAACACATATACATATTACTTCTCTAAGTCACATACTGGAATTATAAAAGCAAAAGAAAAGAGTTCCTAACAGTACCACGACAAAACAAATAGACTAATACTTCAACAACAAGTGCTAATTCAATAGCAATTTTCAAACCATCTAGCAACAAGAAAATTCAGAATTAAAAAATTTCCCAAAATAGCAAGAGTCCCACCATCTCTTAAACATAAATCCTCTGCTGTAGATCATATATGATTGTTAGCACAAGTACATACTAGAATTTAGAAATTTCTAAATCATCAAATCCAAAATAATGGCCCATTTGAACAAGTAAATATAGCTTGAATCTCTGTGAGTGTGTTCGTTTGCAGGTGTACAATTGCACAATTACAATTGCAACATGTGTATTAGCCTGATGACCGAACCATAAGTAATCTGCCAGCATCAAATAACCCCAGACAAACTAAGACTGATGAATATCATATATCTCCAAATATATATCATAAAGTCATACATACCATCACCAATCCTTAGACAAACCTATATCAAACTTAAACCTGACTTATCCTAATTTACTAGATTTTTAACCAAATTAAGGGAGACTCAAAATTTTCAAGGCCATATTTTGTAGCTCTCAAATTTGGTTTTGTTATGACCCAAATTGGTGAAACTTATGAGTTATTGTGGTTCAAATTTTAATTATGTGATAATGCCATTTTAAAGTGTGTATAGATGCACTTTCATAAAGTTTTCTTTCTAAAAATATAGGGTCATTCTATACACACCTAAAGGCTTATAACTAAATCATTTTTAATTATAACTAATAACAATAATAATAAATTATAATCAATATCACAATAAGTCATAACTAATAATAAAAAAAATCATAATCAAATACCACAAATATCATAATCGGTGCAAATGTTACATACTTCAAAAGGCCACTATTATGGAATTTTCCAAAAAAATAACAGTGCCTGACTTGAGGGGGCCATTTTTAAGGCTGTCTCAATTTCTTTATTTTAAATATAGTATATATATATATATATATATTAAATGTTTGGAGAATTGGATGTTAGATGCTGCCTTTAATCACCAAGTAAAACATCTAGTTTAAAAAATGCCCAAAATAATCTAATTGGTTTTTCATCCATAATACTAAACTAGTAATTTACTTGGCAGATCTAAACTCACACTACAAGGTAAATCAAACAACGATATTTCTAGTAGGCCAGTAGATACCCTCAACCACGCTTGACTTGTGTACACATTGAATAACAATCCCATAGCTTCTTTAGTGTTGAAAAGAAGAAACACAAAAATAAAATGACAGGAAAGTTCAGTGAGATAGCTAACATCGCTGAAATTTCTAGTTGTTTATCATCTATAGAATGCTAAGCAAGTACCAAAAGATATATTAGCAACAATTCCAACCATTCATATTGAGAGAGAGAGAGATAGAGAGAGAGTGAGAGAGCTCTTTCAATGCTCATTGAAATTACTGATGAAATAACATAACTAATCAACATATACCAATCACTGTTGTCATACCAAAAGTAGAACAAGTCCATATACATAAATGTATGACAGAAGAAGAACTATAATTAACTACACCAAGAAAAAGATCATAATGTATCATCAAAAAGTTTATATTAAATGTAATTATTCCAAAACCCCAACTAAAATATTACGAGAGAAGAAAAGCATGGTGATTAAATGAAGTATGGGTCATTGAATGAACACAGAAAACAATATTTAGAAAGAATGCAATTAGATGCAAAAAAAGGAAATTAAGCTGTAAGAATTCATGGCAGATCAAAACAAGAGAACCACACCACTGTAACTGCATTGCATTCAACTACCAAGGCTCCAAATTACAATACACTGAACAGGAAATTTTAAAGCCATGCACTTTAAAATAAAATTAAATAAAAAACAATTCAATGCAATGAACATAAGCTATTGAATACATGCAATCTCGTAATTCAATGTAATTCAACGTACTCTGCTACTTCAATTTTTAATTTTTAATTTTTAATTTTTAATTTTTTTGTGTTCTCATATACTTATCCTCTGTAGCTTTTTTAAAGGCATATGACATGCAATCTCATACTCACCTGTAAAAGACACCCTCACACAATTCCATAATTGATTTTTCTTTTTCTTTTTCTTTTTTTCTTTTCCATAATTGGCTTCTAAATCAATGAAAATCAATTATGTAATAATCAGAAATTGAAAATCAAAAAAAGAAAATGATAGTGTAACATCTGAAAACGCACTGAAACAACAAATTAACATCCATGGCCGGCCCTGGCCTAAGGCCAGTAAGGCCTGTGCCTTAGGCCCCAAAATTTTGGCCCAAAAATAGGGCCTCAAATTTAGTAAAATGTTATAGGCCCAATTTTTTTTTTATGATCAATTTAAAGGGCCCCAAAAAATTTTATTGGGTCTATATATGGTTTAGCCCATATTTATTTATAAATGTAGTTTGGCCCATATTTATTAAAATGAAAATATATATTACAAAAAAAGTGTTTGGGCCCAAGAATAACAGTACATACAAAATATGGGCCCTAATTTTATTTTTTTTTAAACCTTCTTTATCTATTAGATTTTAGTGGAATAAATAATTTTGCTCCAATTTTTTTACATAAGTCTTTATCAGTTTTAATTGAATAATTTTTTCCTAATTTTTTTCTCTAATTTTGTTTCATTAAATTGTTTTGTTTATAATTTTAATGATTATATGTGCAAATAAATTTTTTTGTGACCACAAACAAATAAAAAATTTGTAACTTATCGGTTTATCCATGAACTTTTTTTTTTTTTTCAATATAAGAGGGGCCTCATTTCTGAAATTCGCCTTAGGCCCCCTAAATCTCAGGGCCGACCCTGTTAATAACATACGAAATACAGTATTGATCGAACTATGCGAGAAAATAATTTTTCATCTCCAACACGCATTAGATTAGATATACATATATACACACATAAGTTCAATCTATGTAAAGAATTCTTCAATTCCAACACACATTAAAATATATATATACATACACAAAAAAAGTTCAATCTATGAAATAATAAGACATTGAAAGTTCGAATTGGAGCCCTTACGGGTCAATTACGGAGATCGATTACGATAAGAAATTGAAAGTTCGAATTGGAGCTCTTACAGGTCAATTAAGGAGATCGATTACAAAGAGAGACAGAGAGACGCACCACAATTTGAAGACGATTGAGCTCCCAATCTGCCTTGGAGTTCCCAACTTTAGGATTGAAGATTAAGCAAACCCGTTGTAAAGAGAATGAGCAAGTTAGGACTGAAGTGAGTCCCGACTTTTTAATTGTTAAAATGATACTCAAAATGATTTTAATTGATAATGATAATAATATTTGGTCCCTAAAGATGTTAATAATATATTAGCAACCAAATTTATTTGTCTAAAAAAATTATGTAAATATTAAGTGAGAATATTAATTGTCATTTTTACAATCTTATAAGTAAATTATCATAGGTTTAAATTTGTCCCTAAGAGATTATTTTTAACGACCAAATTTAATTAGTCTCTAAAAGACTAATTTCTTATAGTGATATTTGTAATTTTTCAAACTACAAAGAACAATTCGTATTTTAAGTAAAGTTTAAAAATGTATTTGTGATTTAGCTTTAATTTAAGAAGAAAGTTTGTTTCAACACTATTTTGAATGTTAAAAAAAAAAAAAAAAAAAGTAATACGGTAGAG
Organism: Camellia lanceoleosa; assembly: GCA_025200525.1. Lineage (NCBI taxonomy): Eukaryota > Viridiplantae > Streptophyta > Magnoliopsida > Ericales > Theaceae > Camellia > Camellia lanceoleosa. The sequence continues at coordinate 214,202,547 of CM045758.1, forward strand.
CTGTAAAACCAGGTCTGCAGATTACCTACACCTTTTTTTTTTTTGTTTGGGTGGATTTTTTCACTAACAGCAGTACTATAAATTCATAATTAATTCAAATTCATTTCGCTCGTAAATCTCATACTTTGGGTTCGTTTTGAAAGTAGATTGGGTTTTTGGTATTTAAATTTTTTTGGCTAGTTTAGTTTTGGACTAAAAAATTTTATTTGGAAAGGACTTTTGACTTTTTTTGAGAGAAAAAATGTAATGATTATGGGTTAGATATGATATTTTGTCTTATTGGGTTAAAAAGTCTATTTTGTTTTTGAGAAATGACTCGTAGCTTGAATTTCATGCTGCTCGAATGGCCCAGTGTTTTTTTTTTTTTCTTTTTTCTTTCTTTCATTTTCATTCTTTCCTTTTCATTATTTCGAACAGAGAGAGAGAGAAAAAAAGGAGAGAAGAGAAGAGGCGATCGACGGTGATGGTCAGTGATGGTAGCGGCGATCGCAAATCTGGATCTAAAAAAAAAAAATTATGCATTTTTTCTAAGTAGATCTGGATCTGCAAAAAAAAAAAAATATTGATGATAATAATGTTGATCCGGATCTGTAGAGGATTTTTTTTTTTTTGGTTGATGAAGATGATAAAGATGATGATGTTGAAGATGATGAAGATAATGATGATGTTGTTTTCTCTGTATTTTTTTTTCTCTGTTTTCTCTGCATTTTTCTTTTTCTTCTTCTACCTTTTCTTCTTCTTCTTCATCAGAAAAATCTGCAGAAAAACGCAGAAAAAAAAAAATCAAAACAACGCCGTTTTGATGTCGGGTCATTCAAGCCACGCTGATTTCAAGCAACGAATCGGAACTATTTGTTTTTTGTGGTTATTTTAGCCAAAAAAAAGTCCAACTTTTTTCTTCCCAAATGAAACCACAGTTTAGGAGTTGTTTGACAAGAACTTTTTATTTAAAAAAGTACAAAAAAATAAAATATACTAAGGGGTGGTTTGAGATGTCTTAAAGGCCACGTTTGTTTGGCAGATTAGATTGGATGGGATTATTAGTGAGAGGATTGTTAGTGAAGAGATTATTAATGTGTGGATTGTTAGTGAGGAGATTAAGTAAAAGTGTATTTGTTTTGATGATAGTGTGGGAGATGATTAGTGATGGGATTGTTAAATTATTTTTATATAAAATAAATAAATAAATAATTTCTATATTAAAAAAAATTAAAACAAATATTAAAACAAATAGTAGCACTTGGTAAAAAAAAATAAAATTAAAATAATAAATTTTTTATATAAAATAGACTCAATCCTCTCACTATTTTCCTAATCCTACCTAAAATTCACCCAAGCTAATCCCCCTATGGAGGGGGATTACTAAGCCCCCTTCATTACTAATCCTATCACATTATGTTGCATCCAAACAAGGGTTTGGTGGGTCCCACGGATTGCTAATCCAATCCACCCTTTCAAACCCCCAATCAAACATGGCCAAATAGTGTACTTTTTGACTTTTTATAAAAAGATGTGTAGAAAAGTAGAGAGAAGATATTGATTGATGTGACCTAAAAAAGATAAAAAGATGGACTAAAATAGGTTATGCCAAACAAGGCTTAAATAAACTAATAAGATAAAATATCACATCCAAAACTATAATCATTTTATTTTTTCTTATGTAAAAGTCAAAAACACAAAACTAAACAAACTTTTAATAGTAAAAAATTAAAAAACTAACTAAAAAAATCAATTGCCAAACAACCACTTAATCCCCATCTCACATATCTATTGTTATAAATAAATTTTGAAATCCTAATTATCTTTCACTAAACATTAAAGATGGCAAGATTTAATATGTGAACACATTTATTATCTCTAACCATAAAATACATACGAGAAGGGCCAGCTTTCTCTCCGTCAAATCTGTCAATCTGGCCTTTGGGGTCCACTACGGATCATGTTTCGATAATCTAAACCGTTTAGGCCAAATTTGGCTATACTATTTTAGTCCATACTCTTTATCTTTTGATCTTCTTTGGGTCACATCAATCAACATTTCCTCTCCACTTTTTCTTCAGATAATTGACTAAAAGTCAAATAGTGCACTTATTTCGTCTTCCGCAACTTGCCCTTAATGTGTAAAACTCGTCGAGTACTATATGCCTGTAAAAAATTACGTTGATCGGATATCAATAATTATATGATCAAATCAGTTTTTTATAATCCGTTTATTTTTCGCCGTCCATTTTTTTTCATAAAAAACTGATTTGATCATATAGCTATCGATATCCGATCAATGTGATTTTTTATAAATATATAGTACTCGACGAGTTCTACACATTAAACGGTTTAGATTATCGAAACACGACCTGTAATGAGCCCCAAAGGGTCGGACAGCACCGTCCAATTTAGATTTAGACTGAAGAGAAGCTGTGGCCTATAGAGAATACGTTACAATGCCGCCAACCCCCAAAACAACACAACTCTTACCCTCCTCATTTATAGAGAATACGTTACAATGCTACCAACACCAAAAAAAAAAAAACAAAAACAAAAACAAAAAAAACACAACTCTTATGCTGTATTTGGTTGGGGAATTTGAGAAGGGATTTGAAAAAGGAAATGAAAAAGGTGTATGATACTAAGTGAAATATAAGTATGTTTTATTCATATTTCACCTACCTTTTCCATTTCTCTTTCCAAATTTCTCCTAAATCTCTTAACCAAACACAACATTAGGGTTATTTTGAAAAGATGGTTATAATCAATTTTTTAGTTAAAAACTGTTTAATAAGTTACTTATAAATAATTTTTTTGTGAGAGAGAAAGTGTATTATAATCCAAAAAATAGATTATAATTCATTTCCCAAAAAAAAGCCTTACTATCCTCATTCATTGGTGATTAGTCTAGGAAAAAAATAAAAAATATATGATTAATCTATATCATTTTGGTATCATGGCATCCCAAGTTTGAGAGTGTATTTTGAAAATAAAAAATGAGTAAGAGCACTAATTAGTGCTACCACTAATGATGTGACAGTGAATCTTATCATAAATGATTTGATGTTTTGACCTTGATATTATGTTTTTATTCTTTTTTTATTACGTGTTATGTTATTAATGATCTTTTTAAAGTTTCAAAATTAATGATCTCTATCGTTATTGTTTGAAAATTCACTTGTCAGTCAATCTCTGAACAAGTACGCCGAGGACAGCTACTACAGTCTTTTATATAAATACTTATAAAATACCATCCCAAAATACACACTTTCAATTTACTGCTTAGCATTACTTTACAATACAATGGACCCCCGACCCTACCTTCTTCCATTTCTCTTCCTCTTCCTCTTCCTCTTTCTCTTTCTCTTTCTCTGTCTCTTCCTCACTCTCTGCTCCCAACTTGCCTCCATGCCCTCCCGCTTCTCCTCCTCCCTCCGCCGCCGCAACACCAACCCTGACGACGGCGCCGGCGCTGGAAAAAATGGTGATCGCCAGATTACACTCTTCTTTCGCTCCATCAAACGAACACTTACTCTGAATAAGGTTAGTAGCACCAATTCCCAATTCGATCACCTTTCTGATGGGATTCTCCAAGAAATTCTCTTGAGATTGCCTCTCAAATCCTTGTTTAAGTGCAAATGTGTATCCAAAAACTGGTTTTCTCGGATTTCCGATCCCTTTTTTTCCCGGTTGTATGTGTCTCGGAAGCTAAATTCCCCATCTTTACCCCCCTTCCGAATCCTCTACCGCTACGTTTACGTATCCCATTTCCCCCAAATTCTCAACCGCCTCTCTCCCGATTCTCCCCGTGTCTACCCATCTCATAATTTCTCTGTTCTGTCTCTCTCTACTTTCCGAGAATACCAACAGGATGACCAGTACAAGATCTTAGCATCGAGTAATGGCTTGTTTTTGTTTTGCTCCTTAAAGAGTCGTTTGCTTTACTATGTATCTGACCCTGTAACCAAACAATGGGTTTGTTTACCCAAACCCAATACTCCTCTTCGCCATCGTCACCGTGTATTTGTCAACGAGGGCTTCATTGCTCTATCCGATCACAACAATTTGATTACTAGCTACAGAGTGGTTCGACTCCAGTGGCACTCTTGGGAGTCATCGAATCTAAATTTTGAGACCTACTCTTCGGAGACTGGTGAATGGGATGAGTATAGGCTGTCTTGCTCTCAGCCTGTTAGGTTGCTCAAAAAGGGCTGCCCTTTTGTTTATAATGGGGCAGTGCATTGGTTTTGTTATAGAAATAGAATTCTTGCCTTTGATCCTTACAAGAATGTTGAGGAATGTCGATTGATTTATTTGCCTAATTATAGAGATTTTGAAACTGAACGCATGTATGAAGGCCTTTATCGGTTGTGCGAAGAGTGCCAAGGAAAGCTTAGGTATTTCGAGGCTGCTCCTCATATCACGGAGCCTTTCTGTTTTAGTATGTGGGTTATGAAAGATTACAATAATGGGGTGTGGGATTTAGTTCATCGAGCTACGCGTGTTGAAATTTGGTCGGTTGATCCTCACATATGTGGCATTTTGTTGGATTGTTGTTTCATTCCGTTGGCATACCATCCATTTAATTTGGATATGGTGTATTTAAGATGTAAGGAGAGAGCCTGTATTGTCGCTTATAACATTCGAACAAAACAGTTGGAAGTTTCTTGTAATCTAGTAGGCCTTTTAGAGGACCTTTCTTGGCGCGTGGTGATTCCATTTGTGCTCCCAACGTGGCCAACACCGCTTCCTAAACAGGCTAGCGGGGGCGTTAATCATTCAATGCCTGATAATGCCGTTTGTGCTTGTTGAGTTGATGCAGAGCGCTCCTGTGGTGTCACATAATAATCCAGTCAGCAATGTAGAAGACATTTCTTGGCGTGTGGTAGTGCCATTTGTGCTAAACCAACAGCGTTCTCAACCCTCTCAGATGGTGGTTTAAGTTTTCATAAATTATGTATCTTTTTCTTTGTTTCTTTTTCATGTTATCAATAAAATGTAATGTCTTTAAACTGTTGTTACAACTATATTATTAGGTGCTCTTATGAACTTCCTTTGTCGAGGACCTTTTATCTGAGATTGTGTTCGTTGTCTAATCGTTTTGCATGAGATACTAAATAGGTCATCTGTCTTCAACAAGGCCGAAGATCTCTGTGTTTACTTTGCCATTTGTTATGCATTGATGCCTTGCCTCCATACAATGTTTGTTTCTCTTCATACTTATTTTTCTTGGTCAATTATATATTTAGGTCTAGAATCTAAATGAGATTATATGCATTATAATTGTAATGTAGTTCAGTTAAAGGCAAAGTCTTTGATATGAATGTAAAAATGGACAAAGGTTGGATGTTGTGAATCATTGCTTTAATTGACTAAGAAGTAAGGATACAAACACATATGGCATACACAAAATATAAATAATTTTACGTATTTATTAAAATATAATAATTTTTCAAGTCTAAAAGGAAGGAATAGGTTTTTTCTTCTATCATTGATTTCAAGTATTTTATATAAATATGTAAGCATTTCATTTGTTCTTGATGTAGCTCGTTTTGAGTTTTTGTTTAGAGGACCTGTGTTTAGGTTTTCTGGAGGATACCATACTTAATTATTTCCAATTTGAAAGCTTTTCTTCTTCCTCCAACTTGTTTTGTAGTAGTTTTAATTGTATTCTCAGTAGTGAGACCAAAATATATATATATATATATATGATAAAATTATACAAAAATAATTAATGTTTTTTATTTTTATTTTTTTTCTAAATTAATTTTTCATATCATTGTTAGTCCTTTGTTTGATGTGGTCATAGTGGGAAAGCTCATACCCTTGGACCAAAACTAGATTGCCAATTCAATTTCGCAGATCTTGCTTACCGCTCAGTCATACAAAACTAGATTGCCAATTCAATTTTGCAAATCTTGCTTACCAGCCGGTCATACAAGTTTGGTTAATCGAATTATTACTACTGCCCTTGTTTGGCAACAGTTTTTATGCTATTTTTTTTAATAAAATATTTTAATTAAAAAACATGAGTACTTTTTAGTATTTGATAAAAATACACGAAATACTGATTAAGAGCATCTCCAACGGATAAGGCAAATTGAGAGAATTAGGCATTTTGCTTATTGAAACTGCATTTCTAGGGCTCCAACGCATGGCGAGACATTTTGCCCATCCTCGTTTGGCTCTCCACAAGTAGCCAGGCTCCATTGCTAGGCAAAGTGTGTTCCCGCCAACTCAAGTGACTCTCTTTCTCTTTCTCTCTCTTTCTACCTTTCCCGTTCTTCCCAATCAACGATCTCTCTCAACAACTATCTACTGATTCGGCTTTGGATGATTTCGAAAACCCAAAATTTCAGCTTCACATTGGGTTTGAGGAAATACCGACAAGGTCGTCGTCTACTCCTGATTGGCCTGAAAGAAATGCAAAAAATAAAATGGAGAGGCTTAAAGGGTATTCGGAAAAGCTCGGAGTATGTGCTTTGAAAGTGTCTTTGGATGAAGGGAAAGCAATTCATGGGCAGGTCATCAAGAATGCGATAGACCCAGATATGCACTTGTCGGTTTCATTGATTAATTTCTATGCGAAATGTCATGTTTTTAATTTTGCGCGTCAGGTGCTTGATGAAATGCCCGAGCGGGATGTCGTGTCTTGGACAGCTCTGATTTCTGGGCTTGTTGCTGATGGGTATGGAAATGATTGTATTTATTTGTTTTCTGAGATGCGGAATGAGGGTATTAGACCGAACGAGTTTAGCTTAGCAACTTGCTTGAGAGGTGGTTCCATTTGCTTGGACTTAGAGTTTGGGAAACAGGTACATGCAGAGGTAATTAAGCTTGGGTTTTTCTTAGATATTTATGTCGGGTCTGCTCTTGTTGACCTTTATGCAAAATGTGGTGAGATGGAATATGCAGATAAAGTGTTCTTTTGCATGCCCAAGCAAAATGATGTTCGTGGAATGCGTTGCTTAATGGATATGCTCAGATAGGCGATAAGGAAAATGTTTCGAAAATGTTTTGTGGGATGATGAAGTCGAAAATGAAGTTTAGCAAGTTTACTTTGACTACTGCCCTCAAGGGTTTTGCTAATTCTGGGAATTTGGGAGCTGGCAGGGTTGTGCACTTTATTATTTATTAATGTTTATAATAGTTTACTTTTAAAAAATTAGTTAAGTTAGTTTGATTGGTTAGCCAAAATAAAGAATATGGTTGGAGTATACACTAGTTAAACTAGTTAGGCAAAATAAAGAAGATAGTTTTCTGTGTACTTTGAGGAGGCATTTTAGAGAGTATGGTTGGAAATGCTCTAACATTTCAAATCTATCACACACTCTTTAACATTTGAAAGTTGTATCAATAAGACCCTAAAATCTCACGGCCCTAGCCTATGTCTGGGAAGTGAGTTTTGTGGCTTTTTTTGGGGCTAAAATAGCCCAAAAAAAAAAAAAAACAAAATAGACTTTTTAGCCCAATAAGACAAAGCATCATATTTAACTCATAATCATTACATTCTTTTTCTCACAAAAAAATCAAAAAAGCTAAAAGTCCTTTTTGAACCAAATTTTTTAGCCTGAGACTAAAATAGTCAAAAAAGTTAAAAAGCCAACCTCCTTCCCAAATGAAGCCTAACAGTTGCAATATTTGATAATGTTAGTCAAAATGATGTTTGATATTCTCATATTGCTCCTCTTAAGTCAATAAATCACTAAGAAGTGTATGAAAAAAGATTTATTAGAAAGTAAGAAAGTAATTTTATTAAAAATGTTAACTTTGACGGCCTTTTAATGTTGATTGGGGTGGGGTGGGGTGCAAATGATACGGCCTTCCATTACAAGAATTAACACTTTTGGCAATAAAAAAAATTAGTCTCTAAAAGTCTATTTTTGGTCGGCAAAAGTTATGCGCGACCAAATTTTTTGGTCGCTACTTTGGTCGCCAATTGAGGGTCGGCAAAAGTAATTCGCGACCAAAATTTTGGTTGGTCGGTCGGCAAAAGTTGGATTTGCCGACTAAATTTTTGGTCACTAAATATTTAATTACCGCGACTAATTCATTTTATCGCTAAAACACTTTGGTCGCAAAAAGTGATATTTTCCCGACCAAATTTCTTAGTCTCCAATTGTCACATTTCGCGACCAAAAAGTTTGGTCGCCAATTATCACATTTCGCGACCAAACTTTTTGGTCGGCAAAAGTGAGTTTCCACGACCAAGAGCTGTTTTGGTCGGCAATAGATGCATTTTTTGCGACCAAAACTCTTGGTCGGCAATTATCATTTTTTGCGAAAAAAAATTATTTATTTGTTGCGACTAATAAATTTGTCGCCAAAGTAGGAAAACAATACATCTGTAATTCCTAATAATTTATTCAATCCATAATAAACCCATAATTTTAAAGCATCATTCAAATTAACTAAATCATTAACATTCGACACAATACATAATTCATTAACATTCGACACAATACAACTATTCTAAATTTTCATTCACAAGTCACATCCATCTAGCATAACAATTTGAAACATAACTATTTGTTATCCATGCGCAGCTATCAACAAATAAAACTACTAATATTTGTGAAAATATTAATATTGAGAGAGAGAGAGAGTGATTGAAAGACTAAACATAGACTCTTTATTTCAATGTCTTAAGCCTTACAATGCTACTCCATTATATAGGAGGTTTATACAATATGATCAGATGGAGGCCACGAGGCCACGAGGCCACTACATATTTAACTATACATTAATATATATTACATATATATCGATACACTCGCTTATTATTATATTAACCACAAAGCATATGAAATAAATTAATCACCGAAAGCATATGAAATAAAGAAAGGGGCTTGATGCATATGGCATCGATGAAAACGCGGCTTGATTTTCAACACTTCCCTCAGCGGCGTTGTAGATGTTAATCATGCCCAATTTGTCCGCCGATCTTGAAGTTAACTCGAGCAAGAGCTTTGGTGAGAATGTCAGCTTTTTGACAGTTTGTTGGAGTGTAGCTGACTTGAAAAACTCCCTCTTCAATCTTTTCCTTGATAAAGTGTCGATCTATCTCCACGTGCTTAGTGCGATCATGATGAACCGGATTCTTAGCGATACTGATGGCGGCTTGGTTGTCGCAGTATAAAACCATGGGATGCTCAGATGGAACTCGTAATTCTTCTAACAGTCTGTTCAACCAGATTCCCTCACAGATACCTAGGGCCATAGCACGAAATTTCGCCAAAGACTACTACTACGGCGACCAGCGATTTCTTGCTTCGCCATGTAACCGCGTTCCCCAAACAAACGAACAATAGCCAGAGGTTGATCTTCGATCAGTTACTGAACCTGCCCAATCTGCGTCTGAAAAAATCTCAATTTTTCTATTTGTTGTTCTTTGGAAGAAGAGACCCTTTCCCGGTGTCTTTTTTAGGTACCTCAATATTCTGGTCACAGCAGTCATGTGTTTGTCGGTAGGATTGTTCATGAATTGACTGACCACACTAACAGAGAAGCCGATGTCTGGCCTTGTATGAGAAAGATAAATGAGTTTTCCCACAAGACGTTGATATCTCCCTTTATCACTTGGTGCACTACCGTCACTTTCTTCCAGTTTGATAGTTGTGTCCATAGGAGTTTCTGCCGGCTTGCATCCTAGCATCCCTGTTTCATTCAGTAAGTCTAGAACGTTGTGAGGGACGACTATACCTTTCTTTGACCTAGCAATTTCCATTCCAAGAAAGTACTTAAGATTTCCAAGATCTTTAATCTCAAATTCCTTTGTTAGGAATGTTTTAAGTAAGCCAATTTCCTCTTCATGATCACCTGTTAGAATTATGTCATCCACATAAACAATGATAATTGCCAATTTCCCTCCTAGGGAGTGCTTCACAAATAATGTATGATCGGATTGACATTGAACAAAACCGTACCTTTTTTACGCTTTAGTGAACCGCTCAAACCAGCACAGGAGATTGTTTGAGACCATACAAGGATTTTGAGTCTGCAAACTTTGTTGAAATTTGATGTCGCCTCAAGTCCAAATTTAGGAATGTCCATGTAAACTTCTTCCGCTAAGTCACCATTGAGGAAGGCATATTTTACATCAAGTTGGTGAAGTGACCAATCGAGATTAGCTGCCAAGGATAAAAGTACACGAACAGTGTTGAGCTTGGCAACCGGAGCAAAGGTTTCTTGATAGTCAATGCCATAGGATTGGGAGAATCCTTTGGCAACCAACCGAGCTTTATAACGTTCCACATTACCATCTGCCTTGTGCTTTACTGTGAAAATCCATTTACATCCAACGGGTTTCTTACCTCTTGGAAGATCAGTAATTTCCCAAGTACCATTCGTTTCCAGAGCCCGAACTTCCTCATTGACTGCTGCCTTCCACTGAGGAGACTTGAAGGCTTCCTGAATATTCCGAGGAATGTGTATCTCCGTGATGCTAGAAGTGAAGGCACGGAACGAAGGTGATAGATTATCATAAGAAATAAAGTTCCCAATGGGATGCTGAGTACATGATCTAACTCCTTTTCTCCAAGCTATGGGCATATCAAGAATCTTTTTTTTCGGAATCAACAAGATTATCGTGGTAAGAAGATTGTTACGGAATGTTGCTTGGATTAGAACCGGTTGACCTCATGGGATTGTTGAAAGTGCTCATTCCTCCATTTCCTCTTGGATGTGCTCATTATCCCGCAAGGCAACAATGAACTCGGAATTTTCGTAAGCAGATGGATTCAATGACTCAGAGGTGTGGGATTTTGGTGGTGATGGATGGCTCACTAAATGACTCAGGGTCCAAAATTGATATTCTGGGTTGGAGTCTCCCCCTGAATATCAATTTTAGGGTAATAAGACTGGGTTTCAAAAAATGTGACATCCATGGAAGTGTAGAATTTCCTAGTGACCGGAGAGTAACACTTACACCCTATCTGATGGGACGAATACCCAATGAAGACACACTTGAGCGAATGGATCAAGTTTACCTCGTCTTGTTGATGGACAGGAACAAAGACAGAGCTCCCAAAATTTTTGGGTGGGATGGTGGAGATGAGGCGAGTAGTGGGAAAGGATTTTAGGAGAAGTTGACAAGGAGTTTGGAATTGTAGTACCTTAGATGGCATCCTATTGATAAGATAGGCGTTGTAAAAGACTTCAAGGAAAGAATTGTGGAACATTTGTGGAAAACATGAGTGATCTAGCAACATCTAACAAATGCCGATTTTTCCGCTCAAATATGCCGTTTTGTTGTGGGGTGTCAACACATGAACTTAAGTGAACTATCCCTTTGTCTGTTAAAAAATCTCCTAGAATTGAGTTGAAATAGTCCCGAGCGTTATCAGACTTTAGAATTTGGATTTTTGACTGGAATTGTGTCAATCATAATTTGAAAATTTTTGAAGATTTGGCTCGTTTGATTTGTCTTTCATGAGGAAGACCTGTGTTAATCTAGTGTGATCATCTATGAATGAGACAAACCACCTAGTACCGATTACATTTTTTATTCTAGATGGACCCCAGATATCACTATGAATTAGTGAGAATGGGACGAGGCGCTTTATAGGATTGAATGGGAAAATGGGACCGTACATGCTTAGAAAATTGATGATTTCACAATCAAAAGGTTTTGGATTTTTATTAAATAATGAAGGAAATAAATGCTTGAGATACATAACATTAGGATGACCTAGCGATAGTGCCACAACATAATTGCTCTATCGTTATTTTGACACGAAAACGAAAAAGAACTACCACAAATTGCCGTTTGAGGTTGTTCTTGTGGATAGTATGGCGTTCTGAAGGATGTAGAGTCCGAGCATTCCTCGGCATTGCCAATCATCTTCCCGAATCCAAATCACGAAATTCACAATGAGTGGAGAAAAATTAGTAACACACCTCTTTTCCTTAGTGAGTTTACTAATTGACAATAAATTACAGTCCAAGTCAGGAACAAGGAGAACAGAGTTGAGAATAAGATTCCTAGACAGCACAACTGAACCTGTACCGGCAACCTTTGATAGTGAACCATCTGCTATTCGGACCGTTAAATTATTTTGACATGAGTTATATGTATCAAAAATTGTTGCATCTCCCGTCATATGATCAGATGCTCCTGAGTCCACAATCCAAGGTTTTTTACGTTTCTTACTAACAGTAAAGGCGTTCAAAGAATTACCTTTGTGAGCCAAGGTTCCGGATCCTATGATGTGGTTGGAAGACGAACCAGATTGTGACTGTAGTAGTTTCTGGAGCATCTCCATTTGCTCCTTGGTGAAAGGGCTTGCTTGAGTTGTGGTGATGGTTCATTTGTACCTACATGATTACCTCGTCCTTCTTTCTCAAGAGGTGGCGTGGTTTCCAATCTCTTGGCTTTCCATGAATCTTCCAAAGAAGTTTCTCTCGAGTGACGGCTTTCGCAATGATCACACCAAGGCCTACCTCCTTTATTTTTCGACGGTTGTCGATAGGAGCGAATTGAGTCTTAAGAGCCGAGCCGCCATATTCGTTGTTGATGAGATCCCATCATGAGTTTTTTTCCGACTTTCTTCGCGACGGACTTGAGAGAATGCCTCTCTAAGGTTAGGGAGCGGTTTTACTCCATAATTCTTCCTCTGATTTCATCAAGATTTGTGTTCAATCCTAACAAGAATTTAAACACACGCTTCCCTTCGACAATCTTTTATATAATGAGACCATCAAGAAACACCGCGCCGATTATGAACCTCAAAGCGTATCAAGTTGACGCCATAGGCGAGTAAGGGTATTGAAATATTCGATTCTGTAAGATTGTCTTGACGTAAATTGTGGAGGAGCTTTCGATGATTTCAGATGTGTTTTCCTTCGTTTCTTTTGCCATGTCCCGGATCTCTTTGGCGTTATCAAATGAAAGTTTTCGCCAATGTCGGGTCATAGAGTTGACGAGCCACGACATGACCATATTATTTTCACTATCCACCTTTTGTAGGTTGATCTTTGTGGTTTCGTAGCGCCGAGTAGCTCTGATGTAGTCATCTTTCTCCTTTCCCGTATAAACATTAACATGGATTGAGACCATTGCAAATAATTTTGCCCATTCAGTTTATGGGCAGTGATCGGAAGATGAGAGGTTTCCATTTGATGAGAGGATGAAGATGATGAGATGATAATATCAGAAGAAGAGGAGGATGAGTTGATAGTCATTCCGAAAGCTGGACCGTATTTAGTCATGCAATAGAAGGATATATTTGAGTAGAAGAGAAAAATTAATATTGAAGAGGCGAAAATGATGAGACAGATTACACCTCGCCCGATACCATGAAAATATTAATATTGAGAGAGAGAGAGAGTGATTGAAAGACTAAACATAGACTCTTTATTTCAATGTCTTAAGCCTTACAATGCTACTCCATTATATAGGAGGTTTATACAATATGATCAGATGGAGGCCACGAGGCCACGAGGCCACTACATATTTAACTATACATTAATATATATTACATATATATCAGCATACACTCTGTTTATTATTATATTAACCACCGAAAGCATATGAAATAAATTAATCACCGAAAGCATATGAAATAAAGAAAGGGGCTTGATGCATATGGCATCTGATGAAAACGTGGCTTGATTTTCAACAATTTGTTATCCATACACATCCATCCAAAAATATTTAATCCTCCAAAAAATTGCTTAATCCACTAAGTTGCCTTGATAGCCAATCAAAAAGATCCTTGCGCCCTTCCGTGCCAAGCTTCGCATCCATCAAAGCAGTAGTGATGTCAGGCACTTAATAAAGAAACATAATTGGAAAATTTATCAGAGAAGCATGATAAATATATAAAATTATTTACAAAATCTGACAGTATACCCTGCAAGAAACAACTACCCAATATTAAAGTCAAATTTAAAGGACAATGGAATACAAAGTTAGAAGGAAATTTAGGTTTAGAGCAAACAACCTTGCTAGACTTCTCAACTGCAAGTCCCATTTATCAAAATGCAACAGCACCAATAGTAGAGAGAGTTGCCATTCCTGATCTAGAATGCATATCAAAGTCAGGGCGAGCAAAACTACTTGATCCTCTGCGGGCTGTAGCTTCAGCTGAGTGAGAAGCATCATTACCTCCTGAAAGACAAGGCATGAACCCAAATGTTCGATTCATAGCACATCCTATTTGGTTTGCTCAATCAAACAATGTCACAATACTCCAATTTGAAAGAAATAAAAATACTCAGCTTTCTTCATGATCTAATAAGGGATTTGGGGGGCAAGGCTTTCATGGATTAATCAAATTATGTGAAAAACAATGTGCCATGAAATTCAAACACATCTTGCCCAGATTAAAAATAAATAAATAAATAAAAATTACGAAGGCATGGGACAGAGCTACTGTAAATTGAAGCATTCCAGGTACTTGTCATCACCACGTATTGACAACAGTATATCTATGCTGCTTTGTTTAGCTCAAAACTAGTTACCAGAAGGTCAATTTAGGTTTATATACAGGTATTACAGTGAGAACCTCAATCTACAAAGCAGAATTATGCATCGAATATCATCCGTAACATCAGAAGGTAAATTTCATTTTCATGGGGCATCTAAATGCATTTCTCAATTCTTACTTCTACACTACATAGTACACACAAAACACAAACAGAAAGTTAATGCAATTTCAACAAATCACATAATTTCTGTCTATTGTTATTGTTCTGCTGATTAAAAATGTTGATTCCAATTCTAAACTAACTTTTGTACTTGTATGCTCTATAAAGAATAATAGAACAATATCATATCAATGGGGCATCTAAATGCCCTTTCAAATTTATTTATTTTTAATTCACTAAACATGTTACAAACACAAAAACACAAACGAGATAAATCACAGAGTTTTCAACAATCTTCCACAGACATAGTCACTTGTTAAGTTGTTCATTTTCCAGGAAACATAGGACTTAAACATCAAATTCCTTAATAGAACTTGTAGATAAAATTACTAAGGCACTAAAACTGCACAACCAACTTACCTTGATGCTGAGCCAACAGAGCAACCTCCTCCAGATACAATAATTTGGCAAGTTTTTACGAAGGCTCAAAACATTAAGACTATCTAGACAAAATATAGTGTTGGTCAGGCTGTGAATATTAAAGGTTTAGTCACTTCATTGACTGCTTATTACAATTGTTCACAATTTTGACACTATAGCAGGATTCTTTGAAAAACTGAGTTGCTGACCTAAAAACAGGTACGCACTTTCAATGGAAGCAATCACAGCTTAAGTATCAAGGATGTAGAGCACACAATTTGGTTCATATTTACCTCGAGTAATCTTTATAAGTAAACCATCACTAAACACTCATAGTTTCAGAATTGACCATAACAGCTGTCACATTATTGTCTCCACAACTACTAAACAATAACTAGTCACTATTGTTATAAGGAATAAATAAGCCCCTAATATCCAATGAACTGATCAAAAATTCATTTGTTATGTAGACCAACTATTAAAAAAATCCACTACACATTTGATAGGAAATGCTATCGAACTACGTGGGTTGCAGCTCTGCAAGTAATGAAATGTATATGCATTTAACTATCTGATGAATTTGAGTTTGTTGATACCTTTACGAGTAAACAAGTCACGAAACAGGCGCTTTAAGAATCCATAATCCGGTCGTTGATCAAATGTTAAAGAGTGGCAATAATGGAAGTAAGATGCAAATTCCACTGGATGCGACTTGCATAAAACCTTTCAAAACAAATGTTGTGTCAGATATAACTCTTCTGCAAACGGTTCAAAATTAAAGAAGAAAGCCACCCCTGAAAGGAATACGTGAGTGTTTTTGTTCAAATGAAATGCGTTCATGGTCTAACGGATAGGACAGAGGCCTTCTAATCATTTGGCATAGGCTCAACTCCCCTATTGGATGTAAATGCAATTCATTTACATGGTTTTTTTGGATTTCTATGTCGATAAAGACATTTTGAATGATTTAAAGCAGAGAAGCTTGATTAGTCCGCTTCTTTTATTTTTTAAAATATAAAAGTGATTATTTTTTTATGCTTGTTCCTTTAGTATAAAAGTTCTATTTGTTCATGAAAAGCTTCTTTCAGAAGGGCTTCTTCATTAAGCTCCTCATTCTTGTTTCCAAAATAATATTTAATGCTTTTCTTCGTCTAATAGAATTTTTAAGGCTCTATCATACTTTTTTGACCTCATGTATGCCATTAAATTGTTATATAATACTCAAGAATAGCACTGGAGATGTAACTGAGTTGAAAAAAGATATATTCCAAGAAAATTTTTCAATTTATCATATTTTCAGGGCCAAAATTTATTTACCCTATTCAAATCACAAAGGGCACAAAACATATCACTCACATCACGAACATACCTCAATGGGAGTTGATAACTTCTTCTCACATATTTTGTCATATTTTTGCTTCTTTGTTGCGGCTCTTAGACCCTGCCATGGAAGGCTAAAGGCAGTAACCAATGAATCAGTCAGGTCATATATTACACATTTTGAAATTGTATAATCCAACCATTATCATCTCCTTTAAGTAATATGTTTTGGGTCTACAATTACAGCAACGTAGACAAGGATTCTCAAAAGCAAGCAACGAATTCAGGTTTAATACAAAAGGCAATGAACAATGGGCCCATATTTTCAGTTGTGAACATAAGCCAAACAATGCATCAGGAACTCTTACACATATAATGGGAGGAAAGATGCATCAGGAACTCTTACACATATAATGGGAGGAAAGAACAAAGAGATAGAGAGTTAAACAGTGCTCATGTGTCAGCTATCTGTCATTTCAGATATATTGGCATAACAAAATATCCGTCTGTTTGTGGTGGGTATATATATGTACAAATAAAAGTTCTTGTGATGGTCACTATTCCTAGTCAAAAAAAGGAGAAATCACCATACTTATTCTTTTTCCAGATTGCTCTACTAAGAAAGATGTTCACTCTTAAAACATCCATTATTTATAAAAGAAAACAGGGGAAGGAGGCAGATTTATCCCAAACGAAGCAAGAGTTACCAGTCCCTAATGCATAAGCAGCAGGTACAAGGATGTCTTTCAAATAAGTGAGCCAATATAAAAATTAAGAATAAACAATTTATGGAACCTCTGACACAAGTATTTAAACAAAAATAGATTGCATGGAACATAGACAACTAAACAAATAAACAACATACAATGTCCAAAACAAAAAGGATAGAACACCAAAGAACCATGAAATTTAAGCATGAACTTGGTTATCAGAATTATACCACTTTATCTAATTATATGATGTTTATAACATCCTCCCTGTAAAACTGTTGATCATCTTTACATTAGTAGTTAACTATAATAATTTCATCATACAATATATCCAACTTAATATAATTTATGTAGCCACTTTGTGCAAATAATGTTAAAAAGTTAGGCCTATACCTACCCCCATCCTCCTAGACCCCCACATGCAAAAATCATATTAGAAGAAAAGAAACTTATTGGTTGAACTTCTCAAGAGAGTATTTACATTTCTACATGTATAATAGTGGATCAATAATCTTCATACAGTATAAAGGGCTCGTTTCACTTGAGGATCACATAGATCAAAATGAATGATTTTATCACCAAGCTAAATCCCAACCCCCCTAAAAAAATCAAATATATGCAAACAAAGTCACATGCATCAACACAAATACATATTCTTAAGGCCAAAAAATCCACAAGAACCTAGACTTTTTCAACAAAACAAAACAGATTTGTTTTATGTACTCAACAAAACAGATTTTATATCTCCCAACTCCAGATAAATAAAGAAATTTCCATGCTTTAAGCGATGACAATAAGAAATCAAAGTCTTATTAAACAACTAGTCAAACAAAACAATACTTGGAGCCGTTGATACTTTAAAAAAATAAAAAAAATAAATAAAGCATGAAACAGTAAAATCAAAGAGAAACGGTCAAAACTAAACCCTAATTACTAAACAAATCGCTCTATAGTACAAACGAAGCGAAGTTATGACGAAATTAAGCAAGCAAATTAAAATAAAATAAAATAAAATATTAAAAAACACCTAAATTAGAGTGAATTGAAGAGGAGAAAAATAGAAGAGATACTTACAGAGACAATGTCACCATCGCACCAAGGGATCTGATCGCCGCCGGAGAAGAAGTTACCAAGAAACCCAGAAATCCAATGCCTTAAAAAAGAATTCTTGAAACCCGGAGAGGGGATTCAAAATCCCACAAGATTGCCCAAATCTCGGGCTCTTCAACTGCTCAGATTATAGTATATCAACGTAAAGGAGTAATTAATGAATAGAGAAGAGGCTTGGCAATAAATAAGGCAACCCAAGATAAGGTTTTTGAGTTGTTTGGTGTAGAGAGGGAGAGAGAGAGAAAGAGAGAGAGAGAGAGAGAGAGAGAGAGAGACACACACACACAGTAGCGAATACCCAGCAATCGCTCCCTTTGTGTAAGAGAAATACAGAGGGTGATGGCGATTTGCGGCGGTGGCGATGTGCGACGGATGTGAGCAACGGTGGTGAGGGACTTCGGTGAGCTAGAGAGAGTGGGCACCGATTGAGGGCACCAACACAGAGAGGGAGAGGGCGGACTGAGACACAGAGCGAGATAAAGACAATGGAGATTAGGGCTGCTTTTTTTCTTTTCTTTTCTTTTCTTTTTCTATTTTCATGGTACAAAACGACATCGTTTTAAAAATGGCGACCAAATTTTTTTGTCGCAAAAAAAATTCAATTCCTGCCTCTATAAAAATCAAATTTTCCTCCCAAACTTTTGGCGACCAAAATACCATATTAGTCGCAAAAATGGCACCTTCGCCTACCAAAAATTTTAGTCGCCAAATCTCAATCAACGGCGACTAAAATATTGGTCGCTAAAAGTACAAATTTGGCGACTAAATTTATTTGGTTGCTGAAAATAAGTTTTTGGCGACCAAATTTTTGGTCACCAAAAAATATGTGACCTTCTGCGATCAAATTTGCGGTTGGTTGGCAAAAACATACCACTTTCTGCGACCAACTCATTTTTTGGTCGCCAAAATATAACCTTCTATGACCAATAATATTTGGTTGCCAAAAATAATGATCATTCGCGACTAATTAATATTTGGTCGCCAAATGTCATTTTTTTGCGACCAAAATTTTTTTGGTCGGCAAAAGTGGTCACAAAATGTGTAAATTTTTGTAGTGTTCAGATGTCAAGAGGTCTCATTGATAGATTAGAATGTCATGATATTTATGTATTTTTTCTAAGTATCAAAGGACATTCGTGTTTTATTTGTCAAATATCAAAAGTGCATGTGATTTTAAATTTAAAGATTAATAGTGTGATTTACACAATTTCCAACTGTAAGAGGGTTCCATGTATATTTGAAAGGAAAAATGACCCCACCACTCCCATTAATTTTTTGTGGGAAATTTATTGATAAATCTCATTTAGAGATGTTTTATCCCAATAAATCCACAAAGAAAAATTATATCTCAATGAGTCCCATATAGTTTTCTTCTTATTCTATAAAGTCCAGTTTTTAAATTTTATATTTATACGTGGACTATTATGCCCTTATATATATATATATACACTGTGTTAATACGTAACACACGTTCCTGTGATTTCGTTATTCAGTTTTGGCAGTTTCTATATTTCTAATTCAAATCGTTACGTTTCTACCTTGCATGCTGTCGTTCTATCGTTCTGAGGCGTTGATGTCCTAGGGTTTGATTGTTGCTGTTCTAGTCTGGTATGGCGATTTTCAAGTGAAGAGGACGAAGTTGAAGGTGTTTGGTTCTGTCATTTTCTGGAGTATAACTGTCTCGAAGCAGTTGTTTTTGAGTTTTGGACGACTGTTGGATTGGATGATTAAGGTTAGTATCATTGTAGTTATGAATACATGTTCACTTTTTGTTTTGATTTGTAGGATGGATCAGATCCTTTGTTCTTGGATTGATATGGATTGGATGCTCTGTTTTCTCAATTACATCCATCATACGTGGTCATTGGAGGGGAGGTCATTCAGATATATGTTGAATGTTATAATATTCCTTTTACTTTGATGTATGCATAATGAGGCTCTGTGTGAGCGATATAATTCAGAGTATATTGAACAATGTGAATGTTTACATCATGTTAGTATTACGTGAAGAATGTGGATGTTTGCATTTTACTTTGATGTTTGTTTAATGAGGCCATGTCTGAGTGATATAATTGTGATTATATGGATCAATGTGAATGTTTACATCGTGGTCATGTGGAGGGGAGGTCATCAGATTTGTGATGAATGTGGATCCTCTATAATTCACAGTATGTGGAACAATATAAATGTTTACATCGTGTTAGTATTATGTGAAGGATGTCGATGTTTGCATTTTACTTTAAGTTTTGCTTAATGAGGCTCTGTGTGAGTGATATAATTGAGAGTATATGGATCAATGTGAATGTTCACATCGTGATCCTGTGGAGGGGAGGTCATCAGATTAGTGATGAATGTGGATATTCTATAATTCAGAGTGTGTGGAACAATGTGAATGTCTACATCCTGTTAGTATTACGTGAAGAATTTCGATGTTTGCATTTTACTTTAAGTTTTGTGTAAGAAGGTTCTGTGTGAGTGATATAATAGAGAGTATATGGATCAATGTGAATGTTTACATCATGGTTCTTTGGAGGGGAGGTCATGAGATTAGTGATGAATGTGGATCTTCTATAATTCAGAGTATATGTGTCAATGTAAATGTTTACATCGTGTTCATATCATGTGAAGAATGTGGATGTTCTCACTTTTACTTTGATGTTTGCTTAATGAGGCTTTTGTGTGGGTGTGAATATTCACATCTTGTTTAATGTGAATTATGGATTTAACACTTGAACTATACTTGTATGCTTCTAATTTTCGCACAATGTGAATATTCATATCGGTTTGGATTATTGTTAATTGTTGTATTGTTTTTTTTTTTTACAAGAGATGGATAGCTTTATGATGTTGGTGTGTACATATGGTTGCAGTACCACTGTAATAAATGCTGCCCACGCATTGTGTTATTCGCGTTTGGTGGACTATTTGTGTGAAAAATGGGGGGAGTTGTTTGCTGGTTCTATTTCATTGTTTTGTAAATTACCTGGGATTAATAGGTGTGATTTGGAGAATGAGGAAGAATTTCAGAACATATTACTGCTTGCTAAATCAATGGGGGTACAATATGTAGAAGTTGTGGTTGAGTTGAAAAGTGATATTGGTCAGTCAAGTAGTTTGGGATTGGTGCGTGTTGGGGTTGAGGAAGAAGTTGATGCACTACGGAGATTTTGCCACCATAAGGAGAAGGTGTTGTTGTTAGCCCCTTGGGCAAATGGTATTACGCATGTGGGACAACGGTTTGTTGGAGGTGCACAAGAATTTCGTGACGTTTTGTGTAAGTATGCCATCCAATGTGGGTTTCAGTTTACATACGTGAAGAACGAGACAACAAGAGTTCTTCTTTGTGTGTGCGATCTTGAGGAGAGAGGCTGCCAGGGCTATACATTGTAGAGCACAACGAGCAAATGATTTTTTCTACATCAAGAGTTTTAGTGACGTGCATACTTGTGGTACGGATGTCCGAACATCGAAGAATCCGCGAGTTAGTTCGGATTTGGTGTCGAGTACCATATCCGAAATTGTGAGGGACAAGTCGTTGACTCGGCCGTGTGATGTGGTGACTATTTTGAAGAGGGATTATGGGCTAGATGTTAGTTACCATGTCGTTTGGTTGGGTGTGGAGAAAGCAAAGGCTGGTATTCATGGAGAGCACTCGTTATCATTTGACCAGCTACGGTGGTATTTGGATGCTGTGATGCGGTACAATCCAGGGAGTTATGTCAATATTGACTATGATGCGAGTAGTCAACAGTTTTGTCGCTTCTTTATGTCATTCACTGCATGTATTTCTGGGTTCAATGCTTGTCGGCCTTTATTATTCCTCGATGGAACATTCCTCAAAGGAAAGTACAAAGGTCAGCTACTTGCGGTAACGGCGAAAGACGGAAACAATGGTTAGTAGTTTTTTTTAGCTGTCTATTCATGTCAATATTCACTCTGAGCAGCATTGTCTGGACAAAAAAGTGATTGGTAAATTATAAGTAATGTGAAGATTGACATTAGTATGCACTGATGTGAAGGTTTACATGTGTGTATGCTAATGACAGTAATGTGAACATTCACATTATTACACACTGATGTGAATATTCACATTAGTGTATACTAATGTTAGTTGATCCATTAATGAACGGTACTGTGAATGTTAACATTGTCAGTGACTCAACAATCAACAATGAATTATTAATGGTCGTTAATATGAATGTTCACATCGTTGATGTTTACGAACTTGAATCCAAAAATAACAATAGTAAATAAGGCAATGTAGATATGAACATTCACATGACCTGTTTCGTTTATACTGTTTTGTATGCACTTTGGAATATTGTGAACAGTTGTGTATTGGTGTTGTGTTGTAGGTCCGTTTCCTATTGCCTTTGCGATTGTTGATTCAGAGACCATGGCCAATTAGTCGTGGTTCTTGCATGAACTTGGGAAGGTTGTTGATGGGAAGCGCCATATTACTTTTATTTCGGATCGTAATCTTGGTCTGTTAGAAGTTATGCCAAAGGTGTTCCCATCGGCTCATCACGGTTATTGCTTACAACACTTGAAGAGCAATTTAAGAGACCGGATGAAAAGAATTGATAATGGATTCAGGGATCATCTAGTAAGTAGTTTGGGTGACTGTGCCTGCGAGCCAACTGTGGTAGGGTTCCATGAAAAGCTTGCAAAATTAAAAGAGGAGGGTAAACAACGAGCTCATAATGTTTTCAAGGACTTGGCACCTGAGCACTGGGCAAATTCATACTTCAGGTAATAATAGTTTCCTAAGGTATTTATCTTTGTAAATTTTAGAATGGTAGCGATGTGAATTTTTGATTTAGAATGGTAACAATCTTCGAATTGTGTTTCATGTTCAATGTAAATGATGTGAATGTTCACATCTGCTAATGATGACTGATCTGAATGTTCACATCTGTTAAGTTGTCAAATAGACGTGCAATGTATTACAGATTTGAATGTTGACACGTGTCATATTTTGTTGTTGTTGTTAACATTCACATATTGTCCATCGTTTAAGTTGACAACATAATAAGCATATAATGTGAACATTCACATTATTATAAACTGGTAGCAGATGTAAATAGTCACATTATTATACCCTGATATGAATGTTCACATCAGTGTATTCTAATGTCAGTACTATGAATGTTCACATCTGTTAACGTTAATGGTCAGACCTGTTAAATTCCGTATTGTACAATGTTTGTGATATTGTGCAGGGGCATGCGTTATGGGGAGATGACATTCAATGCGGCGGAGTCATTCAATAACTGGATTAAAGAAGCACGTAATCTTCCTATCACTCAAATGGTGGACACAATTCGTACTCAGTTGATGCGGCAAATGTCTGCAAGGCGTGACCAAGCAAACAAATGGAATGAGCTTATTTGTCCGACATTCGAAACAAGGCTTATGGATTAGTTCAATGACAGCAGGGCTTGGCAAGTTAGCAAAACCAATGAGGATGTGTTTGAAGTTCATTCGATACCATCTGTTACAGTTGATGTTTCGAGGCGTACATGTTTTTGCTTCAAATGGCAAATCAACGGATTCCCATGTGACCATGCTGTTATTGCCATTCAGAAGAGCCGCTACAATCTCAATGATTGTGTGGAACATTACTTTCATGTAGAGACATATCGTGCAGCCTATTCGGGAGCCATATTCCCTATACCATCGGTGGAGAAACTGCCTTTTGATCCCACGGACTTCACTATATACCCGCCAACTGTGAAAAGACCACCCGGAAGGCCGAAGAAAAATAAGATCCCATCAAGGGGTGAGAAACTCAAGCAAATAAGGTGCGGGAGATGTGATAAGTTGGGGAGCCATAATCGGAAGTCATGCACGGAGTCGATATAGGATGTACTTTTTTTTCATTTCAACATTGTATTTTACATTGGATTCTTATATTCATTTTTTAAATAAGATTGTGTTGTGTTGGCAAACATTGGGTTGCAATAAGATTATGTTGCGTTGGCAAACATAATAATGCATTAGTATTTGATTTGTGTTTTATTTTCACTTTTTTAAGGTACCAATCTGACATTTATGTTGGTTGTGTTTTGGATGAATGCATGATGTTAACATTAACACTGGTGTAATATAATCACATTATGTGAATGTTCACATTGTTGATCTTTCAAAGATTTCTGTGTTGGGAATGTTCACATTGTTGTTACTGTTAACAGCATCGAAGTAGATGACATGAATGTTTACATCAATGTAAACATTCACATCATCAACTCATAAGATGTGAATATTCATGACATCGTTGTTGCCATTCACATAATCAGAAGTTATGATGTGAATATTCACATTTACGTAAGAGAATCATATTATGTGAAAACTTGCACATGGGTTGAACTTCTTTACCTTATTGTTGTCAATGTTGACATGAATATAAGCTGTTATCATAAGTTAGTATGAACATTCACATCAGTGTTGCAACTGTGAACATTCACATCTTTCAAACATTAGTGCATATGAATATCATAAGTGAATGTTCACATTTGGCAGACATTAGTGCAAAAATTATGCTCATCACAACACAGCATTACGAATGTCATAAGTGACTATGAACATTCACATCTGTAAACATTAGTGCATATGAATGTCATAATTGAATGTTCACATATGGCAGACATGAATGGCATTTACAACTATTATGAGCAAGAACGAATATGAATGTTCACACATGTGTAAGTGATCCGTAATTATGTCATGTAGACCAAGTCTACACTCTTGCACAAAGTATGTGTATTATAGAACACTCAGGTTCAAACATTCGCATGAATTACACTCATAACAACACAGCAGTATGGATATCGTAAGTGAATGTGAACATTCACATCTGTAAAACATAATAACACCAAAAGTAGTTCAAAATTCCTAGCTGGCTTTTTCCAATTAACAGATGTTGTATCACTGTTTTACAATCAGTTGTTGTGTCAAAATGTTAACGCATTCCATATTAACATTCATATCGAGTCTTGGTTAGTTTGTAGGTGGACACCCCCCACCTATAGGTTTTAATGAAGCTCTGATTTCTTATGATTCAAAAAATTATGCACTAACAAATCTCGTAGTCTACACCATTCTGAACTAGTGAGGCTGCCCACAATTTCTTCATGGAATATGTGCGCCTGCATGATGTAACATACTGTAGGTCCACAGTCCACTCTGTTAAAAAGAAATGGTTTTGATTAGGAGTTGACATGAATATTTGCATAATTGTTATGGAGGATTTGTAAAAAATGTAGTGAGGCTTACGAGTCGGCGCGTTGCTGAGGACAGACATCAACACTTTTGATTGGTTGTGCTGGATTTTGGCCTGCTAGCTTAGTGTGTAGGGGTGATGACTCGCCAATAACGCTCACAACATGCTCAATGTACTTCCTCTGTGTATGGAATTTCAAATTAGGCACCAACAAACATATGTGTGTGTACAGTCATGTAATGCATGAGAACAAGTCATATTTGTGTTCAAAAATAGCCACTTACAACTTCCTGTGCTTGGTCGATATGCGGGTCATGTATTCCTGTTCTTGGGCGCAATGAGTTGTAATGCCTCCACAAATTGTCTTTAGCATCATACACAACTATCGTCCAGTGGTACTCATGATGCAATGGAAATAGTAGGTATCTCTCTCCTTGGTAGTTCTTGACATGTGCATCAATGTGTTCACTCCTTTTGCGAGGATGGTACTCTCGTATCACTTTCTGTACACATTGGAGAAATAATTAATGGACTGTGAAGTTTCACATTCACAGTACAAATAATTAATGGACTGTGAAGTTCCAGATTCACATTACAAATAATGAAATGATAGATTACCAAACACATGCTTGTGAAGATGAATGATGCTTCATCCGAAGTTGGGTTGACCACCTCTTATTGTTCATGCAACAGTTCAGCATATGCATCTATGAGCTGCACAAACATGGGGTCATATTATATAGATTTGTGGCTGTGAGTGTGTCTGTGTCTGTGTGTGCATATGCATGAAGAGCTAATTATGTTTGTACTGGCATACATTGCTGTGTATTGATTCCTCCTTGATAAGGTTGACAATGTCATCAAAATACACATGTGTAGCCTTTGAATCTCCTTTCCACACCAGCAGCCTGTGCATTATAAACAAACCAATGTGAATATTTACATTGCACAGATCTGAACAAACCCAGAAAATTGAACACAGTGATGATTATAGACAATTACGGAATGTGAATGTTAACGTTAGATGTTTGCACAGTCACTTACTCATCGCCTCCACTTTTTTGTAAAGCTTGGACCTTTTGTTTGTCTTGTTTGGACATCTTGCTCCACACTTTGAACTTGTTGATTAAGGATAATTTTTTTGGCTGCTTCGCTGGTGGGTGTTTCTCCACATCTTCAACCATTTCGACTGGATGGGATTGCTTTTGGCCCGGTAAGTCTGGGTACTGGAAGTCAGGCAAGCGATGTTCTTTGCGATCTTTTTCCTTTATACGCTTGACCCTAGAAGGTGGGCTGATATTGTGTTGCATTGGGCTAGGGGGTTGCTTTTCTGCCACAGCCTGTGTGACAATGTGGACTGACTGGTCATCGTAAAGATCTTGAAGAATTGTTTTATCGCATTCCAAGTCGATGACCAGCTACGTTAAGAGTTTGATTTCTTCATCCTTCTGCTGCATGCACTTCTGTATTTCGGTATTTATGTTGGGTGGGCTGGACTGGTTGAACAATTTATGTTCAAGATCAGCTATGACTCTTGCCCTTAACTCCCATGAAAATTGAAGGTATTTGTACTTCGCTTCCCATTGCCTGATGACGCCCCAGGCCTTCCGATTTTCTTTGATAAGCATGTCAATCAAATCAGGTTGGTTTGTGTTTGGTATTACAATAGCTGTGTCATAATGTTGGCTGCTAAATGGAATGTGAATGTCCTCATCACTGTCCTGTTGCTCGACCCCATCCCCAGAAAAGTTGGAGTTGCTGCCATTGTGTTGTTCTCCCTTGATGTCAAAAGGGTTGGGAAATGTTGTGGCTGGTTCATAAATTTCAGGCTCCATCTTCAATGTTTTATGCTTGAACTTTTGTATTTCTGTTGGGATTGCAAAGAGTTTGCCGGCATTAACCTGACAATGAAAAAAATAGGTTACGTAACGTATATATTTGGGTGGTGTTATAATGTGAATGTTTTGATCAGCAGTTGAAGGGCCTACCCCATTAAAACCCCAAATCAGCTAAAGAGGTGGTTTTTATCTTCTTCTGTAAAGCAGTCAGATCCCACTTCACACAGCGTGGAAAAGCATTGGGTTTGTGAGGTTGTAGGATGGTTGTGTGCTCACACAACCAATACTTCAGTAAAACAACAAACATAGTGTTATTTAGCATTTGCATAGTAATGTCATGAGTGGATGTGAACATTCACATCACTGGTTCAGATGTGAACATTCACATCTGTGAAACATAACTGAAGTGGCACTGTTGTGAACATTCACAGTAGTATGTTATAAGTGAATGTGAACATTCACATCACTAGTTCAGATGTGAACATTCACATCTGTGAAACATAAGTGAAGTGGCAGTGTTGTGAACATTCACAGTAGTATATATGAGTGAATGTGGACATTCGCAACATTGATTCAGTTGTGAACATTCACATCTGTGGCACTGTTGTGAACATTCACATCAGTATAGTATGAGTGAATGTGAACATTCACATCAGTGATTCAGATGTGGACATTCACATCTGTCAAATGTAATTGCCTATGGACATTCACATCACTGGTACATATATGAATGTTCACAGTTGGCTTAGATGCACAACACTGAAGGACATGTGAATGTTATTATTTGACAACATGGGTACTTACCATCAATAACAAGACACAGCCGGTGACTTTTGTTGGATTTTTGTCATTTTGGGAAATAGACGATGTCAACGTTGTTCTAATTTGCTTGGCCCAATCATATTCTCGCATGGTTTCCAATGGGACCATATGTATGTAGTAGCCCTATCCTATCGTCTCTCCGCTTGTTGAGAAAAAAAGCTTTTGGCAAGCATACATGCACACTAGTCGGGCAACTTCTTCGTTGTCAGCTTTCTTTTTGCCTTTCAACGCCTCGGTCAAAAGGGAGCGTATCCATTTTGAAGTCAACCGGCTGACATTTTTTGCATATTTTGTTTACAATGCCAGTCTTTGGTTTCGCACCATACGATATGTCCATTGGCTTGCTGCCACAGTCCACACTGAAAATCAGCTTGATGTCGCTGTTGTGTATGTTCATCTTCTTCTCCCCAATGTAGAACGCATCCTTTGAAGCTTTGTACATTTGTAGTACATGCACAACGACGTCATCATACTTCATGCATTTGTCCAGGTCAATTTGATTGTTTCTTAATGCGTCAAGCAAATTCCAAAAAGGTGTTTGTTGAAGGCACCGAAGCTGTGCTTGTGTGAACTTGGTGGTTTTCATGAATTTGACCAGTCCGGTCATATTAGATCTGTAGTTCACATTTCTCATGTCCACATTGGTGCTAGTATTTGTTTTTGGGGTTTCTTCCTTCACATGGTACTCATCTCTCTTTCTCTTTGCGGTTTTCTTTTGTGCAACATCTGCAAAATGGAGCAGTTTAAAAAAATTAAGTCAACGCTCATGTGATTAGCGTAGTGGAACAGATATGAACATTCACAGCATTTCCACTGATGTGCATGTTCACAGTTGTGTGCGTGGGTGGGAATGCCCAGAGTTTGTGTCTGGTTGTGAACATTCACATCATGTTGATTGTGTCAGCACAAACACAATGTGCATATTGTGTCACTGTGTAGAAAACAATGTATTTTTATACAACCATGAACACCATTGAAGAACATGTGCATGTTAACACGAACATATAAAATGACGGATCAACTTATTGGATCACCATTAACAATCAAGAATATGAACAAGGCAAACATTCACAATAGGGGGAAAAAAATCTAAATATCCCTAGTCATTGGCCTAATGTTTGCAATCCATGTGAATGTTCACAGCGTAGAATAACAGCACCAATAATATCTAATTGTCCTAAAATCTCCTAAAATGTTCAAGCAATGTGAATGTTCACAGCCTAGACCAAAAGCACCAACAATATCTGATTGTACTAAAATGTTCAGGCAATGTGATTGTTCACAGCCTAGAACAACAGCACCAATAATATTTGACTCTCCTAAAATGTTTAGGCAATGCCAATGTTCACAACCTAGAGCGAAAGCACCAACAATATCTGATTGAACTAAAATATTCAGGCAATGTGAATGTTCACAGCCTAGAACAACAGCACGAACAATATCTGACTCTACTAAATTTTTCCAGCAATGTGAATGTTGATCGCATAGAACAACAGCACCAATAATATCTAACTCTCCTAAAAGTATCAGGCAATGTGAATGTTCACAGCCAATAACAAAAGGACCAATAATATTTGATTCTCCTAAAATTTGCAGGCAATGTGAATGTTCACATCTTTCATCAACAATAACAACAACAGAATTGGCCAAACATTTTCAATCCACAAGAATGTTCACATCATAAAACAACAACACCATAACTACCTGATTACCCAAACATTTTTAACTCAATGTGAATGTTCACATTTTTAATCAACTACAACAAAACAGAATTGGCCAAAACATTTTGAAACTATGTGAATGTTCACACCATTGAACAACAACCAAATAACATCTGCAATAATTTGATTATCAAACCATTTTCAATCAATATAAATGTTCACATCTTGCAATAACAACGACTACAACAAAAACATTTTGGAATGTTCACAGTTGTGAACACAATGTAATGGCAACTGTAATGTTTTTTACTGCAAAAATCAATAAAATTAAGGATTATGATGGAGGGGTTCAGAATAAATGTTAGGGTATGAACAATATGGACTCCTATATATTGTACGCATACGAAAAGGGGATATTTGTCAAAGTTCAAAATAATGGTTGTTGATAAAGAGGATTAGGGTTTAAATACACGAATGAGTAGAATGCTTACGTTTTGTGCCCATTTCGACGAAAAAGATGTTGGCACGAAGGGACGATGCGACGAAGGATATCTGATATTCCGGGCATATGAACGACGAAGAAGATGTTCACACGATGTGACAATGGAACGAAGACAGTCTTCTCGGCGTAGGGATGACGGAGAAGATCAATGAGATGATGCGCCGATGCTACGATAGAAGGAATACAGTTTTGTGGGAGTTGAGGCGATGTGGAATATGGGTTTCGATTTCTGGACTGTAAAGGTACTGTGCGTGATTTCCTGCGCAAGAATAGAGAGGGGAAGAGAGACGATTATTAGATTCAAAGAGAGAGAGAAAGGCGCGTGTTTTGTTCAGGGATGTTTTGGTCTTTCTGTATGAAATGGACCTAATGGAATATTATAAAACACTATGAGTTTTATGGAACAACACTCTTAAATAATGGATTTACTGAAAAAGCTCCCATTTTTTATTGATTGGAATTTTTTTTTGGTCTTTCTCTCACTGCCCCCACATAGGGGTGGGAGTGGGGGGTGGAGGTAGGGGTGGGGGTAGGGGTGGGGGTGGGTGTGCTAGGGTTTGGAGCACTTTCGATTTGAAATGTCAAGGGTGGTTGTGTATTTTTATCAAATGTTAAAAGATGTTTGTGAATTTTTTATCCAAACTTTTATAACATTATTTTGTATTTTATCTGCATTTTAGACTAGCATTATATATATATATATATATATATATTACCTTTGTAGACTTTTAACTAAAAACAAAAATATATATATTTATCAAAAAAAAATTAAAATTAAAAAATGTTGCCGAAAAATCAACTCAAATAAAAACTGGTTCTCTGTTTGAAAAAGTGTTGTCCACTAGGAATACCTTATGTGGGTGTTTGGAAGTTTTTATTTTAGTAGGTTATTTTAGTTTTTGGCTATTTTAGTAGGCTAAAATTTTTGTATTTGGATTTTTTTGTAGTTGGATGTGATATTTATAAAAAAAAAAATGATTATAAATTTAATGTAACATTTTATCTTATTGATTGTTTTGGTCTATTTTGTCTTTTTATAAATTTTAGCCTAAAAAGTCCCAAAAAAGCTTTTGCCAAACACCAATGTTAAGGAAGTCTAGGATATTATTTCCCAATCAAACATGTCTTCTGGGTTCCTAGCCTTTCCTCTTTGGCATCTTTTTGAGAGGATCTCCAACTCAATCCTCTCAAGAGGATGAAAATAAATTTTTTTTATCCAAAAAATAAATATTGAGTATGTCACTATTCATTCAAACTTTAATCATAATTTTTCATTTTCTTCTCTAAATATTTCTCTCCAAAATTAACCATCAATTTTCCCTTCATTAATTTCCCCTCTTATAGAAAAACCAAACCCTCACCCAACAAAGAAAATGACTGCAGAGCTTCTAAAAAACAAATGGATGCAAAGCATGTTAATGAAGAAATGGATGCAAACCCTCATATTTAATTTTTAATTTTTTGTTAAATATATTTAATATTGGACTCATTTTAAAGATATAATTTTAATATTTTTAATGATACCAAATTTATAAAACTTAGATGTACATATTAAAAATTATTTGCATTTTATAACATATAACAAAAAAATACAAAAGGATATAATTGGTATATAAATTTAAAAGAAAAAAGGCTTGAGGACAAAATTGGTATTTAAAAAATATGAATAGTGTTATAGAGATTGACATGGATAGGCCCATAAAGGTCACAGCCCACAGTGAACAGACCCAAGCCCACCATTTGGATCCCATTGCATAACTTGGTTGGTAAAATCCAGGACAGCTAGAGGCCAACTAGGCGTAAGGCGCCAATGGCATTCGGACACATAGCAGGTGCAGAACAGGCCATGCCAGCAGACAAAGATCTGCAAAGTTATTGCCACAATACATCACCATTAATGCAGTCCATCATAGCATTTATTACGACAACACCTCCCCTGTCGTAACAGCGCCCCCTTACCCTGTACAAGGTAAGCTACAGTACAGGCTTTCGGTGAGGGGGGCACGTCGGAAGGGACAGTGAAATGATTACCAAAGGATATAAGCAAGCATCGAAGACAAGAAGAAGGTTAAGCTTTCTATCTCCAATCTCTCTCTTGACATACTCCGTCTCTTTTCTATTTGCTAACTTGCTCATCAGAGGGTTCGCTAGGGGACTACCCCGTTCCCCATTGAACTTACTTGCAGGTCACCTAGTGGGCTTCATCACTCGGACGTGGGTTCAAGGAGCTTGGATCGGTCCAGTCCATCCACCGGGAACGAAACTGCATTAACAGTTGGCGCCGTCTATGGGAACTGGTTTGTTCGTGCGCCAGTTGTGTTCATTGCCGTCGGAGACCCTATTCCACCAACCTTTCATCTCATCCATCAAGGTGTATGGTCACGACTAGATCCATGGCTTCCCACCATAATGCTGCCGACCACCAAATCGACCCTCCCAATCCAGACAACCCACTGCAGTATTTCATCGAGCTTGCCAACAGTATCAATCGCATGGCCGAGCAAAACCAGGCCCTAATAACTACTCTACTCCAAAGAAACCTCCATGTTCTACCATCTCCAGATATTCCACCCAATCCAGAACGAACTCCGAACCATATTGTCCCACAACCCAATCCACCTAGCTTGGGAGGTTTGCAACCTCCTCACCCACATATAAATCCACCTCCTCCACCCCCACACCCATTGGTCACAGCACCAGCCCCCGAGGGAGAGGCCAGCAGCGTCCAACACCTATCTCCCTCTGGTGGCGACAACATTCCCCTCTAGGACGCTGAACTCAGAGCCATGAAGCTCCAACTCCAAGGAGTTATGCAGAACATTCAGCATAAGCCCTTCGCTACAGCAAACTCACCATTTGTTGCTTCCATCCAAGACAAACCCCTGTCCATCAAGTTCAAAATGCCCTCCATCAACTCTTTTGACGGGACGACAGACCCGGTCGACCATCTAGAGACCTACCGCACCCTCACGATTCTCCATGCCTTCCCAGACGAGATCATGTGCCGAGCTTTTCCCGTCACACTGAAGGGGTCAGCTCGGCTGTGGTTTAGCCAGTTACCGCCAGACTCTGTCTCCACCTTTCAACATCTCAGTGACTCTTTCCTGAGCCACTTTATCGGAGCCCAGCACCAGCGACGCCCGGCCACCCAACTCCTTAATATTCGTCAGACCGAGGGGGAATCACTGCGTAGCTTCGTCACTCGCTTCAACACCGAAGCCCTGCAAGTTGCAGAAAATGACGACAAGGTCATCCTCACAGCTTTCATGGCCGGTCTGCGATCGTCTAATTTCCTTTTCTCCCTCTCTAAAAACCCCTCGACCTCAATGGCAGTCCTACTCTCCAAAGCCCAAAAATACATAAATGCCGAGGATTCACTAGCCGCTCGACAGGATCCAACAACTAAAAACCTGACCCCCAGGGAAAAGAGAAAAGACTCAGAATCCAGAAACTCCCAGCATCATAGCCAAACACCCCTTATATGAGACCCCCCCCTATGCACCGATCGGCACCGGTCAAACCGACTACGGTCGGTTCGAAAGATATACACCCCTCAATTCTCCCATGGAACATGTCCTCAACCAGATCCAACGGGACTACCCCCTCAAATGACCTCCCTCTCCACGGAACCCTTCCAACCGGAAAGACCAGTCCAAATATTGTCGTTTCCACCAGGACCATGGCCATAACACTGATGACTGCATCAACCTCAAGGATCAGGTGGAGACCCTCATTCACTAGGGGCGTCTAAGCCGGTTCACAGACACCCGCCCTTAGAAAAGGCAAAGAACTGAACCCCGCAGAGACAATCGCCGGCACACCCTGCCGCGGCAGCCAGCTCAACCAAATCAAGGCCATGATCGACCTCCCCAACAACCTCGGCCACAAGGTAATCCACCTCCACCCGTCGGTGAAATTAGAGTTATTTCAGGTGGTCTTGCTTGTGGAGGACCATCTCGCCAAATTTCGGAAAGGCGTAACTTAGAAAAATACGGCGGGGCTCAAAAGGCATACCACCATAGGCCGACCCCCAAACAAATGTTCCAAGCAAAGGATAGAGCCCATTACCTTCACGGACGCCGACTGTACGGGCATCCGTTATCCTGATGATGATCCTCTCGTCATTTCCGCCATCCTCTCCAACTATAAGGTCAGACGAGTTCTCATCGACAATGGAAGCTCTTCAGACATCATATTCCTCAACTGCTTCCGCCAGCTCAAGATCGGGGAGGAAAGTCTATCTCCCCTCCAAAGCCCTTTGGTTGGTTTCACTAGCGACCGGGTGACCTCCATCGGCTCCATTGATCTCCCCATCACCATTGGAGAATACCCACGGCAGACCACGAAGTTGCTTACCTTCCTCATTGTCGACTGCCCCTCTGCCTACAACATCATCCTTGGTCGCACTGCTCTCAATGCCTTTCAAGCGATTACTTCTACTTTCCACCTGGCCATCAAGTTTCCTACTGATCTCGTGGGTAAAAGCAGTGAGGAGAACAAACCGTGGCCAGAGAATGCTATGTCGCTTCACTCAAGGAAATTCAACTAAAAGAGGCCATGATTATTGAAGGACTTGATGTCCGAGATGAAGATAAGCTGGTCAGGGGAGAACCTATTGAGGAGCTCATTGAGGTTCCCATCGACCCCATTAACCCAATGAAAGCGCCAAGATCGTGATCAACTATCCTGCCGAGGCCGACCTTACTGCCCTCCTGACCGAGCACAATGACGTATTTGCCTGGACCCATTCAGACATGCCAGGCATCGACCCCTCCTTCATAACTCACCGCCTCAGCATCGAACCCCATTTCCGACCTCACCGCCAGAAGCAGCGCATCTTCCATCCGGAGCGCAATACTCTTATAGCCGCAGAGGTTGACAAACTCCTTGAGGCCCAATTCATCCAAAATGTAGACTATCCTAAGTGGCTGTCCAATGTGGTTCTAGTCCGTAAGAACAATGGCAAGTGGCGACTGTGCGTCGATTACTCTGACCTGAACCGAGCTTGCCCCAAAGATAGCTATCTACTCCCCCGTATAGATCTACTGGTCGACACCACAACCGGTCACCAAATGCTCAACTTCATGGATGCTTTCTCTGGGTACAACCAAATCATGATGTACTCATCTAATCGGGAACACACATCCTTCATTGCCGACCGAGGTACCTACCACTACTGTGTAATGCCGTTCGGACTGAAGAATGCTGGGGCCACCTATCAACGGTTAGTCAATGTAGTTTTCCACCATTAGATCGGTCGGAACATGAAAGTGTATGTGGACGATATGCTAGTCAGGAGCAAACTCTCCACCGACCATCTGACCAACTTACGAAAGACCTTTGCCACCCTTCGCAAGTATCAGATGAAGCTCAAGCCCGAGAAGTGCGCCTTCGGCGTAGGATCTGGAAAGTTCTTGGGTTTTATGGTCAGTCAGCGCGGCATCGAAGCCAACCCTGAGAAGATCAAGGCCTTGATTGAGATGCAGTCACCCAAAACTGTCAAAGAAGTTCAAAGACTCACTGGCAGAGTGGCGGCCCTCAACCGCTTCATTTCTCGCGCAACAGATAAGTGTCTACCATTCTTCAAAGTTCTTGGGCAGACTTTTGAATGGACAACTGAATCCGATGAGGCTTTTCAGCAGTTAAAGCAATGCATGGCCAATCCCCCCCTTTTTTCACAGGCAATTACGGGCGAGCCCCTCTTCCTCTATTTAGCAGTATCGAACACCTCCGTCAGTGCGGCTCTTATCAAGGAAGACGGCTCAGTCCAACGGCCGGTCTACTACATCAGTCGAGCTCTCAGGGGAGCGGAGCAGAATTACCCATTGCTAGAAAAGTTGTCCCTGGCCTTGGTCACCGTTTCCAGACGACTTCGTCCTTACTTCCAGGCCCATTCCATAGTGGTCCTCACCGACCAACCCCTGAAGAAGGTCATGCAACAACCAGAGCTTTCTGGCCAACTTATGCAGTGGTCAGTAGAACTCAGCCAGTTTGACATCTCCTACCGTCCTCGCACAGCAATCAAGGGACAGGCCATAGCCAACTTCATCCTGGAATTCACTAACCCTACCCCAACCACTACCTCTCCACCCCCACCAACTCCTGCTGACCCAAAAGACCCCCATTCTTGGACTCTCAACGTCGACGGGTCATCCCAAAGGGAAGGTAGTGGGGCTGGCCTCATCCTCACCTCCTCAGAGGGTGGTTATTTCAAATGTGCTCTCCGTCTCTTGTTTGAGGCCAGCAACAATGAGGCCGAATATGAAGCATTGATAACAGGACTCCGCCTGGCCAAGGATATTGGTGTCAGCCACATCCGCGTGTTCAGTGACTCACAGCTCATCGTCAGTCAGATTACGGGGGAATTCGATGCCAAGGATGGCAAAATGCGAGCTTACAGGGACATGGCGCTCCCTCTTGTTCGCTTCTTCAATACTTTCCAGATCCAGCACATACCTCGGGCAGAAAACTCCAAAGCAGATGAGATGGCTCAGTTAGCCTCTGCAGATCAGTCCGACCTCAGCCACGGAGTTCGCCTCGAATACCTAACTCATCCGGCCATCTCGCCCGACCCGCACGAGGTGCAGTTCCTCCAAAATGAACCCATCCCCTGGGCATCTGACATCACCTTATTTTTGATAACAGGGGAACTCCCAGATGACCACCAGTAGGCCGCCAAGGTCAGGGCTCGGTCGTCTAACTACGTCCTGGTCAATGGCGTCTTGTACAAACGTGGTTTTTCACGACCATATCTGCGATGCCTCAACTCAACCCGAGCAACCTATGTAATGCAAGAAATCCATGAGGGAATTTGTGGCAATCATTCGGGCGGCAGGTCTTTGGCCCACAAAATACTCCGTACTGGTTATTTCTGGCCGACTCTCAATCAAGATGCCACTGATTTTGTCCTCAAATGCGATAAATGTCAGCGCTTTGCCAACATCCCCCATGCTCCTCCCACTGAACTGATTACGCTCTGTAGCCCGTACTTGTTCGCCAAATGGGGGATCGACCTAATTGGTCCACTTCCCACCGGCCGAGGCCAGACCAAGTTCGCGGTTATTGCCATTGATTACTTCACCAAGTGGGTCGAGACAGAACCCCTTGCCACCATCACCGAACGGAACACAACCAAGTTCATCTGGCACTCAATCGTTTGTAGGTTTGGCATCCCTCAGGCCATCGTGTCAGACAATGGCAAACAATTCAACAACACCAGATACCGAAAGTTCTGTGCAGACCTCCAGATCCAACCATGTTTCTCCTCCCCCGGTCATCCCCAAGCCAATAGCCAAGTTGAGGTCACCAATCGTTCTCTTCTGAAGATCATCAAGGCTAAGCTGGAAACTGCCAAGAGACTCTGGGCCGAGGAACTACCAAATGTACTCTAGGCCTACAGAACTACAGCTCGAACTCCCACCGGGGAAACCCCTTTCTACCTAACATACGGTGCTGAGGCGGTTATTCCAGTGGAAGTCGGTCTGCCAACCCCCAGGGTTTTACATCCGGATCCAGCGCTCACTGAAGAGCTCCGTCGAGCAGACCTAGACCTAATTGAAGAACTCAGGGAGACCACTGCTGTCAGATTGGCCTCATACCAACAAAAAATGAGAACACATTACAACCGCAAGGTCCGACCAAGGGAGTTTGATATTGGGGACCTAGTGTTGAGAGAAGCAACCCTTGCCACCAAGAATCCAACTGAGGGTAAACTGGCAGCTAAATGGAAGGGGCCTTACATTATGAAAGCCCGACCCCGTCCAGGCACTTACCGACTTCAGGACATGGAAGGTCGAGATCTCGCCCACCCTTGGAATACTGAACACCTGAAGCGCTACTTCCAATGAATTCGTGCTGTTGTAATGCTCGGTTGTTGTATTTTCTTTTCATTACATAATGTAACCTGGGATCCACTGAATTACACTGTCTATGACAACATTTCTATACCTTAGCTCTTTATGATTTGTCTCGATAACATCCTCATTTGCAGCACTCCAAAGCCTCAGCCAAACTGAGCACTGCAAAAGCCTCAGCCAGACTGAGCACTTCCAAAGCCTCGGCCAGACTGAGCACTTCCAAAGCCTCGACCAGACCGAGCACCTCCAAAGCCTCAGCCAGACTGAGCACTTCAAAAGCCTCAACCAAACTGAGCACTGCAAAAGCCTTAGCCAGACTGAGCACTTCCAAAGCCTCGGCCAGACCGAGCACCTCCAAAGCCTCAGCCAGACTGAGCACTTCAAAAGCCTCAACCAGACTGAGCACTGCAAAAGCCTCAGCCAGACTGAGCACTTCCAAAGCCTCAGCCAGACTGAGCACTTCAAAAGCCTCAACCGGAGACCTTTGCAAAAGCCTCGGCCAGACTGAAAGACCTCCAAAGCCTCACCAAACCGAAAGACTGCAAAAGCCTCGGCCAGACCGAGCACTTCCAAAGCTTCACCGGTGAGCCTCGCCGAAGACCTCCAAAGCCTCAGCCAGACTGAGCACTTCCAAAGCCTCGGCCAGAACGAGCACCTCCAAAGCCTCAACCAGACTGAGCACTTCAAAAGGCTTAACCAGATCGAAAGACTCAGAAAAGCCTCACCAGACCGAGCACTTCAAAAGCCTCAACCAGATCGAAAGAGCAGCAAAGCCTCACCAAACCGAAAGACTTCCAAAGCCTCAACCAGACTGAGCACTTCAAAAGCCTCAACCAGACTGAGCACTGCAAAAGCCTCGGCCAGACCGAGCACCTCCAAAGTCTCAGCCAGACTGAGCACTGCAAAAGCCTTGGCTAGACCGAGCACTTCCAAAGCTTCAGCCAGACTGAGCACCGCAAAAGCCTCGGCCAAACCGAGCACCTCCAAAGCCTCAGCCAGACTGAGCATTGCACAAGCCTCGGCCAGACCGAGCACTTCCAAAGCCTCAGCCAGACTGAGCACCTCCAAAGCCTCAGCCAGACTGAGCACTTCACAAGTCTCAGTCAGACTGAGCACTTCAAAAGCCTCAGCCAGACTGAGCACTTCCAAAGTCTCAGTCAGACTGAGCACTTCAAAAGCCTCAGCCAGACTGAGCGCTTGAAGAGCCTCGGCCAGACCGCACGCTTCAGAAGCCCCAGCCAAACCGAGCCCTACGAAAGGCTCAGCCAGACTAAGCACCATGATCACCTCAACCAAACTAAGTGTCATCACCTCAGGTTCAGAAAATTGCTTAACTTTAGCCTTAATAGCACACTTAGTAACAATTTGACGTCAACATTTTTATACCACCCCTTACTTAGTTGAACTCCCAGAGACTTTCTCTCACTTTTTCTTCACCAATCAGATTACTTCCTCAGCAGTATGGTGAACACCAACACACAACTCCATCACAAGTTCAACACTCCAACTTTGATCTACATTGAATCATCATTACAAGTTCAACTTCCCTCTACATTGAGGAATTCCTAACTTCACTTTACATTATTACAAATTCGGTTTCACTATACAAAGCGGAATTTCTAACTTAACTCTGTATTATTACGAATTCAATTTCATTATGCATTTAGGCGTCCCTAGCCTTACCCAACTACTATTACCAGTTTCTATCACAAGTCTTCATCTATTTTAGACGCATGGGTAAACATACTCAATTGCGAAACAAAATTGAAATTTCATTTATTCAGAAATGTGTACATCAGTCCACTACAGTACTTAAAAAAAAAAAAAAGAAAAAGAAAGATACAATGTGTATACAAAAACAAAACAAAAACTCTTAAGTACACACATCTTCAATTCACTCCTTTTCCTCACTGGAAACGAGATCTGCTTCTTCAATTCCTTCATCCAGGGGGGTCTGGGCCATGTCATCCTCCCCAACCGTAACACTACTCAGGTCAAGCTCTAGGAATAGCTCCTCAGCCCTACGTTTGAACATCTTTCACCCGCTGTCCCAGTACTCAGCCATTTCGTGCTTGTAGAAGTCTGACTGCTGGAAACTCTCAATGACTTCAGCCTCAGATCTCCCCCCAGCAGCCGTCCTTGATGGGCCAGCCCCACCAGATTCCTCCCTAGCCAAGCTGATGGCCACTGCGGCATCAACCGCCATCTGAAATTCAGGCGATCCTTTGAATTGATCAACTGCTGCAATGTACAGATCGGGGTAGGCCGCCCTTTCAGAGGCTGCCTTCGCCCTTTCTTCATCCAGCTCTTTCTGTAGGATCGCCTTTTCAGAGGAGGCCTTGGCCCTCTCAGCCTCCAGCTCTCTGCGCAGAGCCTCCATTTCAACGACTCCCCTCACCCTCTCCGTTTCCAACTCCTTCTGCAAAGTCTCCCTCTCCACAGTCGCTCTGCCTCGCTCTGCCTCCAACTCCTTATGCAGGCTCTCCCTCTGCTCCACCGCTTTGGCACACTCGCCCTCTAGCTCATTTTGCAGAGCATCAAC
Organism: Camellia lanceoleosa; assembly: GCA_025200525.1. NCBI lineage: Eukaryota > Viridiplantae > Streptophyta > Magnoliopsida > Ericales > Theaceae > Camellia > Camellia lanceoleosa. The sequence continues at coordinate 214,243,121 of CM045758.1, forward strand.
CTTAACATTCGCCTCATGTTTTTGCCTGACGAGCTTTTCATTATTGCCCATCGCCTCCTCGTGTCTTTTGACTGCGACCGCACAAGCTGTTTGGGCCTCTTCCACCTTTTTCTGCTCCCCAGCCAGTTGGAACTCAAGCGACACAACTTGGCGGCGTGTATCCTCCAGTTCCAACTTGGCCGCTTGCAGATCAGCATGAGCACCCTCCCAACTTGCGCTCTCCTTCTTCAACTTCGCAAGTTGGGCCTTCGTCTCATCAGCCTTCACCAATCGCCTTCCTCGCCAGAGCTGCCAAGGTAGTTACCCCCTTTTGAGCAAAGTATAACCCTCAAGAAGTCACCTCGTGAATCAGTAATAGTCGACCGCATGGATGCTCTCTCACGATCCCCACCAGACGATCCGCGCTCGCTCTTGCTGGGCCTTCCTCTCCTCCACCGGCCCATCGCCTGAAGGTAGAGATCATGGTTGCAGACCGACTTCTTGCTGGCCCCTTTGGGTCTATTCCCTCCCACTCGGTTCAACACCAACTACTCCAACTCCTCATTGTACTGCTGGGGCCATCTCCACAACCTCCAGCACTGGGATGACCCCCACCACTTCTAGGGTATCCTTGGCCACAGGGGTCTCCACCCCAACTGGAACAACCTTAGCCTTCTTGGACCCAGGCTCATCTGCAGCCTCCTCTGGGGCACTTCTTTTTTTCTCCTTCTTCTTTTTCTTCAGAGCCTCTCCTCCCTTCTACCGTTTCTTTCACAGATCAATCGGGGCGGTCAGGCTCAAATCGCTAAGTCCTTACCCCCCAGTGGCCTTGGGCGCAGTCAGATTGCACAACGCCAAAAGCGCACGGTTTCCCGTATTCCAAGGATCCCAATTAATTTTCGCCAGTTTGAAAACTTTTCAAATCATCTGCCAAAACTGTCTTTTCAAACCCATAATGACCTATCGTTTCATTTTTGCCCCAACGCCTAACTTACCCCCCACGATATCGCCACGTGTATGGCCGCGATACACTGCCCCCCCACCTTCCCCTGTCTTTTCCACTTCAAATCCTCATTTCACACGCCGCCTCTTGAGCCCTACGCCCCTCTGCTCGGCATTCCACACGGTCGGCCCTTCCCCTCGACTCCTCTTGCGGTCGGCACTCCTCACAGTCAGCCCTCCTCACAGTCGGCCTTCATGCGGTCGGCTCGTCCGCTCGGCCTTCCCACTCGGCACTCCTCACGATAGGCCTTCCCACTCGGCTCCCCTTGCGATCGGCCCACCTCATGGTCGATCTTGCCGCTCGGTCCCCCGCCACGGTCGGACCCTTCTCCATTTGGTCCACTAACTCGACCTCCCCTGACGGCCGGACACATCTTCCTCATTACTATTCCCTTCGTTGGACTGAAGCTGCACTTGGGAATAGAGGACTACTAACATGGATAGGTCCATAAAGGTCACAGCCCACAGTGAACAAACCCAAGTCCACCATTTGGACCCCATTGCATAACCCAGTTGGTAAAATCCAAGACAGCTGGAGGCCAACTAGGCGTGAGGCGCCAATGGCATTTGGACACATAGCAGGTGCAGAACAGGCCACGTCAGCAGACAAAGATCTGCAAAGTTATTGCCACAATACATCACCATTAATGCAGCCCATCACAGCATTTATTACGACAACACCTCCTGTTTAAATAAATACTCCCTCAGACAAGGTAAGCTACAAAGACAAAGCTTTGCAAGGGGCACGCCTAAGGACAGTGAAATGATTACCAAAGGATATAAGCAAGCATCGAAGACAAGAAGAAGGTTAAGCTTTCTATCTCCAATCTCTCTCTTAACATACTCCGTCTCTTTTCTATTTGCTAACTTGCTCGTCAGAGGGTTCGCTGGGGGACTACCCCATTCCCCATTGAACTTACTTGCAAGTCACCTAGTGGGCTTCGTCACTCGGACGTGGGTTCAAGGAGCTTGGATCGGTCTAGTCCATCCACCGAGAACAAAACTGCATTAACAAAGATCATCCTTTATTTTTCATACTCCCTCTATATTTAAAGAATGAAACATCCATCCTCCCAAATGGAGAAAGATATAAAGGATGGGTTGGAGTTGAGAATAGAGAGAGGATGTTTCAAATTTGAAGATATAGAGCATACTTGGAGATGCTCTCAAGGCCGCTAAAATGATTATTCTTCTTTCTCTACAAATTTTCTGTCTCAATATGCACTTATCTCTGATAAAAATTTGATTTTGGTTATTTAACTGAAATAAATTTGAAATGATGGTTAAATTAGAACTACGTAAATTACACTTTTCATTTAAATTTTACTTTGATTTTTTTATATTTTAATTATAATAATTAAATTCTTAAATTTTAATATTTAATATAGTTCTCTTGTTAATCTACAATTTAAAATGGAGATTTGGGCTACAAATTTAATTTTGGAAATTTTTGGACAATAGTCCCAAGTTCTAATCCTTTGAGGAATAATGATAATAACAATTTGAAAGATTACATTAATCCTACATATCTGTTTAATTGTTCATTATTTTATATATCTATCTAGTGTCTCTTATATGTCTATATGTCGGGTGCCTCTTTTTACACATCACATTTCATCTCAAGGCATACCACTACTGAAGACACACTTTTAGTAATTTTATAAATAAGAAATTTGCTCAATACACACCACAATCTTCCATCTTTACCCTTACTTGCACACCCCACCCACAATCTTCTATCTTTACTCTCACTCACTCAAACACCCCACCTACAATCTTCAATCTTCCATTGAGTTGGGTAAGAAAAAAGAGAAGAAAAAAGAGAAGAAATAATTATCAAAAAAATCCATCGTTTTTAGTTGGTTACCACAGAAAAAAGAACCAAAAAAAAAATGAAAAAAGAAATATGAATACGAATATTTTAACTAACTTATTTCCGTCTCAATTTTCTATTCCCTTGACCAATCAAAGATCCAAAGATAGTGTAAAAGAAACCAGAAGATAAATGTCCATGAAGATGATAAAAATGTAAAAGTGACCATGAAGGCAGTTGTGACCATCCATAAGAACAAGAAAGCAGTAGTGATCAACCAAAAGAACATTCTTATAGCAAGAGTAAAAATAAATAAAAATACCAGACTAGTTATATTCACTAGAACAACTTTAAAAAAAAAGATCAAAATAAAAACTATAAGCTAATTAGGCCATGTTTGATCATTAAGATCTGTGTTGGGAAGGGGAAGGCGACAGCGACGGCGGTGGAGTAATGAGGGAATGGTCGGAGGGTAGCGGCGGCAGAAAGAGATAGAATGGCTGATGGCAACGATATATGGCGGCGGCAGTTGCGGGGTAAAGTTAGGGTTAGGATTATGGTTATGGTTATGGTTGGAGAAGATGAGGATATTTTGGAAATATTTGAAGATTGATACTGTGTATTGAGTGAAAAAAAAAAAAAAAAAAAAATCAAAATTGGATGTGGTGTGCAATGAGTAATTGGTATGTATTACGTAAGATGTGTATCATAATCCTTTTTCCTTTGTGATCATTTTACATTAGGTTAATATTGTAATAAAAAATAAACTAATTAATAGTGTACCTTGAAATGAAAGGTGGTGTGTAAATAAAGTCACCCCTATATGTCACCTATATATCTATCTAATTTACCCATCTCTGTCCATATCACTATCACAATTAGTTGCTGTTGGCCACCTCTTGTGACTTTTCCAATCAACGGTCTGATAGCAATGGATTAAAAAAAAAAAAAAACAAAGAAGGCAAATCACAAAAAATAAATAGAAACTCCAAGATTTAATCCTTATAACAAAATAAATACTAAGTTTTTATTGTTAATTTAAACCATAAATTTTTGATTTATTTTCAATATAAACCATTTGTCTATTTTAATTAAGTAAAATTGACCCCAAAAAAATTGTATTTTAATCATTAAACTCAATGTAGGTACATAAAAAGTCTAAAATATCAATTTTTATTATATTTAATGACTAAAATATCATTTTTCGTCTATTTTACTTAACAAAAATAGGTAAATTATTTAAATTGAAAATAAATCAAAAGTTTAGAGTTTAAATTGACATAATTAAAACTTCAGGGTTTATTTGTTATAAGGGTCAATCCCTGAGTTTTTTTTTTTTTTTTGTAATTTCCTCTAAAAAAATTATCTTTCGAAACAATAATTTGTCTATCTTACTAAACAATTTTATTAATAATGTTTTTACAATCAAAAACAAAACAATCCTTGAATCTAATGATGAACTTCTCAATAATTTTTCTATTTATAATTTGAGTTAAAGTTGAAACATAAAAGGGTTAAAATGAAATTTGAGTGAAAATAAAATTTTCATAATTTTTATTTTATTTTAATGGCTTTCGGCCTATTTTTTCGACGATAAATGAACGAAGACTATGGTTAGAATTTGAAGAGTTAATTGTTATAATTATAAAATAAGAGACAAAAAAAATATTTAAATGAAAGTTAATGCATCTCCAACGGTGTATCCTTTTTTTTTTTTAATATCAAATTTGAGTGAAAGTTTTATTTGATATCAAGTGCTCTAACGCAGATGTTTAAGGCCTTATCAAACCATCGGTCAATCGGACGAATGACTGAATGGATGTCTGATCGGTCGACAGGGCGGATGTCCAATCAGTCAATCGGTCGATGAAAATTTTTCACAAATTTTTGCAAAGGAGTGGTCATCCTGTTACGACCCAAACCCATCCCTATAGATTTAGCGTCGTAACCAGTCAGTAATCCATGATTACCGAATGCATGTTTAACAATAATGACAATAATACAATATAAAGGGGTTGGCGGAAGCCAATCAATAACAAGATAATGTCCAATGAGCTGTGAGGACCTGAATGGAAATAGTTTTCATATACATAGCCATATTCATAACCACTTATGCCCATAAACACATATATATACAAGAGAAAATGCAAGTTAGGGAATTAATCCCAGTATCAAAAACAGTGTTAATAATAGTCTTAAAACATTCTTTACACTTAGCAAAATCAAAAGGATGAATTTGAACCACTCAAAAAGCCTTGACACATACTAGTTCGGAACCTCACAATGAGGCACAATAGCTAGCTTGACAAAACAAGGGTTCGAGTCGACGCCTCTAGCTTTGATCCCGTGCCTGGCACCTACATATATAATAAACTGTGAGCTAAAACCCAGTAAATAACAGATGTGTAAAGAGGTTAAGAATGATGTCCTTACAGTCTTTGAAACAATCGATTATCATTAGAACATTTTCAATCAATATCTTTTTTGTCAATCAATCGTTCAATCATTCAATTCAATCAATCATATTCATATAGGTTGTACGTGGTACATCCAATAGTAACAATACAATAGGTCTTAAAGACCGAATAATCAATTGATAGCCATCAAACAATAACAATAGTTCCAAGATTTGGAACTGACAAAGATCTTTGTAACAATAGCGATGTCAATAACAATACACTATGAATGCCACAATTACAATTCAAAGGAAGATCATGATTCAATCGATAAATAGTACTCATTTTCATGCAAATTCAAGCTCATTTTCATGCAATTCACCTTCAAAAAACTTAACTTAACACCTTGAATGAAACACAGTTGGTTTGAATCAGAATTCATGACTTCAATTTAAAACTCAAATCCATGTAAAGGTTCAAATTCTTAAACTTTAATACAAAGTCATTTGCTATGCAAATTGAGCTCCAAGTTGTGAATTCATGGAGCTTCTTTCTTAGTTTTTCAAAACTCATGCAAGAAACCAAATGTAGAGAGAAGGTTGTTATGGAATTCATGCCATGCGTGTGAAATTTGTGAGTTAATTCACTCATTCTTTACATGTGAAACCATGCATGTAGGAAACCTCCAAGCACATGAACCAAACTTTAATCAACTTATATTTTCTTGGTTAATCTAGAATGTCTATGAGTTATGAGCATGATCCTACAACTTCATGAAACTAGAAAGAAGAATTCTTACCTCAGGTGAACAATTTGAGGAGGAGTGATCTTCAATTTCCATTTCTTCTCCCTTTTCTTTCTCTTCTCTTCTTCTTCTTCTGTTCTTTCTCTAAGTTGAGTTCACACTCTCAAGTCTCTTCCTCTCTCTCTCTCTCTCTCTCTCTCTCTCTACATGTAGTACGCTAAGGCCACCAATTCTCTCTCTCTCTCTCTTTTTTTTTTTTTTTGACTTTAGTCCCTTGTATACTATATTTTCTAATCCAACTTATGCAGCATTGAACTAGCTTAATACCACTTAAGCTTAAATTAATTTGGTTACCAAATTAATTTAAATCAATCTCTAACAGTTATTAAATCAACCTAATTTTAATTTTTCCAATGTGAATTATTAGACTCTAATTTCATATTCTGTTATTTAATTTTAACTTGTTAAAATTAGTGATGCAAACAGGTTTAATCCATAACGCTACATATCTGTTCACAATAATTCTACAATACCAATCAATGCAAGCATATATCATATGACACATGATTCACATAACACATAATCACATAATTAGCAATAAGCATATAATTAATATAATTAATTTACGTAATTAAGGAGGCGGTTGTCACACAGCTAGGGGATATTCGAGAGTGAAAATGTAACAGTTATGAACAGTGAAATGATGAAAGGTCTAGACATCCTCAATTTAATGAAAATTTTTTGATATCCTCAATTTGATACTCATTTGATGAAACTATTGAAGCAAGAAAAATGTTAATTTTTTTATCAAATTTAAATTTGTTGATCTATTAATGATCCATTGGAGAAGGCCTTACACGTTGAAAAGTGTGATTTCCCATTAAAGTAAGACCAATTTTGATTTGAGACAAACAAGTAATAATAGTTACAAGGTTAAGTGGTTTTTAATTATATTTTAAAATAATTTTGATTAGGGAGAGTGACAACAAGAAGAAAAACTATTATACTAGAATATTTAAAATTTATACTATATATGGATTAAATTCATTTAAATTTTGCACTATCTTAAATTTAAAAATATATTATTTATTTAAGGGTAGTGCTAACCAGTGTTCTAGGCATACTTGATAATGAATAATTAATGAGTTTTCTTCATTAAATACAACTTAAAATTTGTTAAATCTCAGTTAATAATTAGTTTTATTCATAGAAAATGTAAAATATTAATTATAAAATATTGTATATAAATTCAAAAATTACTAAAATAGTCAAACAATAAATGCATCTAATTAAATACACAAGTTAAAAATAGAAAGTTATTGAAATCAAAATCAATTAATACATTTATAAGTTCTCAATATTACACGCAAATTGATATACCAATTAGTATACCAATATATATTATGACATTATTATTTCAAAATTATGACCTCACCTATTATACAAATTATAAATACATAAAATCTCTAAAATAATGCCACATCATCTGTTAGTACATTAATTGGTATATCAATTGATGTATATAGCATTATTCTATTGCTATCGGTGTTCAATACCAAAAATTAGACCCTATTTTCAACCCCAATGATGTGTCAATCAATTAAGATATAAGAGGCAATACTTTCTCTCACACATTCTCTAATCATATTACTAAACATCATTGAATTAGAAAATGAATTTAGAAAGTGAGCTTCTATATAATTTTCCTTTTAATATATATTTTTTGGGGGGATAAACATCATTTATAAAATGGCAGTCTGGCCAAATTTATATTTTTGAAAATTTTGGATCAGTAAGGTCTCGTTTGAAAATATATTATTGTAATAATTTTTTAACTTTTTATAAAAAGATGTGTAGAAAAATAGTGAGATTGATGTGACAACTTGTAGTTGGCAAACCTAAGTGTAAGCTTAATTTTTTTGGGGCCAAAAATATATTATTTGTTTAAAAAATATATTTTTATTCAAATGTCACTAATTTGTTTAAATATAATTGGGCGAATTACACTAACGATTCCTATAGTTTGGGCCTAACTTTGGCCCCTAACTTTTCAATTGTAACGTATTTGACCCTAAATTTTGAATATTGTTCCAAATAAGGATAATTGAAGACACCATTGCTCAATTTCAAGGGCAAAGTTGTCAATTTAATAAAATATAAATTAATTTGATAAAAATAAATGTCAAACTTTTTTTTTGAATTTTAAAAATTATTTCTACCCACTAAAGATAAAATTATGTAAAATTAATAAATCTTTTAAACATTTATTTATTTATTTATTTATTTTACCAAATTAATTTGTATTATGTGTTTGGATGATAATCGTGTAATAGGTGGTTATTTTGATTTTTATTAAATTAGTTTCTATTTTTTCAAAAGTTAAATATAGTGATAATTTTGATATCATTATTAAATCAATCCATTAAATCAAAAAATTCAAAACTAAATTATTTTATATATTAAATATATCGATTACACATTAAAAACCTAACAATCACTCATTAAATGATCATAATCTAAACACATAATAAAAATTAATTTGGTAAAAAAAATAAATGTCTAAAAGATTTATCCATTTTAGATAATATTATCTTTGGTGGGTAGAAATTATTTTTAAAAATTCAAAAATATTTTTTTAACATTTATTTTTGTCAAATTAATTTATATTTTTATCAAATTGATGACTTTGCCCTTCACATTTAGCAATGATATCTTCAATTGTCTTTATTTGAAATAAGATTTAAAATTCATAATCAAATGTGTCACAATTGAAAAGTCATAGATAAAAGTAACATGAACCCCAAATTATAGAGACTGTTGGCATATCATAAAGAGAAGTCAGCTTTGAGCATCTCCAAATCATCATCAAATTCTTAGAAGTCAGAGTCATTTACAAGCATATCATGAAAAGAATTGGAAGCCATAGAGAAAGATATGGAAGTTTAGATGAAGTAGAAAATTGAGTTGAGGGTAAGATCAAATGAGAGGGAATGTCTAATTTATAATTGAAAAGTAAAAAAATATGACCGTTAGAAAAATACGACCGTTGAAAAAATATGATCGTTACAAATTATGGGTGTTGATTTTCAACCATACAACCAAAGAGGGGAACTCAATTGGAAAACACGGGCAGAATAGATTAAACCCGAACAACCTGACACAGAAAGATAAGAATTTGGTGGTGGTTCGTCCACCTGGTGGCATTCCGACGATCAAGTCAGTAATCGAATATCTCTCAAAGATAGCAAATTGTGCTTAACTCACAAGAAATAACTTACTGCTCACAGTATATCACACCTGCTTGAGACCCGCAAGGGTTCCCTACTTTTATAGCCAGCGCTAACCTGATCCCTGTAGAAGTCTCACTTCAGTGGACTCTGGCTTAATACCTATCCTGGACTCTCAGCTAGATAAGGATAAACTCCCTAAGAGTTTTATCTTCATCCAGACTGAGATCCTCTACTGCCCTAGGACTCTTGTCCCTTATGCACTCATCTCAGATTCCGATATCTCCTCAGACAACCTCGACATAGCCGAGATCACCTCGGTATCAAGACCAAACCACGTGGCACCTCGCTGACACTTCGGCGTCACCTTGGCCATGTGTTTGTCATTCACAAAATATGTCCCCACAATTTCCCTTGAGGTTCTATTACCTCGGCAACCTGAGGTAATGGAACCTACATCGTTTTATCCTGAAGAACGTCGACTAAAATTCACTTTTTTCTTCAACCGTGATCATGACTCGTCGGTTTCAAGTATCTAGGATTCAATGTTCATTTTTATCAGTGATCAAGAACCAAGAGTCAAGTTCTTCGAGTTCCTTAACCGAGATTGTTCCTCTAGCCAAGGTTTTCGCTTCATTAAATTGAGAGCTCCAAGAGTTTTACTTGCACATGAGCTGTCACGCACGGTTTTCTCTACCATTTCCTCCTTGCGTCCATTCCTCATTAGTCTGTACCTGACACGCGCTATCAGGATGCGTTGATCTACACACGCCGCCTAACAAGCATGTCGTCCAAGGCATCCCTTCGTCTTTTCACATTTGCAATTTACAATTTCTTTCATCTCTGATGCTCTGTCTCTCTAACATTCCTCTTCCAAATTGCCATTTTTAAAGCTCTCAAGCTTTACAACTGCCCTTTCTGTCACCACTGGCACAGTACTCATCATTTGTCTTTGATCGTTCAACTCGTCTGACTCTGGCGTGTCTCACTCTGACTTCAATCAGTAAGTCCTCTGATTCCTTTAATTCTCTATTGTCGTTTACTATGCTCTTCCACACAACTTCCTTTCGAATCTTGCTATACGTTTTACTTTACACCTGTTTTTGTGGAATCTGTTTATGCATTTGTAGTTGCTCTATGTTTCTATCTTCGTGCTTTGGTAATCATTTCTTGTTTCTTGAATTTGTCTGAGGCATCATAATTTGTTCATGAATCCGAGAGTCTACGTATTACTTCTGGGTCTTGCATACTACCTTGCATATACTCACACATTGTTCTGCTTATTCTTGAATCTTGGTTGCTTTCTTGATTCTGAATCATATTCATTTTTCTGCTTTTCTTGTCAGATTTTTGCCTTCAATTCCTGTTTCTGTAGTTTCTAGGTTTGGGATTTGATAGAAATCACTTTTGTTAGGAAAATCAAAACAAATTCCCCTTAGATCTTCAAAATCCCTTGCCCTAGTACCTGTTTAGGGTTTAGCCGAGGTTCTTAGAGCCATACCAGTCACTTTCTCCCGAAATCTTGTTTTATCCTTACTAAGTTGATATCATGGAAATGTTTAGGTGTAGACACCCTGGCCAAGCTTGAGTACTTCCGACAAGAATTTTCCATCCCAGTCGACGTCCAGATCAAGTTAGTTGGGAAGGAGGATTCCATCATGCTTGACGGAGACTCCATGTCCTTTCCCGTAGTTGCCTTTATAAAGTGTGGACTTCAGTTCCCCTTAGACACTCATTTCCATGAGGTCCTTCACTATTACAAACTTAACCCCATACAACTTGCCATCAACTCATATAGGGTTATCAATGGCATAATTGAACTGACATGCCTAGAAAAGGCCAGGATCACTTTAGCCAACATTCAGTATTCTTATACCATGTGTGGTCTAAAGTTTGAAAAATGCTACATTTACTATCTAAAACCAAGATCCACTGCCTACAAAATCATAGTCGACTTCCTAAACTCCAATAAGGTTGCTGGAGATGATTACCTAATCGCTCGGGCAACTGGGAGTTTGCTCCTGATGATGATCTTCATATCTTCTCTCTGCGCCGATCGATGTTTAAAGAGGGTGATGGTAAGAACCGAGTCATCCTTTTAATCTTATATTTGTTAAGACTTATCAACTTATATATCTCTTTCTGAATGTCTTTTCTTCTTGTTCTCTTTTGCAACTCTTCCCCAGCCAGCAAAGGATTTTCGACAAACTTTCTTCCCCAGCAAAGACCTGAAAAAGCTATTGGATTTGCCAGTTGAAAAACGCAAGGCCCCATTACTGCTCGATTACATTCCAACCTACAAGTCAGCCCTGCCCGACGTTCCCCGCCGAAGCAAGACTCTTCTTTCTGCCACAACTCCACCAGCCATTTCATCACCTAAGCCAGACCAGGCCTCTTCCTCAGATCCAGTTGAGCTGCCTTCAACCTCTGCCCAATAAATTATCCCGACATCCCAGCGCCAGCGCCAACGTCAATGTCAACGCTATGCCCCGACAAAGCGTCAAAGATGGCAGGACTCGTGGTCAGAATGTCAAGACTTGGAGGCATCGGCTTACGATCCAGCAAACCCACCCATTGCACTTCCAACAATTCACTTTGGGACCAAAGTTACCCTTACCGCAACCGCCGATGATATGGGCCATAGCAAAGCCGTTGTTAAAGACCTTCTGGCCGACTTGCCAAGAGTGGTTTCTGTCACCTCTTCTCCATCAGAGTCCCAACCCAAGCCTAAGACAAAAGGAGTGAAGGGTGCCAAAGAAAAAACTATCGTTACTCAAGTTGATACTAATGATACACTGCCAATCTCAAAATTGGCCGAGGTTGAGAAGAGTGCCTCCAATGCTGAGATGAGACCTACCGAGAACGAGCCGACCGATATCTCACAATCGAAGAAGCCGAGGTCCCAGGAAGCTGCAAGACCAAGTGGTTTCAAAGCCAATGAATCGTGGACTCCTACCATCAAGATTGGGGACCAACCAATCAAGGCTGGTGACAGTGCCATTGACAATATCGAATTCGGCGTCGCTCTTTCCACCACCGTTTTTTTACCAACTGATCTAAATCGCATGGCCGAGATAACTGAGTATGAAAACTTTACTTTAATGATGCAACACTCTGTACTGGTAAGTCTTCATCTCTTAGTTTTTTTACTTCAAGTTCTCATACTTTAAAATTTTACTAACTTGTTCATTCATTTTTCCTCTAGGCAATCCAGTATGTTCATTCCTTTGCAATGAAGACCGAGGATTTGAAAAAAGAATTGGTTCACAAGAACAAAGAGACTACTGGCTTCCTCACCCCCTTAAACAACGCTAAGGCAAAAATGAAGATGCTGCTGGACCAGGCCAAGGCTACCAAACAAGCTCAAGATCATGTCGAGGAAAAGGCAGAGGCTGCTGAAGCAGTGGCCAATATGCTCAGGGCCGAGGCCAAAGAAACCGAAGCAAAAATCGCCAAAGCGGAGGCAGAGCTGTGAAAGGCCTTAGCAACCAAGGCGGCCAAAATCAAGGCAGCTGATGGAAAGGCCTATGTCGAAAGCCAAGGCAACGTGCGTGACACCTACAAGGAACAAGTAAACCAAGCCTGCAACCGAGGTTTTTATCTCGGTTAAACGGTGTAGCTCACTATAACAACGCCCGCGTGGGGGCCTTGATGCTACTACAGTTCGGACTCCTCTTTTTGTTTGTGGTTCTAAATCTTGAACCAAAGAGTCCAACTCTGGCAAATCGTTTTGAAGAAAAACAGATTTTTTGAAAAGTAATGCCAAACATGGACTGCTTTGCCAGATTACAGAGTCGCCACCTAAATATTTTTTTAAAATGGGAATATTAGAAACCCCACTGGTGTCAAGGCCACGCGGTCCGCTATAACCAAAGTAGTCTTGGCTCGGAGGGTACGACGAAAGGTCATGAGCACCCTTTCGCTGCTCAAGACCTACTTACTAACCATGATATCCGATTTTGAAAACACATGCTCTTATTCTAATTATTAGCCTAGAATTACTATGTTATGACAAAGAAACAAGTATAGACTAGATTGCCTAATTTGGAAATCAATATTGCATATCCGCTCGCTTTTGAAAATTGCTTTAATTTGCTAGTAGGCTAAAACACACTGGATTTCAATGAGTTTTTCCAACTCAAGCAACCCAACCTCCACCCACAAAGGCATTCAAACAGCTTATCTCACATAAGCATTCTTAGTAGCATGCATGGCATACCGTCATGGCAACATTCACACGCATGTGGTATAAAAGCCGCAAAATACTTATCCGCGCTTCAAAACAAGAAACTAGTTAGCGCAGACATGTCTCTAGGCGTGTTAAGTGGCTAATGCAACATGTGCATGTGCAAGGATGCAAATTTAGAGTAGGCTCGCCAACCCTAAAATGGCACGTGAATGCACGTGAAATGCAATTTATTCATTTGATGCAGAATACAATGCAGCTTGTATGATGTACCAATTTGTATGTATGGACAATGCTTAGAATGCATGGATGCACGATGCATTGCATTGTATATGTCAAAATACGGTGCTCCTAATCTACCATCATAAGCAATAAAAAAGGGAAGAAAGAAGTGGGGGTTGGAAGACATACAAACCACTCACCCACACTTATTACAAATTTGCCTCACTCTGAGGGACTAAAATAATAATACAAATTAATTAACTACAACTAAATAAAATATTATCAACTAAATTAATCAAATAAATTAATTAATCTAATTAAGCAAGAACCGCCTCGAGATGAGGGCTGATGCAACGCATGCTCGGACTTGGGATGTTTCAATCGCCATGCTTAGATTGCCTTTCAGATCTCGTTAAGACCGCTAAAGTCTCGTGGAGTGCCTCCCGACATCGAGGACATCATCGTCCGAAGAGACTTCCACCCCAAGACGCGATGAGGTCACCGCACAAAATTCATCCATCGGCCATCAATCGCTTGGCCGCACTAAATACCGCCGTTTACCGAAATCTCATAACTCGCAGAACTCACAACTTTAATAGAGGGCAAAACTTGTATGGGCAATGTATTCCAACAATGTGCACCAATCATGCCCTTATCATATTTAAAGGACTCAAAGGGCATGTGCCTCGATTTCGCCACCAATCACGCATTTCCATGCATGATGGCCCCAAAGAACCAAATGTGCAACTTCTACTCAAATGCATGCAAACCAAACAAACACACAAGGGTGCTAAGCCTCTATCATGACTTGGTCAGAGAGTATGGTAGATGTGCATGCATGTTTATCTAGACATAATCCTAGTATGTCAACTAGTATGCAATCATGCCAGCATGCAAGCTAACAAACATACAAGGCATGAAACACCAATGTCAACCATCAAGTATGCAAGGGTGTAATGTGGGTGTCAAGCATGCAAACAAGTATGTGACATTCAATCATATTAGTCCTAACATGCATTTACTTAATACATTACAACACTCAAGGAGCATATGCAAGCAAATAAGAGGATTGCATTACAGGCTCCAAATAAGCCTAAAAATAAGCCCAGAAATGCCATAGAAGTGAAGGCTAAGATATATGCAATACATGCACACATGCAAGCATACATAATCCAACACTTAGGCATAAACAAGCAACTCTTAGAACACTTAAAGAGGCTAGTAGTATGCACATGGACATATGGCTTTTACATATACAACATGCATAGAGCTTTAAAATCATGTTGGAGGTGCCATATGGACCAAGCAACAAATAACCTATAAACAAAAAATGGCATGCAACAAATGGTCCAGCATCAAGGAGCCAAGGAACTTAAAGGGCCTAAACCATGGCTCTCACAAGCCAACCAAAAGCCTCAAAAGGCCAAGAAGGCTAAAAAAGGGAAGGCAGCCTAGACCATACAAAAGGGACCTCCTAGATGGCATCTAGGTGGCCTAAAACAAGGCATTACACAATGACCAAATCATTAGGCATACAACATATGCTTTCAACTTTAAAGAGGCATGCAAGGCAATCATTCCAAGCATGTCTAAGGACCCGAATAATGCAAGCAAGGTATGCTATAATGTTCCAACCATTGGTAAGGCCAATGAAGTCAAAATGCAAGGCAGGTTATGGACGTAGTTAAGATCGACAAATAAGCCAAATGCAAAGAGGCTATGTGATTAAGCTAAGATCGACTAAAGTAACCATGGATATGTATCTTATTCATGGAAAAAAATAAGCATACAAGCTTTATGAATCTAGTTTCCAAAACATGTTAGAATAGGAGGCAATAAGAACCCACGTATGTTAAAGGACTAAAGAGGCATTACAAAAGTATCTATGCAAAACATGCAAGGAGTACTAAAACAATATAGATACAAAAGTTATAATATGGCAATATGAGGCACAAAATACAAATGTATGGCATAACCAACAAACAACCAAACATGGGGCTCCCTCAAGAGGGTGGCAAAATAGGTCCTTTTCATGACAACAATGAGAGGGGTGACCTCTCCTTCTTGGGGACTCTGCTGCATCATCTTCACTCATCAAATCCCCTGAAGATTTCTGAGTGGGGTGAAGAGACCCAACACCAAAACCTTGAGCTCTCATAAATAGCACAAAATGAGGCTCTTTTCTAAGGCCTAAGGTGGCTAAACCTCCCAAAAGCACAAAAAAACACTTTTAAATCAACAATAAAGAGGATTAAAACAGAAATTTTTTGTATTAAATGCTACACAAAAATGGGGCTCTAATCTATGCAAAAATGGAGTGTAAAAATGGGGTGTGGGCAATTTCACCCTTGAAGACCACTTCACAAAGGTTGATGTTGTTGCTTCCTTGCTTCCAAATCCAACCAAAACTTCAAGAACCACTCTTAGAACCCTCAGTAACCGAGATGAAGTTGTGAAACACTAGGTGCTTCTAAAAGCAATAATATGGATTAAAGCACCTAGTGTAGAAACAAGAGAGGAAAAGAGAGATGATGACACAATGTTCTAAACTCCAGAACCGGAGCTTCTTCTCTGCCTCTTTCCTGCAAAAATGCCCAATTTTCAACCCTTGAGCCAGCAGAGAGCCTTCCTCTCAGTAGGGTGCAACAAAACAAGCTACAAACCAGTTGTTCAGACCCTCCATACACGCATGAGGTACAAATTATGGCACATTTACTTCTCAAAATATCTCAAAAAGCAATCAACAAGAGGTTTTACAGGGCAAAATTTATGCCTTTTGGATGTGGCCTGACCGCGACTCTATTACAAAAAGAGTGCCACCCCAAAATAAATAGGAAAAGTGATAGCAATTACCAACCAGCCGTGGCTCTAGCCATCACGGGTGTACGGGATGCCCCTTGCGCGCATTCCCCTGCCTCCAGCAGAAGCACAAAGTGGTCTCAAAGTAAAACTGCATACAAACGGCCAAGTCTGGAGGTCCTTGAGAAGCACAGAGTCAGAACTCCTAAACCTCAACCAACATGTAATGATGGATAATCACCGTAGTGTTCAAGCTGGGTGACGGCCCGTGTCTTGAGACTACTGCACTGTGGTGCTCCACACTCACCTTTTTCCACTCCCTTTCAGAGGTTTGAAAGAAAACCCTACAGTTCGGACTTCCACGGTTCTGAATCTAATCTCACAAATGCAATGTGAAATTGATAAACATTAAAGAGTCCAAATCTGGCAAAATCTTTTGGAAAATCAATTTTTAAATCAAAAATGTCAAAATTGGACTGCTTTGCCAGATACAGAGTCGTCACCTAAATATTTTATTTAGGGAAATTTAAGAAATCCATGACTCGTGCCAAAGGCCACGTGTCCGTTATCACCAAAGTTGCATCGGCTTAGGAACTTAAGTACGAGAGGAGAAGGTCATGAATTGAGCACCTCCGCTCGCTCAATCAAAGATCGGCCTCTACTAATCATAATGTGATTTTTATAAAAATTATGTACTCTTCTTCCAGTTATTAAGCTAGCATTACTATATGATGCGCACAAGCAAGTATAGACTAGTTTGCTCAAGTTGGAACAATTCAAATTCATGCTTATTTTGCGAAAAGGGTTTGAATTTGCCACCTCAAGTGGGCTTAAAGTTTGCGAATTTGTCACCAAACATAGTGGGCTTAAAACGTACATTCGTTGAATCCTTCCAATTCAAATAGCAAGCCTTCATCCACAGGCACTCAAATAGTTTAACAAGTGAGCATTTATCCTCATGGCAAGCATGCTAGACATGGCAATCACTTACACTCGTACAAGTATGCTAAAGCATTAAAAACTCATCTAGTACTCCAAGCTAAGAACATACGAGTTAGAAAAATATGCATGATTCCTAACTATACAAGATGTCTAATGAAACACATGTGAAGAATGTAATTAATAGGCTCGGCTACTATAGCATATGAATTGATTTGATAATATGCGTTTAAAACATGTATTCGAAGAAGTATTGAAATGATAATGCAGTTTGAATGATAAACCAAGCCTCAGTGCATGCAAGACAAGATGAATGGATGCAAGCATAAGGTATGCTAATTGAAATATGTCCCTAATTTAACCATCATAAGCAGATAAATTAAAGGGAGAAAGACGTAGGGTTGGAAGACATACACATTATTACATTACGCTCTCACAGAGGAGAGTTCGAATAAATTAAGCTAAGTAGCTAACTAAGCTAAGTTAATTAAGCTAATTATTACAAAACTTGAATAAATAGCTAAACTAATTTAACTAATTATTACAACACAAATTAATTAGCTTCAACTAACTAATTGAATAATTATAACACAAACTAATTAGCTACAACTAACTAATTGAATAATTCTAACACAAACTAATTGAATTACAACATAGGCTAACCGGCTAACTAAATTAAACTAATTAACTAGATAACTCATCTCGAGAAGCGAGGGAGGCCCATGCATGCTCGGTTTCCACTTGAAGAATATTCGTTGTTTGCCCTTGAAAGCCTCTATTTGCACAACCTTTGCACTATTTCCTTCTCCATATCAACTTTGCCATGCCTTATAAGCACATTGCTTAAATTTCATTGGTGGCTGGTAGGCCAGAAGTGGTGGCCGACCGACCATCATTGAGGGGTTGTCGTTCGACACTAATGGCCTGCTAGCCAGTAGCAGTGGCCGGCCGGCCACTGATGACACATATTTCCTTGCCACAATAGAAAAGCAAACAAGACAAAAAGAGGGTATTCTCACAGGATGTTTGTACTCTGTATCCCTCCTTATCATCAAAACAAACTCAAATGAGTGATACACTTGGTTCCAAAACCACCAATCAAGCAATTTCATTACATGATGGCCAAAGAACCAAGATGTACAAGTTAATAAATGCACAAGTAAGACCTCAACAACCATCCCCCTATTATGCATGAGCAAGAGCAATGGAGACCTTGGAAAGTTGGCACATTTCATCACTTTGAGTATGAAATGCCCCAATTCTCCTTGTGTTCAATTAACATCCGATTGAACACATGCAACACAAACAAGTGCTTACCTTGCACAATTTTACTTGCCACTTTTATTTACTCATCTTAATTACCCACCATTACTTAGTCAATTAAGTCCATTGGTGGTTTTCTAAAGTGAAAGAAATGTCAACCAAGGGATGGTTTAAGGCATGAAAAAAGTTTCATGCCGTTGGTAATGAACCCTCAAAAGAGGATTAAACTGTTAAGCATGGACTTCAATCTCAAGCTTAAAGAATCCCAAGTTTGAAACAACCCTCAAAGTAAATAAAGAGTGAAGAAATGAGGGAGGTTATAGAGCTTTAGATGCTGATATGAAGTGTAAAACAACACCAAAAAATGCAATTAACTCAAACAAGGGGTGTCTAATAGCCTAAAACACCAAGCTTGTGAGGACTATTACACTACAACCATGCAAAACAAGACTTAACTGACCCAAACAGCCCAAAACAGAGCTAAAATAGTCTCAAACAGAGCTAAAACATATTGGAATATAGCTACAAATAGCTAGAAAATCATGCTAATGCGTGGAGTTAACTAGGCTAGCAAACAAGACACAAGAAGGGAAGGCTAACCCCTCCAATTTTGGACTTCAAAACAAGTTTTTTGCCACTGAAAATACTCTAAAATTTAGTGGTTAAAGGCCCAAAAAAGGTTAGTTTGAAAGTAGGAAATAATGGTGCAAAAGCCTTAGAAGCAAGGAATAAACAAGGGTGAAACACCCCCCTAACCTTAAATGGCTTTGTAGACGTGCCCGAACGTCACGGCTCCACGCGTGAAGACGCGAAATCGTTTTGTTCTTAAGCTACTACAGTTTGGACTCAATGTCACGGTTCTGAATCTAATCTCGCAAAGTGCAATGCAAGACCGATAAATCACCAAAGAGTCAAAATCCGACAAATCGTTTTAGAAAACTAATTTTTATAAAGAAGTACCAAACATGGATTGCTTTGCCAGATACAGAGTCGCCACCTAAATGTTTTATTTTGGAAAATTTAGGAAACCCTGACTCGTGCCTAAGGCCACGTGTTCGTCATCACCAAAGTTGTCTCGGCTCGGGAACTTGGGTACGAGAGGGAAAGGTCATGCAATGAGCACCCCCGCTCGCCCGATCAAAGATCGGCCTCTACTAACATGATATGTTGTTTTTGAAGACACATGTGTTCTTATTCCGGTTTATTAATCTATCATTTCTACATGATGCGCACAGCATACAAGTATAGACTAAATCGCCTAAGTTGGAACAAAACATCTCATGTTTGTTTGTTAGAAAATGGTTTGAAGGTGCTACTCGCAAGTAGGCTAAGACGTGGATTTGCCACCCTCGAGTGGGCTTAGAAAACATGATTTTGCCACCTCAAGTGGGCGTAAAGCTCGCATTTCGATGAATTGTTCCAATTTAAGCAATCCAACCTTCATCCACAGGCATTCATGCAATTAAACACTTAAGCAGTTAGCCTCATGGCAAGCATGCTATCATGGCAACACTCACACTCATGCAAGATGCTAAAGCATAAACATTTACAGTGTACTCCGAGCCAAAACAGAGAACTAGTTAGAAATCATGCATAATCCTAGTTCATGTTAAGATGGCTAACGCAACACATGCAAAATGTAACTAAAAATAGGCTCGGCTATTCTAAGATGGCATATGAGATGCAACTTGATAACATGCTGTTGAACACGTATTCAAGTAAATATATTGAAATACAATGTAATTTGTATGATGCGCCGAGCCCGGTGCATGCAAGACAGATGAATGATGCACGCATGCAAAGCATAAGGATGCTAATTGAAATATGTCCTAAAACTAACCATCAAAAGCTGATAAGTAAAATGGAGGATGATGTGGGGTTGGAAGACATTCACACACTCACACACACTTATTACAAAATTCGCCCTCTCGACGGAGGGTCCGAATAAGTATACTAAGCTAGCTACGCTAAGCTAAGCAACTAATCTAATTATCTTATTAGACTAATTATTACATAATCAAATTGAATAACTAGCTAACACTAAGCTAATTATTACAACATATTAACTAATTAACAAATTAACTAGTTTAATTACAAATTCAAAAGCTAACTAATCAAGTAAAGCTAATTACAAATTACAAAGCCTCATCTTAGTTCTAAGAATTCGAAGATGCATGCTCAATCGCCTCGCTCGGAAATCCGTTACCATGTCTCATGTTGCCTCTGTTTGCACTGTTTTAGACTTCTGAAAATTGTGCCAATCTCCAACACACTTCTAATCGACCTCATGGACATGCTGAGAGGTCATCGGCCAAGAGGTATGGCCATCGGCCAGAGGATAACAGTCATCGACCAATTTTGAGGCTATCGGCCAATTATTGATAGCCGATCGGCACACTAGATAGCCGATCGGCCATGTCTTCGTGCAAACTCTCCTTTTTGCTGCAACAGAGCACAAACAGAGACATGGCAATGTATTTGCAAGAAAATGTGTGTGCCACCACACTCCTTATCATGTCTAAGGCTCAAAGGAGTGTGATGCTCGACTCTCGAGCCATCAATCACGCATTCCAATGCATGATGGCCAAAGAGGCCGAGTTGCACAAATCAATATCACATGAATGCACAAAAGACACAAATGCCTTAACCTCTATCATACATGATCAAGAGGGTCAGCGACCAAGAATTGAGGCACGTTTCATCACTTCAAGTACGAAACATCTCTCTTTTTTCTCGTGTTTGGCTTAACACCCAAACCAAACACAATATAATGCATGCACAACTCAACAAAGCTAATGGCATGCAAACAATGTAATGCAACATGAGCATGCAAGCACTATGCAATGCAACTCAAGCATGCAACAACAATACAATGGAACAAGCATGCAACAACATGCTACAACATGCAAATTATAATGTCATGCAACAATATGCAAACAACAATGCAATGGAAATGGACCATGTAATGCAACACTTAGTGGACTTAAACCGCACATGGACAGACCTAAAAGGGTCCAAAATAGTGGCTGAAAGGATGAAACAATGGCATGAAAAAAAAAAAGAAAATGCATGCACATGCATTGGCCTATCAATTAAGCATAAGAACATAACTCTCGAAGGTGCTCAAAGAGTGACAAATATGGAAGTGTAATAACACTATAAACTCTGAAATCATGCATGGAATGATGCCAAATCAACCAAACAATACGAGTATAGCATGCAAGAGGGCTTAAAGCTTGAAGCTAACATAGGCACTTGCACTATAACTATGCAATACATGAAGCATATGGCCAAGGCTACCCAAAACAGTCCTAGAGCATACCAAAATGATGCTAAAACATGCATGGAGCAAAGCCAAAACAAGCCAACATGAAGGGCATAAGGCATGAAGTATGCAAGGCCAACAAAGGGGATTGCACTACACCCAACAAAACCAATCATGAGATGGCTTCACCAACAAAAGTCAGAGCTATATTATGGCAAAACAAGACCAAAAATACACTGAAATGATAGCCCAAAGGCCTAAGCATGGTGGCATGCATAACGACCCATTCTTAAGGCATAAAACACCAACTCTTCAAAGCATTGAAAGAGTGACAAATGCGAGTGTATGACCACACTACATGTAGTGAAATCACATTTCAAATGATGCCAAATCATGAAAGTAGTCCAAGTAACGCATGCTATTGGCTTGGAAACTCAAAGCTGACAAGCTAGAATGCACTATGGCTATAAAAAACATGGCATGCATGACCAAAACAACACAAATAAGAGCTTAAGCATGGTAAAATAAGGCTAAAAGCTTCTTGGTGTTGAGCCAAAACATGCAAGAATGATGGTCTAAACATATGATGCATGTTATGCTAGCATGCAAGATTGCACTAAAAGTATGTGGAGCATGCAAGATGTTACCAAACCAACCTAAAACAGAGTTGAGACATGCTAAAATAACACCAAAAACTTGCTGAAATGGAACCAAAACATGCTAGACAAACATGTTACTTTGATGAGCCATCTATACAAGCATACAAGACACAAGGAGAGGGGATGACTCTCTCCTATGTAAGACCTCAAAATACACTTTCCATCATTAAAATTCCTCTAGAATTCAGTGGTAGAAAGTTCATGCAAAGATAAAAACAAAAGCCTAAAGGGGTGGCCTAAAACATGGCAAAACAAGGCATTCAAGGGGGTAGATCACCCCCAACACCAACAAGACCTTAAACAATCATTTCAAGCACATGAAAATGAAGCTTTTTACAGTTAAGAGTTAAGCCAAAATAAGCATGCAAATAAGGCCAAGTAAGTAATGAAGACAAAGCTCAAAAGAGGATTAGAGGCTCACCCTTGTAGAAGACCTTCAAAGAGACAACTCCAGCAGCTTTCTGAGCTAAAAACCAAACTTTGAGTTCAAACAAAAACCTCAAATACCTCAACAACAAGAGTATGGTGTTCTAGTAGGTGCTTTAGTGCAAAAGTGTGAAGAAATTACACTTTTGAGCACAAATAAGTGCAAATATATATATATATATATAAAGAGAGAGAGAGAGAGAGAGAGAGGAAATATATATAGAGAGAGATATATAACTTCTATATCAATTTTTCAGAACCTCTGGAAAGGGAGAGGGGTCTCCCTTCTTATAGAAATTCAATTCCTAAGCTTGTTGAGCAAGCTAAGGACTTGAACCAATCCCTCCATACAAATGTATGGAAGATGAAAATTGTGCTCACCAGCTGTCACAGTTGGCATGAAAATATCTGAAAAAGCAGATAGAACGATCTCAGCTAGAAAATATGGCCGATCGACCAAAAAGAGTGCCAATCGGCCAAAAAGAGTGCCGATCAGCCACCACTTATGGCCGATGGCAAGAAAATAAGGCCGACAAGCACAAGGCTTGGCCGATGGGTTGTAGGGGTGGCCAACAAGCCACCCTATTCCCTTAGAAACAAAACCACAGGTCCTTGGTCCACAACCAAGCACAAAACAGACACGTTGAGAGATCCTAAGGCAAGGCGCACGGCCGAGACCTTCGGGAACTCAAAACGAACACGAGCATGGATGATCATCGTGTGTTCAAACGATGACGTCCAAGTTTTAAGGATGGTCAAAAATGGGGTGTCTACAGGCTTAAAACACCAATCTCAACCCATTAAAACAAAGATTTTTACAGCTCAAAAATGGCCCAAAAACAGTAGGAAAAGATAAAGAAACAAGTGTACTAAAACAAGTTAAAAGACAAGTGTTATACCTCTTGAAGCCAAGCACAACTTTAGGCATAAATACAAGTCCAAACCACCTTCAAGAGCTCCAACAAGACCTTAAGGGACCTCAACTCAAAGGTGATCAATTTTGGTTAAGGATGTGTATGCAAAAGAGTGATAAAACTAGGCAAATGTACACAAAATTATAAGAGAGAGAGAGAGAGAGAGAGATTTTGGCCCCAAATTTTCTAACCTTTAAAAATGGGGGAAGACACCCCATATATATGGAAAAACATGCATTTGGCTGAGTTAAATCAGTCCATACACGTGTATGGTGATAAAGCTCATTGTGCCAACAGTTGAAACAATTGTTAAGAAAATATTTGTAAAAAGGATTAGTGGCCGGCAGGCCACCAGTGATGGCCAGTAGTCCACTTGGGTGGCCGACAGCCTTAATTAGTGGCCGGCAACCACCAAGGGTTGCAATCTTGAAGATTTTGGTCCAAAACATGGCACAGAATGGATGGGGTTTGAAACCTCCAAGACATGGCATTCCGCCGAGGGCTTCGGGCACTAAAATGAGTACATGCAATCATAATCATCGAGTACACAAGCGATGATGTCCAAGTCTTGAGGACGGTCAAAAATAGGATGTCTATAGACGACTGCTCTTAACAAACTGTGACACCCCAAAAATTGCGAACATTAGAGAATATATTAACAATTAAATATAGGGTTTATCTAAGGTTAGGAGTTTAGGAAACGACACTAATGAGTCTTATCGCCAATAGCCAAGTAAGATCTCTGATTGCTAGAGGAGTCAAGTTAGCCTCCCTTTTAAGTCCCGCTTTCTTAGGTAGTGCACTACCCTTTTGACAGATCTTAAAAAGCATTGATGTAAGGTCTCATAAGCAATGCAGAGATAGGCATAGGATTACAAGATAAATTATAATTATAGTGTCACAAATTTTAAATTTACAAAATGAGTCCCATTAATATTACAATCCAAGAATAAATAAAAACACAGTCAAACTAATAAATAAAATGGTTCTGAACTTTCTCTAAGGCAAACTTAAGTATTCAAATGTCTTTGACTTTTCGTTAGCTTCGTACATTTCTTCGATACTTGGCATGAAACGCCAAGAGCTTTGAATGCTCAATAAACACACACACACCCCGTCCCTTTTCCCCAATCTAAAACACAATAGCAAATTACAACAATAGGGGAAAAGAGCATGACCTTCAAGTAATTAACACAGGTTATAGGGTTAGTTATTAGTAGTCTAGAAATCCCTCAAAAAGATTTCGTCCTCCCAACTGCAAGAATCGGATGCGGATTATTCGGTATGCCCCCTCTTTGCTGCTTTGTTGCAGAACTTACCTCGGATGCCTAGTAATGGTTATATACCGCGTAGCGCCAGCCACAGGGCCTCAAAAGAGACGGTAATAATGGGTCTTGCCCAAATCTCTCCTTACACCAAATACCTAGGGTCCGAATACAACCACTTCGTTCAAGGGTTCTGAAAAATCACTTGCGCAAGACATTGACTTCCAAATAGGGAACACATCCTGTCAACCAATCAATATCTTAGTAACTTGTCCAAAAATTCGCAACCCATTATCACCCATTAAGTTTCCTGTTTGAGTTAGATAATTTAAGTCAAAGTTAGGACATGCTCTTGAAACAACATCTATTGCACAAGTATGAACAACTAAATAGTACAAATAGAAGGAAATAAAGTTACAACCCATGAGATTCACATATGAAGATAGGCACAAGTAACTCTAGGCATATTCAAGTAGTTAAGGGAATAATTTCGCACAAGAATATAATTTCTAGATTTGCATAAGTGTGAGCACCATTGATAGATTAAAATAAAATAAATAAACCTATGACACATGTAATATCATACCGAGACATGATCATAAATTAATAAGTATATTCATGAACAAAAGAGCATAAAACACCAATGAAAACAAAATTTC
The DNA here is from genome assembly GCA_025200525.1 of Camellia lanceoleosa. Lineage (NCBI taxonomy): Eukaryota > Viridiplantae > Streptophyta > Magnoliopsida > Ericales > Theaceae > Camellia > Camellia lanceoleosa. The sequence continues at coordinate 214,268,880 of CM045758.1, forward strand.
CAAATTCAGTACTACCTAAAGATTATACTCAAAATGGCTATTTCGGATTTTTCCAGAGCCCGACCTTCCTATGGTTCGTAAGGAATTTTATCGAGTTCTCAGAACATTTTTCAGAAATGGAACAGCTTTTCCAGATTTTTAGTTATTTCAAAAATACTCCATCTCTATCCAAATTCGTTGACCGTTACGAAAATCGGATTTTCTCACAAATCGCTCACTCATTTTCAATGAAACCAATTTTCATTGAAAGCTAACTCCTTAAGAAATATTTTGACATAAAATTGAGGTCCATAAGATTTTTATACATTTTTCTAAAATTTTTGCAAGGTGGCTATAAAACAGATTTTTCTGGCACAGTTCTTGAAAATAAAAAGTTGGTGAGAAAAGAGGTCAGCTAAGGGAAATTTTCCACTTCTCTTGTGATGAAAACGTGCTAAATAATATGTATTAAACTTAGAAATTTAAGGTGAAGGTGTGCTTTTGAAAATTTTGAGAGATTGATATGGAAAAAGGTAATCTTATATCGATTGAAAGAAATATAAGAAGTGTAGAATCAAGGCTCAACTCCTTTCATTTTTAACACAAGAATACCATTAGAACACATCTGAAAATACCATTTTAAACTTCTAATAACATGTATTTGAAAAAGGAAAATGAAAGAGAGAGTTGTGTTATGACTTATTTGAGGGTTGTTGGAATTGCTAGCAAACTTTTTCTTCCTTTCCTCTCTTCTACCAAGCTCACCCTCCTTCCTTTCTTCTCTCTTAGCTGAATATAGTGTGCATAAGTATTGTTCTTGTATGTAAAATGCTAAGGAAGAGGTTGTTTATATAATGAATTTGGTGCAAAATATAACGATCCCGGTTCCCTTTGCTTTAATTGTTGTATCCGAACTTAGGTTCCGTGGAGTTGTTGTTGTGTATATCTTGTTTACATCCTTTACTCTTTGTATTTGAGTCTTGGGTTGTGTTGGGCAGGTTTGAAACAGGTTGGTTGAACTTAGAAACCAAAAGTAGTTGCCCAGAAATTAGCCTTCACGCTCGAGCGGAGTTTTTGACGCTCGAGCGGGCCTTTGTTGTGCTTCTCCGCTCGAGCGGGTCGAGCAGGGGTTTTGGCGCTCAAGCGGGAAAATTCATCTCCCAGTATTTCCTCTACAGTGTTGGACGCTCGAGCAGGCGTTTTGATGCTCGAGCGTGAGTTTGTGTGTGACGCACAAGCGGGGAGTTTGACGCTCGAGCGGGGACCTAGTTCTGCAAAAGTTTTGGGAGTGTATATCCGACGCTCGAGCGGCGGTTTGGACGCTCAAACGGGAGTCTGTGAGTGACGCTCGAGCGGGGAGTCGAGTATATCACTCCGAGATCCAACTTTTTGGATCACTTTTTCAACTCCATTTCTCTCTCTTACTTTTCAAAAACACCATTGGAGACCTCCTCTCACTAGAACCTCAACTTCTCTCTAGGTATCGATCTAGTAGGAGTGATTTCCTCACCTTGGGCCTTTGTAAAAGTTGTGTTGATTGTCGAGGGCTATCTTTTGATCTAAAAATTTTGGAATTTGGAGCATCTTCAATTTCTTCATCTTCTTCCCTTGGACTCCGAATTTGAGGTAGGGATTCCTACTCACTCTTATGGGTTTTAACCTAGATTTTGAGCTTGTTGTTTAAATGGTTAATTTTGGGACTTAGGGTTTCAAAGGATATAAAGAGGGTTGTGCTATTTTGATTCTTAAATATGTATTTTGGGTTTCAAAATGATGTTATTGTTGTTGATAGGTGATATTTGAACCATTGGGTTAATATTGAGAGATGTGGAGAAAGCCCTAATTTGTATATAAATTAATTGGTATAATTAATTTGGGAAAGTTATGGATTTATGAAATTGAGTTGAATATAATGATTAGGGGTGTGCGTGGTGCGAGTCGATGCGGTTTGAGAGAAAAATAGAAACCGTATGGCGGGTGGCGGATTGATAAAGTTGTCACTAGAATTTGCCATTTTCCTTATCAAAAATCGGCGGTTCAATTGACAAATAATGGCGGATTTGCCTTGGCGGTTCGGGCGGATTAGCGGTTTATAAAAAATATAATTCAAATTACAAAACTTAAATCAAAGAGTAAAAAAAAGACGAGAGATACCGTGATGTTAAGCATCTTGCGAAGCTTTCTTCTGATGCAGCAAGTGTAGCAACAACATGATAATATCAACGACTATGCCATCAATTCATTACAAGCATCTGTGGAAGCTACAATGATCAAATACAATACATAAAATTAATATCATTCAGGATTTACAATATATTGAAAATGTTTACTATTGAAAATTATTTAGATTGAAAGTGAGCTGATGCAAGTTTGCAACATGGCCAGAAAAAAAAAAGATTGAAAAGTGAATTGGAATCCAACTTTATTTTGGATTACTGACATTTTGAATTCCCCTCGAGCAGTAATGTAATACTATATTCTAAGGTATAGAACAACAAGCAAACTTAAGTAAAAAAGAATTTTTAAAATCTTATAAAACATGATTTAATAGCGATGCGGGTCGGTGCGGTTTGAAAGAAAAATAGAAACCGGCGGATTGATAAAAGTGTCACTAGAATTTGTCATTTTTCTTATCAAAAATCGGCGGTTCGATTAGCAAATAATAACGAATTTGCCTTGGCGGTGCGGCTCGGTGCGGTTTTGGCGGTTTCGGCGGTATTATGCACATCCCTAATAATGATAGTGGTTCACTATGAGATGGAATTGTGGAGTCGGATTAATAAGTCGTTCACTTTTGAAAATGCAGATATTTTATCTGTTGGTGCTTTTATTATCTGTTTAGAAATAATTGTTTTGGGCTACCGGTGGAGGGTAGTTTTGATTGTTGTAGACAATGCATGATGATTAGGCAAACTATAACTAATCAATTGGATATGTCATAGAATATAACGGTTAAAAGAATACGTTGATTTTATGTATTGATTGATTATGTATATAACCTATGTGTGTATACATTGTGTTGTGTGGGAGGAGATAGGGGATGTACTCCACGGTTTAAGGGAAGATAGGGGATAGACCTCTAAACCAGATAGTGTTTGGGAGGAGATAGGAGATGGACTCCGTAGATACAGCTTTTATGCTTATCTAATAATGTGTTGATATAGCTCATATGCTTATCTATGGAAGTATTGATAGAGCTCATATGCTTATCTGTTGAATTGTTGATATAGCTCATATGTTTATCTATCGAAGTGTTGGTATAGTTAGTATGCTTATCTATTGTGAAATGGGAAATGTTTAATATGAGTTGCTATCTCATTGAAATTGTTGGCCAGGTTCTGAGTCGTAGTTGCGAATTATGAATTTGATAAGAAATGGATAATGAAATGAAACATGGACACATTGGTCATGTAATGAAAATAGTGTATTAATTGATTAATGTGAGTCAAACATTTATCATTTGTTAATGTCTTAGTTACTGCTCATATTGTGTTTAGCATATCTCTACTGGGCGTTGGCTCACCCTTTATGGAACATCATTTTTACGTACATGTAGCAAAACAGATGAATGAATGCAAACATGCGATCATACTGTATGCTAATTTAAATATGCCCTAATCTAACCATCATAAACGGTTAAATGAAAGGGAGAAAGAAAGGGGATTGGAAGACATGCACACACGCACGCACCCTTATTACAACAATTGGCCCTCACTCGGAGGGTCCGAAGAATATCTGATCCCAAATAAATACAATCAATAAATAATATAAAATCCTAATTAATTAACAAATTAATCTAGGAAAGCAATAAATTGGCATGCAAGCCAGGGACCGCCTCAGCTCTGATCCAGATGATGAATGATGCATATTCAGGTTGCCTTGCGCGGAAATCCACTGCGATGCCCCAATTAGCCTCTGTTTGCAATTGTTCTTGGAATGCGTGCCAAGCTCCAGAAGGCTGCTGATTGTTGATTTGCTGCAACAGAGAGCAACAAAGGGGCATGGCAAAGTATTTTCACACATGTATGCATGACTACTCTTCAGGAAGTGTAGTCCTCGATCCTCGTGCCACCAATCACGCATATCGATGCATGATGGCCGAGGAGTCGAATTGCACGACTCAATATGAAATGAATGCACATATAAAGCAAGTAAAGCCTAGAACTCTATCATGAATTATCAAGAGCTTCGGCGACCGAGAATTGAGACGCATCCCATTACTTGAAGTATGGAATACCCCTCGTTTCTCGTGCTCGGATTAACACTTAACCCGAACAATGCAACACATAAGTATGGCAAACATGCAATATGGATAACCTAACAAGGCTAATGACGTGCAACAAGCATATGAGCATGATATGAGATGACAACCTTGGATAGTCATGGCAAAATGCAATGTGAACATGCGAGCATGCGAGGCATGTAAAGCTAAGCAAGTATGCAATGACATACTACGTATAACAAGCATGCGACAACATGGTAAAATGGGCTTACACCAACATGGACAGCTCTCAACTAGGTCCAAATCAGTAGCCAATGTATGAAAACGAGACACTCGAAATGCGTACATGCGGGAACGCAAACCGAGGACCGAACCTAAGGCACGAATGCCACTCTACCAAAACATGGTAAGGCATGGAACATGGTATGCAAACATGCAAATTTCAGCACTCAAACATGATGCTAAATAGCCCCAAAACATGGAGATATGGTACTCGAATGCAAAACTAGGCACATGGAATGACTTTCAGCTATACAAAGCATGCATTATTTGATCATGAAGCATGAAGACAGAGTCAAGGTAGTCCCAAAACATGGACTTTTCCAGTTTTAAGCATGGCCAAAAAGTGCTAACAAGATGGACTAAATTAGCATGCAAATTTGACTAGCTAGCATGGTTTACATGGCAAGTGTATGATGCACATGGAATCGGACCAAACCATCAAAAATCAGTGAATAAAACATACCAAAACATGCCTAAATAACCATGGAAATGCAGCCAATGCATACCAAAATGAGGGGCTCCTTTAGAGGGCTATGCAAGGAGTTCTTAGGCACATACAAGATAGACAAGTGGCATGACATATAAAACTCTGAAAATCAAATATGATAGTCCTAAAATTCACAAAATTGGCCCCAAAACCAGTCAACAAAGCATGCAAGATGGGGGCTCTTTAGAAGGCCAAAATGGCCATCAAGCAAGTCAGGGTGAGAGAGGGTCACCCCCCTCTGATTTGGAAGCTCAAAATAGGGGCCAGGCCAATGAAAATCCATTGGATTTCAGTGGTTAGAAGGCCAACCAAGGCATGCAACAAGAGCTTAGGCATAAGGCTCAAAACAAGAGGCAACTAAGCATACAAGCTATCATATGACCTCAAATAAGAAAAGACCCTTAATAAAACATGGAGAGGGCCTCAAAAAAAAACTATTTTCAATTTACAACATGCTTCAAAAATGAATACAAATAGGGCTAACCTAACATGCAAAAATAGCCCTAAAAGTGAGTCAAAGAGACAAGGGGCAGAAAACGACCCCAAATGGCAAAGAGCCCTTCAACAAAGTTGAAGAGGGAATCAAAATAAAGTACTTCACAGTTTACCTCAAGCCACGAAAACAAACACAAGTAGGCCTAAACTAGCATGCAAGAAAAGGGCCTAAAAGAGGGGTAAAGAGGCAAGTGGTAGCTACTGTCCTCAAACAGAGGAGAGCCCTTCAACAAAGTTGAATAAGGGCTCAAAAAAAGCCACTTTTCATTTTACATCAAAGCTCAAAGAAGTTCACAAATAAGCCTAAAATACTATGCAAAAATAGGCCTAAAAGAAAGTTAAAGAGGCAAGTGATGAAAGGAGGCCTCAAACAGAGAAAGACCCTTCATCAAACATGAAGAGGGACTCAAAATATGACTATTTTCAGTTAGGGTCGGAGCCCAAAAATTCTTTCAAGAAAGGCTTAGAAATGAAACAAAGAAAGACTAGTTTAAGGGAAATAGATGCTTACCCTTGAAGAACAAGTCTTTAGCAACCTTTTGGTCCAAAAATCTGAGCTTCTAGCCTCTGAAGATCAGCCTCAAGGTGTTTGAATGAGTGATGGAAGCCTTGTGCTATGAGGTGTAGTGAAAAAATGCAAAGAAAACCAAGCTTCCAAGCTCTAACCCTAAACAATATAGAGAGAGAGATAGATTTTTGCCTTCCAAAATCTCAGAACCTGGTGTAAGGAAGAAGCCCCTTGCTTATATAGAGCAATGCAAGGCTAAAGCTTCTTGAACAAGCTTCCCAAGGCTTTGATCCCTCCATACACGTGTATGGAGGGCAGATATGAGGAATTCAGCTGGTACAAAATATCTGCCCGGAAACTAGCTGAGAAAGGAGGGGTGCCGGCCATCAGCAATGGCCTAGGCATTAACATCGATGGTCGGGTGCTCACCAGGTGGCGGGGCAAAGCCATGGTCGGCAATGCCATGCCTACAGCCGGCAGTGCATTAGGAGGGCTACTCTGACAGGACCTAGTCAGGTCCAAAAATGAGGCAGAAGGATACAGGTCCTAAACTCGAACCAATGACGTTTCACATGACAATGAATGCTGGGCGAGCAATCGAACCAGTTGTTGGGTGTACCTACAAGCATAACCAAGTTTTGAGGACGGTCAAAAATGGGGTGTCTACACATGCCACATCCAAGGTCATAGCTTGGATGGTTATGGGAGTTGAAGACTCTTTTTTTTATTATTATTTTGTTTGTATTACATGTATATCAAGCCAAGGGCTTATTTTGTATAGAGTTAGTACTCTTCTTTTTGTAACCAAGTGTTGACTTGGAAAGCTATAAGCCCTTAGGGCATTTACTTTTGTTGTTAACATGTAATATTGTTGTAAGAACTACTCTAATGAATAGAAAGGTGTTGATTTCTCTTATATCATTGCATGTCTAAATGATGGGTTTTATGTATTATTTTTTAGGGCGTTACATAAAAGGTCCTAAATGCCTCTTAGTTGGAATTGGATTGGATAGTTTGGATTTAGTTTGAATTCAATGGAATAGTGGAGGATTAAAGGTCTTAATTAGGTTCCTAAATATGATCTAATTAGGGTTTTCCTCCTAATCAAACCAACCTAGTTGCATACATACATATATATAATATAATATATATATATATATAAGTTTGTACCAAGTTAAAGATTTTCTTCCTTAAATCATGCAAAATTGTCTCAAAAAGTACATTCATCATATCTATGTAGGCATGGCTAAATGGTGATTTGAGAGATTTATTTTATATTTTTTTGTGTACAAATCTTGGAAATTGTAAAATATAATGTTAAAAAAAGATTTTAGAGTACAAGTGTATATATAAATATATAATGGTACTTGTTTGGGGTCAATTTGTAATTTAATAAAAATGTGAAGGCTTAGGCTCAATTAAAGTATCTATTTCAAGCGTAGAGTTAATAAATTAGTGTTAAGAAAAATAATTCAGTTTATATTATCTTGCTTTGAATTTAAAGGTAAATAACCGAACAAAAACTGTGAAAATCGGAAGTTAAGGTTTAGAGTGATTAATCTAAAATTTGAGAGTTAAATAATTAATATTAGAGTTAGAAATGATTTCTAAGCTTCCAGGGTTGATTAGGGTTTGTATGGATTCGTCCGTGATGCGCTTTCGATTCTAGAGTTTAATTTGCGAATAATCGACGAACTAAGGGCTTTATTATAATAACTCAAAATTTACGGACCTAATAAGGTTTACAAATGTTAGGGGTCTCACACAAGCTGTCCATCCCAATGGATTCCGATCTCCGCGATATCAACAAACTCCAAGTGCCCTTCCCTCTACCACCAAAAGGATTGGGCAGTAAGGCCGAGGAAGTGGAGGCCGAATCTGACAACGCCGAAGAAGGGGATGGTACTGCTAAGGGGACTACGTCCCCAACATTGAATGATCAAGTCTTGAACTTGACTCATGATAAGGAGGAAGACTTGGCTTCTAAGGCTCCCTCTCCCAAACAAACAACTTTTGAGGTCGAGGTCCAGGCAGCCGAGAAGAACTTGGACCAAACCTTACTGGAAATCGATGCCGAGATAGCAGTAGAGAAGGAAGCCATATTGCCAATCGAGGTTGACACAACGCCAACAACCGAGATTGAGCAATTTGAGACCAGTGCCCATGTCTCCAACACTTAGGATTTTCTTTTCTTTTACTCTAAACCATTTCCCTTTCAGTTGTAACTTCTCTTTTGTAACTTGGACATGTAATTTCTTGTGCTAGGCTAAAGTGTCTTTTTTCTATTTGAACAAGTTTCTTCACTGAATACATGCCTTTTCTTCTAAGTGTGGAATGTATGCCTTTTATGTTTTTTGCATTTCTTTAAAGCACATATTAACTGTGTAATCACCTCGGGATGGGGTACCTCAGATATAAACCTTGACTATTTATCTCGGCCAACAATTGGAATACCTCGGCTTACACTTAAAAAATATTTCGAAATATATGTACAAGTGCTTGTTTCTTTAAACTTATTCAGTCAAGTACTGCTTCTTTACTTCCACTTGTTGTCTTCTATCAAGACTTCACCCTTCCAACCCTTCCAAGCTTGGCAACCTGGTTGGTTATCTCGAGTGCTATGTACCTCGGATACTTCTTTCATTATTACTTCGGCTAACTTCAACTTATAAATTTTTCTGAAATTTCAACAAGTGTTAAGCCTAATCTAACTTGTAAATTTTTCTAAAAAATTTTAACAAGTCCCAAACTCTTAAGTTTATTCATCATTCCAGCTTCGCCTTAATGTGAAAGTTCCACTTAAGTTCACATTATGCTTATAGTATTTTGTCAAGTCGATTTAAACAAAGACTAGATGAGATGTTCAACCTTGGTTTCTTTGTCAATCCAACTAAAGCACACTTAGTTCCATTCTGAGTTTAACTTTGCTGACATGACAAGCCTAGATTAATTCAACTTAGTTTAACTCTATTATATGCAAGTATAATTCAACTTTGCCATATAATAAGTTTAAGTTACTTGTCATGTTTCATTTCGAAACATCGCCAACTTAGTTCAACTCTATTATATGCAGGTATAATTCAACTATGCCATATAATAAGTCTAAATTATTCGTCATGTTTCATTCAGAAACATCGCTAACTTAGTTCAACTCTATTATATGCAAGTAGAATTCAACTCTGCCATATAATAAGTCTAAGTTATTCGTCATGTTTCATTCGGAAACATCGTCATAGGATTAGTTAGTCCTATCGCACAAATTTCAAGTTCAAAAATTAAACTAACATTTTATTATTACTTCAGCTAATAAAATTATGATATAAACTTCGCCAAAAAAAAAAAAAAAAAAAACTAATGATAAAAAAACTTCAAGTTGCAAGTGTTCCAAGGTCTTGGCAACTCTTTGCCCTCAGTGTCTTCAAGCCGATGTGCCCCATTGCCGGCAACCATGATGATTCTATAAGGCCTCTTCTAGTTTGGGCCAAGTTTTCTTTCCCTGGGATCCTTCTTGTTGCCAATGACCTTTCTTAGGACGAGATCCTCAACCGTAAACTCTCTTGGGTTGACCTTCTTGTTGTAAGCCCTAGCAAGTTGTTACTGATATGCCTCTAGCCGAATTGCTTCTTTCTCTTTTCTTCTTCAATAGGTCTAGATCTCGGGCCAGGAATGCCTCATTAGTCCCATTTTTTACTCCCAAGGTTCTGATACTGGGGATGCCGACTTCCAATGGGATAACTGCTTCAGTGCCACAAGCCATGGCAAAAGGAGACTCCTTAGTTGATCTTCTCGATGTAGTCTAATATGTCTAGAGTACATTGGGTAACTCTTCCACTCATTTTTCCTTTGTTGCTTCCAGCCTCTTTTTTATCCAATCCAAGATAATCTTATTGGATGCTTCTGCTTGACCATTGCTCTGAGGGAAACTTGGAGTAGAATAGTAGTTCTTGATTTTATACTTTGTACAAAAACTTTTGATTAACTTACTGTCAAACTATGTACTATTGTCTGCTATTATTGCCCTTGGAATCCCAAATCTAGTAATGATGTTCTTCCATATGAAGTTCTTTACATCAATATCTCGAATATTTGTAAGGGGTTCAGCTTTTACCCACTTTGTGAAGTAATCAGTTGCTACCAGCATAAACTTCCTTTGCCCAATTGCTTGGGGTAGTTGTCCAACAAGATCCATGCCCCATTAGGCAAATGGCCAAGGGCTGGATACTGGGTTCAAATCTGCTACTGGTTAATGTATCAAAGGTGCAAACCTTTGACACTTCTCGTATTTTTTTACGAAGGCTTCAACATTCTTCTGCATATAGGACCACTAGTATCCCTAAGTAATGGCCCTATGAGCAAGTGATTTTCCCCCAGCATGCCTTCCACATACTTCTTCATGTATTTCATACAAGAAGTTTCAACTTATAAGGGATGCAAACATCTCAAAAGGGGACCAGTGAAGGATCTCCTATAGAGATGGCCATTGCCTGTTAGACTGAACCTGGCTGATTTCAACCTGGCCTTATGTGCCTCTTTTCGGTCGTCTAGCAGCTTGCCATCCCTAAGGAACATCACTATTGCATCCATCCAACTTGGACCCATCTCCACACATATTGTTTCGTAATCTGTGATTAGTGGTTCCACACTTACGCCTGACAAATAATCAACCATTATTGTCTTTGCCTCATCTGATTTCATTGCACTAGCCAGGTTAGCCAAGGCATCGGCATGGCTGTTATCATTTCAGCTAACCTGTTGTAGCCGACAATCCTGGAACAATGCTAGCAGTCTAACAACTTCTTTGGCATAGGCTATCATTCTTTCATCTCAGGCTGCGTACTCGCCTGTTGCTTGATTCACAATAAGTTGGGAATCACAAAAGACTACCACCTCATCGGCTTCCATTGCTGCTACTAACTTCAACCCTGCGATCAGTGCCTCATACTCTATTTCATTGTTTGAGACCTTCAACCCCAAACGAATAGACTATTCTAACATTTGCCCATCTGGCGATACTAACACTACTCCTGTCGCTGCCTCTTGATGATTTGAACTTTCATCAACAAACAGGCGGAATGAGTCGTCGATGTAAATGTCGCAGGGCTTTGATTTTTCTTCTTTCTTTTATTTTTCTTGAGTAGGGTTCTTTGGCCCTAGCTGGGTTTCTTCTTGCTTTCCTAGGCACCCCAAGCCGCAGCTCAACGGAGTCCGATGTAGGATGGCACCAGGTGTGAACTCGGCTACAAACTCGGCTAAAACCTGACCCTTAATTGCTGTTTTGGGCCTAAATTCTAGGTCATATTGGCCCAACATTACTGTCCATCTAGCTACCCTGCCTATTAGATCTCCTTGCTGCAACAGGGACTTCAAAGGATGATCAATCAGTATCAAGATCTTGTGGGCTTGAAAGTAGTGATTCAGTTTCTTCGAAGCCATTACTAGGGATAGTGTCAATTTTTCCCGGGGTAAGTACTTGGTCTCTGTGCTTGCTAGGGTTTTACTCGCATAGTATACTACCTTTTGTTCTCTCTTCTCTTCTCTGATTACCACGGCACTCATTGCATGCTCTGAAACTGCCAAGTATAAGAACAGTTCATCTCCAGGTACTGGATTTGAAAGAACTAGAGCTGTTATCAGGTACATTTTCAAGTCGGCCAAGGCAACTTCGCACTCTTTTGCCTACAAAAAATCTGTGGCATTCTTTAACAAACTAAAAAATGATTTATACTTATCCGAACTTCTGCTTATAAACCTGTTCAAGGCTGCGGCCCTTCTAGTCAACATCTGTACTTGTTTTGCCAATGTCAGGCTTTTCAAGTCAATGATGGCCTTGATTTGATCCGAGCTTGCTTTAATGCCTCTTCTGGTAACCAAGTATCCCAAGAACTTACTAGACCCGACTCCAAATGCGCATTTCGAAGCATTGAGTTGGAGTCGATATGTCTTCAGGATATCAAAAACTGCTTTTAAGTCGACCAGATGATTCTCAAGTTCTTTGGTTTTCACGACCATGTCATCAATGTATACTTCTACTATTTTGCCAATCAAATGTCTAAACATTTTGGTCACTAACCTTTGGTAAGTTGCTCATGCATTTTTCAGTCCGAAAGGCATACAACCCTTTTGGGGTGATAAATGCAGTCTTCTCCTCATTAGGGGGATACATTGCTATTTGGTGGTATCCTTTGTAAGCATCCAGGAAGCTTATCATTCCATGTCCTGAAGTAGCATCTACTAACTGGTCAATCTTGGGAAGTGGAAAGCTGTCCTTGGTGCAAGCCTTATTCAGGCTAGTGAAATCAACACAAACCCTTCATTTGTCGTTCTTCTTTTTTACCACCACAGTGTTGAACAACCAAGTAGGGTAGTTCACCTCACGAATGGCTTTGGCTTCCAGCAGTTTGTCCATTTCCTCCTCAACTGCCTCAACATACATCAACGTTGGCCTCCTCGCTTGCTGGATGACAGGTTTAGCGGACCTGTCTACATTGAGCATGGTATGTGACCTCGGGGTCAATGCCTGGCATCTCGTATGGTGTCTAGGAAAATACGTCTATGTTGGCCCGTAAGAAAGCTTCCAACTCCTTTTCCTCATCCTTGGCCAACCTTGAGTCGAGAAGGAAGAAGCGCTCTTCATCCCAATCTTGGACCAAAATTTTCTTCATGGCTTCCTATGACAACCACCACCTTAATTAAGTAAATTAATTATATATTGATTACCTGCTTAATTTTAATTATGCGATTATGTATTGTTAAGTGTTATTGATTGTTATGTGATTTATTGAATTGTGTTATTGAGAACAGATAGGTTAAAATGAGAAATAAACCTGTCTGATTCGTAAATTTTAACATGCTAAAATTAAATTATTGGATAGGCAATTAGAGCCTAATTCACACTTATATAATTAAATTTAGTGCAATTGAGATCATAATTTGATGAAGAGTAATTTAATTTGAGTGAATATAATTTAATTTAACTTAAAGAAAAATTAGGAATTAATTAAAGCCTTAGACAAATTAATTAGTGAATAAAATAAAATAAAAGTAGAAGTATCCTATTTATAATTCAAGATTTAATTTAGTGTGGTATGTATTAGGACATTTAATGATGTTGAGTGTAGGAGATTATTTTCTGGTAGGTGTGCTGAGAATCTAGGTGTGTGTAGAGAAATCTGTGTGGGTGGGTGGGTGTGTGCGCTGAGCAATCTGGTGGGTGTACTGAGTAACCAGATTTGTATGTATAATTTAATGTAGTGAGAGAAAGAGAGAGGGAGAGAGAGAAACTTGGATAGAAGAAGAAGAAGAGAGCTATGGAGATTCATCTCCTAATTCAAAATTAAACTCTTGGTATGTATTTATCTTTGCATTTTGTATCATCTAATCCATGGAATTAAAAGGGATTTTGGGAGTAATTGCATGAACTAACTTGAAGATGATGAATATGGAAGTTTTGTATATATATATATGCATATATGTATATATATATATATGTGTGTGTGTGTGTTGAATCACCATTTGTGAGCATGAATATGTAATCTATGTTGAATTTCAGAGTTTACTCTTACATGTATTCTTGATTTAAAGAGTTTTGAAGTCTAATCTCATGTTTTGAAAGCCATTGTTGTGAGTTTGAAACTAATCTTTGTATGCATGAATATTTGAGACCCATTTATGAAAGAATCATGAGATTTATGCAAGAGACTTGAGAATAATTATGTATTTGAATTTCCTAAAGTGTTTACAAATATATGGAAGTGTTGTCATAGCAAACTCCATTTTTAAAGCTTGAACCTAGTTTTGGAAAAAGCCAGAAATTAGGAAGCCATGAAGTAATTTGAAATGGATTGTTTCAAATTGAGGGCCATAAAGGCGATAAAAACCGAAATTAATTACTTTAATGTGATTAGTGTAACTTTTAGAGTTTATCGTGAAATTTAATTTTAAAAAAATGATTCAGATCAAATTAAGTAGATTAAATTCAATTAACTTAAGTTAAAATTATTTAACTTAAGCTTTGACTAATTAAATAAATTGATTGAGCTTATATATATAATAACTCATATTCTTGAGCTCAAAATATGAGAGAATTAGTGGGCTTTGTAAAGAGAGAGAGATATAACTTGAGAAAGAGAGGTTGTTTTTTTAGAGAGCTTAAGGAAGACATTGAAGAATAAGCTTAAAGCTTCATAATTCAACAACTTAAGATCGGAATTTCTTACGTTCTTGAATTTAAGACATCTACATTCATATCTTCTTGAAAGTAAGCTTAATTGAGAAAGAATCATGCATGATTAAGAATGTTATTTGATGTAAATTGAAGTAGGACACCTAAGTTTGTATGGTTGGATTTGAATAAAGTGGTTCATAAATATGGCATGCATAATATAAATTTATAGCAAATCATGTTTAATTGAGAGTTTTTTGGGTGTAAATTAATGTTAAGAATTCATATGAGCATAAAATTGAAGAATTGAAATAATTGAGTTCGCATTTTCCACACCATCCGCTCGAGTGGCCGAGCCTTTTCAGCATATTTTGACATGTTGTTCTGTGTTTACATCTTTGCTTCTGTCTTCTTCTGAGTATTTCTAAGCATGAATTATGACTCATTAAGGTACTGATATGTAAGGAAACAACATGTATAATTGAATTATAATTAGAATGAGAAGATAAAGTATGTGATTAGAACAATGTGTTCCAATGTGTTTGGTATATATGATATGTAGGTTTGAACGTTGTGTAAGGACACTAACCTACTCAAGGTGAGTAATCTCTTTGTAACAGTATGTTTATATGAATTACTTTGAAATTAGTTTTGCTAGACGAAGAATTATGAAATGTGATGAAGTTTATAAATAAATCTTTTAAAACTAAAAGTTATGCTTTGACATACCAAATTGTGTACAATGTAATTTGTTTCTTGAAAGGGAAATATGCTAAGGAGTGAATGAGTTCCCTTTGAACAACTAATAAGAAAATATGTATTGATCATTCAGTAACCACTGTTTTGTCTATGATCCGTAAATAACGTTCTATATAAGTTAATGGACTGTTGTAAACGTTTTGTTATCAATGACAAGTTTTCTAAAAAATTATGTTTGATAAGAATTATAAGCCTTCCTATTTGATCAACAAATGTGACACGATGAACATGTGTTATGATTATCGGAAACTTCCGTTTTGTTTATGTTGATCCCTAGTGGTCATTATGTCTATGTCGACTCGTTGCGGTTGTTATGTCTAAGTCGATTCGTTACGATCGTTATGTATATGTCAATCTGTTGCGATCGTTATGTATATGTCGATTCTTGCGATCGTTATGTATATGTCGATACGTTGCGATCATTATGTCTATGTTCTAGTTCCATTGTGGACGTTTTGCTAATTTTCTAACCAATACTATTAGATCACATCACGAAATGAAAGTGACATTGAATGGTATGAAGAACTTTATGACTTTTGAATGTATATGTTTCATAAATACTTCGCTTCGTCATGAACATTTTGTATAGTATTTTGCTAAAGGTCTAACAACGCTTTTGACAACGTACTATGCTATGTGTTGATCTATGGAAAGTTTACTGAAGATTTATGGAACTTTATTCATTAGTACAAGTATCCGGAAAATATTTTGAACATTGTTTTGCTTATATAAGCTGTGAATCTTTACATTGAGATTATTCACTGGGCTCTATCTCACTGTTTAATATATGTATGTAGGTGATCAGGCACCGAATCAGAGTTAGCGGCGCCGACCCGAACTCTCTTTTTTGTCAAGCCAACTATAGCCCCTCACCGCGAGGTTCCAAGCCAACACATGTCAAGGTTTTTTGGGTGGTTCAGATTCACCCTTTAAAAATCGGTCTAATGGCAAGAGTGCTCTATGACTTTTGTTTGTACTATTTTGATTACAGGATTTAATTCCCCAACTTGTGTTTCATTTTGTATATAAGTGTTTAGGGACTTAAGTGTTTGTGCATACATAAATATTTGAAAGTGGGTTTGTACATTTAAGTCCTCACGGCTCGTTTGATGTTATTTTCTATTATTGAATTAGCTTCCACCAGCCCCTTTTTATTGTGTTATTGTCATTATTGTTAAGTAGACCTTTGGTAATCACGGATTACTGGTCGGTTACGACACTAAACCTATAGGGACGAGTTTGGGTCGTGACACTTCCTCACTCTTCTCGGTTAGTTCTTTGCCGACATCATCTATAATTTCCATGTCCTCGTCTTCAATTTCTGCTGTTTCTGTCTCTCGCACGTTGCAAGTGGATTTCATTGCTGCCATGGAGCAATTTTTTGCCTGCACCCGATCCCCTCTGACCTCCTCAATTCCATGCTTCGTTGGGAACCGCAACAGTTGGTGCAATGTTAAGGGAACAACCCTCATTGCGTGCAATCATGGCCTTCCCAAGATAATATTGTAAGAGGAGGGGGTGTCAATTATCAGAACTATGTCCTTACTTTCTTGGTGCCCGCCTGTACCTCCAGATTCATTGCCCCTAGAGGCCATATCGGCATTCCATTGAACCGAACCATTGGGCTGTTGGATTGCTCCAAATCATTACGATAAAGGCCAAGCTCCTTGTAACACTTGACATACATGATGTCACAAGAGCTGCCTTGGTCGATCAAAATGCGCCTTATCTGGTATTCTCTAACCTTGAGGGTTACCACCAGAGCATCGTTGTGTGGATGCTGTACCATGTGTAGGTCTGCCTCAGTAAATGACACCATCGGTCCCTAGTAATCGTTTGTCCTAGGCCTCTTTTGCTAGACCTGACACACATGTTGTAAATGTTTTACCTTCTAGGTCTCTCCTCATATATCATTCTTATTAACCTTCGAGTGGATCACATTGATCACCCGAGGTTCTACTTGCTGTGGTTGTGGTGGAGGTGGTGTTACCAGTGCCTAAGGCAGTCTCGCCTGCTCCTCCCTCATTCTAGCCTCATCTACTAGGTCCCTCAAGGGACCTTGTCTGACCAGATCTTCCAAATGCGCCTTCAGGGCTCTACACCCCTGAGTCAGGTACCCATCCTCATTATGGTAGGCACAGTGCTTCCCCAGACTTCTCTCATAAATTCACCAAGAATCCTCTCCAGCGCTCTATAATACGGTTGGTTCCTAATCCTTTCTAAAACTTTATAAACTGGGATCTAGAACACAGTGGTGACTGCTTGTGCAGCCCCCAGCTCTGTTTCTTGCCTATTAAATCCAGTATTACCTCGGTCTCGCTTCGACGAGCCGTTTCTCTTTTCCTACTTCGGTGTCTTTGTTCCCAGCATATCCTCTTCTGCTCTGGCATATTTTTCGATCCTTCCATGAGTTTTTCCATACTTTTTGGCAAAGTCTTTGCCAGTGACTTCCGAAGCATGTAGTCATCCTCCAGGCCATTCTTAAAAGACACAACCGTCAACTCTTGGTTGCATCTTGGTATTCAGTTGAACACCTCATAATACCTTTTGGCATAAGCCCTGAGGCTCTCTCCCTCGCCAATTTTCAAAGCCATCAGGGAGTCTACCCTTAATGGTTGCAACTTGTTCATGGCAAGCCAAGCTACGAACATCTCAGCCAAGCCTTCCCAACTCTTCACAGTACCTTTCGACAACTTGTGAAACTAATCCGATGCAATTTCCCCAAAGGATGAGGGAAACACCTTGCACAGCAACAATTTGTTCCCAGTAGACAAGGCCATTGAATTCAGACATAAGCCGATGTGAAAGTTCGGAATCGACTTACTGTCATATATCTGGAACCTCGGCATATAGAACCTTTTTGGGGCCTCAAACCTATCCAACTCTATTGAGAACAGCATTCTCGGCTTGACGGGTGATGTGACCTCGACATTCTGCTACTTCTTTTGAGGTAGTCCCTTAAATCCTCCTTAGTCCGACCAGAAGCTCAGCTGTCAATGGATTTCAGCCTTTTTGGTACGCTGCTCCCAGTGTCGTTATGCGTCCTCTTGGATTTCTCTTCATTCACCGTGTCAAAACAAAGTTCCTTCCCTTGAACATGCCGATGTTCCTTGGCATAAGTTCCCTTGGTATGAGACGTCCTCTGAGACTCTCCTTTCATTGACTCTGCTTGCACGACATCTCGTGAAGGCCGATGTGAGTGCTCCTTCACTTTGTTATGCTAAGGGATTGCTGGAATTGCTTTCTGCCCCCCTTTCTGGGCGTCGTTCTTGGCCGCTGGAATTGGCGTGTCCTTCAATGGAAACGATGGTTGCATGACGTTGTTCTACATCATGAAATTGACAACCGATTGCAGGTCTGCTAACTTGTTTGTCATTCCTTTCATCTCGCTGTCACTCCTCAGGTATCTATCTTTCCATACCCGAAGGTCGCTTTCGTTGTAATACTCGTCTCGACCTGTTTTTTTCGGTGCGTCTCCCTCTTGGCTGACGTCTTTCTCTTCGGGATTCTAATCCCGTGTTCCTTCATTACAGTTTTCTTCCTCCATGTTTGGATCGGCATATTTACCACTTCCACTTGGGATGTCGTCCCCAATCTTTTCTCCCTGTTCGTTGTTTGCCATCTATTCTTCTTACATTCCCACAGACGGTGCTAAATTGTGGGTGTTGATTTCCAACCACACAACCAAATGGGGAAACTCACCTGGAGAGTACCGGCAGAATAAATTAAGCCTGAACAACCTAGCACAAAAAGATAAGAATCTGGCGGTGGTTCGTTCATCCGGGGGCACTCCGACGATCAAGTCAGTGATCGAATATCTCTCAAAGATAACAAATTGTGCTTAACTCACAAGAAATAACTTACTGCTCACAGTATATCACACCTACCTAAGACCTATGGGGGTTCCCTGCTTTTATAACCAACGCTGACTGTATCTTTATAGAAGCCTCATTTCAGTAGACTCTAGCTTAATGCCTATCTTGGACTCTCAGCTAGATAGGGATAAACTCCCTAAGAGCTTTATCTTCATCTAGACTAAGATCCTTCCCTACCCTAGGACTCTTATCTCTTATCCGCTCATTTTAGATTCCGATATCTCCGCAAACAATCTCGGCCTAGCTGAGATCACCTCGGCATCAAGACCAGACCACGTGGCACCTTGTCTAACACTTCAGTGTCACCTTAGCCACATGTTTGTCATTTACAAAATATGTCCCCACATAAATATATGACCATTGAAAAAATATGACCGTTACAAATATATGACCGATGAAAAAATATGACCGTTTGAAAAATACGACAATAGAAAAATTTAACTTTCACAAAAATATAATTATATTTAAAAGAATGAAAAAAATAATAATTTGAAAGAAGTTAGTTTTTTTTTTTTTTTTTTTTTAAGATGGGAAAGAATGTAGTTAAAGTATAAGAATATTTTAATAGAAGATAGCTAAAGTAGATAGCCTTGTTAGAGTGTATATTAAAAAAATCACTAGCTAAAATAGTAAAGTGAAATTTTGAATAGCTATTTTGACTATCCTTACTGGAGATGCTCTTATGCGGTCAACTCAATGTCATATTACATACTTTCACCAATTTTTTTTAATGAGCTTTCAACACATATTTTTATCGGGTCTTATTTGACATTTCTTACAAAAGTGTATTTTTTTATTTTTTTAAGTCATATCGTTTTTATATTTTTTTTATATAAAAAATCAAAAAATATATTTATTTAGATAATTTCAAGCACTCTTTAAATATTGTCACGACCCAAAGGTGTCAGGACATGACAAAACATAAGTCAATACCATAATGTATCAGATTAAAAACACAACGGAATAAAATAAAAAAAGCACCCAAATATTTATTTTTATTGTATACAATAACAAAGCTAGACTATATTACAATGTGCTTGATGTCTACCCAAGCCCTGGTCCAGCTACACCAACATATGGACAAGGGAACAAGTCCCTCCTTAAGCTTCATCACCTAAAAGTAGTTAACAACTATAAGCACACGGCGGAGTGAGAAATATTATATTAAGAGCATAATGATATAAAAAGCACCATAGATAATTATTTAAGTATGTTCACAAAAAAAAAAAAAGATAATTATTTAGGCTAAATAGAGCTTTGTTTGGTAACAAAATACATAAATCATTTTAAATAACAGAAGTATAACACATAAATCATATTAGCAAATAATCATAACTACGGTATAGAACAGAACAGATGTATGGACTTAAGAGGTCTCTCGTTCGAATTCTAGAGGTGGCTTCCACAATAATGTACCAATTAGTTCCGTATAATACTTTGCTCCACACAAAAAATCAGAGAGTCAGTGGATCCATGACAATAGAGGGTCACTTAAAGTAACAAAACAGAGGGTCAATAATTATTTAAGTCCTCCAAGACATGGGACCGCCTTGGTGGTACTTACAAAATAATTGTTCAAAACACATTTAATAAATAGTTATATCCATAGGTTTTCCTTTTTAAGCAAATACAGTTCATTTAACAAATAATACTTTAAAAACTAATATCATTTGTAAAACATAATTTATATAAAACAGTTTATGGTAGCTCAAAATACAATAAAACTCACCTCAAAGTGGATCATTTTCACTTCTGACTTTGGCTCACTCCCTCATATACCCCTTGTTTATTAATTTTGTGATTTTGTTATCATACAACTCATCTATTTATAAATGAGAAGATCCTTACTATTCAGCACTAAGCTAGCACACCATGTGGAGAAATCACATGGCTCACCACTCCAGCTAGGGGTGTGCGCGGTGCAGTTCGAGCAGTTTGAGAATAAAATTACAAACCAAATGATGGGTTAGCGAATTAACGGATTAACAAATTACAGTTTGGGTATTTTTTGGGATTGACGGATTAAATAATATTTTAATTAATTATCATATATTTGGATAATATATAATACTAATTTGTATAATATTTTTTAGATGTATAATACAAAGTAATTTTACATAATATGTTTCATATATATAACCACTAATTTGTAATAAATTTCATATCTTAAATCTCTCTCACACTCATTTTTACATTGATAATTCATTGGAAGTTAAAACTATATATATGTATTAACTATAGTGGAATGGAGCGATTTGGTTGGCGAATTATAAATTTTAAAGTTTAAACTGCAGTTAGTGGTTAGAGCGGTACAGATCGGTGTTATTTTAATGGATTGAACGGTATTTTGCACAACCCTAACGCCAACCATGAGGTTTTTGAAATAATAATTTACCCAAGTCTCCATATTCCTACTATAACTCAAAAAAATGTTATAATTATATATATATATATATTTTAAAGATTAAATAAATATATTTTAACATGTCATAAATATAATCAATTTAAAGATTAAATATATTTTAAGATGTCATAAATATAATCAATTTTTTACCAATTAACTTTTGATAAAAAAGTTACCTACCTAAAAAAACTTTTGATAAAAATGTGAAAATACAAACAAACAACTAGAAGGAAAAGTCGAGGATCGTTGCAATGTACAGACAAATGAAGAGGCAGATTGGGCGAATCATGTGAGCAAAAGATAAGATTAATAAAAAAAAACAGAAAAAAAGGATAAGATAAGATTAAAAAAAAATGAAAAAGCATTTAAAGCCTTCAGGAAAATAATTCAAAACGTATATCATCATCTCTTCAAAACACACATAGGCCCTGTTTGTGGTAGTACAGAAAAAACTTATAGCTTATGCCTAAAACTTTTATAACTATAACTTCGGTTTAAGGTTTTTTTCTTATTCTTAAAGCATCTCTTCCCCTCCTCAAAGAATAAGTTTTCGACTTTCAAAAAGTTATAAGCTATAAGCTATAAGCTATAAGCTAAACCACACACATCAAAATAGCTTAAATTAAGTTGAAAGTCATTTGAAATAAAAATAAAGCTAAGCTTTAAGCACATAGTTGATGACACAAGCGATCGGGTCCGTCCTCTGCAATTCCGGGGGTGTCTTTATTTATATATCATGTTTCATCTCAAGCATATTATTAATTGATTTAATTTTTATTACAATATTAACTTTATGTAAAATGATTACAAAAGACGTACGTCTATAATACACACCTTTTGTAAAATTATCATAAATGACAATAATAAATATAATACACACCGAGTATCTCAAACATTACTTACGTATCTTCTCTCTCAAGAATCCATTCTGAGACAAAAATCAAAAACTCTTAAAGAAACAATAAAAAATATACGCAATGAGTGGAATACATAAAGGGTCATTCATTTCTGAAAATGAAATAGGAAACAGTGAAAATAAGTCCATTCGGAAGTATAGAGCCGGACTATTCAATTTTGTTCGACACTCAAATTTCAAACATATTGAAATTGTTCGACAGTCTAAGTCCAAATGTAGTTTACTTAAGTTTGACATTAAAATATCGAACATATAGAATTTGTTCTTAAAAAACACTCCAAACAAAAGGTTACTGTTCCACAGACCAATATCGAACGGTTTGCAAAATCAAACTTTCATATACAATGTCACTGATTCGCAAAATCAAACATTCATATACAATACTCATGTCAATGAAAAAACGTACATAAAATCTTCAAATCTAAGCAAAATAAGAATTCTTACTTACTATATCTCCAATGTGAAGTTGTTTCCACCAACATCTTTGATGAAACAAAGAATCTAGGAGAATGAGTTTTCACCACTGGTGTCTTTGATGAAATAGAGAATGAAGGGGGGAGATGGAAGATCGTGGGTAGGGTGTGTGGGTGAGTAAGGGTGAAGATGGAAGATGTGGGTGGGGAGTGTGAGTAAAGGTAAAGATAAAAGATTGTGGTGTGTATTGAGCAAATTTTGTATTTATCAAATTATTAAAGGTGTACTTTGAGTAGTGGTGTGTCTTGAGATAAAATGTTATCTGTAAATAGAGGCACCCGCAACTCTGTATTTTTTAAGACAAATCTACCCTTCCATTTCAATTCAAAAAGACTCTTCTATTCTCCAAGTGCAGCCCTGATCGGTTATAACCCCTTCATCTCCTTGTACTTGATGGTAGAAAATCGAAACCCTCTCATTTTATTATTTTTTAAATAAATTATAAATACATATTTTGAAATTTTCTTAAAATACAGATTGTCTCTTGTAATTTGAAAAATAAAAAATACTCCCTTATTAAAATTTTTTATTTAACAAAATTAACTAAAAAAATTAAAAAAATTGTTTTGGAGCTCTAAAGCCAATTCTAATGAGTTGGTAGTGGGTTTCATCCACTGTAATGTGATGTTTTGGTTTTGGTTTTAGTTTGTTTATTTGTTTGTTTGTTTTTTTTTTTTTTTTCCTCATTGCCATGTCATTGGTGCTTCATTAAAGCATCAAAATTAGTACTCTGAATCATTGCTGAAAATAAAATTTATAATTACTCTTCTATACAATAATAAAATTATCTATATTATTAATTAAAATATATTTATAATATCATTAAAAATTATTAATTAATTTACTAATGTATGAGCTGGTAGTGGGTCCTACCCACTGTAATGTGATGTTTTGGTCTTGGTTTGTTTATTTGTTTATTTGTTTTTTTTTTTCTCCATGCCATGTCATTGATACTTCGTTAAAGTACCAAAATTAGTATTCTGAATTATTGTTGAAAATAAAACTTATAATTACTCTCCTATACAATAATAAAATTATCTAAATTTTAATTAAAATATATTTATAATATCATTAAAAATTGTTAATTAATTTACTTATGTATTAATAAAGAAAATAATTTATTATGAAATTAAAAATATCAAGAATGAAATATAATTTTGAAAATCATAAAAAACAAATCATATTTTAATCTGATACCCAAAGATGTATTTGGAATTTATCATTCCTTTTTTTCTGATTGGTAGGTGAGAGAAACTTCAAAACACTGCACAACCTCTAGCTTTGCTGTACATATACGCATATCTATATATATATAGATAGGTTGTGTGTATGGTATACTTGGTCTTCATACTTGTTCTCTGATCTTTCTCAGGAATATGAAAGGCTTTTTTTATTACTTTTTTGTTTGTGTGGTTTTGTGTTTCGTGGTATATCGAAATCCCGTCGAAGGAGGACGCCTTCTTTCTCTATCCAAACCCCAACCAGACAATGTTGCTACCTTCGCTCGGTGGTTGGTCTCTCAGAGTTCTTGGGGGGTTCTAAAGTATTTCTCTACTCTCTCTCTCTCTCTTAGATATCTACATGTGTGCATATTCAATCTTTAGTTCAACTGTTTGTTTTGATTGATTGATTGGTTATTTGGATTATGCGATTATTGCATCTTCTGCATCCATGTTGTTGTGATGAGGGTTTAATTGGGTTCACTTGTGTTGTGTCTATACATGAAATCGAAGCAAATAGAACTCATGATTCATCTGATGCTTTATTGTAATTAGTTGTGTACTTGTAGCATTCTTCTTTGATTTTGGGTTTGGAGTTCAATTCTCAACGTGTTAGGGTTTTCATTCACCATTTTGTTTTCTTTCAACTGAAACTTTTTTTGGGAATAGATGTAGAATCATCTCATGTCATCATTTCACCACTTTTATGTATTGGGAGCACTCTTTGTTTTGAGGACAACATTTGGTTGTGTAAACATTTGTTTTGATTTGAAGATGACCCTTATTATATAGTTTGCTGAGGTTGATGGGTAATGAATGAAAGTTCCTGAACTATCTCTCATGTTTACTGAGAGAGAGAGAGAGAGAGAGAGAGAGAGAGGTATAAGGAGCAAAGGCTTCATTATTTAGATACTGTGGAACGCACAGTGGGATTCAAAAGGTTTAAGGATCAAAATAGAACTTAGATAAGCTGGTGATAGAACTTGCTTAGAAACTCTGTTATCAGAATCTTACGATTCACGATTCGATTTACGATTCAATTCGTAATATTTACAAAATCGATACGAATCTAAAGGTGAATCTATTTTGGAAATGAATCTCTAGTGAATCGCACGATTCACAATCGATTCACGATTCGATTCGTTTTTTACGATTCATGCAATTTTTAAAATTATTATGTCCGACATATTTTCGACTCTATTTTTCCTCCATCTTTTTAGTAAAAATGACATAATACAACTTTTAATAGCGTTTAATACCAGCATATATACATGATTTGTTGTTGTTTTAGTGATTATGAAGTTTTTAATAGGATCCAATTAATTTTAGTCAGATCCAACATATGTTTAACCTTTCTTCTCATTTTTTTTTTCCTTTAAAAAACCGTAATATATCTTCTAAAGATGTTTAAGATTAAAATTACACTATGAATTATCTATTGCTATTTTATTAAATTAAATATTACATCTATAAAAGGTCAGTTATACTTTTTAAAATATTTTAGGCTTTAAAAAAAAATTATAAATGATTCTTTCTTATTATTTGCTCACTGTTACTTAGAAAATTATGTATGCTTATTGTCCAAATATTAATATCGTTGTTAATTATTGTTATTATAAAAATTGATAGTTTGTTTATTTGGTTATTATTTTTATTAAGAATGGTTGATAAGAAATATCTAAAAAAGAAAAAAAAGGTAAGATGGTGATCTTACATAGGAACGTTTGTTAACTTCTTACTTATTAAACTACGTGATTATCATTCAAAATAACATTTTTATTGATTTAAGTCTAAATATTTTATATTCATAAGATATATTTAACATCTAAATGTGTAAATATATGTTTTTAAATAATTTAGAAGAAGTGACCGAATCTTTACGATTCACGATTCGATTCGATTCGCGATTCGGTACGAGACAATTTCGATTCACAATACGAATCCCGATTTGACAACTATGCTTAGAAATATGGGCATTCAATTCATATGCTTTTAGTAGCACTGTTCTTTGTAACTAACAAATGCAACTTGGATAATATAGGGTTAAGAGCGGTGTACCAACCCCAAGTTTTACAAAATAATATTTGTAATAAGGAGGCATAATCACATATGATTGTATGTGGGACTTCTAAAGAGTTATGAAGGCAGAGAGAGGAAACTTTTCGCATTTTAAATCCGATGTGCATCAGGATGATTACTATGCCCACCAGTGTCACTACTGGTTCATATTAGATTCTGCCTCATCTGGAAATCTGATATTTTTTTACTCAATTCTTTTATTGCCTCATAAAAACATGTCATTATAGAGGTTTTGGATTGTATTATATGTTGCCTACTAATTTACCTGATTTTTATTCAAAGCTTTACAATGCTTTAGAAAATCTTGAATATGTGATGAGATGCATGCATTTAAGCTTAAACATTTTCAAACACAAAGCTGATGTGGTCGTTTTTATTTTTGCAGTACCATTTCAAGTGATTTGGGAGGAGCACCTTTTGGGTATGTTTTACCTTATTATTTTGTGTTCTCTTCCCACATCTAATTGATTTCTGATCCGCCTGCTGCCTTTGGAATGACTGTTCTCATGTTCTGTCGACTTACCTTTGTGATTTATGATTAGATCATAAAAATGATATAACAAGTTGTATTGGCAATTAAGTTTTATCTTGTTATGGCTGTGGTTCTGAAAAGAGATCATGTGAAAGTAAGTCTAGAAAAATTAATCAAAACCAAGTTATTGTTATATTTCCTTAATCCCAATATAATTTTGATTATTTACAGTACCAAAAGACTTTATACATCTGTTTTGTTGCGGGAAAAAATACAATATTATCTTTTTCAACGTTCCAGGTAATTTTTTAAAGAGTTTTGAAGGTAAAAAATGTTTCTATGTATTAAAATATTGAATAAAATATGATAAATTAAACTTGAGAGAGACAAAAAGGCATATGAATGAGTTTTAGAGAGTTATTGATATTTTAAAAAATTTACGATCACGTCACTCAATTCTCGATTCAAAACTCCCAATACCGTTTCACCCTGACCGTTACCACTACCGCTTTGTGTTCGATACGTCAATTTAAAACCATGCCTACAGGTTGAGGAATGCCGGGGATCACATTCCTTGAGATTTGTACCATAAAGCATGGCATGCCAATGAGGCAGAAATTTTTGTGCTTATTGACTAAAAAAACTATAGTTCCTGAGACTAGTTAGCAACACAATCACAAACACAGCCTTGAACATCCGTACCCTTCTTATTTTTTAGGGAGATGCTTCGACCATTCATTGCCTTACAATTCAGTACAAAGTTTTTCCGTTCTCTTTATTTTCAAGGCTATTAGGATAATTGATTTACTGTTTTCTTACTCCAATAATTTGCACTCGACAGATATGTAATTTTCATGCAACGTTGATAATCTACTCCCTTCATAATTTTTAGAGCTGCATGGACCATGCATTTAAATATACTTCAGATTTTTTTACTGTTTTAGCCCCCTCCTTGTTTTCAAGGCTATTAGTAGAATTTATTTTACTACTTTCTTACTACAATACTTTTCGCTCAACAGAAACATTTAGGCTTGGTTTGGCATCATCTAAATAAGTCAAAAAGTCAAAAAGTCACTATCTTAGGCCTCGTTTGGCAAGAGGCTAATTAAAAAAGTTACCTTTTTTTAAAAAAAAACAACCCATACCAAGATTCTCTCTACTTTTTGCCGTCTTTTCGTAATTAGCAAAAGTTGGCCCCAAACATTTTTCTTACCAATTAGCCAAAAGTTACTAAACCTTATTTAAGGGTTGGTTTGGGATGTCCTAAAAAAGTGCACTTTTTAACTTATTGGTAGGTTTGGATTGGGTTTGGGTTGGGTTTGATATAATGTGTTAGAGAGGTGATGTGATTTAAATAGGATGATGTGACTTAATTTCCATGCAGGAATGTGGTTTCATTCAGTGATGGGCTACCTGACGATGGCCATGGAATCCCATACTTCTATTTGACAACTCTTGATCCAACAGCAAGTAATGCATTGAAAGACGAGAGGTCTTCTTTTGCAATCAGTGAATACCCAGTTGGAACTTGTGGCAAGATAGACCCTGAGAACCCCACTTGTTCAAAAATTACACTCACAGGAAAGGTGTGTTACACAATCAGCTGTTACTACAAGGGCATAGCATTTGTGGCCTCTTGACTTCCTTGCAAGTTTACAATTTTCACTCTTTACTCAGTACTTTTGTGATTCTGTGGTTATTCCACTTGTGCATTTTATATGGTTAATTTTTGCTAAATGCATGTCATTACCAAGAGGACACCCCTGAATCCCGTAACCAGTGCATATTTCCCCTTTCTTATCTCTCGCAGTCCCTTCTTGTTTAGCTGGTGTACAAGAGGACATCTTTCCCTGGCATCAAGTTTGAGAGACCAACACGACACTGCTTGGCCTATTTCTAGGCATCTTGTGAATTTTGGTTTGGCTGATTATGCAAGTTCATGATGAATTTGTTTTTGGAGGCCACTAGACAAGATTTTCATCTTATTATTTTATTGGATCTGACAAGCAGAAATTGTTTCTAAATATGTGCAAAAAATGCAGTTAAATTTTCATGCAATGCACAGCTTCATCTATATATTAAAAAAAATTGGAATAAGATTTTCTGAGTTTACCTGATAATTCTATCAATATTCATGGCTAACTTGGGTAAAATATTTTCGCCATGATATTTTAGTTGAAGGTAGTTGATGGGAACTCCAGTGAAGCTAAATTTGCTAGAATTTCGTTGTTCACAAAGCATCCCGAGATGAAGGGTAATTGCAAATATTTTGTACATTAGCTGTAGCTTTCTTTTTTCAGTATGCTTTTGTTCACTAACACTACCATTCTTTCTTCTCTTCATTATCTTCATTTTTTTGGTGGTTGACAGATTGGCCCAAGGATCACAATTTTCAGTTGTTCAAGTTAGAAATTGAAGATATATTTTTGATTAACTGGTTTGGTGGCCCTAAACCTCTAACAGTGGATCAGTACCTGCATGCTAAATTGTGAGTATTAGATTGGTAGCAGTGCTCCACATATAGTTGTCATGTAACAAAGAGTATCCCAAAAGGAATGTAATTCCGTAATTATCAATTTCTCCTTGAGAATGAATAAACATGACTGTACTTCTCAAAGCAGCCTATTTCTTGTTGCCTGATGCATTATTTTTTTATTTGTTCCACACATGGGTGTCTTGTCTTCCATTTACAGGAACAGGTTCTCCTTCGCTGCATGAATACCTTTCTGAACTCCATCTCCGTCTGATGTATTTGTGTTGAACTTGAAGGTGTCCTGTGTTTTTCCTTTGTTAATAAACACATGATATACCTCTGTTAATACAGGCCTACATCGAATTATGCTGATTCTGGTCCACTTACAGGCCTACTCTGTATGTTTATAATTGTATCATGCAACTCTCCAGCCCTATTGTTTGGGAAAATGGAAAATCATAAAATAAAAAAGAGGCCGAGGAAGGGCTCAGTATTGTTTATTTATGTGTATTTTAAGGGATTTGTGTTTGTGCTCTTTAACAATAACAAAGAATGGTGTAGAGAACTATTAATCATACAGCCACAGGGATGTCTCAAATGTCCTTTAAATTCGTTTCCTTTGCATTTTCCACAATTGTGGCAGTTGTGATGTGCTTTAAGCCAGTGTTTGGATGGAGTGTGAATGGAATTTATATAATACACTAACATAAGCCATCAATCCATTTAATTAAGCTGATCACTTTTTCGGATTATGTAACATTATTGAGCAAATTATGCATAAAAGCCAGCAAAGTTGAGTTTCTTGTTGTGCTTTAATTGGGAAGGCAAGTTGTTGTTTTGTATTCCTATTTAAATATTTAGAGAATATTACACACAGAACAAAATTTAAATAAGAAAAAGAAGAAGAACGAAGTCTGGAAGAAAATATATAAAATTGGAAGGAACTGGATAATAAGAATTAACCACTTTGTTTGGTTTTAATTTTTTGTGTTTTTAGTTAATTTTTTAAATATTTTAAGCAAACATTTTACTTTTTAAATATATTAAAAAAGTAAAATATTTATAAAAAAATATTTAAATACACAATAATATAAAAATGTACTGAATTTATATATATATATATTTTTTATTTTTGATATTTAGTAAATGTTTTATAGGTTTTTTTTTCAAAAGTATTATGCTGTTTAATTGTATTTATATTAAGTGTATCTAAAAATTAAAAAATATTAAAAATATTAAAAATAAAAAAATTTAATTTTTAGAAAATTAGAATTGAACAAGGTGAATAATGTGCATGAATTTATTTTCATTTTTCAATTTTTTTTTTAAAAATTGTCCAAACACAACACAACCTTGACTTCCCAAAAAATGTGCCTAAGGTGTTGTTTGACAAGTTGACTATTTCAGTTGATTATTTGATTTTTTAGTTATTTTAATATGGCTAAAAAAATTATATTTGAAAAGTTGATTGATTTTTGTTTTGTAGTTGATTTGATAATTGTAAGAGAAAAAATAAAATAATTATGAATTAAATATAACATTTTATCTTATTTTTCCTAACTTTCTCCCAAGCCGTTAAAAAAAAAAAAAAATCAAATTTGTGCAGAAAAATTAATATTAAAAATCACGTCAAACAATAAATAATCAAAAAATCTATCTCAGACAGTGGTTCTGTTTCAATTGCATTGGTGGAATAGTAGCTAGCAATCTCTCTCTCTCTCTCTCTCAAATCGGATCGAATAGCCATGAGAGCACTTCAGGCCTCAACCTCCTCCTCCTATGGCGTCGGCATTTCCTCCTTCGCTGCTGCTGCTCCTCGGCGGCTTCGTCTCCGTCACCACCATGTACTCTTAGCAAAAGGTAATCACATTATTCGCCCCCACACACCCTCTCTCTATTTCGCATAATTCAATTTCTGCTTTCTTAACCCTAACTTCAATGTTTCATATATGAAATACTATTTCGGTTGCATTTTTGCTAACACTTTTGATGTTTAATGTTGATTTCATGCTTGTTTGTCCTCGAACTTGTTTTTTATTTTTTTTTATATACATATTTTTAATTTTAATCTGCCTCGGCTTTGTTAGATTAGTCGTCTATGTAGGTCAGAAGTTGCAATTACTAGTATCTTATCAGCTGGCATTTTGTAATTTAATCTCTTGAATTGCAGTAACGTGGGCCAAATTGAAGAGTTACATTACATTACATGTTGGAATTGTTTCATTGATGCGAGCATAGATTTCATTTCATTTTTGTCTATTCTCTTTCAGTGGAACCCTCGGACAAGTCTGTTTAAATAATGAGGAAGTTCTCAGAGCAGTATGCTCATAAGTCCGGCACATATTTTTGTGTAGACAAGGGAGTCACTTCCGTTGTTATCAAGCTATTGTCCTTTTTCACAATGTAATTCAGATTGATTTTCTATGGGGGTTTTTTTTTTTTCCTTGTCCCAATCTGATTTAAGTTTTGATGTTCAAA
This sequence comes from Camellia lanceoleosa, assembly GCA_025200525.1. Lineage (NCBI taxonomy): Eukaryota > Viridiplantae > Streptophyta > Magnoliopsida > Ericales > Theaceae > Camellia > Camellia lanceoleosa. The sequence continues at coordinate 214,300,164 of CM045758.1, forward strand.
TTAGATTGTAAGTTAATGTTACTGTAGAAATTTGACGGCTACCTGTATTGTTTTCATCAATCACCATATCACACATCTGTTAGTAATTGGTCACTGGTATGTTAGTTCTAATTAGTAGGAAGCTAGTATACTTTTTATGTATACTCCTGGTTTTCTTATTATTTAAAACAAATATTTTAATAAGTCATGTATTGGAATTTTAAGGAATTACTGTAAGTGTCACTACCATGCCATTGTAGTGGATGGTTTTCACACTAGAAACACATCAGAAAGAGGGGTTGCTTAAAAAAATTTATTAGTTTTTGTGCTATGGCTAAATATACACATGGAGATGTGAACACTGTTGTCTTTCAAGGTTATTATGTTATGAATCTGCAACACCTAATCAGGATTAGTGAAACATGAAACACAAAAATGATTAAATGCACAAAAAAGATAATCACATCACATGCACACACGAATGAATCAGGATTTATGTGATTCACCTCAAACTAGGGCTATATCCATAGTTGTTGCGGTTTTTCACTATAATTAGAAAGGTTACAAGAGATTACAAGATGCCTCCCCTTGACTATAATTACATAGAAAATTAAGGCAGTAGGTTTCAAGTGGTGTCTAGCACTTATCAGGATCCACATCCACACTACCAAACATTGTTGTGTCATTTTTCTTTTCAGCTCCCTGTGACTCTAGTTTGTGTGCATGTATTGCTTCTTTTGGTGGGACATGTATTATTACTTATATTGATATAGTAACTACAGACTGGAGTTTCTCTGTCCTAGTATTGGGTGATTAGGTGAAGCTGATGATATTGGAAATACATGTACATCTGATACCTTCTTCTCAGTCCAGCTTGAATGGCCTCTCATGTAGAATTTCTAGTTTAAAAGCCTTCGTCATATAATTTTTCTTTTTATCTGTATATTTTTTGGGGTTATATTTTCATGAAGATGAATTTTTACAACGGGCAGTTTTTTTTTTCATCTTTAAATAAGTTGGGTGGAATGAATCCCATATTCACCCAGATGTTGATAGATTTTGAGAATCAATGGTAATATTATTTGTTTACTAAATGCATTGAGATTGTTCAATGCAGATATGCAGTAGTTTTGGTGAAAATTTTATTTGCAGCATCATTAGTAGATCTCTTTGACTGAGCTTCAATTGTGAGTTGTAGCATGTTCCTTTTGACAGTGGTAGATGAACATTATGAAGTACTTAAACTTTCTACTTGAATTTTGATACAAGGTAATTTTTCCACATAATGATGCCAATTAAATAGACCATGTGTAGGAACCTTTATAAGAAAAGGAATATTTGATCAATAGACTTGAGATAGAATATTTGTAGGGAATCTTAGTAAACTAAGAAATGGAAATGAGAGAATAGTGAAAATTGATGGCCAAGGTGCTGCCTAATAGAAACCATGTCTTTTATCTTGCTGAGATCATTTGGAGGAGATTGAGGAGAAAATTGATCATAGCTTAGAAGCACATGTGTGGGTGTGGGACAATGGCTGTGGCATGTACCCCCTGGAGCTTCTGCTTTGGGATGTCAAGAACATTGTCAGCAAAATAATACATTTACATGCACAAGTCACAGCTGCCAACAAATTGATGCAAAATGTTATAAATAATGGTGTTACTAAAATACTAAAAATACTTTTCCAAGAAGGTTCTTTCATGCACGGGAGGCAACCTAAAAGGTTCTTTCATACAAGTAGGCCAACATATTCGGAGAATGAAAATCTCAAGTTCCAAGAAAATTCAAATTTGCTTTGGAGGTTTGATAACAAGCAACAATATTGCATTCCAAGAGAATTATAAACTGTGGATGAACATCTTCTAGTACTAGAAATTGTTGGAACTAAGGCTAGTAGAAGTAGGTTAGAGTGGATGAAGTGGACAGTTTTTCTACTTCAGTAATTATGGACCAGTATTCAACAAAATGAAGGGTATCTCCTAGAATATAATTACAAGATTCCAATATGTTGATTATGAACTGCTAAGAAGTACTATGTCCATAAATGCGTGTAATTGACAGAAACATGATTATGAGGGGAAAAACTTAAAGGCAAGAAAGGCTATATGTATAAATTAGTGTGATTGGGGGAAGTCATTAGTGGTACCTTTGCAGTCATTGGAAGGAATGGTCTGGTTCAAATAGAAGTATCCAAGGAGTAGAAGCAAAACCAAAGAGAATGATATAGACTGAGATAGGAGAAGAAACATGTGATGGTCATGTATAGTGCAATGGTAAAAATAGATTCTTATCTTCAATATTAAGTAGTTGGCTGGAGGCTTTCTGCATATAATCGCCTACGTTTCTGCAGTACCATGTTTAATTTTTCTTCCCTTTTAAGATTTATTATATATAATCTATCATCCATGCATCCATGTGGAAACACTCGACATGTTAGTATGATGTTGAAGATGTTAAATAACAAATTATAGTTCAATTTGGCTGCGTTTTATTTATTTTTATTTAGGTAAGTATACTTTTTATTTTTCCTTCCTCCTAAACAAATGCTCTTGAAAGCTGAAGGTGCATGTAGTGCACTACTTAATAGTCAATATTAGTAGTACTTAGTTAAGTTTGCATGATGGAATAAGTGCCGAAGTGGAATAGAAATATAGAATTGATATATATGGATAAGGGCATCAATTTTGGTTGGGTTTTGAAATTTTTTTATCCTATGGTTACATTTTTGAAAATTGGAGCATTTGATAGTCACAGGCTTTTCCCATGTTTCTGGTTTCTATGGATTTGTCATGATGGATTGATAGTTTAAGTACTTATCATTAATCATCAGCTTAATCGTATGACTGTCGCTAAATTGATGTAGTTGTTTTACTTTTGGGTATCCTAATTAAACCTGCATAAATTGGAATTTTGATTCCTTAAATTGCTTGATCAATTGAACTTGCATGAATTGATGCACGGGACAGTCTATTCTGCTAGATGGTGAAATAAAATCTCATTGAAGTTGTTATTCTTGTTTGTTCTGCCGTATACTCATGTTATAGGGCAAATTACACAAATAGTCCCTATAGTTTGGGGCTTGTGTCACTTTGGTCCCTGACTTTTCAATTGTGACACATTTGACCCTGAATTTTAAATCTTGTTCCAAATAAGAACAATTGAATATATAATTAGATTTTTAAAGGGTAAAATTGTCAATTTGATAAAATATAAACTAATTTGAAAAAAATAAATGTCAAACAAATATTTTTGAATTTTCAAAAATTATTTCTACCTACTAAAAATAAAATTATGTAAAATTGATAAATCTTTTAGACATTTATTTTTTTTTTTTACCAAATTAATTTTTATTATGTGTTTGGATGATGATCATGTAAAATTAATTTTAAAAAATTAATCATGTAATTTTTATTAATTTTACATAATTTTATCATTGGTGGATAAAAATAATTTTAAAAAAATTAAAAATATTTTTTTGACATTTATTTTTGTCAAATTAATTTATATTTTATCAAATTGACGATTTTATCCTTAAAAAATCTAATAATATTTTCAATTGTCCTTATTTGGAACAAGATTCAAAATTCAGGGTCAAATGTGTCACAATTGAAAAGTCAGGGACCAAAGTGACATAAGTCTCAAACTATAGGGACTATTAGTGTAATTAACCCCATGTTATATAAATATCCTATGTTGGGGCCATTTTTTTTCAGGCACTATGATGACAAAACTGCTGAGGCAGGGCAAGGCTTTTGGAACTGTCCATGTGTTCCTATGAGAGAGAGGTAAACGTATCTTCATTATTCTGGACTATATTGCGTTGAATTCAGATAGCATTCGGTTGCATCTTACAGTAGGGATGTAGAAGGTTCCTTTTTACATTCTGGAGATAAAAAAATGAAAATGATGGAGATATTTTCCTTCCAGGTTTTGTCATAACAAATCTATTTATTACCTACTTTCATTTGTCTTCTATATTCAAATCTTAGAAACAACTATATTCAGGCTTTGTAGTTGGAACATTTGTGGGTTTGATATTGTGGGTTGTGGAAATTGTAAGAAATAGATAAAGTAATTGTCCAGGCTAGGAACCTAGGACACTTAGTACCATTTGAAGCTAGTAGCAGCATATTGCCTGTCGAATCCAGGATGTGGGTCATCTTCATAAATCTTATTGTCTTATTGACAACTGCTGAAAAAATTCACTTGAAACCTGAACCGCTGAAAACAATTTTCGTTGCTGAGCTCTATGGTTTGAGATAATGTATCAAGTAGGATTTTTTATACCCACAATAATTTGACCATAATAAATGTTTAATCTATCCTATCATATCTAGCAGGATCTCTTTCGGTTTGTTTGTTTGTTTGTCTTTTTAGTTTTTTTTAATGCTGCCATCTATGTTACACGGACTCGGGTGCGGATATCGGGTGTGGATACGTATCTACGGGTTGGGTACTTCAAAATTAAAAATTGAGGATACGTGGATATGGATCCAAACGAGGATACGGGTACGGGGATACGTTAAATATTTAATTTTTAAAATATATTTATTATATAAAGATAAGTTAAATAGTTATTTTTTAAATATATTTATTATTTTTATCTTATGTATTACTTTTATTGATAGTTTTTTTGATTTATCTATATAATTTTTTTTTTTACTTTTAATTGACATATATATTATAAATAACAAAAATATAATAAATAAGGAATAAATATATTTTTTTATAAATATTTTTATTTTAATACATATTAATTATTTAATTTATTTTTTAAATAATGTGTTTTTATTAATTTATTTTGTTTTTATTTTATATTATATATGTATTTTTTTTATTAATATGTATAAATATATAAAATACAAAATATGTGTTATAATATGAGTATTATATATTATATATTATATATTATATATATTATAAGTATTAACTGGTTCGAGGCGAAAAGGACAGAGGCAGAGAGAGCGAAGGCGAGAAGGCGAGAGACGCGAGCTGGTTGAAGAGGCGATCGAGTGAGAGACGTTACTGGTTCGAAGGTCATCAACTGGTTCGAAGGTCATCGAAGTCGACTGTTGTGACTGGTTCAAAGGTCATCGAAGTCGACTGGTTCGAAGTCGCCGATCAGGATCCTCTCGCCGACCAGGTTTCTTTCTCTTCTCCTTTACTCTTCGTCTTCTCTTCCATGCCGTATCCACTTCTTCCATGCCGTATCCCGTACCCGTACCCGTGTCGTGTCGTATCGACACGGGTACTTCGCCAAAACTGACGAGTCCGTGTAACGTAGGCTGCCATATGGCAACTTAGATGAATTCTGATAAGTGGAAGAAACAAAAAGAGAGAATGCAAAATAATTGCAAACATAGGGATAAACAGTGTGGTAATGATCACTGCATGCAGGTGTCCCCACCAATTCTTTAGCTGCAACTACTACGTACCATGTTAGTTGGAATGAATTCAAGCTCTATTGTTTTATCAATATTATTATTTTTCGAGTAAAAAGGCATATTGTTCTTGGTAAATTTTAGGAATGTGAAGTATACCTTAGTTGCACAAAGTGGGAGCAGGGGAGTGAGGGAGCATAAAAGAGACCAAGGTTGGGACCACCTAGGGGAGTGTTTTAAATATTTTGTATATAATTATATAAATATATTTGAAGAAGTATGTATTTTTTGTTTAGTTGTAATGTATATGCTAAATGTCCATAGTAATCACTTTAAAACATAAATATAGTAAATTCTTGTTGCATTGTCTAGTACGTGTTCTTGTCCTTGTCCCTATTTTGAATTTTTTTTTTTTTTTTCTTTTTTTTTTTTTTGGTGCCCTTATTCCATTGTTTAGATTGATACATTCATCATTTTTCACTGCATATATTATAACTTTTCTTTTGTTTATATGGGATTCATATGGTGAGGTCCCGTCTGAGTTGGAACTATGATTCTATTCTGACAGGAATGTGGTTCTAACTCGATTCTTGCTTTGAACCACGAAATTGTGATTGTAGAGCTGAAATGTCACCCTCAGTATGCAATTCCTGCAACTAAGAGTTTGATGGTTCTTATGATTTGGAGCATTACTAGTTTTCTATTTAATTGATTACCATTTTTTTTTTGATGTAGAAGATGACATTTTGGTGGCTTGAATATGGTTTGAGAATCAGAATTATATTATGCTATTGAAGTTTTGAGTTTCTACAGTTTATTTCCTGTCTCGGGTTCAAAATGTCATCATTGTTATCCTTGTGACTAGTTATCCATATCTAATTGGGAACTTGACTTAGCAGGAAGGAGTGTCACTGCATGCTTTTTCTCACCCCTGATAATGATTTTGTTGGCAAAGAACAGGTAAACACTGTATCCAGTTTGTTCATTTCCCTAACTTTTCTGTTTTACTGCTAGACTTTACGCATTCAAGTTACACTAGAGAGAGAGAGAGCTTCTAACTTAATTGTTGTGGTTTGCCCACACAGTGTACGTGTACTTAGGCATGTTATTTTTGGAGTTTTTTACCACTTCCTCATATCCTCACTATTGGCTTGACATACAGACCATTTCCTTGGAAGAAATCAGAGAATCAAAGGCTAAGATGTAGTGCTCTTGTGTTTTGAATTTGCTTATATGTATATTTTTGTACTTCAGTAAGAAACTATTTTGGTTATGTTCCTATTAATATTGTCTTCCTTGGGTCATGTTTGCCGATTATCTGTGTATGACCCACAACTGGGTTCTTGCTTTTGTGGCTCCTGCTGGACATTCGCATTGATTCCTTTGTTTTTGGGTCATTCTGAATACCCGTGCCTAAGGAGAAGAGGGCACAAAGAGGATTTTTGGAGTGGGTTATTTTTTGTAATGTGCTGTTCTACCTCTTGTACAATATTATTGCTTAATTTCTTGTGCACTCTATTTTATGTGTATGTTATTGTTTCTTGGGGTGTGTTTGGATGAGTTAATTTTTATTCCTATACCGAAAACACGGTTTTTTTTTTGTCCCCCTCAATTGGAAGATGTGTAGTTGAATATTCATATACTGAAAACGATTGCATACTTAAATATTTAATTTTTTGGATATATTAGAAGAAAATTATAGCTCTAAAAAATGGGAGAAAAAGACCTAAAGACTTGTGCATTTTTTTATTTAAAAATGGATGTTGACATAATTATAACAAAATAAATTAAGTTTAAGCTCTAATTCACAATTTCTTTTTGGTTTCTTGCATGCCCCCTTCTTCTTTTTTCTTTTTTTTTTTTTTTTTTTTTTTTGATTCTTTGATTACAATCTTATTTTTATTAGAAAAAGTGTGAAAGGTTAATAAAGAGGAGGATAAATGTCATTTTCTCTTTTAGTTCTTGTTTTACTTTGTCAAATTATGTCCCCTATTAGAAAAGTGAAAAGAAAATAAAATAAAATAAGAGTTGGAAAAAGGGTCTCATTTCTATTTGCAATGGGTACTCTGATTAAAACATCCATCAAAATTCGCAATTGATAGAAGTAAAAATACTAAAGACCTAATTTTAATAATATTTTTTTATTTTATTTGTGTGAGATAAATAAATACTAATATTTGTAACAGAATAAAATTTCATTAGTTTATTTATTTATTGGCTTAAAGAATAAATAATAATAGTAATAATAAAAAGCGCAAAAAGGGAAAACGAAACGGGAGAGAAAAGAGTCGTATCGTATCGAGCAGGAAGCGCGTGGCGCGGCCGAGTAAGGTTGATTTGATCCGCCCTTGTACTAGAAATTCACTTGCTCGATTCCTTTTCTTCTCCTCTACGATTTCGATTCCTTCCTTTTCTCTTCTCCTCTCACAATTATTAGGGTTTTAAAGAGATGTTGTGAAGACGGTGATGCCTCTCCTCCCACCTTGGTTAACCAGGCAAGTTTACTACACACAGCTTCTCTGGCAGCTTCTGTTCTGAAGCTCTGGTTCATCTCGGATTTCGGATTGAAATGTCAGAGCCCCGCGTGATCATCACCCTGGGGCGCTCTGGTCAGGTATAATATGCATTCTCCATTTTTATTTTTATTTTTTGATATTCATATTTTGCTTAATTTTTGTATTTTATATGGATGAAACGTGTGTTTGTAAGCTACGGTTACACTATGTTTGGGAATTTAATGGAGAAAAGAAAAGAAATGATTACTCAAGTAATAAGAGAAAAGGAAAGAAAAGAAATGATTGTGATTTCTCTCCTTTTTATTTGGATAAGGAAGAAATAAAAGAAAAGAAATTATTGTGATTCCTTTCATTCTTGTTTGATTAGGTTTCGTTAAGAGAAAAGAAAAGAAATTATTTTATGTGATATTATCAAAATAACCTTTTTATATTTTCAATCATTTTATTTCTTTTATTTTTATAGGGATAAAATTGGTATTATGAAAATAGCAGTTTCTTTTCTCTCACAATCTCTTTATTTTTGGGAAGATTGAAAATGAGGCTTGTAAGAGAAATGAGTTTCTCTCCATTTCTCTTCGTTTCTTCCCATTTCTCTTTACTTAAGTTATCCAAATAAATAAGAAAAATACATATCACTCTATTTCTTTTCTTTTCTCTCCAAATCACTCAATCCAAACATAGTGTTAGGGTTTTGAATAGTATTTTGAGCTTCAACTTCAATTTTAATCATTTGATTTTTGTTTGGTTTAAACTTTCCTTTTTTATTGTCCATCATTCGAGCTTCAAAAACCGAGATAATTTATTCCATTTGGCTCTGTATCTGTTGAATCAATCGATTTTTTTCTGAATTGTTTGGAATTCAATTTTGGTTTAGCATTTTTGAACTAGTGGTTTTCCTTGCTTCTGAAGCGCATTAAAAAAAGTAAAATGCTTGCTAAGAACAATTTAGATATTAGAAAGTAGCTGATGCTCTGTTTTGAAATGTGTACTCTTTTTTTGTCTACATTGTTCAGAAGGTGGTAAAGACGCAGCAAACAGGTTCTGGTGGCTCACGGACTGACTATCAGTCATTATCAGGAGGCAAACGATCTGCCAGCCAGAGATTCAGGAGTAATACTGGTGGTTCTTTGTTGGCTTCAAACAAACGGTGTGTAGTTTGCCTTTTCTGTCTCTAAACCATTTCCCGAGTTTTGCTAGATCCCATTTGCTACTGGGAGAGGAGAGGACGAGGAAAAAGAAACAAAATAATTAAGAGTGGGTTCTAATCTTCAGCTTATTTATTTATTTATTATTATTATTCCTTCATTTTGTTGGGGGAGCAGATGTAGTTTTGAATTATGTACACTTTCTAGTGTTATCCCATGCCAAACTTTTGTGGATTTTGTTTTGCATTAATCATGAGAGTAGTATTTTATCTTGGTGTTTTAGGTGTTTAAATAGTTCATTATTTGGGTGAAGGGATGGACTGGGGTAGGTAGTGATTTTTGTTGCTTTTGTAACGCTTGGTTCTATCTATGTATAGTGCTTCCCATAACTGAAATCAATAATGTCGATGTAGATTCATGTCACTCCCTTTTTAGTGGCGTCCTCCCAAAATCCAGCTATAGGATAAATAGTGTTTGGGTAATGCTATTGAAAGTTGGACCATATTTTGACTTTGCGAAGAAAATCCTCATTTGTCTAAAGGAAATGCATTTTTTTGGGGGGTTTAATTTTATAGCCAAATTATTTCAGTGTGGAAATTCTGAACTAGTTCATGCTATATTTGTTCTTGTCTTAATATGATCATGCCAGATTGAATGGTGTGTTTTCAGGCTGCGAGGGGATTTTGGTGCATGCAGTCCAGATTACAATAGAGTGCATGGTATAGGCTTATTGTGTACATTTTAGAAGCCCTACTTCTGATTTCTTGATCAGTAGTTCTTAACTACTTCTCTTGTATTGGCTTATGAAGATGCACGAGTTGGGCGAAATGATCTGAGATTGAAATTGATGCGTAAAGAACGATTGAAGCGAATACAAAGTGAGGTTGAAGCACGGAAGAAGATGTACCTACGTGAAAAGATGTCAATCTGGTCTACAGATAGGAGACAATTGAGGCACACTTACCCCATAAAAAGATCAGGTGAAATGCTGCAGGCGGAGTCATTAAGAAAACCTTACCCTTCTTACAATGGGGACCCATTAAAACCTAGATTCCCGGAGAGAGTACTGAAAGTTTCTCGTGAAACCTCACCACCTAGACATATTGATGAACTGCAGCGATTTCCCTCAAGAAGGCCAAGTGATACTTCAAGAAATGGGCAACATTTGGACTATGTTTTGTACCCGTCGAGGATAATTGGGCCTGCGTCTGTTACAATGGGAGCTACCCATGACGCTGGCAAGCCAGTCACAGGACCTCCACCAGCAAGTGCCTTGCCAAACGCTTCATATACTGTACATACTTTTGCCTTATATTTTTTTATAATATATCTTGAACATCAATGACTTATTGCTAGTGATAATCAGTAATAATGTTAACATGATCTCTGTTATTTCTCTGTTGAATCAACAGCGGTAGGCTAACTTCCTATTTGACCAAGTATAAGCTTGTTTATCATATGTTATGCTCTAGTTCAGATACTTTATTTGTTTTATAAAATGATGACCTGATGATTCTTCACTAACTCTTAAAGTTAATCACATTCTACTAGAAATGTGTCGGCCTGCTATATTTATGTTTTATAGTATCACCTTCTGTCTTTTGACTCCTTATTGATATTATTGTCTCTCTCTCTCTCTCTCTCTCTCTCTCTCACCCCGTTGGATTTTGTAGGGTGAACAACCTCTCACTGTCAGTGGCTTGTTGCATTCACTTGGTTTGGGGAAATATGCTATTTGGTTTCAGGCTGAGGAGGTAAGTTAAAGTGCTATTTCTACAAGAAATATCCTCCCTCTCTTGCAAGGGTTTTCTTGATGTTGAGTTTTTGGGTACACCCCATGTTTTTTGAGAACATATAGTATATATGTGGTCATGGATTTCGTAGTTTTGATGCATCAAAGAACAAATAAAATTTGGGAAATTGATTATTTGTCTAGCAAATGTCTAGCCTAGAAACTATGCTTGGTTACCACTTTTCAAAAACACTTTTCAGAAAATTCTACTTTCTTATTTTCCGTGTTTTTTTGTTTTTACTGAATTTTTTAAATATTTTGAGCAACTTTTTTAATTTTTAGACATACCTAACATAAATATACCTACAAAGTAAAAAAAATTTGAAAAAAAACCTTTTAAAAATTCACTAAATACAAAAAAATACGAGAATTCAGTATATTTTTTATATTTTTATGCATTTATTAATTTTTAAAATTATTTTTTCACAATTTTTATACTTTTTAGATACATCTAAGTAAGGTGTATCTAAAAAAATAAAAAAAACGTTTAAAATTTTAAAAATATTCACTAAAAACAAAAAAACACGAAAACAAAAAAACTCAGTTTTTAAAAAACTTAATTTAAAAAACTCAAACCAAACACACTGATTACTTTCCGTCAAAGAACTCAAAATAAGAGAAAGTGTTCAAGTGCGAGGTCAAGGAAGTGAGCAGGGATCCTCTAGAGTTTTTTTCCCCTAAAGTTTCCTAGAGTAGTGCATTGTGTTGTTGAGATTTAAGCTATGTTTGGGAAGTGGCTAAAATAGCCAAAAAGTTAAAAAGTCAACTAAAACACATCACATCATCTCTCTACTTTTTTGCACACCTTTTCGTAAAAAGTCAAAAAGTTACTAAAATAGCATGTTCCCAAACCAAGCCTTAATGACAAATCACATCAAATTTTCAGCATTAAATCTCAACCACACAATATACTACTTTAGGAAACTTTAGGAAAAAAACACTCTAGAGGATCCTTGGTGCAAGGAAGTGGTAATGTTACATAGTTTATGCCCTAGTCTCTCAAGTTGTGAGAGGGTCTTTGTGCTTCTTGCTTTAGAGATTTTGTTGTCTTTGGATGTGTTTCTTGTTTTTTTCCCTGTAGGGTTGTGTCTCTCAGGCTATGAGAGGTTTATGTTATGTAGGCTAGGCATATGTCATCCTCTAGAGGGGTGTTGACTTCGGGCTTTTCTTAAGCTTCTTTATATATCATAATTTTTGGTAATAAAACAAGGGTTCTGCTAATGACAGCCCTAAGAAGCACAAAGTGCCAAATATTTGTAATCTCAATACACTCGTCACATATCACAAAACAGTTTCACACATTTCAATACACTTTTTCAACCTCGACAACAGCCCTTAGGACCTCAAGGTGTATAAAAAGAGAAATTTATATTTATATTGAAGCAGGAAAGTAGGTCTACTATGGCATCTCAATGACCTTGCACGTGTCAGGCTTTCCCCATTTTGGTTGGTCTACAGGGCCAAGAGGGGCACAATTCATTGCCCTTTGTGGGTTTACAATCTTACTAAATAGAATGATGTATTTACAGTGCACTTTCAAACTGCAGAAAAGGAAATATTGAATTATTTTGGAGTTTTGGAGGGTAGCTTGTACATTATGAGCATGTTTAGGCAATTTTTTGCAGTATTAGACTATCCAACTTTGAACATGTTTTATCTAAATTGCAGGTGGACATGGCAGCACTGAAGCAAATGGGGGACAAAGACCTGAAAGAGTTGGGAATACCCATGGTATAGTGATTTTATTCTTTTATATAGCATGCTTGATGTCAATCAGTTTCAATTTTATAGATCCCATGGTGCATTTACTTGCTTAAAATGTAATGCAGTTCCTTCTTATGCAACTAGGTAAGAAATAGCCTAAGATGCTTTTGTTTCATCTCATTATAAAAGCAAAATGCTAACGAGTGCTCCTGTGGTATTGTTTAGTATCGAGATTGGAGTAAAAAATGTAGTGAAAATAGGTGAAAAAGTGTTCTGATTTCAGTTAAAAGTGTTTTGAATTCAGTAACCCCTGGAAGCTTGTCTTTGGGTTGAACTCTGTGCACCAACAGTGAACTTATTGGCCTGCCTGCTAATTCCATATTACTCAATCTTGTTTGGTAATTGAGTGATGTTGTTCCCTTAATCATTTGACACTTCCCTTGGCACCATGCTTGTATTTCTTATTGAATTCTATTGGTTTCTATTCACTCTCTTGAATCGTGTATCTAAATTTTATTTTTCTTTTTGTGCGCTGTTGGGTTGGGGTCCGGAATTTTGTGGTGGTTGTGCTTTAGCAATGGCCGTCAAGAATTTTTTGCGAAAAGAATAATATGCATGCTTCAAGTTTTGTGGTTAGTTCTTTGTTGTGTCTACCTCCATTTGAAACAGCTACTTACAAATACCTTTTGATTTGCAGGGACCTAGGAAAAAGATTCTCCTTGCACTCTTACCCCGTTCTAAACAGCAAAAGTGGTAGGTACAATCCTCGTTGATTGCTCGAGGGGTGTTACTAGCATATTTTGTTGCAATTGTAATACTTTGATTCTCACAATATTTGATTGTTTTGAGGGGTGGATGTGGGGGGGTTGACATGACGTGATAATGAAGCAGTGGATGAATGTTGTATTGATTTTTTTTCCCGGTTACATATATTATGTAAAATATATGGTAGTTTTGTGCTTAAATGCCTTCTGAAAATGATTATATTGCGTACTTATTGTAAAATATGAGCTGAAATGTGGGAATGTTTTGAATCTTTGAGATCCAATCATTGTAAATTCTGCTATTTTGTTTGTCTGCATCCGGGAGTTGCATAAAGTGCACTAGCAGGATGTGAAAGTGAAACTGTTTCTACTATAATTTGTCCAGGTCATATTTCTAGAATTATGAGAAAGTTTGGATACGCCAGAAACAACAAAAAATTTAATAATTCATAGAATGGAGGTAAGGAGATGCACCACCAATTTTATCTATATTTTGTGATGTAAAAATTAATTTTTATCTATCACAGTTTGTGCAATTTAAATTCGTGCATACAATTTTGATTCTCAAAACCTTTTATAAGTTGTGTTTGTGTTATAATATTGTATTTTGACATAATTTTATTTAGAGTATTTTGCAAGCGGTCTCTCTAATTTGTATTTAAGTAATATTTTGGTTTGAATTTTTCTTTTTCTTTTTTCATATGACATCATTATTCTATATATGATTTTATGTTTTTGTTTGTTTGTTTTTTCTTTCTATTATTTTTTAATGTTACCTTTTGTTTTCTTTTGTAAAGAACAAATATACAAAATAAAATAAAATAAAAAAACCAAAAAAAAAAAAGGGGAAAATTGTTTATTGGAAATAACAAAGATTATTTATTTATTTATTTGTTAAGAATTCATTGTAATATAATGAAATGAATGTCAACGTTTTCAAAGCCTCTGTGCACCGCCTCACATGCACAGGGCACTTTTGCTTCTTACTCTTTTGGGGTGACACTGGCAGTGGCAGTCCCCAACTCGCAATGCTTCTCCAACATCTTCTCGTCGTCCCCATCGTGTCCAGTGGACCACAACCTTTCTGCTTTTGTGATCTGTGCTCCAAACCTAATGCCTGCGCATAAATCATTCAAATTGAATATCAATTGAATTGAAAGTTTTAATAGAATGATTAAGGATTTGAAGAAACAAAACCTAAATTTGTGTTTTTATTACCTTCTGACAGGAGTCGGATTTGAAGGGAAGAAAATCGAGTTGATTGCATTGAGTGGATGTTTACTCTAAAAAAGTGCATTCCTAAATCAGGTAAAAGCTTCTGTTCCTTCCATTTGTTTCTATTTGAAACTAATTAATTTAATCTGTCTGTCTCTCTCTCTCTCTCTCTCTCTCTCTCTCTCTTTAGAAGATGATTCCCAACTCCACCTATACCTTTGTACAATATATGTATAAGTTACGTTTTCAGGGTAGTGTTATGGGGTGTGTGCATATGCACTCTTGTTATGTATTTTTATAATATATGTTACGTATTTTTTTTTTGGTAGAGTTACATTAATTTGTAATTCAAAAATAAAGTTACGCATTTCGTGATAGTGTTACACATTTTCTGATCAAAAAATATTTGGATGAAAAAATGCGTAACATTACTACAAAAATACATAACATCATTTTTGAATAACAAATTATCGTAACTCTACCATAAATTAATTAATATTTACTACAAAAATATGTAATATACCTAATAAAAATACATAATATAGTGCATATAGTACACACTTTTTTGAGGGCATTTCCCTTGTTTCATATATCTAGTGAAGAAGTGGATGTTTCCAAGCTTATATTTTTCAAGAACTTAAAATAATGATAAATAAAAAATTCTAAGAAGCATATTGTTGCCTGTCTTGTTGGAATTATACACATCTACCAATCAATCAACACCAATCACAATAACAAATGAGACACAAATATTTATGTGGTTCGGCCCGATGCCTACGTCTACGGGAGAGAAAGAGAGAAAGCTTTACTATGAACAAAAAATAAATACAAAACAGAGGAGGAGTCTCTCATTCTCTTAACTCAACTCACAGCTCACATACACTTCTCACAACTCTCTCTCTTTTCTTCACTCTTCTGATCTTTATATCAATTCAGCTCACATCTCTCCCTATTTATACACAAACGGGAAAGCTAACAATCACTTGCCTACCAATTACCAACCACCAAAATAAATGGCAAGCCATTAATACAGCCACCCTGCAATAGGGTAACTAGGTTGAAAAAACTCTAGAAAATCTCTAGCCCAAATTTGTAGTCTACATTCTTGACTTCACGTAGTGTGGATACTCAACAATTCTCTCACTCCACACCCATGGTGAGTATCCTTACTGGATGTCCATCCTAGAAATGCCCCTGCATACTTCGAGTTTGTCTCTCGAGACCACCTTTGTAAGCATGTCGGTTGGATTCTTATTTGTGTGAATCTTGATCAGTTTCAATAACTGCATACTTCGAGTTTGTCTCTCGAGACCACCTTTGTAAGCATGTCGGTTGGATTCTTATTTGTGTGGATCTTGATCAATTTCAATAACTGTTTCTCTATCACTTCGCGTATCCAATGATACTGAAAATCAATGTGCTTTATATAAGAATGATACATAGAATTCTTACTCAGGTCTATGGCACTCTGGCTATCACAATGTACCGTGAACTTTTCCTATTCTAGTCCAAGTTCTTGGAGAAACCGCTTCAACCATAATATCTCTTTCCCAGCTTTCGTTGTGGCAATATACTCCACCTCGGTTGTGAATAAAGCAACACACTTCTGTAGCTTGGACTGCCAAGACACAGCTCCTCTTGCAAAAGTAAACAAAAATCTTCTTGGACTAGCTCCTCCAAAGCATAAACACATTTTAGATGTACCCTTAAGGAATCTCATAATCCACTTGACTATTTCTTAATGCTCTTTCCTTAGATCAGAAAGAAATCTGCTCACTACTCCAACAGCATGAGCAAAATCTGGTCAGGTGAATACCATTACATACATCAAACTCCCTACTGTAGATGAATAGAGAATTGCCTCCATCTCTTCTCTTTCTTTTGTAGAGGAGGAACAAGACCTCTTGTTCACCTTGAAATGGTTAGCCAACGAAGTATTGACTAGCTTGGCATATTTCATGTTGAGCTTTTCAATCACCCGCTCAACATACTTCTCCTGTGACAACCATAACTTCTTAGCTTTCCTGTCACGCATAATTTTCATGCCCAAAATTTGTTGGGCAGGGCCTAGGTCCCTCATTTCAAAGGATTATGATAACTTCTTTTTCAGTGACCTAATTGCTGCAACATCCTGACCAATAATCAACATGTGATCAACATAGAGCAAGAGTATGATGAAGTTTCCCTCGGGAAATTTCCCGACATATACACACTGGTTTGCAGCGGTTCTCTTGTACTTATGGCCCACTATGAATGAGTCAAACTTCTTGTACCACTGACTTGGCGCTTGTTTCAGGCCGTAGAGACTTTTTTTCAATCTGTAGACCAAATTCTCTTTCCCCTTCAATTCAAAACCTTTTGGTTGTGCTATGTAAATTTCTTCCTCCAGATCACCATGGAGAAATGCCATCTTCACATCCATTTGTTCAAGTTCGAGGTTCAAACTGTTTGCTAGTCCCAAAATTACTCAAATGGATGTCATCTTTACAATTGGTGAAAAGATTTCATCAAAATCACACACATTTCTTCTGGCCAAAACCTTTGATAACCAATCGAGTCTTATACTTTACTAACTTTCCAGTGTCATCTTTCTTCAGTTTGAACACCCACTTGTTCTTCAGTGCTTTCTGGCCTTGGGAAAGTTTTACCAAATCGTAAGTTTGATTTTTCTATAAGGAATTCATCTCTTCTTACATAGCTTGTTGCCAACTACTCTTCTTCTTATGATTATGAGCTTCTTGAAAACTTTCTGGCTCCCTTTTATCAGTAAGCAAAATATACTCAAAAGCATGATATTTTGTTGATGGCTTAGGCTCTCTTGTTGATCTTCGTGACTGTGGATCAACAGGCTGTGGTGGAGAGGGTTATGGCTCTCCTTGCTCAACACCCTCTTCTTCTGGATTTTCTTCTTTTGGAAATCCATCCTGCAACTCTATATTATTGGCTGCATGCTGCGATAGCACTTCTTCATTAGTGGGATACTGTGATGGTGTAGGATTTGGAACAATTTCTAAAACATCATCAACTTTGGGTTTAGCTGGTTGCCTAAAGTCTTTTAAGGTCTGGCCTTCTTAAAACACTACATTTCGGCTTCGAATGACCTTTTTGTTTTTTGAATCCTATAACCTGTATCCAAATTCTTCATCTCCATAGCCAACAAAAATGTATGGAGTGATTTTATTATCTAGCTTCTGCCTGTGCTCCTTGGATACATGTGCAAATGCTTTACACCCGAACACTCTCAAGTGAAAGTAAAAAAACTCTCCTTCCAAACCACACCTTTTCTGGAATCTCAAAATTTAGTGGAACTGATGGCAATCTATTTATCAGATAGCAAGCAACACGAACAACTTCTTTCCAAAATGGCTTTGGCAGCTTTGCCATTTTGAGTATACATCTGACCTTCTCCACAATGGTCCGATTCATCTCTCGACTACACCATTGTGTTGTGGAATTCTAAGAACAATCTTCTCATGTCAGATGCCGCGAGTAGCATAGTAGGCTTCAAACTCATTCGATGTGTACTCGCCTCCATTATCTGTTAGAAGACACTTTAATTTCTTCCGGTCTCCTTTTCCACCATGGCATGGAATATCTAGAAATGTTGAAACATTTCATCTTTGGTTTAGAGGAAATTTACCCAAATTTTTCGTGATGCATCGTCAATAAATGTCACGAAATATTTTCTACCACCCAAGGATTTTGTTTCTATGGGACCACGTACATCAGAGTATACTTTGCTCAACAACTCTGATTGTCTTCTAAAAGATGAGTGGAAAACAACTCTATGATGCTTTCCAAATAAACAACTATCACAAGTGTTCAACGTTGCGTCTTTGGCAAAGTGAATAAGAGATTTCTTTGCCAGAATATACAACTTTTTCTCACTCATGTCACCCAGCCTTTTGTGCCACAAATTTGGTGGTGCCTTATCTTCTGTTGCATTAAGGTTGTCTGAACTCACCTTCACATGTTGTACAACATACCAATTGCTTGTCCTTTGGCTACCACCGGAGGTCCCTTATTCAACTTTCACATGCATTTGCTAAAGTAGTTCTTATAGTCTTGTCAATGTAAGGTTATCCTTGAGATAAGTTTCAGGCATAAATTAGGAACATGCATGACATCTTTCAATACCATTGTGCACCTAACTTTGGTTTGGTTGCAAACATCACTGATTCCCATAATCTTCAAAAAACTGGAGTTACCCATCCTTACTGTACCAAAATCTCCAGTTTGGTACGTACTAAAGAACTCCTTCTAGGGTGTGGCATGGTAGGAGGCTGTTGTGTCTACCACCCACTTGGTATCATTGTCTGACATATGGAGGCATTCTTCTTATCCAACAGAGAATAATGTAATATCTTCTGAGATAGTAACTGCAGCATTCCCGTCTTCGGTTTTTGGCTGACTATTTTTTTATTTTTGTTTCCCCTTCAAGGCATAGCAATATTTCTTTATGTGACCCTCTTGGCCATAATGGTAACACTTGAACCTTGGTCGACTCTTACCTTCTTTGGACTTCCCTCTGTCTTGAGATCTTTCTTTGTTGTGTCCTCTGCTTTTACTTCTTCCGTTGTTTCTGTCTCTAGCTTTACCTTTGTCTCTGTTTTTTATGACGGGGGCATGGGACTGATCTCTAACCATGTCTTTCTTAATTACCTCTTCACTGAATAGAGCATCTGTGACCATGCTTGTGATAACCCAACCCGTACTATGCTTAATTATGTATGTGATTATATGTTTGACATGAATTTGCAAGTTTAAGTATGGGAAATGTGTAAATTTGGAAAAATATTTATGAAAAGTAGGAATATCTATTGCAATTAGAACTTTGAACTGAAATTGAAAGCTGTAGAAGCGCGATAAACAAAAACCGACTTTGTATCTATTATTAGCATGATTTTTAGAGCCTTTAGTAAGATTTTGAAAAATTATGATTCGTAATGATTAAATAATGTTTTTTTGAGTTGGGTCATATATGTGTGTTTTGCCTTTAGTTTTTTTGAGTTGGGTTATATATGTGTGTTTTGCCTTTAGTTCTTCATTGTTGCTTGAGAGCCCTAGAGTGTGAGTTAGAGAGAGCAGAAGAGGAAAAAGCTAGAGATTTGAAAGAAATTAAGGGGCAAACCATAGATTGGAGTTAAGGTATGGAAAACTACTCACAAACTTTGATTCTAACTCATCTTTGTCAAGAAATTAAGTAGAAATTAGGGATTTGAGCTAGGGTTTTGAGTTATATGGTGGTTTGAGCTTAAAGCATGAAATTGAACCCTAATCTCTCCATCTTTGTTTGATTTAAGTTCACTCTTCTGATTGACCCATGAAACAAACCCTTGATCATTCATGAAAACAAGATTTGTTAAAAGATTGCTCATGGATCATGTATTTGAATTTGTTCATGTAATGTATGAATATGGGAAAAAGATGAGACCATGGAATTGTTGTTGATGCAAGATTAGTATATTTAATGTAGAATTATACTTGTATCATGCTTAGATATTATGATTTTGAGTGAGTTTTGCTTTGATTTGAGCTTGGAATTGAGTTTGGAGGGTTT
This sequence comes from Camellia lanceoleosa, assembly GCA_025200525.1. Taxonomy (NCBI): domain Eukaryota; kingdom Viridiplantae; phylum Streptophyta; class Magnoliopsida; order Ericales; family Theaceae; genus Camellia; species Camellia lanceoleosa. The sequence goes on from CM045758.1 coordinate 214,320,223, forward strand.
TGCATTTTTGGCCATTTTCGGACTGTTTGAGTTTGCCCAGACCGCACGAGCGGCCACGGGCACCGCACGAGCGGAATATGAAGAAAAAAATAAGCTTTGATTCTGCTCCTTGGGCGCTTGAGCGGCCAGTTTTTCCGCTCGAGCGGATTTGGGCTGCATAAGCGGTGAAGATTTCTGCTCGAGTGGAATCCCTATTTCAGCCTAACTTTAAAAAGACATATCTCCTCCACCCGGACTCCGTTTTAAGTGATTCTTGAGCCTAAATTCAAACCCTTGAAGTCTAGTTTCTAATGGTGGTGATATCACACCCAAATTCTAAGTACACAAATAGATATTCTCAAATTAGTGAAGGCTACTTATTTTCTTTTAACCGTTTCATGCCAATTCTTATTCTAACTTAGTTTCCTTTCGCTTCTTGCTATTTCCTTAAATCTTAAATAAGTAAACATGATATGTTTAATGAAAAACATATGAAATTATTGTAGGAAACACTAATTTAAGTCATGAATATTTAGGGCTGTTTAAGGTACATCCTTGGAACATGCTTTGTACACAGTTCACATGTAGAGAAGTTTAACATTGAACACATGAGAGAAATTAAAGAAAAGTGTACGAATTGAAACAAATGATTTATCGAATGTGTATGTGGCATGTTTTGTATAGGTCGGGTGCCGGAGGCAACGCCGCAAGACCAAACGCACTGTGAGTAGTAATATAGTATACTTACACTATTCGATGCGTATCTTGAACCATGAACGGTGATTGATGCCAACATTATGAATTGATTGGAAATGATGAAACTTCATTGATATTATATGACATGTGCTAAATGATTGAGCCTGAGGCCGTTTTGTTATATAATTGGGCCCGAGGTCGTTTTGTTATATGATTGGGCCGAAGGCCGTTTTGTTATATATTGGGCTTAAGGCCGTTTTGATATATGACTGGGCCTGAGGCCGTTTTGTTATATATTAGGCCTAAGGCCGTTTTGATATATGATTGGGCCTGAGGCCGTTTTGATATATATTGTGTCACGTCCCAAACTTGCCCCTATAGGTTTAGCACCGTAACCGGTCAGTAATCCGTGATTATCGAAGGCCTGCTTAACAATAAAGACAGTAATACAGGGAAAAGGGGGTTGGCGGAAGCCAAAACAGTAAATCAAAGATGTCCAATGAGCTATGACATTCTGAATGCAAAAGGACTTTTTATAAACATGCCACATTGATAACCGAAACATATGTACATGCAACATTTACACAAACATCCCTGTCAATGACCAAATCCCTAACTAAAACTGTACAGTCAAATCCTAAACATTTATTACAAGACAGAAACAAAAGGGTGAATATGAACACCCCAAAACAGCCGTGGCTCGAATGCACTTGGAACCTCGAGATGAGGCACAATGGTTGGCTTGACAAAACAAGAGCTTAACACGACGCTCCTAGCTCCGGTCCGGTACTTGGACACCTATATATAAATATAAACAGTGAGCTAAAACCCAGTGAATAACATATGCGTAAAGGGGTTAAGAATGAATGTCCTTTCAGTATTTAAACAGTCATATCAATCACTTAGAAACTATAGCAGTTATTTGTGGTACATCCAATAGCAAAACGGTACAGTAGATTTTAACAGACTGAACAGTCAATTGATGGCCATCATAACAGTAAATAGTAATGGTTCCAAACATGGAAACCGACAAAAATCTTTGTGACAGTAGCAGTAACAGTACAGTAACAGTAAATTGCTATGGATACCACGAATACAGTTTGCAAATAGAACAAACATTCATTCATTAAACAATAACATTTCAATAAGAAGAACAATTGATCATTCAGAAAATAATCATAATTGAACATATCTTTATAACATTGTTACTCACAGAGCACTGGGCTATAAGCAGCTAATGTGCATCCTCGGATGCCAACCCTACACAGTTACAGAACGAACACACGCTAAGTTACACACTTAGGAATCAACAACTTAGTCCCTATCTTGACTCGGTGTGGTTCTATATCAATATCCTCATTAAGATGCCTTAAACTTGGCCTAGGAATGCTTAGGATGAAATGAGGATGTAAAAATGCACTTTAAAACACTTTTCAGAATTTTTCAAAAAACAGGGGTCTCACTCGAGCGTGGCTTTCTTCGCTCGAGCGAGCTTACCAAAACAGTGGGGTCACTCGAGCGTGGACTTCCTTGCTCGAGTGGTTTGTAAAAAAAATGGAAAAAGTGCTAGATGTTGAAAATCTCCGCTCGGCGCCGCTTCGGCGTGAGACCGATCCTCGCCGATTTCGATGCTTGCTCGAACGTGAGACCAGATCTCCGCTCGGCCGTGGGTTCCTCTCGGGCGTGTGTCTCTGAGAGCTTGCAATCTACGCTCGAGCCAGCATTCCTTCGCTCGAGCAGAGCTCTGAACAAAATGTGGTCGCTCGAGTGTGGAATCCTTCGCTCGAGCGTGGAAGCCAAAATCTAGAATTTCCAGATTTGCCTCCCAAGCTCAAACCAAGTATTCAACACATCAAAACTCAACCTTTTGGGCCCATTTTCTGGAAAACACTTGAAAACCCATAATATAACATGTTTTAAAGATCAATTTGAAAAATCAAAGCTCAAAGGTAAGTCAATTAAACACAAATTTCAAATAAACTTCAAGAACAAGATGTACATTTAACATGCATGTATTCAATTGAATTCAAAGCTTTTAATACATGATCAAATGAGTCAATCCTTCCAAAAACATGATGAATTCATGAACTACAACTAAAAAATGGACATGCATGTGAGGATTTTATGAAAACAACCTCAAATTCTAAGAACATGTACATACATGCATGAATTAGCTACTCAAATCAACTCTTTAAACCAATTCTTGACTTAGATCACTGATGACTTATGAACCATGCAAGATACAACTAGAATTCACAATCAAGAAGATGATTTCCTACCTTAGGTCTTGAATGTCAAGGTATGGAAGCTCAATTTGCAATTATCCTCCAAATCTTCTAAGTCTCCAAGCTAAATTCTTGATGATCTAAATTTTCTCCTACTCTCCCTCTTTCTCTCTCGAATTGGTCTCTAGAGGAAATGGGTGAGATGGTGCAACAAAGTGATATAGGGAAAATCAATTAATGGCCTAAAGTGCCCACTTAATGGCAATATTGTAATAAATTTGAACTAATGTAATTTAGCTTTATTTAATCTAATTTAATCATACCAAATCACATTTCAATTAAATCTACCATAAAATCACATAAATTCTAATTAGCATAAAATACCAATCAATTTCAGATTCGGCCGCCGATAAGGCCTTCAATTTACAATTCGAAACTTAAAACATGAACAGATCAATCAAATGTCAAACAGATAGAAATGCAAATAAAGCTATATACTCTTGCAATCAATTTCAAAATTTCAGTCAATTCAATTACTTATCATTCTCAATCACAGTTTAGCATTAATCAGGGGTGAGGGTTGTCACATATTGGGCCCGAGGCCGTTTTGAAATATGTTGGGCCCGAGGTCGTTTTGACGCATGATTGGGCCTATGGCCGTTTATTTATACGATTTTGAGTATTATGAGAATCTTATGACTATTTATTTACAATGTTTTACTGTATTGTTACTCATTGAGTTTCGCTCACCGAATTTTATGAATGCACATGTAGGTAATCCGTAGCATAGAGCACAACCCTAGAGTCAGCTTCAGGAGGCATCTTTTTTGAGACCCAATCGAGTCATGTCTCCGTGATGGAGTTTTGTCTTGACTCACCTCATACGTTGACTTTACTTTGTTTTGTTAATGTAGTCTTGGGTTTGTAAACGTTGTGCACAATTTCCTTTGATACTTATATTCTTTTTGCATGGGCATGTAAATGGCATGGTTGTGTTACATTTTGCTCATATTAGTATAGCTCAATGGACTCGTTCTTTTGCTGTATACTTCCACTTTTGGCCCCATTACTATAATTACTCTGTATGTTTGTTTGAGGCCGAAGGTAATCAAATGATTACCGGCCGGTTATGACCCAAACTTTTAAGGACGGGTTCGGGGTAATGACAATGCTCATGGTTAGCTATTCTTTTGGTGCAGAGTTGGTGAGGGATACCACCAATGTCTCCCGACTATCTGGTAAGGAACTGAGCAGTAATAGGGCCTGCATCTTATCATTCAACTCTATTTTGATAATTGCTAGTCGGTTTACTAGATTTTGAAACTCACTGTTGTGTTTAGCAACAGAGACGTCGCCTTTCAGCTTCAAATTTACACGTCTTCTCATTAGGAGGGCTTTGTTATGAGCAGTCTTTGACTGGTACATGCTTTCTAATTTCGTCCAAAGAGCATAGGCATCAGTTTCTTGGGCAACATGGTAGAATACACTGTGGTCAATCTATTGTCTAATCTGGCCAATGGTTTTCCGATTTATCCATTTCCAGTCTTTGTCTTTCTCTGTTACTGGTTTGACTCCTTTAAGCTCAATAGGATCAAACAAATCTTGGCAGTACAAAACACCCTCCATTCTAAGCTTCTAGATTGCATAATTGGAAGCATTAAACTTTATTATGGACCCCGATGTCGATGTTGATTCCTCCATTGTCTTTTTGCTTTCAAAGAAAGCCTAAATTTTGAAAACAAAACGGATTGCACCATGGAGTCCAAAATGGTCAAATTAGTTAGAAAAGCATTTTCTCCACCTCTTCGGGGACTTGAATGAAATTTCTTACAACTTAAGGGGCCAAACTATAATTTCAAAGAGATCAGGAACTGAAATGTAATTTTTTGAACTTCAGGGAATATTCTGTTATCTGAAGGAATATTCTGTTATAGGGAATATTTTGTTTCATACTGATTGTGCCGTTGACTTAGCAGTGACATGTGTCGTTTGCTGAGGTGGCAAAATCGTTGACATGACTGTGACACATGGTGTAGTCGGCCCACTCGGATGACGTGGCATTGCTGACGTGGCTTTACAAAAAAATACTTGTAAACTTGCTTCCAATGAGTTTTGAACCCTTGACCACCAGGAGCAAAGCTAAACCTTTAGCTGCACTTCCAACACAAGGCTTGTGTTGTATGTCTTCACAAATAAATATTTATTATATAAAAACAGAAGGGTCATCTTTAACTTCTGCTTCCTCATCGGACTGAACTTTCGAGCGTGTCTTCGGTAATTTTCGACAACACGTAAGGACGGATGCAGTATCTTCTTGGGTTGATTTTTTTGGGTCTAAACTCCTCTCGTTGAGACCTTCCTCCTGGTGTGCTCAAAATGTGATTTCGAGCAACTCGAAAATTTTAGTTTCACTTGTTGGGATTATACATATCCAACAATCAATCAATAGACAATCACAATAACAAATGAGACACAAATATTTACGTGATTCGGCCCAATGCCTATGTCCACAAGAAAGAAAGAGAGATAGCTTTACTATGAACAAAAAACAAATACAAAATTGAGGAGGAGAAGTCTCTCACTCTCTCAACTCAACTTACATCTCACATACACTTTTCACAACTCTCTCTCTCTCTCTTTTCTTCACACTCTTGATCTCTATATCAACTCAGCTCACATCTCTCTCACAAATGGGAGAGCTAACAATTACACTTGCCTACCAATAACCAACCACCAAAATAAATGGCAAGCCATCAATACAGCCAACTAGGTTGAAAAAACTCCAGAAAATCTCTAGTGTAAATCTGCAGCCTCAATTCTTGACTTTCAAAGTCAACTTCACATGGTGTGGATACTCAACATGTCTATCAAGGTCAATCGAACCGTTAAGTCACCACTCTAATGATTCCATTCATCCACTATGTAAATTGCCTATAAAAGATGAGATTGGTCTCATAATTATAATTATATTCTTTCATCACTTAAAAAAAATGATAAGCATTATTTTTGAAAATGTAAGCTCAGATGAAAATGTTTTGTATCTATTCAAATCTTGTTAAAAGATTTTTGGATTGTCCAAATATTTGTTTGTTTGTTTGTTTTTGGGTAGACCTAGCACTAAAAGAAATTAACAGTTAACAATCCTGGGCTATTTAGTACCCCTAGCATCATCAAAAGGTTAAAAAGAAATACAATTCGGCATAGAAGGAAAGATAGAGAGTCGGAAATTTCTGTTAAACCCTTCATTGGCTAGGATGGTTGCACATTTGTTTTCCTCTAGATAAGTATGCTCAATTTGAGTTGTTCCGAGTTGGTCCAAGAAGTACTGCGAGCAAGCTGAAGATGCTCATGTAGTCTTGTGAATAGTTCTTGGTATTATGTTGAATTAATAGTATTTTGTGCAATGATTAACAAGTTTGATGGACGTTAATTAGTGCTGTTTTATCACTCTTAAAACTTGTTCAACCTAACAACCTTTTAAATCAAGTGTTGGTAGGGATGATTGAATTATAGCAACTCCAACAGTTAATTAATAAAAACGATAGCTAAAATTATAATTTAATAATAAATAGTGCAAAAGGGTTATAGAATAGCAATGTTATTTCAATGGTGAAATTATTATGTTTTAGTTTGACCAGACTACCGATTGGATGATCAGACGACCAACAGGCTTCAAAATTTTGTAGTTTAGCACTTTTTGCAACTTTCACCAAGTGGTCAACCATCCAGTCATCCACCCAGTTGACCACCGGCCTTCTAAAATTGTTGCGCTAGTAGCTTTAACTATAAGTAAAATTGGTGTCAAATTTGACAAAAGATATCGTAAAGATATAATTTAACAGTTCTGATAGTTTACGGTTCAAGATAAAAAAAGTAAATTTCGTATTATTTTATAACAATAACAGCTCCAATGTGTAACAGTTAGAGTTGCTGTTATGAGGCCATTTTGTTGAGAGTCATTGACTATGGCAAACAAAAAGGTACATATATGCCAATTTGTAAAGCAGGAATAATCTTCTTTCATAAAGTTAAAAGCATAAATGCATAACTATATACTTTATTGTAAAGACTTAAAAAAGAGGCCACCACCTGAGCCAAAAACTCCTAATTTCCAATTTCCATAGAAATTATTGCAACCAAAGATCCTTCTTGATGCTCATGTTGGATACCTTTCTCTAAAGCGAAAAATTTACAGCAAGAACACAAGCATGGTTTTGCTGTTTAATGGGTCCTATATTAAAAAAGGTTTAAGTGCCAAAACATCAACATAATTCAATGAGTGCAACTATTAATCTACAAACGAAATGTCTAAATCATCCCATTGTAAAGTATTGTTTGCGACGCGGAGAGTGCTAGAGAGCACGGCCCCTACCCTACCTTTGTTGTTGGTAGCTTATTATATCACTTAGGCCTGTTAACAGATCAAATTTGATCTAAATTTGATCCAAAATATCGAAGTCTGGTAAGACTGACAATTTGATAGATCTGAATATAATAAATCAAATATGTAATCGGTCTGGATTAAACAACATTTGATTGATTCAAAAATCAGAAACCGTTAGGTAACTTCAACCAAATAACCCAATAGACCCGCATCTTATATGTAATTATTGTTTTGGTTGGTCTTCATGCTTCATATGAAATTATTTGCATCATTAAATCAAGGGGAAATAACCTGATTTGATTGTGGAGTTAGGAAAAATTAATTACAAATTGGTGAAATACATTATTAAAATTAATAATTATAATTATAATTCTTTTTTTATTAATTTGTAATTAATTTACATTGACACAATGTTAGTGTAATTATCTCTTAAATCAAATGAATTTTTTTTAAATAAAAAATTGAATAAGATCTTGTCACATTTTCAATAAGATATTTAAAATCTATAAAATTTGGATTACTAATCCAATCAATTCGATAGATTAGGATTTGAACAGAATGACAAATTTCTTGAATTTGTATAGATTCAATTTATTGACATATTAGCTCAAAAAATGACATCAAAAGACAGCTTACAACCGATCAATATCGTAAGATGCATTAGGGTTAAAATCGATCAATGTGGTACGACACATAAGGATTATATGTCATTCTAACATTGACCAACTTCAAGCCAAGATTTAAATAAAAGAGAAGGAAGAAAATACTTACTAAAGTAGGGAACAAGTGCCAAATGTGAACTCTTACTAAGGAAAGTACCACAAAATTAAATGATTAATAAAAATTAAAAAGAAAGGGGAAAAGTGGTTGAGAATAATATGGGGGAATTGGCTGGGGGTGGGGCCCTTTGTGTTCATCACAAGGTAAGGGAATTCATCACTTTTGATAAAGCAAAGCAGAGAAAGAGATAGAGATAGATAAGATAACATATGATACAACACAAATACAGTTCCAGCCTAGAACACCCCCAACATTTCAACACCATGACTTCTCGCTGCTGCTTTCAAACTTAGCTCTGAAGAAAGCCACGCACCAATAATGCACTTGTTTGTGGCTCATTGGTTTTACTTCTATCCAATTCCATGCAAAAGAAAAGAAGTCAGAACATTTTAGTTACAAAAATTAAAAAAACATATAAAAAGAAAGATAAGATTAGCTTTTAACCTTTAGTAAACCTGGGACTTAAAAAGAAAGCAGTTAAGAGTGGACTTACATCAACAACATGGGAGATCTTGATAAAACCACACGAGCTTCTACCATCCAATATATATATATATATATATTTTATTAGTGATAAATCTATTTTTATGAAAAAGATATTGAGTAATACTTACGCTGTGTTTGGTTGGGGGATTTTGGAAGGGATTTGGAAAGAGAAAGGGAAAAGGTGTGTGAAACTGTGTGAAATGTAGGTATATTTTTTTCACATTTCACCTACCTTTTCCATTTCCCTTTTCAAATCCCTCAACCAAACACAGCATTAGAGATACAAAATATTCTACGTACTAAAATTTTGACATAACATTTACATGTGGGATTTACACGTGTATGAATGTTTAGTAAAAGTTTTAATAAAATATTTGAGATTTCTATCATTTTTAAAAGATATGATATCTTAAGTCAGTAGCATTTTAACAAATTACATTCAATTTTAAAGGGAATTACATTTCAGGGAAAAGATTTTACAATAATTGTGGGAAAAAAAAAAGAATGTAAGTAGAGTTTGTGCTTTTGATACAAGATCATAATTTGCATTTGCACCAAATTTTTTTTTAAAATAATGTTTAATGTTAAAATTAGTGAGATGTTTGACCAAAAAGGAAAATTTGTTTATCTCAAATTTGTGTTTTATTTTTGGGACATCTACTCATAAATAAAGGACTTAAAAGGGTGAGCAGAAGTGAAGTTTCAATCTCGGTTCCTAATGCCAATCACAAAAAGGAAAAGTTTTCTGTTTGACAGTATGGCCTATAAAGGTGATTAAAAGTGTAACTGAAGGAGATAAATTTGAGTAACTTGTTTCAATAAAGACGTTTAAAAATGCAATTTAACAGTCTAAAATATCAATTTGAGAAAATTACCCTGGAAATGTTTAAAAGTAGTTAGTTAATTAAAGGGTCTTGGTCTAAATAATCCATTAAACAATCGTATTTTACCGGACTTTATTAGACAGAATATAGTGAAGAAAATGCTTTAACATAGATGCCGTTTGGCATGTAGGTTAAGTTTTTTTGGCTTTTTCACTTTTTGTTCTTGCTAAAAAGTTTATTTAGATTTTTTTTTTGATTTTTATAAAAAAAAAAAAAAAAAAAAAAAAAGTGAAATGATTATTATTTGAATATGATATTTTGTTTTATTGACTTTTTAACATTTTTTTCTTTTGGTGGCTTAGGCCTCATTGGGAAACAAATTATTTTAATAATTTTTTGACTTTTTATAAAAAAATATATAGAAAAATAGAAAAAATAATATAACAATTTATTATGATTTTTTAATTTTTTAATTAAAATATTAATCCCCAAATAAGACCTAAGCTGAAAAGCCAACCCAACCCACATCTCAACCAAGTCTATGCCAAATATTTTTGTGCAATCATTTTGAAGGTGGGTTAAAAAAAGTAAGAAAAATCACTCATCAATAGAGGTCAAAAATTTTAGGAAAATGATCGAGAGCTCGAAAAAGACGGCTCAAATTAGCTCGAAAACCCCAAAATGACGTCGTATTAGGGTTTTTTTTTTTTTTTTTTCTTCCATTTCTGCCATTTTCGTTGCAGAGGAGAGGGAGAAGAGGGAGAGGGAGAGAAAGAGAAGAGAGGGAAGAGGTCGTCATGGCTCACCTCATGGTCACGCCTGCCGATCGCCGTCGTAGCTCGCCTCCGCCCCCTCCTCCTCCTCCTCCTCCCTCTCCCTCCATTTTAGGTCCCCTCAGTCCTCCTCCTCCTCCTCTCTCCCTCTCCCTCCCTCCTCCTCCATTTCTGCGTCAAAACAGAAAAAAAAAAATTCGCCGTTAGAGCTCGTGTGAGGTTCGAAAATTTTATTTACAAAAAAATAATAAATATTATAAATTTTTTTTTACCTGTTTGTAAATAATTTTTTTTATTCCATTGATTAGTGATTTTTCCAAAAAAGTACATTCAACTTTTTATCTAGTAAATAGAGATGTGAACTTTTTTAATTTGACTAACAAAATCGTCTTGGTTAGAGTTAAATAGAGAGGAAGAATTTATATAATCGATTTTATTTGATGAGATTTAAAAGTGGATTTAGGGCTGGTTTGGCTTATACTAAATAAGTCAAAAAGTTAAAAAGTCACTATCTTATTTAAGTCACATCATCCTATTTAAATCACATCACCTCTCTAAGACATCACATCAAACTCAACCCAAACTCAATTCAAACCCACCAATAAGTCAAAAAGTACACTTTTTTAGAACATCCCAAACCAACCCTTAATTTGGTTTGATTGGGTTAGTACAGTCAACTTTTCAATGTTTATTCCATTGGGTGTATTAAAAAATGTAGGAAAAAAAAAAAAAAATTTGTTTCCTACTCGTAAAAAAGTTCAACATTCACACATCCAATCACATTCGGCCAACGAAAAATTATTAAACGGTATTGAGACAGCAAGTGATAATATTCTCACTTATCATCAAATATTATGCTCTGTTATTTTTCCATCATCTAAGGTAAGATGGTGAATCTCGCGCTCACCATATTATAGGACCACCAAATAATTTCGATGGGAGTAAGGGGTGTTTTGGAAAGATGATTAAAAATAATTTTTTAATTTTTTTTGATTTTTTTTTTAAAATAAAAATAGGTTAAAATTTGAGAAATAATTTTTAATCCATTTCTCAAAATAAGCTTAATTCACTTGCCATCCTCTTGTAAGTAAATTTATAAATTTAAAATGGGAAATTCTAAGCCGTTATTTATAACAAAAATATTGATAGTTGAGGTTGAGCAAATTATTTGAATTTGTGCATATTGATCTATCGTTCAGAGTATTGATTACAGTTGTTACTCTTACTGATTGCAATTGTCACCTTAATATTATATGACTGGCCGAATTACTGATAAATCAAAATTCGAATGATTCAGACAAATTTAAATTCAAACTAGCAAAGTGATAGTTTTAAATAATCTATATTATATATAAAGTAAACATCCCTTATGATATTCTGAAATTTTGATTTGTTATGTTGCCACGTGTTTACCTTTCTTATATATATATATATTTCAAAATTTTGACTAAAAATTCTTATTTCAAGAGTCTCCTCTCATAAGAAAGAGTCTCATTGAAACTTGAAAGCTTGAGGAAATTATAAAAGTGTATTCCTATTTATAGGAAAAGATTTTTCAAAGAGAACTTACAAAATTCTATGTGGAATTCAATCAAATTATTTGAAACATATTAATTGGAGAGAAAGTTGAAAATTTCATTTCCTTCCAAAATTAAATCTAGCAATCAATCAATTTATTTGAAGGGAATGTTTAAAAATTTTAATTTCTTTGATATAAGTGGCTTTTTTTTTTATCAATTATGACTTTATTAAATATTATTAATAAATACTATACAACAATTTTTATTTTTATTTGATTATTTATATATTTTTTTATTTTTTTATAATTTATAATTATATTTTTTAATTATATAATATTAATTATGACGTCACGGTTCGACCGCTTTGACCCGATGGTTGAACCGGTGACCTGTCCATCCAATCCCTTTTTCGATTCGCTCACCGATCCAATTTTAAAAACATTGTCTTAAACTTATATTCTCATTTGGGAACAGGCTATTTTAGTAACTTTTTGACTTTTTATGAAAAGACGTGCAGAAAAGTAGAGAGATGATGTGACTAGTTTTAGTTGACTTTTTGACTTTTTGACTAAAATAAATTCACCAAACGGTCTAAATGAAAAAAATTCTTATCACTTAAATAGTCTATAATATATAATAAATATTATATTATATTTTTATTTATTTAAATTGCACATATAAATAAATAAATAAATAAGCGCCATATCTTCCTTTCTCGAAGTCACCTTGAAGAGGCCGAAAAGTCACAGCCCGGCAAATATCAGCAATCACTACTTACTCGGAGAAGACCTGGTCTATGGTGACGACTATTTGTTCATCGACCACACTCGCTCACTTGCCCTACTACTACTACTACTACTACTACTACAACCAACTCACATTTTGTTCGCCGATACTTGGTCATGTTTTCCGTTGCTCCCAACAACAGCACATCTCCAATCTATCCTCAACTTATGGAGTTCATCAGAATCCCCATAAACCCTTTCTACGTTAAAGCTCGAGCCTAGTATTTCAAGGGTTTTGGAATAGAAAACAAACAATTAAAAAAAAACATGGGCACTGGCAAACACAGGTGGAAGAAGATTTCCTTCCACCGGTTTCCATCCCTCATCAAAAAGAAACCACCAACTGAGTTCACTTGCCCACTTTCTGGCTCTCTCATGGCCGACCCTGTTATCGTCTCCTCTGGCCATACCTTCGATCGCAATTGCGTTCATGCCTGCAAGACTCTTCGATTCAAACCCATTCTCTCCGACGGCTCTACCCCCGATTTCTCCACCCTTATCCCCAATCTCGCTCTCAAATCCACCATTCTCAACTGGTGCAACTCCTACCTCCTAGACCACCCCAAACCCATTGATTCCATCTCTGCAGAGAAGATCATCCGCACTCTAATGGCCTCCCAATCCCACGAAAACAATGCTGTCAAGTCCGAGTTGACTCGGCCGCCGAGTCAACTCATTTCGAGTTCGGACGAATCGGTGGCCCCCCCCGCTGCAACCTCCGGTCCCACCACTCCCCTCCCTCTCACCGTCCGCCCCTCTTGCTACTCATCGTCGTCCTCCTCCGATATCGAAACCCTAAACCCTAATTTGGCTGAAGAGGACGACCTTATCAGGAGGCTAAACAGTTCACAGGTGTTTGAACAAGAGGAGGCTGTGATGTCACTGCGAAGGATCTCGAGAATCAGAGAAGACTCCAGGGTTCAACTCTGCTCTCCTCGATTGCTCTCAGCCCTCCGATCTCTCATCCAGATACTCGACCCTTCAGGTGAACGCCGTAGCTGTTTTGGTGAACCTGTCCTTAAAGAATCAAAACAAGGTGAAGATCGTACGGTCGGGGATAGTCCCACCCTTGATCGACGTTCTGAAGAGGGGATTCCCTGAGGCGCGGGATCACGCCGCCGGTGCACTCTTCAGCCTAGCCCTTGATGATCAGAAGAAGACCGCCATCGGAGTGCTCGACGCGTTGCCACCGCTTCTCCACGCGCTCCGATCGGACTCAGAGCGAGCCAGGCAAGACTCGGCCCTGGCCTTGTACCACCTCTCAATCGTTCGGAGTAACCGGTCTAAGATGGTCAAACTCGGGTCGGTTCAGGCTTTATTGGGTATGGTGAGATCGGGTCATATGACGGGCCGGGCTATGTTGATACTATGTAATTTGGCCCTGTGTGGGGAGGGAAGAGCGGCCATGCTGGATTCGGGTGCGGTGGAGTGTTTTGTGGGGATGTTGAGTCGGGACAAGTTTGAATCCGAGTCAACTCGGGATAGTTGCGTGGTGGCATTGTATGGGTTGAGTCTCGGAGGGTTGAGGTTCAAGGGGCTGGCAAAGGAGGCTGGGGCGGAGGAGGTGTTGAGGAAGGTGGAGCAAGTGGGGAGTGAGCGGGCAAGTGAGAAGGCGGGGCAGATTTTGGAAACGATGAAAGGGAGGGATGGAGAGGAGGAGGTGGATTGGGAAGAGTTACTCAACTCGGGGGAGGTGAGTCGGACATTTTAACTCGGCGGTAGTTTGAGCCATTTTGAAGCTGTTTAAATTAGTTGGGCTTGTGGTGGGTTTTACATAAATGCGTGGTTGGTTTAGCTCATTTACGTTGTTTTGTCGTTAGGGTGTTCTTGTCTCAAGTTCACTAATGACACAATGGGCTTATTGTTGGGTAATGAAGTTTGGTCTGGTGACAATGTAAATATGGATGATTTTGGGAGAGTTACCTCTTGATTAAAGCTTAAATGGGATGGTTTGATTTTCTTTTCTCAAACAATAAGAAATGCTTTATTTGGAGCTTGCATAGTTGCTGTTTCTCTTCAGTTCATGGCATTTTAATTCACTAACTGTTGCATTTTTCTGTTACTTACCCAGGAAAATAAAAATAAAATAAAATAAAAGTGACTGGCTTTTTATGTCAATGTGTATTTTTTGTGTTTGCCCCTTTCTCAAACCTCTGCAATTCTTGCTCAAGTAGTGAGCGAGCAGAACTTTCAATTTTTACAGTAGTTTGGAAACTTATTTTAATGAAGCACAACAAAACATTCACAATGACTGTTACCTGCTTAGGAAGATAGGACAAGAAGCTATAGGAGTGTTAAGTTGGGGAGTTGTTGGCACCAAGGCCTCAGAAAAGGTTTTGTTTGGGGCGCTTTTTTTTTGGGCAGAAGAAAATTGGTGCAAAATGAGAAATCTCAGCATGGTTTCTAATATTCTATGTAATGCGTTACATATTCTAGTTCGATCATGGTGTCAATTGCTGGACCTGTGGCTCGTCATCCGAACTATGATGTGATTCTGGGGATTCAAATGGCTTTGGCCAGAGATTGGGAGTGCAGTCTGCATCATATATCGATCACTTGGCAAAGGATGTGGCATTCAAATCAGCAGATTTGCAGATAATGAAATATACCCTCCAGGATCAGTGAAGCAGTTGCTGAACAACTAGTACTACTCCAGATGCCAACGCCTGTAAGTAGAGCTTAATATTCATCTCCTTTATCATTTTTTAAGTCTCTGCATCTTTGTTATGACCCTACATTGGTTTAGTAAAATCTCTTGAACACCCTCCTTTACAAATCTGATTTTGTATCAGTCTTGATTAACATACCATGCAAATTACAATAGTCCAGTTATAGAGTGACCTATGAAAAATAGATTTTAATTTGTATATGAATCAACCAAGTACAGAGTAAAAATTTAATTAATCTGAAACACTCGTGTTTTAGAAAGTTAATAAAAAATTGATTTTTTTTTTATTTTTTTAATTTATTTTGTCTTTTAATAAGTAAAAAAAATGAAAAGTGATATCATCCAAAATAGATAAAAAGCAAAAAAAAACTGACTTTTTACCTCCTAAGCACCTTTGCATAATAAAGACAAATCATCATCATGCTGCTGCGCTCCAGCAAGAATATTGTTTCAGATGCTCTGGTGGATGGGGCCTAGGTCGGTCAGTTTGACAGTGAATTTAGTCTTATTGGAGACTGATGATATTGATACAATCTGGCAGCATCCTGCTATGGTGATTTTTTTTTTTTTTTTTTTTGTTAATCTTGCATTACTCATTAATAATTTTATGATTACTCACAAACTATGTAACATCAAAAAATATGAAAATTTAAGACACTCAGATTTACTATTTATGTTCCATGCATTTTTTATCTTGTCTTTTTTCTAAAATACAATAATGTGATAAAAAAACAAAAATGTTACCTGTGTACTTCATATCTAATATTTCAAGACTGTGCATTGGGAATAACAAAAAATAGAGGGCGAACAACATTTATTGTTATTATTATAAAATAACACATTAATGTTAGCATGCTAAGTGATTAATAGTGGTTTAATCTTAGACTAAAATATCAAATTGAGACTTTATTTAATTAAATTCTAAAAAATTGAAGCATTTGATAATTAGAATTTTCTTTAAAAAAATCTGTGAGCTTTTCAGCTGGAAGTGATAATGTGGCATGAGTTGGAGGATGCCATGCCACTGGAAAGGTCTCGTCCTATTCATTGACAAAGACTCTCCAAAA
Organism: Camellia lanceoleosa; assembly: GCA_025200525.1. NCBI lineage: Eukaryota > Viridiplantae > Streptophyta > Magnoliopsida > Ericales > Theaceae > Camellia > Camellia lanceoleosa. Next base: position 214,336,410 of record CM045758.1, read on the forward strand.
CGAGGGACAAAATTTCAAGTGACACCATTAAACAATTCATCTATTATCATCAGTAAATGAAAAGATACACGGTTCCCATATGAAAAATCCAAAACCCAAAGCATCATTTCAATCCTTTTCCATAAATTTCTCTTTTAGTTTTATTTCAACTTATAACAAAATACACAACTCACTTTCCCATAACATCTATAATCATTACTCTAAACAACAGAGAAAAATCACCTCTTAACTTAATTACTTCAATTTCCAACAAAACCCAAGAAAGACATCGGGACCATTAGAGAGAGGATAAAGAACAAAGCCCTACATATGGAATTGAACCACCATAACATATTCTAGAATATAAGACATAAATAAGTATATTAAGCTCAATTTCAAGCTTGATGAGACATATAATTATATTATTGTATACAAATTATCTACTCAGAAAAAATATAATTAAAAGTAATCGATCTCCAATCATCATCAACCCATGAAAGTTGTAATCTAATTAAATGCATCACACCTGCGTCTAATCTCTCCTTCCCGCCCAGTCTTGACACCGTGAAGGCTTAGCTTCTCCATTGCTCGACCAAATGCCTCAAAGAACGCATTTTGGTTCGCTGCGTACATCTCCACATAAGGCCTAGTCCTCGGATCTGAATACAATCCGCGATCTGAAGACAGAAGCCCCAACCCCTTTGGCAAGTTCTGGAAATACATGTTGTCGAATTTGTTCGGAGTCATGATATCATTAGACACCGACAATGTTGGGTTTTTGTGGTAGTCGGCACAAGCTTTTCTCAATCCGTCAGCGTATCGGGGATTGTAACTGGGATCGGACTGCGAATTCTTGCTGTAATTGTAGATGTTGGGGCTAAATTCATTGCAGTGCGAAAACCCAATTGTATGAGCGCCACTTAAGGCCACCATTTCAGAGAGAGTGAAGCCATTGAAGGCGAAAAGCTTGATAAGATGAGTCATGGACATGGTGGGTCTGGGAAGATTACCTTCAACTAGAGAAGATTTGGAGAGCAACCCATCTCTGCGGCCTAACTTGACGGTGTAATAAGGGCCACCCATCATGGTGACGAGATCGCGAGCAGCGACGGCGAGGATGTCGGAGCAAGAGACGACGGAGGGGCAGGAGAGCTCAAGGGCGGTCTTGGCGCGGACGACGAGGTCGAAGGCGTCGCCGGGGAGGGAGAGGTTGATGTCGGCGTCACGCTCGGCCTTGTTGAAAGGGGTGGAGGAGACGAGAACGGAGGCGTCGCAGCCGCCGATGAAGCAGTCGTGGAAGAAGAGGCGGAGAGTGGCGGCGGCTGTGGTGGGGGAAGTGATCTGCTTGGTGGTGATGGTGTCTTGCATGATTTGATCAAATTTGGGGCATGAGTTTTGGTAGTAGTTGAGAGTGAGTTGTTGTTGTTGGGAGTGTGAGGGAGTGAGGAATGAGGAGAGAGATGAGAGGAATAGCAAGACAAGGAATGGATGTGCCATGGCGTATAGGGTGAGAACTGTCACTGCTGCTTACAGTTGAGAGAGAGAGAGAGAGAGAGAGAGGGAGGGGGGAGGCCGCAGAGGATCCGAAGCCAGAGAAATGAAGTTTGTTTGGCTTCGTAAGCTTTTAACTCCCTTTCCTCTCCCTTATAAAAAAAATAAAATAAAATTAAAATGTGATTTTTAACTATTTTTTCAAAATACCTCTAATAATATGTTAAAATTAGGTGACGGGATTATTAGCCTTGGTTTGATTTTCACATTAGGACTAATAAACATATAAGGACAAAAAAAAAAAATCAAAAAATTACAAAATGACAAAAACTTAATTTAGGATGCAAAATTATCAAACTAATCTATATATACACAAAAAGTTTAAAAAGTATCATTTTCAAGTTGGGAGCAATTTTGTCATTGCAATGTAAAAAAGTCAAACAAAAAAATTAAATAAACAAAAAAGTCTCAAACCAAAAAAATTAAAAAGTCAACATTGCCAAACGATTCCTTAGTATAGCAGTATTAAATTGGATAAATAAGATAAAAAATATTTATTTATATGTAAACGGATTAGTAATAATATAAATAGAAGTGTTTGTTTATACATGACGAGATTGATAATACATAAATAGTATTAATATATAAAATTAATATTTTTTTTAATACTATAATTATTTTTTAAATACTTTTTAAGTACACTTAATTTAGTGACACTTAAAAAATATAAATTTTACTTAAAAATTATTTAAAAGTTCATTAAATATTTTTTAATAAAAAGGATCATATTTTTTTTAGTAAAAAAAAACATATACTTAATCTTCGGTAATAATGTTTTTAAAATTTTTATTTCACAAATAAATTATTTGAAAAAAAAAATTAAAATATTTTAATTCAAAGGAATTGGATTACCAATCCTAACTTTGCAATGGGTATGCTAAGCCCACCTTTGGGAGGGATTGGTAGTCCAATTAGTGTTTGTTTAGACAGATTGAATAAGGAGGAATTCAAATTCATCGTACTGTTAGTTTTGGGATACATTGTTTTCAGACTATTTTGTTGCATTAGATTTGTATTCCATGTTTGTTTAGTCATGGGAATTATAGGTCGAGAAATAACTATTTAGTTAGATAGAATATGAATTATATGTTTGTTTAGGATATTATAGAGAAAAAATAAATGATCAATGATTATTTTACCATTTTCAATTATTTACTAAGTAATAGATATATTAAACATATGTTTAATATTTTAATTATTTTTAGTAGATTAAATAAAATTTTATTTTATTTTATTCTTTACACAATTAAATAAATTTATTTTTTAAAAATTAAATAAATAAAATATCAATAAAAATATATGTTATTTTTTTAATTAAAATTTTAAATAAATTTATTCTAAATAATAATAATAATAATTAAATAATGAAATTAAATAAAATATTTATTAAAATTTAAATAATGAAATTAAATAAAATATAAACAAAATTTTAACATAAAACATCAATAAAAATTAAATAAAGTTATTTTATTTTTAAATTAAGACATTTAAATTTTATTGAATTTTTACTAAATACAATACATAATTAAATAGTAGATGGTCAAAATAGTCATTTCACCACTTAATTCCATATCCCCCTTATTTTCTCATTTTTGTCTCACCCTCCATGGGATACAATAGTCTAACAGATTTGAAACTAAGGCCTAGTTTGGGATCCTTAAAATAATTTAAAAAGTCAAAATGTTACCAAAAAAGTTTAAAAAGTTGTCACTATTTACCAAAAAAAATATAAAAAAATTAATTTCACACAAAATTATTAGGGTAAACTACCAATAGATCCTAATAGTTGGATTTAATTCTCATAAAGTCCTATTAAAAATAAGTCTTTGTAAAATTATCGCTAAAAATAATTTTTTTGTAACAAATTTTTATATTTGTCGCTAAAAATTGATAATTAATGACTTTTTTTGTCGTGATTTTTATAAATTGTTGTTAAAACATACAATTAGTGATTTTTTTTATGACAAATTTTTCTCATAGGACCTATTAGACAATAAATCCATCTATTAGAACCTACACGTAAGTATTCCAAATTATTACAAACTGAACTGACGTCTCACAAGCACGAGTTGATTTTTTGGGAAAATTTGCACAGGCGGTGTGCATAAACAACACGGTACTGTTCGGTCTGTGGGGGCCCATCACGGGTTCCGTTTTGATAATCTGAACTGTTCAATATGTACAACTCGTCGAGTATTATATGCCTATAAAAAATCACGTTGATTGGATATTGCTAACTACATGATCAAATCAGTTTTGTATAAAAAATGGATGGTGTTATAGTTAACGATTGAAAAAAAATTAATCCGATCAGATAGCTATCAATATCCGATCAATGTGATTTTTTACAAGCATATAGTACTCAACGAGTTCTACACATTAACCGGTTCCGATTAGCAAAATGGAACCTGTGGTGGGCTTCTACGGGCCGAATAGCACCGTCCATTCAATACCCGAAAAGGAGTGAATCATCTCTTAGCCTATACACTACACGCTGTCCTTACCACATCCTACTGTACAACTTATTTTATTCCAATCTTCCCCTATACACTAATTTGTATAATTTTTTAATACATATTTTTTCGTAAAAAGTCAAAAAGTTATCACAAACAGCCATATTTTTTTCATCAGCTTTTTAGTCAAAAAAAAAATTAAAAAGTACACTTATTTAGGACATCCTAAACAACCCCTAATAGTTCGGTGCAAAAAATTTTAACCAAACAACAAATTATTAGTCCGGATGAACTATTAGTCTAATCTCGTGACTTAATCTCTCAAAACAAACATTACTTAACATTTTAGCTCAACCAAACATGCTTTGATAGGTCTGACGTATTGTTAATCCAATCTTCTCTTCTAAGTGGCCAAACAAGCATGGTCTAAAGAGGTTTGATAATAGATTATTTTAGTAATTTTTTATTTATTTTTTTGTTGATGCGAAAAAAATATATTTAGTATGATTTTTTAATTTTTTATTCAAAAAATTGTAAAAACTAAAGAGAAAATAGAATTTTTAACTTTTTGTGAGTTTGTTTGGGAACAATTTTTTGGCTAATTTAGTTGGGCTAAATTAGTTTCGTTTGAGAAGAATTTTTTAATTTTTTTGTGAGAGAAAAAATGAAATTATTATGATTTTGATATGACATTTTATCTTATTAATTTATTTAAGGGGATTTTTTTTTTAAAGTCCTTGATATTAAGATTTTATAGCATGAAAGACACTTAATGTTTTTATAATATCTAAAGTCCCTCAATATCGATCCAGAGAAAATTTGTCCAAAGAATTTCTGTAGACGAATTTTCTTTGGACTTCACAGAGAATTTCTCTAGTCGAATTTTCTCTAGACTTCACAGAGAAGTTCTAGTTCATAGAGAATTTCTTTAGTCGAATTCGTCTGACTCTATCTAGAAAAAATTGTGTAAAGAAAATTGCGTGGCTTTGTGTAACTCTATCTAGAGAAAATTGTGTTAGAGAAATTTTGTGTCTTTGTATGACTCTTAGAGAAAATTGTGTTAGAGAAAATTTGTGTCTTTGTGTGACTCTATCCAGAAAAAATTGTGTTAGAGATAATTTGTGTGGCTTTGTGTGATTCTATCCAAAAAAAATTGTGTTAAAGAAAATTTGTGTGGCTTTATCCAAAGAAAACTGTGTAGAAAAAATTTGTGTGACTTTGTGTGGCTCTATCCAAAGAAATTGTGTTAGAGAAAATTTGTGTGGCTTTGTGTGGCTCTATCCAAAGAAAATTCGTGTTTTTGATTAAACCAGAGAAAATTGAACAAAAAACAAAAAAATAGATAAGAGAATTTCTTTGATTTAGGCATGGAAATACACCAATCAAGCTCATGAACACAAAGTCATATTTTACTCACTATTGAATCTTCAGCAACAATTTTCTTTGTGTTTCAAATTTATCTAATTTGCTTACAAATTTATCTATGTTTTAACAGAATGATCTACTGAAATTTCAATTTGCACAAACAATAAACATAGACCCAACCACATACATACATACATATTCAACAGCCAGGGTCGGCCCTGAGATTTAGGGGGCCTAAGGCGAATTTCAGAAATGAGGCCCCTCTTATATTGAAAAAAAAAAAAAAAAAAAATAAAATAAATAATAAATTTTTTTTTTTTTTTTTATTTGTTTGTATTTGCAAAAAATTATTTTAATTATAATTATTAAAAAATTAAAACAAAAAACAAACAAAAAAAAAAAAAAAAAAAAAAATTAAATTAAATTATTAAATTAAGACTTACTTAAATAAAAAAAAAAATTATTATTTATTTTTATTCCACTAAAATCTAATAGATAAAGAAAAAAAAAAAAAAAAAAATTAGGGCTATATTTTTGTATGTACTGTTCATTTTTTTTTAAAATATATTTTGTTTAATAAATATTTCATTTTTATATTTATAAATAAATATATTTAAAATATATATATATGAAATAAAATATTTTTCAATTCTTAAATTTTTTCATAAAAAAAAAAAATTGAAATTAAATTTAAAACCTATTTTTTTTACTAAATTTGAGGCTTTATTTTCAGGCAATTATGCCAGGCCCTTACCACCAGACCGACAGCCATGTCAACAATATATGTAGCAACAATTACTTGACCGATCAGGAACTCTGGTCCCTCACATATCAATCTAGAGTAATTTCAATTTATAGAATTTCTCTGGACTTCCTACTCTCCAGAGAAATTCCCTCCAAATTTCTCTGGTTTGCACAAATTTCTCTGATTTGTAAATTTCTGTAGTTTGCAAATTTTTCTAGTTTACACAAATTTTTTTGATTTGCAAATTTCTCCAGTTTTCTCTGGACTTTGTAGAGAAATTCGACTTCCCAGAAAAATTCTTTGATTCTCTCCAAACTAGAGAAAATTAAATTCTGAAATTTATCTGACTTTATTCACATACATACCATAATTATAGAGTTCTGAATCAATTTTGAATTTTTTTTTACCTGATCCAGAGCTGGGCAAGACTCCATATCTATTCGTATCAAATGAATAAGGGTTGAAGACAATCCAACAACCCATTAACATCAAAAGTTAAATTTAACAATAGTGCCCACATTGTAATCAAATTATATTATCTCTGAAACATAGTTATAAAAACAAAAATTCAAAACACTAAAAATAGAATTGAACCATAATTTAGAGAATTATAAAAATAAAAAAATAAAAAATAAAAGAAGAAGACAAAATGGTTGAATCAAGGTTGTTGCTAAGCATTCATAATCCCAGCATTAACAAGCACTTTCTCTTTTAACCAATTCAATATCCTCATCAACTATCATCTTCACAAGCATCTCAAACCCAACCTTAGGCTTCTAACCCCAGCAAAACCCCAACCTTAGGCTTAAAACAGTAATACTACATTTCGTCTAAATTTGCGTATTTTAGTTGTTTAACAGGTCATTCAGAGGTTATTTGACCAGTTATTCAAGAGCATGTCAATCATCTAAGATAACGATTGATAAAAGTAGCCGTTGCAATTAATAAAAGCGACGCCAATTTCTAGCCAATTGTCCAAACCGTCGATATTATTCGGACTCCTTTTACGTCGGTGAACCACACATTTTTTTCCTCTAAAAATATCGGTTAGCATCGTACTGTTTATCTTTAAATCTCACTACATGTTCTCTGTTCTTAAACCCCCCCCTCTCTCTCTCTCTCTCTCTCTCTCTCTCTGCAAATCAAGTTCTAAAAAATCCCAATTCTTGTGTTCGTGAGGTATATCAAATTTTTCTACGAGAGACTTTAGGCATTAAAAAATTAATATTGTGAATCTCTTTTATTATTAAAAATAAGAGAGGGACTTTAAACTAATTTTTTCTTTATTTAACTTATTTTATTTTTTTTTTTGTGCAATTTTAATTCCAATTCAAGCCCAACTCACTTACCAAATGACAGCGGTATAATATTTTGACTTTCTAATTTTTTTAATTTTTTAAATTTTTGTCAATTATAGGAGTTCCCTAAAGCTTTCATTTTGTTTGTTTGTTTGTTTTTTTTTTTTTTTTTTGCTTTTTGCTAGTATGACTAAAAAAATTATATTTAGAATAAATTTTGATTTTTTTTATAATTGATTTGATAACTATAAAAGAAAAAAACAAAATAATTATAATTTAGATTTAATATTTTATCATATTAATTAAATTAACATGTTTTACCTTTTATTAGTTAATTTAGCTAAAATGACGCCTGCCAAAACGAAGCTTAAGAGTGAGTGAGTGGGGGTTGATTTTAGTGGGAAGAAGATAGAATGGCAGTGTGAGTGGACGCGCTATTGTTCTTGCCACCAGTCGCGGGATGCGTGTTGAAAGGGATGGGATGTAGTGGAATAAAGTGGGGAGGAAATAATTTTTTATAATTTTTCCCATTTACATCTCACTACTTACACTCGTTTATGTGTTAATAATTTTTTTTTCTTTCTTCCACTTGTTTGTAATTCTCCGATTAAGAATTAAGATATTTAAATTCAATTTTAAATAAATTTTGAGCAATTGTTTGTTCAAGTAATTATAAAGATAATATTTTCGTAACAAGATAACTAAAATTTTAAGTTCAAGTGTATGGTCTAAACTACTAACATAATAAAAGCTATTTTAGACAAATTCAAACGCATACTAGAAAAATTGATTTCAATAATAAAAAAATAATAATAAAAAGTATCTTGTATTTTTTTAATTTAAAAAAAAATAATGTTCTTCTAATTCTTGTTTGCAAATTTGGATGAGTAGTAAAAATGTTAAAAGATATTTTAAAATTACATGAAAATTACATTTGTTTAAAATAAAATAAAAAATAGCAACAAATATAATTTTAAAAATATATTATTTATTTATTTATAAATAAAATATAATTCAATCATATAATTATCAATATTAAATCATCTTAATTTTTTTATATGTATGTAATTTTATTAAAACGGACTCTTGAGATGAGTCCACCAAATCCTAGTTTAATCCCAAAAAGAAAAATGGATAGCAAGAGGGTGTCTTATAATCAAATGATCTTATTTTCAAAATCAATAATATTAAAAATATAAAATTCAAATAACAAACAAATTAAGTAGAATGCATGTTTCAAAAATCCTATCCATCGATTATTTTTTTGTGTTGGATTTTATTTTTGTTGTTCCCTGGACTAAATTATTATTATTATTTTTTTTCTTTTGATACATCGAAAAGAAACTGGACTTAATTGTTTCAAAATTAAGAAAGAGGCAAAAGAACTTTTGAGGAAACAGAGGATTTGGCCCATTTTACAACCATTTAATAATAATGGGCATGGGCATGTGATATTAGGTCCCACGATGTTGCTGTATGTACATTACTGCTTAAAAATCTACATTCTTACAACAGTTTAACAGCTCATGTCCTCTCCTCCATTGACAGGAACATCTCTCTTTGAGGTAGTAGTAATGACCCTATTGATAGATAGATGTAGTCAATTTTTCAACATTAATTAATATTGGAAAAATTTTAAATAAATGAAATAATTTTAAAATAGGTCAGAGATTTAATTAAATAGATATCCGTATAAACTTTGGCTTTTTTTTTCTTTTTTTTTTTTTTTTTTTTAACTATACCCTAAGGACATGTATTAAGAAATACATTAAATAAGTGCAATTAGTTCTATTTATATAGAAACTAAAAAGTACTAAAAGTTTTTAAAGCAATTAAGACTAAAGAGTTTTTTTACATAAAGACCAAAATACTCTCATTGTATTTTCCTCAATTTCACCAATTGATTTTCATTCTATTATTTTATTTTTATTATAATTATATATATATTTAAAATTTAAATAAAGTATTTTTATTTATTTGGTTCATTATTTTTTTTAATCAACTGAAATGCATTTTATTTTTATTTTTATTTTTTGTTATAATATTATATAACATCAATTTCATCAATCCATTTGAAGGAATTGTTTCAACTTAAATGAGCTTCCAAATAAAAAAAATAGTATTATTTTATGTGATTTATAAAAAATTTTATAATGTTTTTAATTTTTTATTCAAGAGGGCACTAGTAGTTTATTTTTTATACTTTTATAAATAAGTGAATTTCAATATTCCAAAAGTGAGGGCATTTTTGTCTATGTAAAAATATATCTAGTTTTTAAAAATTACCATATTTATTTTTATTTGTGTTTTACATTTCCCATATAAGTGGAGGTAGTTTAATCTCATTAATTGTATTATTAACTTATGCCCTTAGGACACATGTTAACAAGATCCATAAACTATTTAGGCCGAGTTTGAAAGCTTCTTGTTACGTAACAAAATGGTCAGATTAAGACACATAAAAATCTATTTGTTTATCTACATTTCTTAATGTTGAATGCACATGATTAGAAATGAAGACAATTTGTAGCCAAAAATGAAAAAAGAAGAAGATAAAAGTGATTTCTTTCACAAAAAAGATATACAGAAAACATCATTCAACAAAATTATGCTAAATTAATAGGAAATTGCCTCTTAAGTATAGTGTAAGTTTGTACATATCATCATAAATCCGAAAGTAAATTTCACAGTGAGTTCAAACAAGCATAGCCGTGTAAATTAAAAGCCAAGGATAAACCTAAACATACTGATTGTATTTACGATTCCTCATGAAATCACTGAGTGATGAATGAGATGAATTACCTGTAATATTCTCATAACCTGCCCACCATTTCATAAAGCTGCTTTGATTGAAGAAAATCTCAGTTGACACTGCATAGTTCTTTATCAAATCCATGACATAGTTTTCAAACTTAACCAAATTCTCCATCAATGAAACTTTGCCTTCTGGACTGGTTCCTCCATCCTTCAGTAAATTACACAAAACCATAGCCTCCTCAACATGTACCCAAAAGCAAGAATCCTCGGTGAGACTACAAGCACTCTTTCTCTCATTTGCATTACTTTGACGCCCTTCTTGTTTGTCATCTTTCACCCATTGTTCCAACAGCTTGTAATGTTCAGATCTTTCTGCTAAATAGTCTTTCTTACCCTTTCTGTAGAACTCGGCTATGTCAAGTGGTTCAATCATCCTCCTGTAGTTTGTAGCTGCGTAGAGAAATCCAGTGCGAAGGAAAGTCCCCTCCTTTTGGGGCATTTTCTCCGCTTCTTTGACCTTTTCAGCCCAGTACTGTGTGAGGATGCTCTTTTCCTTAACAATCTTTTCTCTCATTTTGGAATGGCTATTTCTAAAAGCATCATAGTAGCCTCCACGAGACTCTGAGACCTTCTTGTACCATTCAAGGTATATCATACTTATTTTCATGTCATTTAGTTTCTTCTTGGGGTCAAAAACATTCCTTCTGCGGGCTACAAGATCCTCTGCTCTTTTTTCAACTTTTGTGACCAGGGAATTGATGTCACCATTCTCATGTCGTTGCTGCCAAGATAATCAAAAGAGTAATGATAAGCAAACAGAAAATTCATACAGAACAGAGACTCTAAAAAAAGGCCAAAGGAGAAAGACATAAGGTATGCAATACTTGAACCCTAGGGCACTCCTTTCAATACCTCTTTCCAAGTTTATTGTACCAACTTAGACATCGGAGGATCTTTGGCTGGCACCACACAGGTGCCCAGCCAAGACTGACCTCTTCTCTTGCAAGTTCTTCGGATCAAGTCAAGACCATACAAATCCGAATATCATCAGTAGGCATTGCTAATTCCTGATTTTTTCAACCTTGCTGACACTAGGTCATTGACTCCTAATTTGTAAAAAGAATGACATTGTTTTGATATCTCTATACTATGTCTTGGTGACATTTCTTCTCATCCCTCTTAGCTTAAGGAAGGAATTATGAATCACATAGATAAAGAATGAACTTACTTGTGTTCTCCCAACTTTAATTGCTTCTATCTGTATGACGATTCCAGTCTGAAGAGGACTGCCATTCCATATACCGAGCTTTGAAATTCCCTGATAGATTGCTCCATGCTTGAGTCTTTCCAAAACATGTCCATAATCAATAATCTGCAGACCTTCATTAGGACCACCATCTGAGCTGATTGCCACCATCAAGTCCAAAACCGATTCAGGTTCCTCAAAACAGGCACAACCCGATTCTGAACACAAAAGAAATGTGCCAAATGGCTTGTAAACACTAGCATGAGAAGTAGGCTCAATATTGAGGACATCATGTGGTGAGGCGAAGAGTTTGGGGATTGGATCTTGATTAGAAGCCACGTGCAGAAAGCTAGAATTCCAGATTGGGCGTTCTGATATAGCTTGTTGGAAGCCATTGTCACCGATAAGGGGTGAACCAAAAGTGATACATAGAGGGTGTTTGGAGGCATCCTTTGGAGACAAGCTTTCGAGCAGCCATAAGGTGAAGAGAGAGGCAATGGATCCCCCTATAGAGTGTCCGGTGACAATTAATGGACTGATATTGCAGCACTGCAATAAAACACATACAAGACCAAATCAGTTACTGATTTATTCATTTTAAAGCTCTATGAAGCCAAAATCATACTTAGTGGAAGAGTCAACAATGTTGGATTCAATAAGTAATGATAAGACTACTTCAAATTTGGCAAGCAAGCAAGCAAGTGCACAGAGCTAGTTTGTGCTTTAGCATTTAACAAGTATGCCAGTGATCAAATTCAACATGTACACACACAGACACACCCTTGTGAAGAACCACAATGATATATCCAACCCACCTATCTCATTTATGCTTCTGAAGAAGTGTATTCAACGGGGAGAGAGAGAGAGAGAGAGAGAGAGAAGTACCTGCTTTTTCAGGTCAGAGAGGCCATTGTGATGAGAAGCAAAAAGTTCAAGTGCAGCTCTGTGAATGGAGAAGGAACGGTTGACTTTGGTGCTAACAAAGTCAAAAAGAGTTGTGGATGAAACTAAATCTCTACCATCCCTTTGGAAATGCTGTGCGGTACAAGTGGGGGAAGAAACAAAAGCAACAATAGTAGTACCATGTGGTGATTGTTGTCTATCAACTCTGTATTTAATGGAGATTGGGAAGGTTGTTGGGTCATTTGGATTGGCAGTGCCAGTGGTGTCCTTATAGGCTTCCAAAATTGCAGCCCATGAATAATGGAGGAGATCAGAGCTGAGCACCAAATTTCCCAATTCTTCTCCACTGTTGAACCTGAAAGCGCAAAGATGAAGCCATGGAAGGATCAGTGCTCTGTAAAAAAACACAAAAAGAATTGAGATCGTTTTTTTTTTAAATTTTTATCAGAGGCATACATGGTGGTGCTGGCTTGGTTCGTCTTCTCTGCTTTTGCTTGGAGATTCCTTGAAAACACAGCAAGCTACATAGAATGATGTATCAATTCCATTTATTTATTTATTTTTAAAGTTCTTTTGGTGTGCTGCTTAATGGAGACTTGTTTTTTGATGGATATGTGAGTCTTTGCTTTTTCTCCAGAAGGAAACTTCATGGTTCTCGTCTTTGGGTCCATCACCCTGAGGTTAGCCTGATATGTGAACATAGAAAAATTCATGGAAGACTTTGGCCTAGTCGCTGTGTATGATGAATTATTTATTTATTTGTTTCGTTTTTCATGTATGATGGTGATTTGTCTCCCTAAAATTATTTGTTTGGTTTTAGTTTTCAGAAAATTTCTTTTTTTTTTTTTTATTCTTCGTATTTTAATATTTTGAATGAATTTTTTTTTAATATTTTGAGTATTTTTTTTTAATTTTTAAACACTTAATATAAATACACTTTAAAAGTATAATATTTGTGAAAAAATCTTTAAAAAATTTACTAAATATCAAAAAATACGAAAATTCAATACATTTTTTTAAATATTTTTGTGTATTATTAATTTTTTAAAATATTTTTTCACAAATATTTTACTATTTAGATACATCTAAATAAAGTGTATCTAAAAAAGTAAAAAAAAAATGCTTAAAATTTAAAAAATATCCACTAAAAATAAAAAAATACGAAAAAAAAAAACTCAAATTTTAAAAAACTGAATTTAGAAAATTAAAACCAAACATACTAATTAATATTAAGGTGAATTACACACACTACTTACTCACTAGGCTTTTTTTTTTAAAAAAAGTTATATCTTTGTCGGAGCAGGAGTCTATTCTCACTTCAATTCTTAAAGCTAAAAGAAAGTGAAAAAAAATTCACTTTGGTCTTACCCTTAAAATAAAAATTATTGTACTACAAAAGGAAAAAGAAAAAAAAAACACACACACACACATCTTACAACATCATCCATTAAAAATATGATTTCGCAATACTTTAACCTTCGCTTCCTCCTCATTCTCTCTTTCTTCTCTCTCCTCCATGGATCTTCCCACCCAACCCCCCCCCCCCACCTACCCACCCCGAGGAAGCTTCTCAGTTCTAGTTTATGGGTCCATGACCCCGCCTCATAAGTCAATGAAAGACTTGACCTTGTGTCTGTAAGATCTGTGACTGTGAATTTTATTTTTATTTGTTTTAAAGTATGATCCTCTTTCTCAGAAAAGGAAAAAGAAAAAAAGCATGATGCTGATTTATCATTCTAAATTATTAGTAGTATTATTTGTTTGGGTGCACAGTAACAAGCCACAACCTACACAAGAAGCCAACAGGATCATTGCAAGGAAAATATTACGAAGCAACCTCTTCTTTTTTTTTTACATATTTAAAGAAAATGTGAACAAAATACAATTTTTGTCAAGTCTGAACAAATTGGACTTCCGAGCAACCAGTTAAGAGGGTGGTGAAGTCAAATTTCTCTTGAACCATTAACGCCAAAATGGTTACTTTGACCTCTTAATAGAGTTAACATTTCTGTTTAAAAAAATATTTGGCAGAAAATGAAAACAAATAATAAAACACATCTAAGGCTCCGAATGATTAAATTTGAAACGGCAAATAAATCATCAAGCTGTTGTGATTTATATATATATATATATAAATTAAGCCCATTTCTATTCACAACATTCACAGTTTATACCTCAATTTTCCAAAGAAAAACTGAAATCCTAATGAAGAATGATATCCTGATTCATGACGAGTTTCGCAAGGCCACCACACTAAAATGATGTGATTGGGGAATACCTGAGAAAACCCATCCCTATAATAAAGTCTTTATACACAGCAATTTGAAGAATTGCAAGGCACACAAACAACAAAAGTGAAACCAAGAAGTTGATCTAATACCTAAGAAGCCGCCATGACAGTAAAAAAGCTCACCTTTGGAAGAATCGAAAATATCATATTTCAAATCAATATTATTGAGTTACATGGCTTTCCGAGAAAATTGTTGAGCTGATGTAGTTTGGATATCTTTCGTGTATATATTTGTCAGGGCAAAAAGCAATAGGACGAACACTACTTGGGCACTCACGATTCCAAAATGGCTGATGCTGTTTCCGATTTCCATCCAGCTTCCAGTAGTTCTAACCTGTTAACCATCAGAACATCAATCAAGATGACAAACATAAAGGGACAAGTACGCTTGTCAACAAAAAAATTACAGATAAAAGAGAGATTAACTAAATACATTATAAGAAATTTCAACCAAGTGCATGCAGAATATTAATGAGCTCTTCTCATGAGACTAGGTTAGAGTTCAAGAACTGAAGCAGCAAGGTGCTGAAGAATTGTTAGGGTTATTAGAAATGGATAATTTACTATATGCAGTAGTTTATTTTATTTTATTTTATTTTGCTTATTCCACATTGCGTAATCTCAGCATTCAATGCGGTGTATCCCACAATAATCTCATTTTTCAATTATTCAGTTATTTATTTTACTAAGTTCAATGTTAGCCTGATAAGTCAACATTTATATGTTTCGATGCCACAAGAAGATATTATTTGTAACTAGTTTTGTTGGTTAACTGGTCACATTTTATTCATGAAACGGCTGAGATTGGTATTAGTCTGGACATGATCAACTGTACTTAAATCTAGTAAGCACCTTTTGTTAGAATTGAGAAATTCTATGGCTTTGCAGACAATTCTTGTAAAAATTATGGGGAGTGATTTGGCCAAGTCATCTGGGGAAAATTATGGATAGCATCCTAGAGTGATCAATCCAAATTAGAAATATAACGAAGAGGTGTAAAATAAGAACAAGTCAAGGCTATATTATGGTAAGTCCATTTATATAACAATAAATAGAAAAAGCAATCACAACATCCTTAATGAGATAACCAGATGGAAGTCCATCAACAGTGATATATTTAATTGAGAAAGAATGCTACTAAAAGACTACCATGGCCCATACCAGGAAGAAGAAGTGGATTGTCATTACGTCTGAACATAATATAACGAGAAAATAGCATCCCAACCGTGAAACTCGAATTAACTTTGTCAGAGCACTAAACGTACATCTGCATCCACATTTAGAACAAGTAAACCAAACCAAGCGTTAGTCCCATCAAATGGAGTCGGCTACATTTAGAACGAGTGCAAAACCACAATATGTTAATCATGCAGAAGCAGAAAGAGAACTCAATATTATTGCAGATTGCACAAATGTTATTTTTATCTTCAAGTGAAATACAAATATATCTTGATGGTTTCTATGAAAATAGGAATAAGCTAGAAGCATACTGTCTTTGTGACCATAATTTTGCCATGAAAGCTCTAAGAACTTAAAACCAATTGTAAGTTATTCATCAGAATTTGATTATGTACTGATGAAAAAATTCATCAGTACCTTCTCAACAAGCTTTTTGAGTCAAAATTGAGTTTGAATGGAAGAGTGGATCTTAGTGCATTGAGACCATTACTAGCAATAAAATAATGAATGCAATAGATATACTTACATGACAAGCATGAATGGTATAAATAATTTGAATATAAGTAGGGCTGCCATCAGAAATGGCTGCAATCCAAAAGAATATCATATTAGCTCAAAGCCAAATATTCTAGAGGAAACTGGAAACTATATAAAGAAATTCAACCTTTTACTTACACTAAAGATGGTTATGAACCGATATACAGATGAAATCTCAAAGCTTGCAATACTCGCGAAGTTACCCGTTCCAAAAAATGCAAGATTAAATAAGACCATCTAAAAACACAAAACACATTAGAGCAATGTTGACGTCATGACCATTTGGATTTTTGAAAGGTTTCTAATCTCAAAGAGTGTCTAGATGCCCCCTTGAATTTGAACAGCCATTAAAATTGTACGTGGCATCTCAATAGAGAAAGCTATTATCTTTGCCAATTAAAAAATAATAGCCATCCCTCAAATGAGACATTAAGCTATGTACCTTGTTTTGAAACAAATGATTGCACCACCATGAAATATGGTGGTCCATATTATTCTTAATGGCTCAATGTAACTTACAAAGGTTAACGGAATCCTCATGTCGGACAATTGCAAGCCTCTAACATCATTTTCAAGAATGATGCTATCCTCCACAGATTTAATTGAAGTTGAAGATGTTTTCATCTTGCTTCTATAGAGAAGTGTGTTTTCATACAATATCCATGCCATGAGTGCAAGACCAAGTGCAGCATAGAAAACAGCTTCATATCTGCACAGGTTTCACCAAAAGGAATATCTAATTTTAATGCATCTTAATATTCTGCCATCCACATAACTGTTCAATGGTATTATACCATGAGAGTAATTTGTAAGGGAGAGATACCCAATTGATAGAAGTAAGAATGTGGGTGCAAAACCAAGAAATATTGAAGTCAGTCGGGACAATAGGCTAGTTGCCGAAAACAGTGGGAGAACAATCGAGAAACCTACAAATAAATAAATAAATAAAATAAAATAAACCACAAAGCGTACCGATAATTTAACACAAATAACATGCATAATTGAAATAGACATGCAGTAAGAAATCTTTCAAAATTGAAAATGCATCATAATAAGTACTCGGGTAAGCCCCCAACCATGCATTTAAACCTACCAACTGATCTATGGACTATAACCAGCAATTATAGGTTTCAAGTTTGAGGTGATATTTTTAGAATAGAAACTCTTAAGAAATGTCAATTATTCATTTAAAATAACAGTCTTAACTCTCATAAAAATCCCAAAAAAGTAAGTGTCTATATATATATATGCAGCAAACATTAGTAACAGATAAAATATCAACTAACAATTGGTAGTAATAATAATAATAAAAAAGAAGAGAAAAACAAGGAGAATGAGTTCAAAGAGGAAAAAGTCAAACGTATACCAGCAGTGGACCAGTTTATCAATTGGTGTAACACAAGAAGCTCTTGCTTTTGTGTTCTGTGAGATGTTGATAGTGGCACCATTACTGATGATAACCCAACCAAGAGAGCCTGAGTTAATTGTAGGAAAAAAAAAGAAAGAAAGAAAGAAAAGAAGAGTAATGTTTAGATCAATCCATAAGCAAAATCTTGAAACTTCCACTTCCAACAAGAGTTAAAACATATGAAAGACCTGCAAGGAGAAGAGCATGGGGAACTTGGGTTTCTTCAAATCATGATTAAGGAGACCATGCCAATACTTGTTTGCTTCAGCATGCAGATCCAGATAGGTTGCAACTCCTCCTATAGCAATAATCATAGCTCCACTTGCAACTCTGTGGACAAAATAATTGTAAATGCACATACCTCATGATAGACTTGAGAGTTAAAACTCACTGCATTTATGATTTCAAAATTCACCAAGAAACCACATCATAAATTAAATCTTGAAACCACAAGATGGTAAGATAGGACTTGATGAACACCATTATTAAAAAAAAATCAAAGGTGGTGTTGAGAACAACCATTTATCACATAATCGAAATAATCAATTGCCTGAAGATCAATTCAGACAGACAGAAACCGATTTACTATCTCAAACATACCACACAGCTAAAATGTGGCGATTGAGTTTCAACAAGTCATCTTTACGAAGTAATTTTTTTGGCTAGATCACTCTTTAGCTAAATCCAATCCTTGAGGCACATTTACATTATCTGAGGTTGCAGTCCTGAAATCGAAATTTCAAGTGCTACACCATTCTTGAGCCCAACCAAGCAAAGGATACTCCCTCTAGAGCTCAGCTCAACTATTGAACAAACATGCAGCTTAGGCTCCAGCTCCACTCAAATTACTTCATGAAGGATCACAAGAGCTTTCAGCAAGTCAGGCTTGAGCTGTTCACATGCTAGTTGACTCATTTCACAGTCTAAATTTGATAGTGCATATCACCCTAAAACTGAATACTTCAAGAGTGCATAATCAGGAAAACACTCCAACAGAATTCATAATAATGAAAGCACATAGGCGAATTCAAGGAAAGCGACTTACACTAGCAGAGTATTATCAGGAATTTCTGCAGGCATCAAAGTAAAAATAGACAAGAACCAGCATGAAGACCATACAAATATTGGTATCCCAGATTTCCATGGAATTAAGTAATAAAGATGAATTGAAGCAGTGATCCCAACAATCAAGAAACACCAAGTATAGAGCTTCCTCTCAGTGAAGCTATGCACCTGCATTACATACCAGATAAAAACAACAAAAAGTGCACTTCAGACTTCAAGACTATCAATTTCCAACAGTCAGTTTGGGAGGGGAACAATTTGTAGTTATGTTAAGAAGCATACCAGGAATTCAAGAATAACTACTGACACGGCACAGGTGACTACAAGTGCAATGATGTAACTATATTGTCTTCTCGTAAATCTCTCCATATAAACTTTTAGAAACTGATATTCACTAAATATTTTAGTCCAGAGAAATACTGTCATCGTAGCGTATACATGATACAGAGGAGGAGAGTGCTCCAAAAGCAGTAGGATACAAATGGATCCCATGAATAGACATCCACACAGATACACCTTTCATAGAGAAGAAAATAGTTAGAAAAAGACAAAATTAAGAAAAGAAAAAGTTTAAATGATGAAGTTACAAAATTGAAGGAATGAAAAGAAACTCATGAAAGCTACAGAAGTTTTTAATTGAGCCACTTATCCAGAAAAACTAAGTATTTAATGGAGCCAAAGAAGTCTCAAGTGAGTCTAGACTTCACTTGTATGGTGATGGATATTGCGAAAGTACAACCAATATTGTGACACATTCATCTTTAAAACTAAAGATATAAGATAAAAGATTACCATTCCACTATTGTTTCTCAGATGAAGCGCTTGCTCCTTTCTAGAAAATTTTCCCGGCAAAGAAGCATAGGATTGCAGCACATGAAGAATAAGATAGATCATCCAACCAATGTATCCAAGAGTAACTACAGTCATCAGCATAAACCAATCATAAGTCTGAAAATAGTTTAGTCCTTTCAGTGCCAGGCTCCTGAGGTTTTGCGACAGCTTCATTGCAGCTTCATAGTCTCTAAAAGATATCAAATGTTCGATTTGATCCAAAATTGAAGAATAATGAACAAGTGGTTTGAGCGGCTTGAAATTTAATGAATTTGACTGCTTTAATACTGAGTATTGTCAAGAAAATTGGTGCAAAATGCAAACTCATTCCATTTTACCTTCTAAGATGTACACAAAAGGATAATCAAAATAATTTGTTCAACACATAAACTGTAAACAAATATAACAAAATAAAAGAGATCACATGCTACGTAAACAGTTAGCAAAGTAATAAATGGCAGAGAATATCAAACGACAAAAACAAAAATGTGCACTCACTGAAATCAGGAAGCAGAAATGATTGTGATTTTCCAATTCAGAAAGCAACATCAAGTTATTAGATAACTTCTTGTTTCTAGTTTTGAAAAGAAAAAATATTTATAGTTGGCATTGAAAATATTAACCTGGAAAAAATCTAAAGAAATGTAATGCACTTCAAGAAAGTAATGGTTTTTACAATCAGTATAAAGGGATACACGACTTCCGAAGGAACTGGTTGAGGATCTGCTTTGTATTAGCTAACACAGCTTCAACTTCTTCTGCCTGGACACAAAATTAAACAAAATCCTGCTCAGTTTTGCACCAATTCAATGTCAACTTGTACCAGTTGAATTCATCAAAGGAGAATTCAATAATAGAAGTATATTTCAAACTCTTAACATAGCACAGATATCCTTTGGCATAATCGAAAAATACAAGAGTCCAATGGTGGAACAGCACAGCTCACCTCATTTAAATTAATGTAATCAAGGGGCAAATTTCCAACAGAGTTAACAGGACATGGCAGACCAAGAAGAGTTGACTGCCGAAAATTCAATTAGTGTATTAGAAAACTAAATCTCAAGAGATGCTTCAAAGGACATAGGGAGGCTTAAAACAGAGAATTCCAGAGATATAACAAACTGTTCAACCATTAGTGGTGCAATATCAGCTTGGTTAACATCCACTCTTTCTACGCCATCAAGGCCCCATTCTGCAGGTGTTGGCATGTCATGCATATGTTCATCAATAAGCGAACACCACAATCAGAATGGTTATTGCTGGACATTGGCATGGGATGTTTAACACCTGCTCCCCAAGCAACAAGGGAGTATCAGTGTTTGAATTATGCCCATCTCCATGACTTCCTATCATTAAAATGCAGAGTCAGCATCTTAGTTACAATAAATACCAAAAAATATATATCTCGATCTTGTTGAGATAAAACATCACCTTTGGCATCATACAGGTACAAAGCTCAAGAATCAATGATTTTTAACTACAAATGTAGCCATCAGTTTGATGAAGTGGCAGATAATCTAATGCATGTTTGCTAATGGAAAAAAACATTTTAGACACATTAATTATTTGAATGTAAATTAATTTTTTCCCTACAGAGGGGTAACTCAAAACAACACTAATTAAGGCAATCAACCAAGTTGATGGACCCGCCATACATTTTGATCTCTTCATCTATAGGTATCTTGTCCATTATGACTCCAGGTCCACCTAGCCCAAATTGTTTTTAAACAAGCTACAATGTTTTGAGAACTGAACTGAACTAAACTAGCTGATTCGTCCACTTGGACCATCAATCACTTGGAATTCCAGTTCAGAATAAACCCCAAACCCATTTTGTTGAGAAAACGGGCTTCTTTTATTAAATTTACTCAAACTGGTGTGGTTGGACAGTGAACTACATGAACCAGATGCAGGTTGCTTAAACTGTTCCAGTTTCAATTGATAAAGACAACATACACTTTCCCTTTTATTCACACACACAATTCCCTTCACATTGTAGGTTTCCTACATCTCTAATCAGCCACAGGTCTTTCTCTTAGGGCTTCATTACTTCTTTTTTTTATTTTATATTTTACAAAAAATTTAATTTATTAATCCAAATTGATATCTTATTTTATGAAGAGAAATGGGATTTTCCTATGGACTAAAAACATAATCAATTAATTAGTTGTTAAATCTCACACGCAAGGTTCTGAAAAGCGGTTGCGGTCGCCATAACGGTAGCGGTAGCGGTGGCCTTGATTCTTGATTCTTGATTCTTGATTCTTGAATCGAGTCGAGTGTAAAGGCCGAATGTGACTTGATGTCGAACCGTGAATTTTTTTATTTTTCGCACAATTTGAAAAAAACTTACCAATACGTATATTTTTTTTCCATGATCATATTTATTGGGTCTAAAATAAATATTGATCAATTTTTGTAAATTTTTAAGTATAATCCAATATATTTCATATTTTTAAATCACTATAAACTGAGTTTTTTACATTTTATTTTAATAATTAATGACTTTATATTATACAAAAAATCAATCACTACTTATTATATATAAGATAAATAATGACAAAAGTAAGAGAATAAATAAGAGTCCAAATATATATATATATATATACATATTTTAACCAAACCAAATAGATAATGACCACACTTAATATTATTATTATTATTATTATTTTCAAACAATATGTAGATAAACACAAACAAACAAAATAGTTGAGTGAAATTTGAATAGAATAGCATAGGTCTTACAGCTTCAAAAAATCAATAACATATTCTTTATCTTCCCTCTTCTCTCTCTCTATCTCTTGCTCCTCCATCTTCTCTCTTTATCTTCCCTCTTCTCTCTATCCCTCTTCTCTCATTTTCAGCTTTTTTTCGTGGGGTTTTTTCAAAGTAGTTCCGAACCGTTACGTAATAGTCGTAACGAGCCGTTCTGGCACCATTACGACCTTCTAGCACCACTACGGCCGACACACCTGTAAATCTTAATCACACTGCAAAAGCGGCCGTAACGGATGGCGATAACCACCACAACCGTTACGTAATGGCGTTACGTAACGGTTGCGGCCGCTTTTTAAAACCTTGCTCACACGTAAACAGTCAGAATAATCAAGTTTGTTCCCTTGCAATTCCTTCTAGTTTGCAAAGCTATTTGTTACATAAAACAAAGGTTCCATATACTTAACAAATAGATATTGTATATATATTCACATTGACTAATGAAAGGCTTAAAGGATTCCTACCTTTATCGCTCATTCCATGATCAGCTGTAAAAATATATGATGTCCTGTTGTCCTTGAAATAATTTTCAACAAGATTGTAAACACGTTCAGCAATATGATCAACAACCTTAACATTATTAAGATAGATGGATGAATAGGGCCGATGTGCATGACCATTTGAATCACAACCAAGTAGGTGTAGAAATACAACAAGATTATCTTGTAGAAGTAGTTGTTTCAATTTTGGGTCTTCATTGGACTTATTCAAGAGGCTCTGGAATTGATCAAATGACCACTCATCCAAAAAAGAAGCATCTGCAAGAACACTACTGAATAAATAAAGGATGAATTGAAGCGAAACCTTAAGAAGATCAATAGATCATGCATTAAGAACTGAGCATGAAAAACAAAAAGTAATGACCTCCAATACTATTAGTTTATTTTTTGAAGCAAACTAAGACAAGGCCTTAGCATGTCTTTCATTTAAGAGGGAAAAAATGTAAACTTGCATGATCTAGCTTCATAATAGCATTGCAAGTCCACTGCTATGTTACATACACGAACTCAGGAATTGGTGTTGAGTGTGGGTATGTGTCTAAGCATTGGATTCATCTAAATCTCATGTCTAAGGATATTAGAAAATGACTATATACTTATATTTCATAATATTCTTCTCTTATCTTCTAGACTAACATGTTAGTTATAAAGTACCCTTGAGCATTTCATGTATAATATGAGAGTTTTATACATAGTTTTATGGTAAACTTGATTAAGAACATGCTTGTTGGATACATATCCAACTTGACATATCAAAGATGTATCTCAAATGCTGAGTGTTACACATGGGTACATCATACATTTAAAATATGCAAGTTACATAGGTCCACAGTCGCTTTAGCTCAAGAAAAACTTATAAAAGACAAAGAAATTGGTATCAACGAGAGTATGGGTACATCATACATTTAAAATATGCAAGTTACATAGGTCCACGGTCGCTTTAGCTCAAGAAAAACTTATAAAAGACAAAGAAATTGGTATCAACGAGAGTACAAAAGTTGGTAGTATTTTTTATTAGATAGGTGGGGAGGATGCAGCAAGAAGGCCACACCCACTGGTAGGAATATCCATTAAACCTAACATTCAAATTCCAATACCAAACCAATTGCAACAGTAAAACAAACTACATGTACCACAGAAAGATCCTATACTTGCCATGGGAGCCCTTGACACTTGATATTAGAATGATAGTGTAAAATGCATGGAAGGATAGCCAAAGCATTAGCGAGAAGTTCACCGAAAAGGGAGCCACAAATGGCTGACACCTAAGTGAGATGATATTTGCCAAATTTGGCACAACCAGAAATGAATTAAGAGAAGCACAAAACCATAAACTGGCATTGGGTTTCAATCTAGAAATTAACATGTAATAGAAGAATAACTACGACTTGTACAGGTGCACACATTTTGGTTAGATTTACACGAGTATTCTGGGAAGTTTCCTGGATCCCTTGCTTTAAAAGAATAAGCAAAAGAACTTGGGCCTATGGCACATCCAACAAACAATGATAACAGATAATAAGTTTTCATCTTGAAAACAATTTGAGTCCAGAGGTTGAACCAAACCAGTCGCAAAATCTTCGAACTCATGAGGATATGAATTCCAGGTGCTATGTGGCAAGGCACTGCAGAATATTGGAACTATATCTGGGCTACCAAAAGCAAAAGTGTGCCGGCTTCGGTTAAAGACAGAATCAAACTCCACGGGATTTGCCTTCCATCCTAAAAACATAAAATGGATTTAATTTAGTGTGCAGGGCAAATACCTTAGCACAAATGCATTTCACAGGCGGTGAGTTATTTAAACTAATAACAAATGATTCACTTGAACTGGTTCTGCTAACATGGCATGGCACAAAGATTAATAAAAAAAATAAAAAAGTGGAAAGTCTACCTTTTGTAACAGCACTAGGATCCTCATAGAAACCAGCAATTATAGAAACATGTCCAGGCCTTGACTCCGTCGGCGGACGAGCATGAGATACTCCCCACCGGCCTTGTCCTTTGATTACACTTCTCAAAAATGGTGCTCTGTAATTTCCTTCAGAATCGGGTTCAAAAAATTTGTCCGCCCTTAAACCATCAGCTGCAATTATAATGCCCAAACAAAGATGTTACAAGTCCTCAGATTCTGCATACCAAAAAAAGGATAAAATTCTAGGTATATGAGAGGTTAGGGCATTTCCAACCCTTAAACCTATATCAAATTTAAATTTGGTAAAAATTACTCAAAAATCTCTCTCCACTCCTTGACTCAAACTTATACAAAATAAAGTTTTTCCCATTTTTTTAAACCCAAATCAAGGAAGACTCAAATGTTTACTCAAAAATTTCAAGGCCATTTTGTAGTCTTCAAATTTAGAACCATGCCACTATTGAAGCTTTGACTCAAATTTATGCTTAAATCTAAGTTTGTCCATTGGAGTGCTTCATATCAAATAAAGCTTTTTACTCAAAATTTGAGTATAAGGGCTGGAAATGACCTTACATTACATGTCAACAGTTCAAACCAGATGTGACAATTAGTAACAGAGACTAAGAACACATAAGCCCAAAGACTACTTGCAGGAAATAGAACAACAAATCATGAAAATTGTTCTAGAGGGTCTGCCTCATTGGTCACTCACTATAAACAACAAAGTGAATTGAAAACTAATAGCAAGCAACTTATCTATAAAAGAAAAAAGGGCAGTAATCGATTGAAACAAATCATCAAACAGTTGGTGGGTGGGTTAGAATAGAAGATACCAACGAAAAGAAAAAGGCGTTTGGCTGGGGGGGCAGAGAAGCGAGGAGGAACAGGGTCCATGCCATGGACGATGGGGGTCTTGAAGTAAATGTCAAAAATGCTGAGCATGTACACAGCGTGGAGTACAACTCCAAGAACAACCAACCATGTCTCTCTTCTCTTCAACCACTTGTTGTTTCGTCTTTCCGTTGAAGAAGAAGAAGCTGCTGATCTGGCTGCAGCGCCGCCTCGGACTCCCAAGATCCCATCGCCGCCTCCCATGTTTGTCCTGGTCGCAAACTCAACTCAACTCAACTGATGAACTCGTACACGAGACGAACATACATTCGCTGGGGTTTTATGGAAAATTAAGGTAAAACGGATCTTCAATTGTTGTGATCCGATGCAACACCTTTTAGCGGGCTGCTTCGGCTGTTCAAAACCTAGCCCCCAACAAGGCAGCTCAAAAATAAACTGGCCCCGTTTGGTTGCAGCTTTTTAGAATATCACCTCACATATTATACATTATGACTTTAAGGAGTTATTAATCTATAACTGTTAAGGTTAAGTTTGAAAAGATAAAAAAAATTAAAAAGTTACTAAAAAATTAAAAGGTTAATATTATTCACCAAAATCAATAATTGTGGTTGCACAACTCTCAATCTTAATTTTTTCTTACAAACTAATTTTTATAATTTTTTAATATATATTTTTTCATAAAAAGTCAAAAAGTTTACAATTTTTTAATATGTATTTTTTCATAAAAAGTCAAAAAGTTAACTTAAACATCTATATTTTTTTCCTCAATTTTTTAGTTCAATAAGACAAAAAGTGCACTTATTTAGGACACCTGAGTAGTGTTTATTAAATAAGGTGTGAAATAATATTTTTAATTAATTTTATTTTTTATTATTCATTACTTGCCTACATTTTTCATTAAAAAAAAAATTAATAATAACTCATAATCTATTTGGGTTTTTTTTTTCTATTTTTAAAAAATAAAAAAAAAATTGGAATAATTAATATATCCATAGCAAAAGCTGATAATCAAAAGTAAGGATTGGCGAACTACCGAATTAATTTTTTTGAGTTAAAATAAGTTGTTAGAATCAGCAACTGTTTGAAATAAATTTAATCAAATATACCAAAATAACTTTTTCAAAACTAGAATTTACAAGTTAGCTAAAATAAATCACACCAAACAGTCCATTATTCAAAATTAAGGTCGCTTTGGAGAGTGACTTTCTTAAATGATTTTTTAATTTTTTTATTAAAATATAAGATGAAAAATGTGTAAAAAAATAAAAGAAATTTTAATTTATTTTTTTTGGTATGAATTGAAAACATTTTAATTTTTTTATTAAAATTTTATCATTTCAAAGGACCAGAGTATTAAAAAGTAGAGGGAATGTTTTTCTTTTTAGTGTGGATTTAAATAAG
Source organism: Camellia lanceoleosa (assembly GCA_025200525.1). Taxonomy (NCBI): domain Eukaryota; kingdom Viridiplantae; phylum Streptophyta; class Magnoliopsida; order Ericales; family Theaceae; genus Camellia; species Camellia lanceoleosa. Next base: position 214,363,460 of record CM045758.1, read on the forward strand.
ATAAATTTGTTACCAAAAAGTTGTAACAAATAAATTGTTTTTGTATTTTTAATATAAAAAAAAAAAGTTAGAAGTTAATTGCTACCCCCTTTTCCAACGATGGGGGATAGGATGTAAGAGAGATGGAAGAACAGAGAAAGAAGTAAACGCAGAAGGTAGGGAATAGATAACATATCTCATTTCATACGTGGAGAATTTACACAACAAAACCCAAACCCCCCAAACAACACACACAGTAAAAAAAGGAAAAAAACCACTGATTTGCAATAAGTTTGTTCATTTGCAATTGTTCTATTATATTATTGCAATAAAGAAACAGATCGAGCAAGGTTTAAAAGAGCTTATGCATGACATGTAATTACACATTATTAATAGAACTTAAACTGCAACCAGAATACTATTTCAGTGCACAAAATACCAAAGCACACAATGAGACAATCAAAACAATGGTTCAGAAACTCAAGCCAACCCTTTGAGGACAAAGAACAAAATGACGACACCCACAAATCCAATCTTTACTGATTGAAATGGAGCAAGTCCACTTATTGCCCCCGAGTCATCAGGTGACGGGGCTGGGGCAGGTGACCACACTTCTGCTGCTGTGACTGCCAACACTGTCAATGCAAACATGAAGGCAATAATATCAGCAGCCTTTTGGAAAGCCATTGTTTTAATGGTCAGTGTTATATTGTCAGGTTCATTGTTTCTCTCCCATATACATAGGCAGTTCTCTGCCTCTAGTGTGTTTGTCAATGAGTCTATAACACAACCTGTTCTCATAGGAGCATCAAGAAGAGTGATCATATCTAAGATTATCTTCATGTCTTTTTGGATGCTTACATATTTTGTATCAGAGCCAAGTTGGTAGTATGTTGAGTTTCTTATTGGATTATCTTTTCGGTTTATATTCTTTTCAGTTTCACTCTATTTAAATTAACTTCAATCTCCCTATTCTTGTTTAACTTATCTTTGTATTCCACTTTGCCAATAGTCACCCACTTTTCGTACCAATCCAGTGTAAGTCCTTAGGTTTAGGCAGTCGAAGTATATAGAAGTTCCCGGAAAGGGTACGAGCGAACACACTGTACGTGAAAACATGATAAGTTACAAAACGAGTTTTAGAAAATTGGATTTAATTTTATAGAATTAAAATAAGTCGATTATTCCGAAATAACTCTTTAGTTAGCTCTAGATCTACAACTCTAGCTCCTATCCCTAGTACGGATATACTAATTAATGAAGAAGAACATGAATATCAAGATGTTAAAATTGATTTAAATTTGGAATATTCTTAAAGTAAAAACTAAGGAAATTTATAAAACTAGTTTTTTACAATCTACCTTTAATGTTGATTTACAAGTTAAAACAGTTGAACAAGTTTATACTTTAAGTAAACCACGGGAAACTTGCCAATTATTATCTAAAGAGTCAATCAGAAAACAACTCAAAGCTGGTCATAATTTTATCTATTTAGGATTAATCCAAGTAGGAATAAACTCATTAACCCAACAAGATAAAAGTACTTCTGTCCTTTTATGTTTAAGAGATACTCGTTTTATTAACTATCATGCTAGTGTAATAGGAATGATAGAATCTGGTTTTCATAAAGGTCACTTTAAGTTTACAGGATCCCCATATATTAAAGGTTTTAACATTAAATATACAATTATCTGGTGAATATACCAATATGTTAGAAATTGTTCATAATATTGCATTAATTTATCGAATTTATTACAAATGCATAAAAACTAATTTAAATGTTCAAGCTTTAACTAAAAGTCCTAAAGATAAAATCTTATTAATCCAAGGTAGTACTAATGAAACTAACATTTCAGTTCCAAAAATGATTTGTTAGAAAGATATAAATCTTTCGGATGATTGGGTTACGGTAAATAAAAATTATTCCCAAAATCAACATGCTTTGACTAGTCATGATATTCAGAATATTCAACAATTTAATGATGGTTCTGTTTATATTAGATTTAATAGACCTTCTAGTCAATCTTCTCGACATAGTACCTCCAGTTTACTTACTAAAACTGATGAAAATGAAATCTTCAATACCCCATTATTTACTAGAAAAGATAGAAAACTTTATATTTGCAAACCTTATTCGCAAACCCAACATATACATAGTAAATTAAAAGGAATTGATAATTCTTGTACTTTTCAAATTAGTAAACCAGTTTATTCCACTCACACACATCTTCAAGAAGAAGATATTATATCTCAAGATTCACCTACTCAAATTGATTTTAAAGTTGTCCCTCCTGTCAACCCACAATTATTAACTTTAAGTAAACCTTTTTGAAAAATCTAGAAACCCTAGATGTTGATTTGTGATTATGTACCAATTTTAAGCAAAATATAGCAATCCCAATCAAACAATCAAGAGAAAGAGACACAAAGATTTTACGTAGAAAAACCACAATTGGACACCTTCCAATTGTGATCAAAAAACCACGGGCAACTGCCACAAGAACAATCCACTAAGAAGATTTAAAGAAATTACACAGGTATACTATCAATTATCTAGCGAATTCACAATGCCTAATTGAACCAACCTCTATGTGCCTCTTCCAACCCCATCTTCAGCACGGAATTGTCTTTCTGATGAGCCACTCCAGATTCCACCAAAGCTTCAGGCTCGAATTCTTCAGAATTCACAACTGAAGAACAACTCTCTTTTTTGTGTATAACAAACAAACCTATGATGTACTCTCTTTAAACCATGAGTTGAATACTCAATAAAACATCAAAGAAAAAAATAACAAAATATCCCCAGATATAAACCTTTAAGAACCAAAAAGAAGATCTGGAGGACTTCAATGAATTACCTTAGTTTTGGGAGAAAACCAAGTATTTATAGAGAACCAAAAGTAATCCAAGATTGGGAAGAAAACAAACTCCTTGAGAAATTCGGATTCTGAGGCTCGCTCGAGCGAAGCTTTCCTGGCTCGAGCGAGGAGAGTAATTTTCATGATTTCTACTAGTGCCTTGGCTCGGCGGCGGATCCTTGGCTTGGCGACCGATCACTTCTTCGGGTTTTTGTATGGGCGCAATCCTTCGCTCGGCGAGCATTCCTTAGCTCGATCGAGAAAGTCTTAGCTCGTGCGAGCACTCCTTGGCTCGAGCGAGCAACGGTTGACATGCAATTTTGAATGCAATTTTGAATTTTGCTTCGGCCACGAGCTGACTGGGCAGCTCAACCCCTGTAATAATCAGCGAAGTGGCAATCTTGAACGCATTAACATCACAAACTTCTCTGCATGGCTCGATTCGGGTTTGGATTCACATCTAATAAACTCATAGCCTCACTAAAATAAAAGTGTGAATAAAATTACAACTTAAAGGAGTTTTGTCAAACGGGATTGCCAAGAATAAAAACCTAACACTTTTACTTCAGACCTTAATAAACTTCGTGCTAAATTCCAATCTATTGCAAATAAATCAAAAATACACACATATCAACATAATTATGATACAAAATAACAATCTAAAATTACCAAGAAATTTTATAAATTTATGACAGAAATCAATACTGAAGTTAATTTCTTTGATTATTTAGAAAATTATTATCAAATAGTAAATGTTATCACCAAAACTAAATGGAAAACTTTCCCTACCACTTCTGTTCATCTAGTCACCCTCCTTTAGAAACCATTTTGATTGAACATAAAGGCACCATTGTTCATGTACGCTTTTAAACTCCTAATGTGAATCTGAAATTAAAAAGGTCATTGGACAAAATAATTATACCAATCAATGCTTAAAAACTATTGGTAAACAACTAGATAAACTCCAAACTACTTTTGAGGATTACTCCGTTAGTCATACTTCTACAAGTAAACCTTTAGATAAACCTCTTATTAATTTTCCTAGTACTACAAAACGATTAAACTTAGATACTCAAGATAATACTACAGTTGAAGCCATTGAAAAATTATTTACTAAAATGTCTACAAGCAAATGAATTATTGTCCTAACACAACAACCTCCTCTAGAATTTTCTAGCCATTCTGATACATCTACCGATAATGAAATCACTCAATTAGCACAACAATTTTAACCTTCTCATCTCAATAGAATCATACACCCTAAAGTTAATCCAACCACTCTTACCAAAAATTGGTATACCAAACCTACACCTCCCGATCTCCAATTTGAAGAAACCAATATTAGCAATCAATTTTCCTTTTCTAGTAAAAAATTATATAAATGAAATATAGATGATCTTAATGAACATCAAATTCTCCAAAAACTCAATCATTTATCCATGGTTACGAACAGTTGCCTTACTAATTATCTTGATTATACTCAACTTGAAATTGTTATTTTAAGTACTAGGATTCTTGGTATGCTCAAATCTTGGTGGGACAAATATTTTATTTACGATCAGCGAGAATCTATTCAACATGCTATCCAAATGGATGATAATGGTTTTCTATCTTTGATGAAGAAATAGGTTCTAGTATATTTGATGGTATTAATACCTTAATATATACCATAGTCAAACATTTTATAGAAACACGACTAATATTCATTCTCGTATCCATAATCAACTCAGTAATTTAACTTGCCCTACTCTAAGTGATTTTAGATGGTATAAAGATGTTTTTACTTCTAGAGTAATGCTTCGAGATGATTGTAAGTCATTTTAGAAAGAAAAATTTATTAATTGATTATCAAGTCTTTTTGTCCATAAAATTCGCGATATTCTTAGTCAACCTACTGGTGTTATAGAATATGATCACTTAACCTACGGTGATATAATTAGCACAATTCAAAAGGAATGACTAAAAATGTGCATCGATCTGAAACTTAGTCAAAAAGTTACTAAAGACAAACATAAAACTAAATATAAATTAGGTAACTTCTGTGAACAATATGGCTTACCTCCTGTAGCACCTTCTCGAAATAAAAATAATAAAAAGAAATCTTCTTATAAATACTTTACTAAATATAAAAAGAAATATCCTTCTAAATCAACTGATAAATATTATACTAAACCCAAAAAGAGAATTTGTCATAGGAAATCTAATCAATCTCAAAGGTCAAAACCTAAACCGGATGTTACTTGTTATAATTGTGGAAAAAATGGTTATTATTCCAATAAATGCAAAGTAAAAGAAAAACTTAAAGTTAAACTTAACCAATTACAGATTACTGATGAAAATCAACAACAAATACTTGACATATTTAAATTAGCCACTACTCCAAATCAAACTCCTGTCCCGTCTAGTCATTCATCTGGCGATGATATTCCCTCCAGTGACACTTCTTCCTATTATTCTCCCACTGATAGTACTGACAATGAAATTGAATTAGGATGTAATGATACTTGTTGCAAAACAGTCAATGTTTTTAGTAAATCTCAACAAGAAGAAATTGCTCTCATTGAATTAATTAGTAGATTAGAAAATTCTGAATTAAAAATACAATATACTAATAAATTGAAATCCTTATTGACCAATAAAGATAAAAAAACCTAAAAATGATAAACCAATCATTAGTTTAACTAAAACTTTAGACCGATTTAAAAAAAAAAAACATAAAGAAGTCATCTTACAAGATCTACAAAATGAAATTAATCATATTAAACTAACTATTCAAGAATTAAAAGCTAAAGACAAAACCTTAGAAGAAGACATTGCTCTATTAAAAACCAACAAAAGTCTTAATGATTTCCAACAATCCAATAAATCATCCTCTGAATTAGAATCTGAATCTAGTTCTGAACCCGATCCAAACAAAGTCATCTTTAATAATAGAACTACTCCACATAATAGTGATCACGATAGTAATCACCTTAATCTAATTAATTGAATTAATATTTAGAAAAGGCATTCGAAAGTCAAATTAGTTATTAATGATTTTGAAATAGAAGTCATCGCATTAATTGATACTATCGCTGATTTAAATTGTATTCAAGAAGGATTAATTCCTACCAAATATTATCATAAGCCTACTGAACAAGTAAGTTCTGCTAATGGAAGTCAAATGCATATCAAATATAAATTACCAAATGTACATATTTGTCAAAATAATGTTTGTTTCAAAACATATTTTGTGTTTGTTTGAAACTTAACTGATAAGGTCATTTTAGGTACACCATTTATCTTTTTATTATATCATTTCACTACTACTCCTAAAGGAATAACTACACAAACTTTTGGTCACACTGTTACTTTTAAATTCTATCTCCACTAGAGATCAAAGAATTAAATCAATTAAAAGAATGTTCAATTTCTCAATCTATTAATCGATTAACCAAACAACTCAAATTTCTCAAAGAAGAAGTAAATTACAAACGAATTGAATCTCAATTAACTAATTCCATTCGTATATCCAAAATTGATGGATTTAAAAACCAATTAACAAATACCGTTTGTTCTATTTTACCTAGTGCTTTTTGGCATAGGAAAAACATGTAGTAACACTTCCTTATATTAAAATTTTTAATGAAAAACAAATTCCTACCAATTCTAGACCTATCCAAATGAATCATGAATTAATGGAAATGTGCAAAAAAGAAATTAACGAATTATTAAAAAATAATATTATTAGTAAAAGTAAGTCACTTTGGTCTTGCCCTACTTTTTATGTTAATAAAAATGCTGAACTTGAGCGAGGTGTTCCCCGATTAGTCATTAATTATAAACCACTAAACAAGGTTTTAGAATGGATCCGATATCCAATCCCTAATAAAAAAGATTTAATCAAAAACGTAGTCAAGTCGTCATTTTTAGTAAATTCGATTTAAAAAGTGGATTTTGGCAAATACAAATTCATCCTGATGACCGTTATAAAACTGCCTTTACTACCCCTTTTGGTCATTACGAATGGAATGTCATGCCCTTTGGATTAAAAAATGCTCCTTAGTGAATTTCAAAATATTATGAATGAGATTTTTAATCCCTTTAGCCATTTTTCCATAGTTTACATCGATGATATCCTCATTTTCTCTAAGTCACTTGATGAACATTGGAAACATCTTAATTTCTTTTTTCATACTATCAAATATAATGGTTTAGTCATCTCTGCTCCTAATGTTAAACTTTTCCAAACTAAAGTTCGATTCTTAGGTTAGGTTCCTTAAATTATATTACTGAATTTTATGAGGACCTTAGAAAAACTTGTCAACTCTTATTTGATCGGTTAAAAGATAATCCTCCACCTTGGTCTTTTACACATATTACTATTGTCCAACAAGTCAAAAAATATGTCAAGATTTTGCCCTGTCTTGGTATTCCTACTAAAAATTCTTTCAAAATTATTCAAACTGATGCCTCTGAGGTTTGTTATAGAGGTATCCTTCTTCAAAAAATCACTTCTCAATCATCTGAACAAATAGTTCGTTTTCATTCTGGTGTCTGAAATAAAGCACAAAAGAATTATAGTACTATTAAAAAAGAAATTTTATCTATTGTTTTATATATTAGTAAATTTCAAGATGATATTTTAAACCAAAATTTTTTATTACGTGTTGATTGTAAAAATGCTAAATATGTTTTAGAAAAAGATGTTCAAAACATTGCTAGTAAATATATTTTCGCCCGATGGCAATCTATTTTAAGTATTTTTTATTTTGATATTGAGGCCTCGTTTGGGAACATGCTTTTTTAGTAACTTTTTGGCTTTATGGCTAAAATGTGATGTAAAAAAAACTAGTATGTTTTGAATGAATTTTTGACTTTTTGCGAAAAGATGTGCAAAAAGTAGAGAGAAAATTGAATCTTTGACTTTTTGGTATGGGTTATTGGTTTTTTGATTTTTTTAGTAACTTTTTGACTTTTTGGCTAAAATGGACACTTGCCAAACAAGGCCTGAATATATACCTGGTCGTCAAAATTCTATTCCAGATTTCCTTACCTGCGAATTTTTACAGGGTAGATAAAGGATAGCTACTCCTTTTATTTCCTACTATAAATTAAAAGTCACCTATTATAGAAAGCTTATGTACCAAACTGCTTACCGTATTGCTTGCCTTAAGACAGCTCGCAAAACTACTCGCCGTGCACAATTTATACAATTTCATCAAATTACCAGTCGTCGCAATTTACTTGCTCATTATACTAATTGTCTTCATTTCCATATGAACAAATTTGATATCTTCAGTGGATGCTAATTCTGTTCACCTTATTTGCCTACAGATGTCAAGGCCATCTAGTAAAGCTATTGTTCCAACTAGTAAATCCATTGTCGTTCCTCCTATTGACCTAGTTACTAGATATCATCCTATTGACACTATCAACTGTTACCAAGTTCTTGGTAATATCCCTAAACCTAGTTATACATCCACTATTGCTTTAGACCCATTCGCTTCTTCTTCTCAGTCACTCATTCCTTACCCTCCTAACCCAGTCAAATCGGTCCGATCTGATTATGTCAAATTTCAATCAACTAATCTCTTTTTCAAAGAACCTATTCACAAGAATACCCATAATGTTCTTGATCTAGTTAAATCATTTTTCCCTCATGGATGGCATTTTGTTCCACTCCATCCAGAAAAGTCAATTACTTACTACAAAGATATTCTTTTTCATCATCAGTCAATAGTCATTAAACCCATCTATGATCGTACATACACTAGTAAAGTTGTTTACAATTCTCTTTACATCCACAATATAGTTTCTCTTGATGAATAGGGTCCTCCTTTTCAACTCAGAGATTTACCTGGTTATACAATCCAATATAGTTATTATGACTATATGGATGCCTGGTTTAAAGTTCTCCTGTATCAAAATAAGTCATACAGTCACTTCTGGTTCCTCTAATTTGACCATAAATTCAAGTCAGAATTTCCCACTTGGTATCTTCGACGGTAGACTCAGCATGGTGCTATTCCTGAAATCTCTCCCTCTGTTTTAATTGAACAAGTAAATTATTTCTCTTTTGTTTTTAAACTCAGTCAACAACAAAAACAGTTTCCTTGGTTACTCATTTTTATATCCATATACAAAGTTCCTTGGATATTTACATGGCAATATGTTATTTCTGATAACCTGGTTATTCGCCAACACTTTGTTAAATGGTGGGATAATTTTAAACCCCAACTCATATTGATCAAGTTCAAGAAGAATTCCTAGTCAATCTCCATGCACCAACACCTGTAATGGTCAAAGCTCAGCAGAACACAACTGCTTCAGTCACCCAAGGAATTCAAGGAAGCCTAATTCCACCAGTTAGACTTGGAAGCCCAACAACCAGCTCTTCCAAGCCCAAATCATCCAAATCTAAGTTAGCTCAGTTAAAGCCCAAAGCTTAGACCAAGTTATCCAGTGATGAATTAATCCAGCTGGCCAAGCTATTGATGGCCCAAGCCAAGTCACAGGTTGGAGATGAAACCTCTAAAGAATCTAGTTCCTCTGAAGCTTTAACCAATAATGATCCTTATGGCCCCAGTTTCAAGATGCTCAGGACCCATATGTTTAAACAGTCAGCCATTGGATTCTATATATGTATAAATCAGCTTCAGTCGCATCTCTTAATTTGAGAAAAGCTGCTGATATATATATATACTGATTCTCCATTAGTCAACTGTGCAGTCACGTTTCCTCACTGCAAGTTAAAAAAAAAAAAAGGGTAAAAAAGTTCTTGGTTATGGAAAAATGCTCTCTGCACCTATGTACTTCTTATTTTCAAGCTTTTCAGAAGTCACAAGTCTCACAGTATTTTTCAACTTTTGAAGTCACAAGCCTCATGGCTCCAATCACGGGCCTCACAGTTCCAAGTTTCACAAGCTCAACAGTAATCCACTTTGCCTATAAAAGAGGCTTCTCAGTCAAGACCAAGGCAGAGGGAAAAAGAAGGAATTCACAATTTTCTTTCGCAATTTCTCTCAGTCTCTGTAAAATTTTAAGTTTGTTTTAAAATTTAGTTTTAAAGGATGCAAGTAGAAACTGTATTTTCCAGTTATTTTCAGTAAACAATTTTGTATTTTCCGATTACTTCCCGTAACCAATTGTAAGTTAATATTGTGATCTTAATCTACTTATTTGTTCTTATTTAAAACATTTTATTTAGTGAGAGGGTAATTTATATTCATAAATTGGGCCGAGCTAGGTGTTGGGCCGAGCTAGGTTTAAGATTGGGAGATACCCACTAAGAAAGGGAAGTATGTGTAGTTGTTTGCCAAGCAGTACTTGATTATGCAAAGTGTCAAGATAGTCCGGTTGAAGTTGGTAGACCGATCGTAGAGACATGTCGGTTCTTGCATGCTAGGCCTCAAATTTACGACACCGGTTGGGACTCGGTAGTCGGTTGGTCGCACCCTAGTCCGTTAAGCTCTCTTATGGTTAGCTCGGTTGCGCATGAGAAACCGAGGTAAGAGGAGTAAAAGCGAAGTCCGGACTATAGGTTACTTCGGTTGTAATGGAGTTCGGCCGTAGTAAAGCCATCTCACTTGGCTTATGCAGTGAGGGGGGTGTTGGAAGATTCCAGAAGGAGTAATCCTAGAAGGACTCTACGCAAGGAGGAGTAATTCTAGAAGGGCTCTACACGTGGAGGAATAAGAGTCCTGGGAGGACTCTTCGCATGGAGAAGTTAAAGTCCTACCAGGACTGTGCCACGCGTAACCTATATAAGCTCACCAATGCCACCTTTGCCAAGGTAACGTAATTTTGCTTCCTGAATACACAGAGCTCTTGCCTTCTTGTCTTGCTTACTGACTTAGGCATCGGAGAGGTTTCCGGCACACCCCCGCCGGCCAGCTCACGTTTGTGTTTTCAGGTGGTGGAACGACGACGTATTGAGGAACGCAGACTTGATCAACAGGATTATACGAGAAGGTGTATTTCTTTCCCGTACAATTGGCGCCGTCTGTGGGAAGAACAGACAAGAACGACCTCTTGATCAAGCTTTCTCTTAAACATCAATGGCGAACAATGAAGAACTACCTCGATCCATTGTTGTGGTGACTCGAAGGGGTGCAAAGGCGAAGGCCTTTCCTTTGGTCCCTCCCATGGCGAGCTGGAACCACAAAAGCGAAATTCCGGGAGGGATGCGAGGGGCGAGGAATAGCGACCCTCATCCTTCTCGCCATAAAGCCCGGAAAGACAAAAGCGCGAGTTGATCCTCAAATTACGGAAGATCGCGTCGAGAGAACAAAACGAATCGATCCGCAAGATGGCGGACATGGAGTCTCTGAGCGCCAGATGAAAGGAAAAGAAGTGGCGGCGAGGGGGCGCAACAACAAGACGCCTCGCCACTCCGAGGGTCGTGGTAGGAATTCTACACCCTCTCAACCGGAGGGCGAAGCCTCGGGACAGGCGACCGCGATCCGTATCTTCGGGACTCGTCGCTCCAGTGCGAGAGGGCGAAGCTTTGAAAGGTCATACACGGAGGAAGTACTTATTGGCCCTCACATCGCATCATCTGAGATCCAGACAGACGGAATTACCTAGGTCGTCCGACCTAAGGTCCATGTTGGAAGAAAAGCGCGATGGAAGGAGGGCGCCAGCGCGATCCCCAGAGGTTCTGCCTTTGCCGATTGGCTCCTCGGACGCATGGAAGCGTCGAGGTTGGAATGCCAAGGCGCACTTGGAACCGGCGGATAAGGCATTGGCGAGGCTGCAGACCTCACCATTCGTCCCAAGATTGAGAACGCGCCTTCCGTCGGGCTTCCTACAACCCAAATTCACGGCGTATGAAGGAAAGACGGACCCTTACACCCACTTAAGCCACTTTCGCGAGTTATGGTCGTATCACCGACGGAATGAGGTGATGTGCATCCTATTCCTTCAAGCCTCGGCGACCTAGGCCTAACTTGGTTTGAGAAGCTTCGAGGGCGGCCTAGCCTCTGGCGCAATTGGCGAAGCGTTTGTAACACGGTTGAACAAACACAAAGACCGGTGGAGATCGATCGATTACTCTCCATCGACATGGGTGAGAAGGAGACATTAAGGTCCTATAACGATCGATATTGGGAGACCTTCAACCAGATTGGGATTGCCCAACCAATCGGCCATCGCTTGATACAAGAGAGGCCTCCCCGGGAGAACGGTGAGGACTCTATCACCATGACTCCGCCACTTACAATGGAGGCCCTGATGGAGAGAGTGCATCAGCACATCAGGGTAGAAGAGGATGGCGCTCGTGCCAAGGCAAAAACTGGTGCGACTGCTACACCAGAGAAGAAGACCTCAGCAAAGGTCAATACGGTAGGTCGCCGAAACCAAAACAGACAGGGTAGACGCGACAATGATGAAGACCAAGACAAGAGATGGTTGAGAGTCCGAACTGCCATAACCACGGTGTTCAAGAAGCCGATCTACCGTATACTCAGTGAGATTCGAGACGAGCCTTTCGTCAAGTGGCCTGCCAAGGTTGGCGAGGCCCAGAAGGATTACGATGACAGATCCAGATGCACCTTCCACAAGGAAAAGGGCACCGAATCTCGCACGCAGTGAGGCAACATCTGGAAGAATTGGTGGCGCAGCCACCTAGATAAATACATAGAAGGAGGCGCCAGCTCCCCGAACCTAACCTCCCAGCGGAATGCCAAGCGACGCCCGCCACAAGGCACCATCAACGTAATCCATGGAGTCTTTGAACGAGCGAGTATGTGAGCTCGGAGGTTCAATCAAAAGGCGAGCACATGAGAGAGGTGCTAAGTGCCCAACCGATCGTCAAAAGGAGGGCGAAGCTGCGAATGTTATGTCTTATTCGGACAAAGACTTGGGCAGAATTTATTGCCCACACAATGATGCCTTGGTCGTCACTCTCCGAGTCAAGGACTTTGGCGCCAAGCGGGTTTTGATTGACCAAGGAGCTCGTCGAAATCATGTACTCTGAAACCTTCAAGCAACTCAAGTTGCAAGATAAAGACTTGGCCCTGCGGATCTCCCTCATTGGGTTCAACTCCATGCCGAGTGGCGGTCGGCAAAATCATCCTCCGGTCGAGCGGAGTGTGACAAAGCAAGTGGAGTTACGGGTGTTAAAGGTTCCGTCCACTTACAACATCATTTTGGGCGAAGCGTGGTCAGACGCCATGCGCTCGGTGGCATCCTCTTACCACCAAGTGATGAGGTTCCCCAATGACACCGGAGTGATAGAAGAAGTATATGGGGACGATTATGTCCAGCGATTACCGTTGCAGCGAATGGTAGCCGCGCCGCCAAAGGATATGTTCATTCGGTTGAAGAACGAGAGTAATGAACTATTCGGATGTTGGCAAAGAGGCTAATCAAAAGGCTGGAGGACTTGGTGGAGGTCGAGAATAGGCGAGAAGAACCGGATAAGTTCTTCTTGCTTGGCTCGTCGTTGTCTAGCACTGAGAGGTTAGAGGTCTTGGAGTTTTTAACTTCCAACATAGAAGTGTTCGCCTGGACTCCATACGACATGCCAGGCATTGACCCCAACTTCATCTGCCACCAACTCAACGTCCACCATTCTGCCAGACCAGTCATTCAACGCACTCGCAGATCGGCACTCCACCACGCCGAAATAGTAGCAGAAGAAGTGGGAAACTTGTTGGAGGCAGGAGCAATTAGAGAGGTGCACTACCCCAGGTGGATTTCCAACACGGTTGTGGTCTTAGAAAAAGAATGGGAAGTGGCGTCTGCGTCGACTATAAACTGTCAACAAAGCATGCCCCAAGGATAGCTTCCCTTGCCAAGGATAGATCAATTGGTCGACCTAACAATGGTCACAAAGCAGTAAGCTTCCTCGGCGCTCTGAGGCTACCACCGGATCGCAATGCATGAGCAGGACCAGAGGTCACATCCTTCACCACTCCAAGAGGACTATCTTGTTATAAGGTCATGCCCTTTGGCACGAAGAACAGCGGGCGACATTCCGAGAATGGTCACCAAGATGTTTGAACCATTGTTAGGCAAAACAATGGAGGCTTACATCGATGATATGGTGGTCAAGAGCAAGAGTGAGAGTGACCATCTCAAGGACCTAAGTGAGATGTTTGAGATCTGAAAAAGCATAAGTTATTCGCCTCAGCGTCGAAGTGTGCTTTGAGGGATCGAGCAAGTTCTTAGGCTTCTTGGTGACCAATCGAGGTATAGAAGCAGATCCTCTCGGATCAAAGCAATTGAGTTAGAGAGACCTAACTCGATGAAAGAAGTCTGACACCTTACATGGCGTAAGCAGATTAACCGATTCATCAGCCGGTCTTTAGACAGATTGCGTCCCTTCTTTCAGTCATTAAAGGCTAAGTTTGAGTGGGACGAAGGGTGCGACCACGCCCTGGCGGGTCTGAAGGAATACATGTCTTCTCCACCATTACTTGGTACCCCATACAGGGAAGAACTCCTCCTCTATTTGGCGATCTCGACATGAAGTGCGGTGTTGGTTCGGCGAAAGAATCCAACACCTACCTATCTTCTATGTCGACAAGACATTGCTAGGAGTGAAGCAAGATACTTGCCTCTGGAGAAGTTAGCAGCCTTAATGATGGCATCCAGAAATTGGCGCACTACTTTCACGCCCACACCATTGTCGTCCTCACTTTTTCCTTTGAAAGCTACTGTTTGAGAGGGCCAACTTTTACAGGCGAGTTCTGAAGTGGGCAGTGGAGTTGGGACAATATGACGTGAAGTTCCAACCCAGAACCGCAGTAAAAGCCCAATCTTTGGCAGACTTCGTCGCAGAGTTCACTCCTGGAAGCCACCAAGTTTGCCCAATTGACCTGACTGATACAACCAACCTAGGGATGGAGTTTGACGCCGGAATAGCGCAACCCCTAGTCTGAGCTACTCGATCGGCCTAAAGCAGACCAGGATAAAGAAGGCGAAGAAGAGGCCAACCTTACCACACCAAGTCAAAATTCACTAGCAACTAATGACTTGGGCCCAGCAGAAGACAAGGGGCAGACTGCGATTATGGATTCTGAAGAAGACATTAGCAACCTGGAAGACCCCAAGGCATCGACCGACCCCTCCACCTGTTGGAAGTTGTTCGTTGGGGAGATGTGGAAACTCTTTGTGGATGGCGCCCAATCGACATGGGCAGACTTGGCATAGTCCTCATCTCTCCAGACGGCTTGGTAGTGGGCGGCGATCAACCTTGGCTTCCCAATCGAACAACGGTCTGGCGCTTCTTGCGGGGCTCAAGTCGGCGGATACATGAAGGCCATGAATTAATGGTTTCTGACGACTTCAATTGGTGGTGAATCAAATTTCGCGATTATGAAGCAAAGGATGAAAAGAATGGCTAAGTACCAAGACTTAGTCGGACAGAGATCAAGAAGTTTGAAGTCGTCAGAATAGAACAGATTGGCAGGGAGGAGAATAGTAGAGCAGACGAACTTGCAGGCCTCGCCTCGATGGCAGACACCTCCATCCCTCATCCACTATTGGTCGACTATCTACCCAGACCAAGTATTGAAGACCCAGAAGCTGAAGAGGTATGTTGCGCGGAGTTAGGTCCTTCTTGGATGGATCCCATCATACTGTTCCTGAAAGACGGCACTCTACCAGAAGATAAGAAACAAGCCATCAGAATAAGAGCCAAGTCGCAGCGATTTTGGCTCTCCATCCTTAGCATTATACAAGAAGTCGTTTCGGGACCCTACTTAAAGTGTGTCCACCCCAAAGAAGGTAGAAGCATTCTTGTTCAAATACATGAAGGTGTATCTGGCGACCATCAAGGAGGAAGGTCATTGGCATACCGAGCTATTTCACAAGGATATTGGTGGCCCTACATGCAAGCGGATTCGAGAAGTATGTCAAAAAATGCGAAAAGTGTCGAAGTTTAGCATCAAATTCACCAACCAAAGAAGAGAACTCCTACCTCTCACTAGTCCATGGCCTTCGCAATGTGGGGCTTGGACATAGTGGGACCACTCCCAACGACTCCGAACAGGAAGTTCTTTCTTGCGACAGCAGACTACTTCACAAAGTGGGTGGAAGCGAAGCCTTAGCGTCAATCAAGGAAAAAGATGTGAAGAAGTTTGTGCAGCGAACATCATTACTCGCTTTGGCATACCAAAAGCGATTTGATAACAAGACTTTCGGTTTGATGGCGAAATTTTCAGGGCTTTTGCGAAGATTACAAGATAGAATTCTACAACTCCACACGCATATCCCCAAGCAAATGGTCGGCGAGGCGTCAAATAAAGTTGTCTGGGCGGATTGAAGAAAAGGTTGGAGAAAGCCAAAGGCAAGTGGGCGAAGAGCTCCCTCATGTCTTATGGGCTTATCGCACCACACCATGACGGTCTCTGAAACACCATTCTCCTTAGCATATGGCATGGCAGTCATCCCTTAGAAGTCGGCCTTCCCACTATTCGGAGCGAAAACTTTGATCCGACCTAAATGGGAAGCAATTGCATTGGAACTCGACTTGGCAGAAGAAAGAAGAGAAAAGGCGCTAGTACACATCGCCTCCTATCAGCAAGAGTTGTCAAGAAAATACAACAAAACAGTACACCCAAGACAATTCAAACTCGGCGATTGGGTACTTCGCAAAGTGATGGGAAACACATTGGTCCCAGGAGATGGCAAGTTAGGGCCAAACTGGGAAGGTCCTTACAAAGTGGTCGGATTAGCAGGCAAAGGGGCATACCACTTGGAAGATGGGGACGGCAAAGCAATTCCTAGGCCATGGAACACTGCCAATCTCAAGTTATTTTATTTTTAGCTTTTTTCTTTTTAAGTATGTGTAACTTTTTACCTTCTCAATAAAAACAAGTCGATTCTTTTCAGTATATTTATTTTTTCGTGGAAAGTGGCTTTAGTAAGTTAATAGCATTGTAAACATAGTTGGCCGGAATACCCAACTATCAACCTTTCCTAAGCCCAGGATAAGGAGCCAGTCACAGTAGTTTGGTCGGAATAACCAAAACTTTTATTCTAAGTTGGCCGGAAAAACCAACTTAGAGGTTGGCTGGATTAAACCAACACTTAGCCAAAGTATGGGAATGGCTACATCTGCACTTAGCCAAAGTATGGGAATGGCTAAATCCGCACTTAGCCAAAGTATGGGAATGGCTCCATAGAGGTTGGCTGGATTAAACCAACCCTTGTGGCTCTTCAGCCAAAGTAAGTGTATGACTGAAGAGTGGTTGGCTGGATTAAACCAACTCTTTGTACTCTTCAGCCGAAGTAAGTTATATCGGCTGAAGAATGGTTGGCTGGATTAAACCAACACTTTGTACCCTTCAGCCGAAGTAAGTTATATCGGCTGAAGAATGGTTGGCTGGATTAAACCAACACTTTGTACCCTTCAGCCGAAGTAAGTTATATCGGCTGAAGAGTGGTTGGCTGGATTAAACCAACTCTTTGTACTCTTCACCAAGTAAGTTATATCGGTGAAGAGTGGTTAAATGGATTAAAACCAACACTTTGTACTCTTGACCAAGTAAGTTATATCGGTGAAGAGTGGTTATTGGATTAAACCAACTCTTTGTACTCTTCACCAAGTAAGTTACATTTGAAGAGTGGTTGGCTAGTAAGTTATGTAGTTAACCGAGATCACAGTTGTGTAATCGAGTTTATGGAAAAGTAAACATACAAGCAGGCAAGTACACAACCGGAGTGAAAGTTCAAAAATTTTCATTAAAGACAAAAGGAAGTACAATTGGGGGGCCATAGCCCGGTTACAGGCATCCAGAACCGAAATACAAGAAAGAAGGAAAAAATACAAGAAACAGTCATCCTAGGAGTGCATCTAGTTCGGCGTCAAGCTCAAAGCTTTACTGAGACCGGTTTGAGGAGGAGCAGTTTGGACCGTGGTGTCAGCTGGTATCTCGTCAGTTAAATCCACTGTTGGCTCCAACCGAGCTTCTTCATTGCTTTGAGCAGTGTTGACCGGAGTCAGAGATGGCTCCCCCTCATCATCTTCATCCTCTTCTTCATCACCAGACCCTTCTAGGAAGGCTTTTTGAAGATCGTCTGCATATTGTTTAAGCGAGGTCGGAATAGAGTACGGTGGAGCGTTATGGCGTCGGTGTCGAGTACAACCGAGCTTCCACCGCACTCCGCCAACCGCACTTAAAGAAGAGGTCCTTTCTTGCGCCACATTGAAAGTCAGTATCGTCTTGGCTTCCTTGAAGCCTTGCTTTTTAGCCTTTTACTTGGCTTCGGTTGGTTTACTTGGCGTTTTCTTTGTTTCTAAGCGGGCCATCTCCCAGTAATAATCTTTTACCTCGATTCTGACCTTTTGTTTATCACCTTCACCGAGGTAACGGTCGGTGAGGCGTGATACCTCGGCCTCGGTTCCGCCTTGTTACTTTGTGTTAGTTCGGTTGCCACGCCAGCGTCTTTCATGGCTTTGCTGGCGGTCTTCTGAAGTTCCATCACTTGCCGTGTGCAAGCGTGGTTTTCTGAAGAGCCTACAGTATGGAAAGTTTTTAGTTGATTGACCGAACCGAGGTTTGGCAAATTTTAGAGACGAAAGAAGATTGCTTACCACGATCATGGACTTGAAGCGCGGAGTGACTTTACCTCGGTGTTGAGCTTCTTGGCATGGTGCTCCATGTCTTTTGGAAGGCACACACCTGGCCAAATTGAAGGCGAAGGTGATCCTTGTCCGAGACAACGGAGTCATCCTCATTGATAGCCGGTTGTTGAAGACTAGGGTGGAGTCCTTGAGGGTTTCGGACGGTGTGATGACTCGGCTGGGGTTCTTGCATGATTCTTTGGCGGGTTTGGTGGCGAACATTCTCATCTTCGTCAACAAGTTGTGGCCCGGCTTGGATAGTCCCGCACGCTTGTTTCGGCGAAGCGAAGGTTCTTTGGGATGGAAGAGCCACTACGGCGGTTGATTGGCGATCTGTGGTACCTCATTTGGGGTTGTTTGGTGAGCATAGCCCGATCTGCTTCTCTTGGCCATCTCTTGTTAATTTGTTAAGGGCACTAGCACGATTCGCAAGGTTGGGTCCGGTTCGGGTTGGTCCTCGAGGAGGAAGTCGGTCACCCTAACGGTGGAATGTGACCGAGTAGGTTGGTTCAAAGTCGAGGAGTTTACCAACTCCTTTCTTGAACACGCATCTGTGGCGTGAGAACGCCTAGATTGGGGTGGCCGTCTTTGGGAGTGAAGGAAAGCTAAATCTGCAAAAAAGAGAACAAGTGTTAGTCCGGTTCAAGATGAGATTCATTTCAAAAGGAAAGGAGGAATGGAAACCAAGTCTTTGTCTTTGCCCTTGTTTCCAATTTATTCTTGACACAGGATTCGGCTTGGAAGTCTTCAAAATTTCGAAAACCCAAAAGAAATCGTCGTTCAAGTCTTTATCCGGTGTATGGCTGATTACTTTTTCTCTTCCTTGGCGGATTCTAAGGTAATAACACCAGCCTTCGTCTCTGGAACCAATTAGTCTTGGTGTAGTATTTCGCTATGCCAAGGTTTAGACCGGTTTGTTGGTTTAGGCGGCTATGCCCATGATTATTGATGCGTATTGGTGGACAATTTGGGTGGGGCATAGTCTGGTTTGTCTCAAGAATTCACATATAAGAAATTTGGGTAGGAATCTTAGTCCGGTTTCTATGATTGATTGGAGGGTGAAAGGGACAAAACCTTCTTTTCCCCAAGGGTCTATATCCTTTTCGGCCAAAACGATATTTACATCGGCTGGGATTTGGTGGTCCCTCCTAAAGTCATGAAGGCCTCCTGGGGGTTCTACAAGGACTCTATATTTCCACATTTATTTTATCAAGTTATGAAGTACTTTATCTCGGTTGAAGGAGCGTGCACGGTAGTCCGGTAGGACCCACAGAGGGAGTGCCTGGACTGCCTAAGTCTGCAAAGTGGAAAAAGCAAGTGTCAAGCACAGATCAAAGACCGTGCTACAAAAATAAAGCAAGAAAAGGTTGGTTTTACTTCGGCTCTACAGGGTGCTAAGCTATCTACATCGGCTTGTGAGAGGTTTGAGGGTATCTCGGTTTCACCTATGGTTTTCTTACCACGGTTAGGCCTCGAGGGCATCTTTACGAGTTCGGTTTAGAAACTCAAAAGGATGGCTTAGCCCGAGACTTAGCTCGGTCGAGGCCAAATACCTATCTCAAGTCGGTTTTTATTTGCTAAGGTGAATCAGCGGCAACTTATTGAAACTACTATTGTGGGTTGCAAGTGCTAGTTCGGTTTCATTTGCACTGGACAAACGATATTCTAGTTCGGTTGTAGTGTGTGAAGAGATCGAAGGTGTCCTACAAGGTGAATTCGTGTGTTGAGTGTTCTTATGGAGTTCTTGAAATGCATGTGCGATTGAAGAAAAACAAAATGTTTTGTAAAAACACACAACGAAATGACTATGAACTTACATGAAAGTAAGAAACGAGCAAATGAAAGCAGATTCATGAACTTACCAAGAGGAAGAGGAGAAAGTGAAGGAGTGATCACGAGATAGCAAACAAGGACACGAGCTCAGGGAGAGAGAAGATGAACAGAGTGAGGTGATTCTGAAATGAAGGGTTAGTTTTGTGTCAAGTTGTTTTTGGAGGGAACTATTCAAACATTACGAGACACGAGGACGGCCATGACAATTGTAGAAGGCCATTCAGGTGTGCCACGTGTGCAGGAAGGACAATCGATTCGATTCAAGAATGAAGAGACGTATTGGCGGACGTCTGACCCAAATTAGCTCGGCTGGATAAGCTAAAGGTGTTTGACCTCGGCTGGATGGGCAAAGTATGTCTTAGCTCGGCTGGAAAGGCTTGGGGGTTTTTTTTTAGCTCGGCTGGAGAGGCTAAGCGGTTGTTAGCTCGGTTGGAAAGGCTCGAAAGGCTTTAGCTCGGTTGGAAAGGCTCGAAAGGCTTTAGCTCGGTTGGAGATGTTAGAACTCTATCTCGGTTGTTACATGGGTAATCCCTATCATGCTTGAGATGGAATTAAGGGGCAATTGAGAGGGTAATTTATATTCATAAATTGGGCCGAGCTAGGTGTTGGGCCGAGCTAGGTTTAAGATTGGGAGATACCCACTAAGAAAGGGGAAGTATGTGTAGTTCGGTTGCCAAACGAGTACTTGATTATGCAAAGTGTCAAGATAGTCCGGTTGAAGTTGGTAGACCGGTCGTAGAGACATGTCGGTTCTTGCATGCTAGGCCGGTCGTATTCTGACACCGGTTCGGACTCGGTAGTCCGGTTGGGTCGCACCCCTAGTCCGGTTAAGCTCTCTTATGGTTAGCTCGGTTGCGCATGAGAAACCGAGGTAAGAGGAGTAAAAGCGAAGTCCGGACTATAGGTTACTTCGGTTGTAATGGAGTTCGGCCGTAGTAAAGCCATCTCACTTGGCTTATGCAGTGAGGGGGGTGTTGGAAGATTCCAGAAGGAGTAATCCTAGAAGGACTCTACGCAAGGAGGAGTAATTCTAGAAGGGCTCTACACGTGGAGGAATAAGAGTCCTGGGAGGACTCTTCGCATGGAGAAGTTAGAGTCCTACCAGGACTGTGCCACGCGTAACCTATATAAGCTCACCAATACCACCTTTGCCAAGGTAACGTAATTTTGTTTCCTGAATACACAGAGCTCTTGCCTTCTTGTCTTGCTTACTGACTTAGGCATCGGAGAGGTTTCCGGCACACCCCCGCCGGCCAGCTCACGTTTGTGTTTTCAGGTGGTGGAACGACGACGTATTGAGGAACGCAGACTTGATCAACAGGATTATACGAGAAGGTGTATTTCTTTCCCGTACATTTAGTTTATTTATGTTTATTTAATTTGTTAGTTTATTAAATTTATGTACATATTTGCTTGAAATTGACTTGAGATTGTAACACAAAGAGACCAGACGGTGTGAGCTGGAATTTTGTAACATATGATTGTATTGTTCTGGCCTGGTATCAATACCAAAGAAGCTTAACAATTTATCACCTAGTTCTGCTTCTTTATCAATAAGACTGGTTGGTAGAACTTATTGGGACCGTTTATAGTTTTTTTCATTTTGGAAAATGCTAACAACTTTATGATGAAAAAATTGCATAATTGAGAAAATTTTCAATTATTGACAAGTTGATGGAGTAATGTTTTGAATTTCTGATTTTTTAATTACTTTTAATTTACGAGGAACTGGACTGAATGGAGTCAATATGCATGATGTGCCAAGGCTACATGGTTCCCCTCATTTGATGATTCCAAATGTAACTTTATCTACGTTCTCTTGTTATTTTCGTATCTGTATTTCAGCATTGGATGCACAAATTGTAAGTAGAGTAACAGACAAAGTGAATTCTCTTGTTCAAAAGGTTCAATGCCGTTTGACAAAAAATGAAATTTCCACTAATCAACAAGCATAAAGTGAATATTAATAAAATTTGCATGGTAAAATTCAGTACACACCACCATAGGAATATATTTCTCTTCTCCAACACTTCTTTGTCACTAATAGTTGCATCTCTAGTCATAATCAATGGAAAACAATATATTTTCCTTCCATTCTCTTCTCAAATTTATTACATATTCAACCAATGTAACAACAACAGTGATCTTCTTCAAGGGCACTTGAACTTGCCGCCATGGGTGGTCATGTCAGTGTAGCACTTGCCACACTGCTCTCGATTGCCATATGTTCCTGGTGGAACACATTTGCATCGGTCACAGCAAGTCATGCATGCCCTCAAGCATAGTCTCTTCCTTGAGTGTAATTTGCACCTCTCTACACAAAGGGGGATGCATTCTGCACATATTTATCAAATGCATTGTCAGACAACTATAAACCGAATCAATCTAAGCCATGTGTCCCAATCACGTGAAAACATATGGTACCTATTCTTGTCCTTGGTGGGGGCTTAGTTGGTGGCGCATTGACTGGAGGAGCGGGAAGTACTGGTGGCTTGACCGGGGGAATGGTTGCCGGTGCCTTGACTGGGACTTGAGCAGGAACCGGTGCTTTCACTGGGCTGTGAGCTGGGGCTGGCACCAGGACTTTGGCATAAGTAGCCTAAACCAAGTTATCAAATTTAACGTTCATTCAATATAATGGCTCAGCTATGTGTAGGCTTTGGAAGCTCAATATTTGTATTCTCTTTTACATATATCAATAAATACAGTTGAAAAAGCATTTTTTTTTTTCTTCAATTAAACTGGTTTGTCAATGTCTAATTAACAAGGGAATCCTCCTAAAATAGGAGGTCAAAATCAGCAACCTCTTTCAAATAGACCAATATAGCCTTTTTTTGTTAATTAGACTTAGAACTGTGCCCCCAATCATGTGGTGGGAAGCTGGAGTGAATATCACACAAAATGTATATAATTTGTTGGATATAATTGAACCAAAGTTATCTGAAAAACCAATTACTGAGCTATCTAGTCGTAAAGAGGAGCCAGACATGGCTTTAACATTACCTCTGTCAAGAATTCCTCATCATTACATGAAACCTACGAAAGTGAAAGACGGCTACAGAAGTTAGAAATTGATAGGGAAAAAGGAAAGAATAATTTATCTAACTTAATGTTTTATGCTTAAATTAGAGCATGATTGAAGAACCCAATGAAGAAATATGTCTACTTATCCTACTCTCTATGCGAGGAAAAAAAAAAAAGTTCTGGTATTTGAGTCACGGAAATAATCTCTTCAGAAATGTAATAAGGTTGCGTGTATCTTACCCTCCTCAGATCCCACTTTAGCAGTAGTCTCGTGCATTGAGTTGCTTATATTTTTTACTTTGTATTACTCAAGAAAAATGATATACAATGAAGCTCGATAAACCACAATGCATACACCCTTTTAGAGGGTTTGAGAGAGAGAGAGACATACCCTTGTAGTAAGTACAAGAAAAGAGGCTAGCAGAAAGAGCATAGTTTTTGAACCCATTGTAAAGTAGTATAACAAAAGAAGCCAAAGAGTACTCAAAAGCTACTTGGTGAAGTGATGATTCAAGCAGAGCATGAAGCTGTTGTTTATATAGAGAGAGCAAGAGTGATGAAGACAAAAGTACACCCAAGCTGGTGTGGGTCATATGATCAAATTCCAGCTTCACTAAGATCAGAGAGACAGTAGTGAATGGTCCTGGATAGATAGATGTGGTAGCTAAATCTGACTGAAGGCTCTCAACCCACATGCCACAGGCTTTGTGTCTGGCTGCTAAATTAATATATTCATTCTCATTGGAGTGTGTGTATGTACTGTTTGTTACAATAATTTATTAACCGGCACACGAGGTCTTTCTTAGGAACTTGGAGCTGAAGCCACATTCATGACTCTCACACCTTACTTGCCTTGCTGGTTCAGTTGGTCGACTTCATCATTTAAAAAATTAAAAAAAAATGAGGTTATATATGGACTCTGGTTCATCTTGGTTCTTTCATACTTAAAAACATGTCTACCCCCAGTACCTAGGGGAGCCATGACCAACACCATTGCCTCGTGGGCATAGAGGTATCTTTGTAATTTTTCAATTTAGCACTTTCTTCTACTCCAAAAAATGTTACTGAAAAGTTATTTTTTTATATGTGCCAAAGGGTTTAATCTTCATTAAAATGGTGGGCAGGCTTCTGTTCTACGGGCTAATTATAACAATTGCTACCCCATCAAGGGCCAGCAGTGCAAAATGGTTGGCCTAAGCTAGAAATTAACCCTAAAATTGTAACTTGCCTAGAGTTTTCCAACACCTTATAATAATATATAGTAATATTTAAATACTCCAACTCTCTTCACATGTGGTGTTTCAGTAGTCGCATGGTGGGTATCTATATCAAATACTACAAATCTTTGAATAAAACATGTTCCTAGAACTAACTTATGAAAGAAAGCATCAAAAAACTAGTACTCACTTGGATAAACTCATTATTAATTGATGTGAGATCAGAACAAATTGATGCAATTGCTGAAGTTCTTTTGGATGTGAGATTTAAATTAGAGAACCAAACCCAAAAAAAAAAAAAATTTGAAATGAAAAAATGAAAGGTTAATTACTTTAACAAGCATGGTACTTCGGTTTTGTTGTGTTAGGGCACCAATCACTTAGTAGAGGCATTCATACAAACTGAAGATAAGCCAACTACAGGCTGGCATTTGTGGTGCTGGATTGGTGATTACCAAGGTTTGACCAGTGGCTCTATCTGTGGATTTGCTGCTAAATTAATAGTACTATCTCATCTCATCTTAATTTAATTTATTAAAGAGTGTATTACTGCTAATAGTTTATGGACCCTCGGACGCGGTTCATTGGGCTTGAATTGAACAAACGTTTTCCAATGCAAGATTTCATGGATTTTCCTCATTACTTAAATATTTTAGTTGTCAATTTGCTTATAAACAATTTTGTTAGTTTACTAGCAACCAGCTAGGATAGGACTATTGAACACTTGTTCTCAAGTTTCTCCCTCCTAATCTATTTACAAGTTCTAAGTATTAGATCTTGTAAAATATCAAAACACATAAATTTTGAGGCAGGGTCTAAGTAATTGGGATGCATTTAGAGAATCTCATGCCTACAGATTATTTGTCCTAAATCTATTTGTCCTCTTATTTCAAAACATTAATTCGAAATGAGTTGGTCGTGCTTTAGAGTTTAAAGTTCATTTATTACATAACACATCAATTAGTAAGAAAATTTGCAAAATTTGTTAGTTTGTGTAACAAATTTTCCAATAAAAATAAAACTAAACAAAAAGTCAACAGTATAGGGTTTCCTCTCTCCCATGCTTTGCATGTGAGATATCACAGGTCATCTTAATTAATCACGAACAGTGTTGTTAGCTAGGTTCATTGAGTTGAACCAGAAACAGAGTAATGGTTTATACCCAGTAAGCTGCACTGAACAAAACCACAATTAAAAATCTACACTTCATCAGAATTGAACATTGTAGAACAACTTTTATACCATGGTTAGTAGGATAAGAACATGATTCTCAATGGACTAAGATCCTCTCCATTTCGTGGTTGTAATGGAATGTCCATTACATCATCTAAGGGTTGTGAAATAATCATGAGCATTTGTAACACCCCATCCCACATTGAAAGTGTGCATTAGTGATTTTGGACATATAGGGCATGTTTGATTGGGTGGATTAGAGTATGAGATTGTGATTATTAATCCGTGGGCCCAATTATTCTATGTTTGTTTTAACATTTTGGTTTAGGATTATTAATCCAATGGATAATTAATCCAACAAATTTGTAAGATTATTAGTAATGGGGTAGGGGTGGGATTATTAATCTAATGGATATTAATTCAATTCGATAGTGAATACCACACTAATTTAATAGGATTATTAATACTTCACTATTAATCTTGTGAATCAAACATGACCATAAAGCATTACTACCTTGTTACTAAATAACTTAGGCCTAAACTTTTAGAACATATTAGTCAACCTACAGGTTACTTGGGCCAACAAGCAGTAGTTGGGACATACGAAATATGATATTACATCTGATCCATGCACACAACCATGTGGGCTATTTATTTTGGATTGGCCACGAGCTTGTCGTGGTATTTTGATTAATTATGGTCTCTCGCAAGGACGCAAGAATTTATAATAAGCGAGAGAGAGTTTGTAACATCCCGTCCCACATAAGAAGGTAGTTACAACTTTAGAATGGAGAGGATCACAATCCATTATGACTCTCAAAATCCATAAATTTCCTTGCCTCCCAAACACTTGTAATCGTTGTGGTTGGCTTATAATTCTATATTCCTGTACTTCAAAATTTTCATATAATCCAATGATTACAAGTGTTTTGAGACAAAATAACAAAGACATTTGTGAGTATGTGTGAGTGAGAGTTTAACCATTTAATTAGTATACAAAAGTAGAATCACTGGTCATCCTAATCCACACACAAAAAATAATAAAAATCCAACAAATAAAAATTCGGTGAGGAATCAATAATGTAAGTAAATAAAGAAGTTAATAAAACAACCAATATTTCAACTAGTAAGTTACATATATGAGGAGGTTCAGAAGAACCATGTTTATTGTCTTCCCATCATAGGGTTTATTAAATGATGATTAAACTAACAGAAACCAACTGAATCAACAAAACATGAAAAACATCATCATGATGATAAATTGCAACACAGAATTAATATTAATTAACATTTAACATTAGAGATTAGGGATCATTGATGATTTAATTGGGTAGGTGGGAATATTTTCTAAGGACACTTAATTGGAGTTCCATGGTAAACGATTTCATCCCAGCCAGTGCAAGTCTTTCCATCTGAAGGGAAACATTTGTATTTTTTGCAGCAGGCAGCACATATTCTCTCGCAGTACCTCTTCTTATGTTCTCCCATGGTATGATGTTTATCACAGTAGTGCCAACACCCATCTGAGCAACCTGCATTACCAAAGTCCCATGCAACATTGTTTTGTCAAAAACAAAACCTAAACAAACAAGCAATCAGATTACTAAAGGGATATCATAGTTTTATTTACACACTAAGATTGTATTTGGATAATGAATTTAAAAAATTAAAAGGAAAATGTTAATGAAATATAATTATATTTCATTTATATTTCACCTATCTTTTTCTTCTCTTTTCAAATTCTCACCCAAATCCATAATACAAACACAGCCTAGATGAGATCATAAACTTTTTTTATTTTTTTTTAAATATCATGTGTTGTTAAATTCATAAACACTATATTTGCATCTTGAGTTTTTTTTTTTTTTTTTGAAAAATCATATGCAAGTCTATTTTTTAGACCCACTTTATAGATTCGGTGATGTATCAAAAAGATGATTGGTTAATAATTAGAAAATATTTAATTATCAACTAATTATCTTATTGACATATTATTAGATCCAGAAAGTAGGTCAAACTTTTAAATTTGAATAACAATATTTTAATGATGTGGTTTGAAAATTTGTGGAGTTTGCATTTTTTGTAGTCCTAATTATACTTTTGATCTCTGAAACTATGTATTTTGTGTCATTTTAATCCCACAATATTTCAGTTGTGACGATTTAATGCCCAAATAATTGATGTGTAAATCGGTCTACATAAATGACGCAATCTAATATTTTATCAAATATTTTGAAAATTCTGGAGGCTCCAAAATTTTTATCAAATATTTCATATAGATATGGACCCCATATACATGGAATCTATTTCATATAAAATATTTGGTAAAATATTTAGCAAAAATTTTAATATTTCTAATCTTATTCAAAGTATTTTTAGAACAAAAACTTATCCCTAAGAGCATCTCCAATGGTTCAGCAAATGTTTCATCAGATTTGAGTCAAAAATAAGTGATTTCCTTCATTTGATACTTCGCGCTCCAACGGTTCACATCAAATTCGTTTCACCAAAATTGCGCCGGTCAACCGGTAAAGGCCAAAAAATATATATATATATATTTTTTAACCGGTTTGAACCTTTGTTTCTGGACTTTTTGAACTTCTGGGTGGTCGACCGGGTGGTCAACCGGCCGGTCGACCGGGTGGTCGACCACCTAGGCAAAAAAAATTTTTTTTTTTTTTTTTTTTTAACTGTCTGAACCTTTTCTTCGAACCGTTTGAACCTTTAGGCGGTTGACCGGTTGGTCAACCGGTGTCGCTCCTTCAACGGTCAGTAACAGTGATTTCACCAAATCTGGGTTTGGTTCTCAGTTTGATGATTTTTTTGCTGAAATCTCATTCTGATATCAATTTGATGAAACGGTTGGAGCATGAAAAGGGGCCTTTTTCATCAAAATTTAAATTTGGTGATGGATTTGGTTAACCGTTGGAGATGGTCTAATAAAAGAAGAAGAAAAATAGGATCCCTTTACAGACTGACGCAATTAAAATACTGACACAAGTACAATTAACCCCCCCCGCCCTTTTTTTGTTTTTTCGTGGGTAGAGGTGTTATTTTTTTTATAAGAGATTTGTTTAAAACTTTCTCATAATAAAATTTTGGGCAAATTACATATACCTCTCGAGATTTAGTAAAATTATAGATATTCTCTTAAAATTTGAGAAATTACAGATATCTTTCCTAAAGGTTATATTTGCATAACAAATTAAGGGACAAATTGTTATGAAAATATAAACCTTAGGAGGTATCTGTAGTTTAGCTAAACCTCGAGGGAGGTATATGTAATTTGTCCTAAAATTTTAATGCATCAAAAATAAGTATAAAAAGTCTTCTTTAAAAAAGTCTAGCATATACTACTATTACTAAAATATTAAATTTTAAAATAATATAATTTTTGATGTAAATATCGGTTATTAATAAAATTAGTATTTTTAAAATTATCTCATCAAGATCTATCAGATAATATTTATGTTGACTATGAAATTTTTAAATAAAAATTTTTTTACCGTCGAAATTGATATAAACAGTAATATGTTATTCTATTTGACAGTAATATTATCCAAGAAAAAAATATATTTTACTTTATCTTTACTCAATTATGTGTTTCCTCCTTAGAAAATTTATAAAGCAAAATAAATTAAATTATTATTTTTACCAAATACGGATAGCTAAATTTCCTTTTTTTTTATTTATTTATTTCAAAAATGTCCTTTTTTTACTCGTATGCTCTCACTTGGGAATGAAATTCATATAATTTAAATGATTAGAAACAAAATAACACAAAAGCGCATACAAGCGTTTGGTAGCATTTACATTTTTTATTTATATTTATAAAAATTTTATAAATTGATTTTTGTTTATTTTTAGAAAAATATAAATTACAAACATGTTTGGTTTGAACAAAATGTATGAATTTTTTTAAAAATAAGGGATTGTTTGGGAAGTTTTAGATTAATATACTTTTTAACTTTTTACGAAAAATCGTAAAATATGAATTGAGCTTGAAGTGATATAGTAGAGATGTGATGTGACCTAAATAGGATAATGTGTAAGCACTAAAAATATGTTTGTTTAGACCTAAAATATTTATATTTATCTTTTATTATTTATGACAATAGGATCTCACATATTATAATTGAAAAAAATTTGTTAGCCAAAATTTTAAACTTCTGTTTAAAAATTAACGTAAACTCATTTTTTAAGTTTACTTTTTTTTGTTTTTTAAATTTACAAACTGAGATAACTATTTATAAACCAAAAAAATTATCAAACAAATTTTTATAATAATTTTTAAAATTTTCATAAATATAAATTAAAAATTAAAAATAAAATGGTTATACTAAACAGGTTCTTAATAACCAAATATGTAATTTATTTTATTTTACATTGTTTTAGGGCATTTTGGTGTTTTAGGAGTAGCATTACCGTGATACTCTGGTGGCGCGGGAGATTCGGATTTGACAGGAGGATAGACGTGAGGCATGGGTGCATATGCTGGAGCCTTCTTTGGGGTTAAGACCGGCGGGGTGTTAGCCGGTGCATAAGCTGGGGCATGGGCCATTGCCTAAAAAGAAAAAGAAAAACAAAAACAAAAATAAATTGGTTTCTTAAAGTGAAAGTAATGGTTATTGATATAAGGGGCTTGTTTGTAACGAGAGTTGGCTTAAAATAATTCATTAAAAAATGAAATAAATTAAAATAACAAAATATTACATTTAATTTGTAATTATTTTATTTTTTCTCTCACAACAATCAAATCAATTATAAAAAAAAAAAAATTAATTATATTTTCAAACATAATTATTTTAATCAGGTTAAAATAGTCAAAAAAAAAAAAAAAAAATCAAATCAAATAGCCAACTAAAATAATCAAATTCCCAAACAAGGCCAAACTATAAAATACTTAATTGTTAAAAATATCTAGACATGATCCAACTATTGTAAGTATTTTGAAATAAAGGGATAGTAAGATTTAGAAATATAAAATCTCTAACATATGTAGCAGCAATTTAAGCAAAAAGCCAAATATTAAATCTTATAAAAACTCATTTAGCTAAAAACATGCATATATATATATATATCATCTTCAAAGGATCGAGCACAGAATACACTCAGCTCAATTAGATTATTTTGCAAAAACATATAATTGGTGAGTTCAATAACAACATGAAAAATCAAGAGAAAAAGAAAAAAGAGAGAGAGAGCAAGAAATAGTTGAAAGCATGCACGTGACCCTTTACGTGGACGTGTGACTTCCCAATTCACGTAAAAATGTGAAAAAAATAATAAAAAAATCTCTGTGGTGATAGATAGGTGCTGTTTGGTATATTTTATTATAAATTAAAAGTAAATAATTCAAAAGAAGAAGTCCAAAACATTTCTCACTCAATTTTTAGAAATTAATTTTTTTTCAATTTATTTAAATTATTTTAACTTAATAAACTATAAACAGAAATTATATCAAACAGCATAAAATAAAAAAAAATTATAAACATCTTATATATGGCACAGTACCTTTGCAGTGAGTACAAGCATGTAGGCCAAAACATAAAGCATAGCTTTCATGGCCATTGCGGAAAGGAAAGAAGCCAAATAAGTTTTGGCAAACAAGGAGAAAGAGGGGTGTGTGGGGGTGTGTGTGTGTGTGTGTGTGTTCAAGTGATGAAGTTGGAAGAGTAAGAAACAAAGGTATATATAGATATAAAAAGCAATGAGTAAGAAGGAGAGAAGGGAGGTGAGTTGCAGGCTGGCAAATGCGTAATAGTAAGTGCGGTGGCACATTCCCCAGATAAAGACGATATCAGATAGAAGCAACTCTAGTTTAAATCTGATTTTTAGGATACAAAATTTACTAGGCTCTATGCTTTTGTCTGCCTTATGTGATAATTGATAGTAGTTTATGGACCAGAGTACGAGGTTTACGTTCTATTTATTAACAACTTCAATCAATGCAAAGAGTCTACGATTCTCTCGCTCCTCTGGTTGACTTTCTCGATCCATACTACTCAACTTCTCCGCTTGTTCATAAAGTCATACGAGTTAATCTTCCTACTAGCATATTATAGGTTTATTTGTAAAAAAAAAAAAATGTTTGATAACCCTAAAATAAGAGTTTTAAATGAGTTTTAATTATGTGGCATTAGTTCATATGTAATTATTGTTACTTTTTATTGATATTTTTTATTTTTTTTTGATTTTTCAACTCACTATAACCCTATTTAAAAATTTTAAATTAAAATTATATATCATTATTCTTTGCAAAAATATGAAATGGTATTCATCACCGGATTAGTTCATCCTTCGTGCATGTGCACACAATAAAGTCATGGGTATGCGTACAAATTATCATATTTAAAAAATAAAAAAAATTATAAACCGAAAATTATACCCCCCCAAAAAATCCAAAATCATTAGAAAAAAGAAGAAGTAAATGCCACATGAAAATAATGTATAGTAGCCCTCTCGCAAAATATGTAAGGACTTTTAATGAAATTGGCAAGGAAATTGGTTAATGAAATATTAAACAATTATAAATTTCTCACCTAACACTACAAAAAATCAAGGTTTTATAAACAAAAATTTAGGGATAAAATTAGTTTTTAAAAACTAAATATTTTTGTTGCAAAAAATGTTATTATAGGATATTTACTAATAAATCTCATCTCATAAATAAGTATTTCAATTAGTCTCAAGTTTTTTTTATCGATCTATTATGCTTTATTAGTGAATAATTTTTTTCCGTGTGTTCATATATATATTTTTTATTTTGGTAGTGTTTTGATGGACAGTTATATCCTTTTGTTAATATGACAAGTATGATGTGATATTCTAATGTAGCAGGTATAATGTAACACTTTAAAAAAATTAAAAACTCCTTAATGTACTTTTTTTCAATGTGACAACGAAGTGAGTATGATGTGACACTACAAAACTTTTACTTCAAAAAAAATAAAAACTCCTTAGTGTACTTTTTCCAAATATAACAACATGGTAGGTATGATGTGACACTTTAAAAAAAATAAAAACTTCTTAATGTATTTTTTTCAAACGTGACAACGTGACACTCTAAAAAAATTAAAAACTCCTTAATGTACTTTTTTTCAGATGTGACATGTGACATTCCAATGTGATGGATATGATATGACATTCTAAAAAAATTAAAAATTATTTAGTGTATTTTTTTCAAATGTGACACTAATGTGGTTGATATGATGTGACACTAAAAAACTCTTTAGTGTACTTTTTTCAAATGTGACACTATAATATGGCGGGCAAATGAGTCATTATGCATGTAAAATGACTAAATGAATCACAATAAAAAATATGAGACTATATGAATTACAAGTCTAAAATATGAGATTTATTGGTCAATTATTTACTAATAAATCGTATCTCACAAACAAGTACTCTCTATATTTTTAGTGACGAAAATTAGACATTAGTGATGAATTATTATCATTTTGGGACCAAAATTTTTTCTCAGAAAATAAACCATTTTAAGATCAAATTATTTTAGTCCTAAAAGTCTATTTATTAGTGATATTTTCAAAATTTTGTTGCTAAAAGTCTTATTTTTAATTTTTCGATACGACCTTTTAGCGACTATCATCATCACGATAGAAATTAATCCTTAAATATTTTTTGCAATAACATTTTTACTTTTACAGACTAAAATATTTGATCTCTAAACTCTTATATGTTGTAGTGTAATAATTAATCACATTTGTGCAAAACCATGATCTATTTTAAAGAAAATTATTTAATATTTTTGGAGTAAATCCATGTAGTGCTTCAATTTGATAATTAAATACAAATGATTGTTATTTAAGGATTTTAGATTCTTTAACAAGAACACCCATAGCAATATGACAACTATCACTATGTATTAATATTTTTAAATACATTATAATAAATAACAGTGTTACTAAAAACTCTGAAAACATCACTCTGGAATTACTTGGCTGACTGCTAGACAAATCAAGACATGTAACTGTCCACGTCATTGAAAGAAAATTTAGAAGCGATGTTTTTTGTACGGGAAAGAGATAAACCTTCTCGTATAATCCTGTTGATCAAGTCTGCGCTCCTCCATACATCGTCGGTTTACTCCCTGAAAACACAAACGTGAGCTAGCCGGCGAGTGTGTGTCGGAAACTTCTGCGATGCCTAAGTCAGCAAAACAGATAAGTAGACAAAAGCTCTGTGTATTCGGAAATCAAAGTTCAGTTACCTCTCCATAGGTGATGTTGTGAGCTTTTATAGGTTCCGTGTGGCACAATCCTAGTAGGACTCTTACTCCTCCATGTAGAGTCCTCCTAGGATTCATACTCCTAAAAGATAATGCTTATCTTTTATCTCCCCCCTCACTGCTTAAACCAAGTGAGATGGTTTTACCATGGCCGGATTCCAATATGACCGAAGTAAGTATGGCTATGCTAAGCTGCAGAATAGACCGAACTATACTTAGTTCAATTCTTCCTTTTACTACTCTTACTTCGGTTCTAATTGTACAAACCGTGCTAATAATTTCCTATGCTTGACTGAGCTAGCTGTGTTATGCTGCAACCGGACTAACCCTGAGCATGGTAACCTGGCGACCGAGTTATCCGCAGTACTCTCCTGGGCCAAGATAACGAAAGGTTTTCTGGGACCGGTCTATCTCAAGGCCGTATGAGACCGGACTAAGGTCAAGGCCTTGGGACCGGTCTAACTTTCAAAGCCTTTTTAATGCGTCCTTCGTATCATGGCCCTTAACGGCCCATGGCCCAGCTCGGCCCAATTTTTAGTTAAATTACCCTCTCAATTGCCCCTTAATTCCATCTGCATAGCATGATAGGGATTACCTGTCTACCACCCGAGTTAAAGTTTTTAAGCCTTTCCAGCTGAGCTAAAGCCATTTAGCCTTTCCAGCCGAGCTAATTTCGCACCGGGCTTTGCATGTCCGGTCAAAACGTCTCTTCAGAATCATAGCAACTGAATCGCTTCTTATTCCGTATACATGTGGCAAACTCTAATTAGCCAGGTATAGCTATCACGCCGTCTTCGTGTCTCGCATTTTTTGAACAGTTCCCGTCTTTTCGTCTTTCCATCTACACAAAACAAACCCTTGCTATTTTGAATCACTACTCATCTCCTTCTCTCTCTCTTCGAACCTCCACTGTCCTTCAACCTTACAACTGTGAAGCTCATGTTTTGCTGCTACTGTTTGCTCCTATCCTCTAGACTGCTTGATCTTCATCAGGTAAGCATTATAAATCTGTTCTATTTTTCTTGTTTTCGTACTTGTTCAATCCACTGCATTTCGTTTTGTGTGTTTTTGCAAAACACACTCTTTTTCATTTTTGCTTTGCCTTGCGTCTTTTGGAAAAAACTTATAAGAACCACTTGAATTTCATTAAACAATCTGTAGGACACTATAGTTGATCCAAAATCACAATATAACCGAACTAATAAGTAGTTTGTAGTTGACGTTAAACCAGCCTGACTAACTAACCGAACTAGAACTCCATGCTATGCCATTAGTTTCAAGAAATAAAACCTCCTTGTGATTCAACTAGCCGATCTTTTGAACCGTACTAGGTCTATGCAATACTATGTTTGAAAGCCTCAACCACGACCGAGCTATGACTGGGGCTAAACCAGCCTTCGCAGTTCAACCGAACTACGAGTGCTGCCCCTAGAGGCTCAATCGGGCTAGCAAAACCCTTGCATAAACTAAGATAACGAACCCCTTGTACAAACCGATATACCAAATCCCTAGTGCAAACCGAGATAGCCAAATCCTTGCTCAAACCCGGCTAAGACACGTAGCATTTCACATAGCCGAGCTAAGATTTGATATATCTTGCCTTTATTTCTCTTTAGCACGGTCCAACGATCTGTGCTTAACACCTTTGTTTTTTCACTTTGCAGACTTTAGGTTGCCGATGCACTCCTTTGAGCGCTCAACCGAGCTACTCAGCCCACTTCTGCGATTGAGCTAACACTCAGCTTAATTTATACATAACTTAAGACTAAATGGGTAAATATAGGTTTTTAGTAGAAACACCTGGTGGCTTGGTCGAATTCCAAAGGGAGTATAACATTCCTGACGACATCCATCTCACCTTAGCCGAATAAGATATCACACCATGGGAAAACTAAGGCTTTGTACCCTTTACCCTCTTGTCCATAATAGAGACCGGACTACGATTCCCTGTTCAACCCTTACTTTGCGAATTCCTTAGGCAAACTAGGATATGCTCGACCCAGCTTTCCACAAACTCATACCGCATAATAAATGGTATAGCCGAGCTAAACCGCCGGGCTGGTATTAACCTCGGCTTAGCTGAACTTTTCTACCAGTATTTTATAGGCTCAAAAGAAGACGACTGGGTTTACTCTTTAAGAATACGACGCCGGCGTGAGAAAATAATAAAGGACACACCGGATAAAGACTTAAATGACGATGATTTTTTCTAGGTATCTGGCAACTTTGAAGACCATCAAGCCCAGATCCCAGGCCGCAGTATAAACTGGAATAAAGGAACCCCCGGTATAATTACTTCGGTTTCATTGCATGCTTTTGTTTTATTTCGGTTTCCTATTCTTGAACCGAACTAACAGTTGTCTTCTTTATGCAGATTCAGCCCATCTTCAATCACTATACAGCTACCCCAATTTGAACACTCTCCGCGCCGCACTACGATACCTAGAAAGAAGTTGGGCCAAGCTGCTAACCGATGTACAGATACAACAGCTGACGAAAAGCCAGAGTAACAGACTTCTTATTGGAAACCTCTCCTGAACCAAACCCCAACTTGTTACAAATTAACCTGGTTCGTACTACCGAAGAAGAAGAAATGGCGAAGAGGAATAGAGTAAGAGCCCTCTTAACCGAAACCCATCGAGCCGAAGTACCGCCACAAAACCAGACTCAAGAGACAGTAGTGGCCCTTCCATCTCAACAACCCTCTTCATCACGCCCAAGCAAGCGCGCCTGGACTACCCAAACCAAGCAACGCCTTGTTGATGAAGATGAAACCAGTCTTCCACCAAGCCCTCCACCAAGTCCGCAACCGGAGCGCGCCGATCGAGCTAGCTCCTCTAAATGGACTCCAAAAATGACTTTCCAAAACCGTGCTATTTGTGATACTGACTCAGTAGTGGCTGACAAAGACCATATGCTAGCCTTCAATCTGGCTAAAAGTGTATGTCTGCCCCATGATATGGAGCATCACAAGCACTTGACCGAGCTCAAGGCCATTCGGTCGGCAACAAAATCAATGATCCTGGTCAGTAGCTCCTCTTGTCTCTCTAATTTTTCCTATTTTTTGCTCGGTTTTGTCATTAGTTTTTTTCCATTCTTTTTCAGGCCATGCAAAAGAGTCAAATTGCACACAACCATGTGTTGGAGCTTAGGAAGACAACAAGGCAGGCCATGGCAGAGGTTGAAGCCAAAACCATCGAACTAAAGGAGTCCCAACAGAAAACGGCCGAGCTAGAGGCCGAGGTAACCCGTCTGACCGGGCTAGTTACCTCGGCTAATGCTGACAAACAGAGGGCCCTGACCGTGATGAAGGACAAGTACCTGTGTGAGCTAGCCAAGCTCGAAGGAAAGAAAGACGCAGAGATCGCCGAACTAAAAAAGAAGGCGGATGATGCCAACGCTGAAGGTTTTAAGGAGGGGGAGGCCCTCTACATGCAACAGTGTGAGGCCACTAAAGATTTGTTCTTCAAATGCGGTTGGAGGGAAGCTGTGGTGCAGCTCGGTTGTGAGCCTGAGACCGAGGTATACAATCCTCCTCAGTACTTCATACCGAGCTCCTTGGCGAGTCTGTTGCCAGATCCGTTCAGAACAGTTTCTTGGTATGATGATGATGAAGACACCGAGCCCAATAATACCCCGGTTGTCAATGAACCTGCCGATCAATCAGCTTGGTTGGAGCCAACGGTTGAAGACCTGACTAACGAGCTGCCGACTGATACCGTGCTTCCAGTAGACACCGGGCTCCCAACCGAGACCGCACAACCGTCTGAAACCGGTCTTCGGGTTGACATAGATGTTGATCTTGATGATATGTTCAACTGATTTTGCAATTTCTTTTCTTTTTTTGGACTTGTAACTGGGCTGGGGGGCCTCTTCTTTGTATTTGCTTTAAACTTTGCTAATGAAAATCTTCTATTGCTCTAACTGTTATCTCGGTTTGCTGCTTTTCTTGTACTTGCTTTCTTGCTGTAGTTTGAATGAAGTAGTGCATTCTGTTGCCGAGATAATTTATCCCGGTTTTAATCTTGTAATCAGACTGGCCATACCAGCCAACTACTCTTTAGCCGATATCTCTACTTCGGCTGAAGAGTACTAAGAGTTGGTTTAATCCAACCAACCACTCTTTAGCCTATACCCTAACTTCGGCTGAGGAGTAATAAGAGTTGGTTTAATCTAGCCAACCACTCTTCAGCCGATATCCTTGCTTCGGCTGAAGAGTACTTAAGAGTTGGTTTAATCTAGCCAACTTCTAAATTGGTTTTTCCAGCCAACCTAGAATAAAATGTTTTGGTTATTCTGACCAAACGTCTTGCAGCCTGGATCCTTATCCTGGGCTTAGGAAGGGTGTTGGTTTAATCCAGCCAACCTCTAAGTTGGTTTTTCCAGCCAACCTAGAATAAAATGTTTGGTTATTCCGACCAAACGTCC
Organism: Camellia lanceoleosa; assembly: GCA_025200525.1. Classification (NCBI taxonomy): domain Eukaryota; kingdom Viridiplantae; phylum Streptophyta; class Magnoliopsida; order Ericales; family Theaceae; genus Camellia; species Camellia lanceoleosa. Next base: position 214,401,776 of record CM045758.1, read on the forward strand.
TGCAGCTTGGATCCTTATCCTGAGCTTATGAAGGATGTTGGTTTAATCCAGCCACCCTCTAAGTTGGTTTTTCCAGCCAACCTAGAATAAAATGCTTGGTTATTCCGACCAAACGTCCTGCAGCCTGGATCCTTATTCTGGGCTTGGAAAGGGTCGCAGTTGGTTATTCCGGCCAACTGTGTTTTTAATACCCCTAACTCACCTAACTTACTAAAACAAACTCTCACAGAAGGAAACGTTTATATTGAAAAGAAACTACTTGTTTTATTGAGAAAGGAAAAATTACACATACTTAAAGAAGAAAAAAAAGCTAAAAATAAAATAACTTAAGATTGGCAGTATTCCATGGCCTGGGAATTGCCTTGTCGTCCTCATCTTCTAAGTGGTATACCCATTTGCCTGCTAGTCCAACCACTTTGTAAGGTCCTTCCCAATTAGGCCCTAACTTGCCATCCCCCGGTATCATGGTGTTTCCCATCACTTTGCGCAGCACCTAATCTCCGATCTTGAATTGCCTTGGATGCACTGTTTTGTTGTATTTCTTGGATAACTCTTGTTGGTATGAGGCAATGTGAACCAGTACTCTGTCTCTTCTTTCCTCTGCAAGCTCGAGCTCCAATGTTATGGCTTCGCCATTCAAGTCTGGATCAAAATTCTCGCTTCGAATTGTGGGGAGGCCAACTTCTAGTGGGATTACTGCCTCCATACCATAGGTTAAGGAAAATGGAGTTTCTCCTGTTGACCGCCGGGGTATGGTGCAGTAAGCCCATAAAACATGAGGGAGCTCTTCTGTCCACTTACCTTTGGCTTTCTCTAACCTTTTCTTTAATCCATCAAAGACTACCTTGTTTGATGCTTCTGCTTGACCATTTGCTTGGGGATATGCCGGTGTAGAATTGTAAAACTCTATCTTGTACTCTTCACAAAAGCCCCTAAAGATTCTGCCGTCGAACTGAGTGCTGTTGTCTGATATTAGGGCTTTTGGTATGCCAAACCGGGTGATGATATTCTGCCAGACGAACTTTTTTACGTCTTTTTCCTTGATTGATGCCAATACTTCTGCCTCCACCCATTTTGTGAAGTAGTCGGTTGCTGCAAGAAAAAACTTCCTGTTGCCTGGTGCTATTGGAAGTGGTCCTACTATGTCCAAGCCCCATATTGCGAAGAGCCATGGGCTGGTTAAGGGTAGAAGTTCTTTGGCAGGTTGATGTATTTAGTATGCGAACTTCTGACATTTCTCACACTTCTTCACATACTTTTATGAGTCTGCTTGCATATATGCCACCAGTATCCTTGCGAAATTGCTCTGTATGCTAGTGACCTTCCTCCTTGATGGCTTTCGCATATGCCCTCGTGTATCTCGAATAAGAATGCTTTCATTTTGCTGGGGTGGACACACTTTAGATAGGGTCCTGAGAATGATTTTTTGTACAATGCCAAAGATGGGGAGAGCCAAAATCGCTGCGACTTCGCTCTTATTCTGTTGGCCTCTTTTTTCTTTTCTGGTAAGATGCCGTCTTTTAAGAACAGGATGATGGGATCTATCCAAGAAGGGCCTAGCTCCGCGCAACATACCTCTTCTGCTTCGGGGTCTTCAATGCTTGGTCTAGGTAGGTAATCAATCAACAACGGATGAGGGATGGTAGTATCTGCCATTGAAGCAAAACCTGCTAGTTCATCTGCTCTGCTGTTTTCCTCCCTGCCGATGTGTTCTATCCGCACCACTTCAAATTTCTTGATCTCTATTCTGACCAACTCTTGGTATTTGGCCATCCTGTCATCCTTTGCTTCGTAGTCGCCAGATATTTGGTTTACCACTAGCTGTGAGTCGCTATAAACCATTAGCTCGGTGGCCTTCATGTAGATTGCTGATTTAAGGCCTGCAAGAAGCGTTTCATACTCCGCTTCGTTGTTTGATGCTGGGAAGCCAAGGTTGATTGCTTGCTCCACTACTAGGCTGTCTGGAGAGATGAGGACTATGCCGAGTCCTGCTCCATGCCGGTTGGATGTTCCATCCACAAAGAGCTTCCACATCTCTCCAACGAACAACTTCCAGCAAGTGGAGGGATCGGATGATGTCTTGGGGTCAAGAACATTGCTGGTGTTTTCTTCAGTGTCCATGCTTGCTGTCTGCCCCTTGTTATCTGATTGTACCAAGCCTTTATTTGTTGGTGAGTTTTGGCTTGGTGTAGTATGGTTTTCTTCTTCCTCTCTTACTTCACTCTGGCCTGCCTTGGGACCTGTCTGGGTAACCAGCACCAGGGGTTGCGTTATCCCAACGTCAACTTCTATTCCTAGTTTGGTTGTTTCAGTCAGGTCGACTGGGCAGATATGATGACTTCCTAGGGTAAATTCTACGACAAAGTCTGCCAAAGCTTGAGCCTTTATCGCGGTCCTGGGTTGAAACTTGATGTCATACTGTCCCAACTCTACTACCCACTTCAAAATTTGCCCAGAAAAGTTCGCTCTCTCAAACAAAGCTTTTAATGGGAAAGCTGTGAGAACGACTATGCTGTGGGCGTGAAAGTAATGTGATAGCTTCCTTGAGGCCATCATTAAGGCTAAGGCCAGCTTTTCCAGTGGCAAGTACCTGGTATCGGCGCCCAGCAATGTCTTGCTAACATAAAAGATAGGCAGATGTTGGATTCTTTCCGCACGAACCAACACTGCGCTAATTGCATGCTGTGAGACCGCCAAGTACAGGTATTGGGGTGACGAGCAGTGGTGGGGAAGACATGTATTCTTTCAGGCTTTCCAGAGCGCGGTCGCATTCTTCGTCCCACTCAAACTTGGCTTTTAGTGCTTGAAAAAAAGGTCGTAGTTTATCTGATGACCGGCTAATGAATCGGTTGAGTGCAGCTGCCATATCGGTGAGATGCTGCACTTCTTTTACTGAGTTAGGCCTCTCCAGATCTTGAATAGCTTTGATCTGGGAGGGTTCTGCCTCTATACCCTGGTTGGTCACCAGGAAGCCCAAGAATTTGCCAGATCCTACACCGAACGCGCACTTTGATGCATTAAGGCACAACTTGTGCCTCTTCAGAATCTGGAACATCTCACCTAGGTCCTTTAGATGGTCATTCTCATCCTTGCTCTTGACTACCATGTCGTCGATGTAAGTCTCCATTGTTCTGCCTAACAATGGCTCAAACATCTTTGTGACCATTCTTTGGAATGTTGCCCCTACGTTCTTTAGGCCAAAGAGCATGACCTTGTAGCAATACAATCCTCTTGGAGTTGTAAAGGACGTGACCTCCTAGTCTGGTTCGTACATGGCGATCTGATGGTAGCCTCTGTACGCATCAAGAAAGCTAAGTCGGTTGTGCTCCGCCGTTAGGTCTACCAGTTGATCTATCTATGGTAGGGGGAAGCTGTCCTTTGGGCATGCTTTGTTAACTGTCTTGTAGTCGATGCAGACACGCCATTTGCCATTCTTTTTTGGCACCACGACTGTGTTGGAGATCCATCTGGGGTAGTGTACCTCTCTGATAGCCCCTGTTTCTAGCAGATTTTCCACTTCTTCCACTACTATCTCGGCATGGTGGAGTGCCGATCTGCGTGTGCGCTGAATGATTGGTCTGGCGGATGGGTGGACATTGAGTTGGTGACAGATGAAGTTGGGATCAATGCCTGGCATGTCGTATGGTGTCCAGGCGAACACTTCGATGTTAGAGGTCAAAAATTTCAAGACCTCTAATCTCCCAGTGCTGGACAACGACGAACTAAGCAAAAAGAATTTATCCAGGTTCTTTTCATCTATTCTTACCTCTACCAAGTCTTCCACCGCTTTTTGATTAGCTGCTTTGCTGACGTCTGCGAACAGTTCATTACTCTCAGGTTCTTCCACCGAATGAACATATCCCTTGGCAGCGCGGCTGCCATTAACCGTAACAAAGCATTGGTTGGACATGATTTGGTCTCCAAAGACCTTTTCAATTACCCCGGCATCGTTGGGGAATCGCATTACTTGATGGTAGGATGATGCTATCGATCGCATGACATGTAGCCATGTTCTTCCCAAGATTATGTTGTAAGTGGAAGGGACTTTCAACACCCAGAATTCCACTTGTTTTGTCACGCTTCCTGCTCTGACTAGTAGAATTATTTTGTCGACTGGCCATTCTGGCATTGAGTTGAATCCGATCAGGGGAGATACGGCAGGTGCCAAGTCCTTGTCTTGTAGCTTTAATTGTTTGAATGTTTCGTAATACATTATCTCACATGAACTACCCTGGTCAATCAAAATCCGCTTGACGTCAAAATCCTTGACTCGGAAAGTGACAACCAGGGCATCATTGTGAGAACAGTATATCCTCGCCAAGTCTCTATCTAAAAAAGACATGATGTTCGTGGCCTCTGTCTTTCCCTTTTTGATGGTAGGTTATGCACTTAGTACTTCCTTTAAGTGCTCAGCATTCTTGATTGACCCTCTGAGCTCGCATACACGCTCAGGTTCGAAGATTCCATGTATCACATTGATTAAGCCTTGAGATGGGGTGTCGATTGGCATCCCGTTGGGGTTATTGTGGTCTTGGGGGTTGGTTGCGTCCCTCCCTCATTATACTTATCCAGGTGACGTACCACCACCAACTTCTCCAGGTGCTGTCTCAATGGCGTGCAATTTTCAGTACGGTGCTCCTTTTCCTTATGGAAGGTGTACCGTGATCTTTCGTCGTAGTCTTTCTGAGCTTCTTCTAACTTAGCTGGCCATCTAACGAAAGGCTCATCGCCTATTTCGCTTAGAATCCAATAGATCGGTTTCTTGAATACCGTGGTTATGGCAGTGCGGACTCTCAATCATCTTTTATCCTGGTCCTCTCCATTGTCTCGCCTGCCTCATCCGTTTCTGTTCGGACAGTCTATCGCGTTGACCTTTGCTGAGGCCTTTTTCTCTGGTACTGCGATCGTGCTAGATTTTGTTTTGGCACGTGCGCCATCCTCCTCCACTCTGATGTGCTGATGCACTCTTTCCATTAAGGCTTCCATGGTGAGGGGCGGTGTCATGGTAATTGAGTCCTTTAGTCTGTTCTCGATTGGAAGGCCTCTTTTGTACTGTGCAATTGTGAGATTGGTGGGGCAATCCCCAATTTGGTTGAAGGTCTCCCAGTAGTAACTATTGTAGGATCTTAAGGTCTCCTTGTCGTCCATGTCGATGGAGAGCAGTTGATCGATCTCCACCGGGGTTTTGGTATTCGTTCTGAACCTCGTTACGAACGCCTCTGCCAATTGCGCCTAGGAGGCTATACTGCCTTCTGGAAGTTTTTCAAACCAAGTCAAGCCTAGGTCACCAAGGCTGGATGGGAAAATGATGCACATCAAGGCCTCGTTACGTCGGTATACCGCCATAACTTGGCGGAAGTGGCTTAGGTGCATGTAGGGGTCTGTCTTCCCTTTGTACGTGGTGAATTTGGGCTGAAGGAAGCCTGAAGGCAGGGACGCATTTTCAATTGCCGGAACGAACGGCGAGGTTTGCAGCCTCGCTAATGCTTTGTTCGTCGGTTCGTAGGCAGGGCGCGGAATTGGCATTCCAACCTCGACGCTTCCATGCGTCTGAGGAGCCAACCGCTGCAAGGTAGAAACTCTATGCGGGTCGCGCGCCTTGGCATCCTCCTTCCATCGTGCCCTTTCTTCTAGCACGGTTCATAAGTCGGACGATCCAGGCAACTCTGTTTGCCTGGATGATGTCTAGTGCGTGCGCGAGGGCCGATAGGTGCTTCCTTCCGTATATGACCTCTCAAATCTCGTCCTCTAAGACCTGGAGTGATGAGTTCTGGAAGTCTTGGATTGTGTATCGACTGTCCTGAGGCCTCTACTCTCTGCTTGAGATGGTGTGGTACGTCTACTACGATCTTCTGAGTGGCGAGGGGGCGTCTTGCCTTTGTGCTCCTCTCTTGTCGCCACTCATTTTCCCTTTATCTGGCGCTTCGTGGACTTCATGTCCGCCGCCATCCGTCGTATCAGTTCGTCCTGCTCTTTCACATGGTCCTCCAGAGTTTGAGGATCAATCCTCCGCCTTTGTCTCTCAGGACTTTGTGAACGAGAGTGACGGGGGCTGTTAGTCCGCCTTCTCCCACTCGTATCCCTCCTGGGATTCTGTCGCTGTGGCTCTAAATCCGCCATAGGAGGGATAGAAGGTAGACCTTCGCACCTTGTACCTCCCTCTGGTGTTTGTCCGTCAATGGCGGATTGTGGCAAATCTTCGTTATGCGCAATTAATTTTAAAGAGGAAAAGCTTGATCAAGAGGTTTTGTTCTTGTTTGAATTCCCACAGATGGCGCCAATTGTACGGGAAAGAGATAAACCTTCTCGTATAATCCTGTTGATCAAGTCTGCGCTCCTCCGTATGTCGTCGCTTTACTCCCTGAAAACACAAACGTGAGCTAGCCGGCGGGTCTGTGCTGGAAACCTTTCCGATGCCTAAGTCAGCAAAACAGACAAGTAGACAAAAGCTCTGTGTATTCGGAAATCAAAGTTCAGTTACCTCTCCATAGGTGATGTTGTGAGCTTTTATAGGTTCCGTGTGGCACAATCCTAGTAGGACTCTTACTCCTCCATGTAGAGTCTTCCTAGGATTCATACTCCTAAAAGATAATGCTTATCCTTTATCTCCCCCCTCACTGCTTAAACCAAGTGAGATGGTTTTACCATGGCCGGATTCCAATATGACCGAAGTAAGCATGGCTATGCTAAGCTGCAGAATAGACCGAACTATACTTAGTTCGGTTCTTCCTTTTACTACTCTTACTTCGGTTCTAATTGTACAAACCGTGCTAATAATTTCCTATGCTTGACCGAGCTAGCTGTGCTATGCCGCGACTGGACTAACCCTGAGCGTGGTAACCTGGCAACCGAGTTATCCATAGTACTCTCCTAGGCCGAGATAACGAAAGGTTCTCTGGGACCAGTCTAACTCAAGGCCGTCTGAGACCGGACTAAGGTCAAGGCCTTGGGACCGGTCTAACTTTCAAAGCCTTTTTAATGTGTCCTTCGTATCGTGGCCCTTAACGGCTCGTGGCCTAGCTCGGCCCAATTTTTACTTAAATTACCCTCTCATTTTTAAAAAGAAAAATGCTTGGGAGTACTAAAAAGGGATCATTAGAGGGAGCACTAATGATGTGGCAGTAGGCCCTACCCACTTTCTATGCCTTGTTTTTATTTTATTTTGTCATTCTCAATGTATTAGTGCTATTAGTGGTTTATTTTTTAATGGTATAAATCATTGTTGTTTTAAAAATCTTAGGCATTTTCGTAATAGATATATGCAGGTCCATGCTTTTGTGTCTAGTGTCACAAAATTAGGATAATAAGGGGTGGTTTGAGATGATCTAAATAAATACATTTTTTGACTTTTTGTGAAATATGAGTTGGGTATAGGTTGGATTTGAAGTGATGTGGTAGAGAGGTGATATGACTTAAATATGATAGTAATTTTTTTATTTTTTAACTTTTTTAGAGTACCCCAAACAAGGCCTAAATCTATATATATATAATATTTTACATTTAGTTTGGGAAGTCTCAAAAAAGTCAAAAAGTTATTCAAAAAGTCAAAAAGTTATCACTATTTACCAAAAGTCAACAATTACGGCTACACAACTCCCAACTCTAATTTTTCCTTACAAACTAATTTTTACAATTTTTTATTATACATTTTTTCATAAAAAGTCAAAAAGTTAACCCAAACATTCATATTTTCAACCTCAATTTTTTAGTCTAAAAAGATAAAAAGTATACTTATTTAGGACACTCCAAACAACATTATTACAAAAATACAATGCATTCAATTCAACAATCACATGTAGAAGATGTAGAAAAAATAACGAAAGAAAATATTCACATGAAGGTGATCAAGAGAATTAAGTGTCTAATCTCCAAACGACATGCTTAGACTCTTGGTTAGCAGGTCAAACCATTAATTGTTCAATTACTATGATGATGCAAAAAAATAACAACAATGCTAGGAATCATGAAAAAACATTCATGAAAATGATCATGAAAGATTTGTGACCCTTGGATTAACTTAAAATAAAGCATCACACACTAATTAAGGTAATTTAAGGGTCATAAATCTTTTAATCATTTTCATGAAAAAAATTTCATGATTCCTAAATTTTCTCAAATAATAATAATAATAATAAATAAATAAATAAATAAGATTCTTGATTTAAGGATGGAATCACGGAAGCATTAGTTCTGGGCAGAAGGAGTGCGTGTTTCGTCGGCACCAAGTATGTATGTGCTTTTACTGGATTTCCCCGGATAACGTGGCAAAAGCTGTGCCTCTTAATTAAATTTTTGGACTGAAAAAATAATAAATAAAAGGACCAACATTATGGAAAGAATTTTTTTTTATCTATACATATAATTTTTTTTATTTATCTTCACACATTATTTTTGTACTTATGGAGACAAGCTAGAGGGTTGACACTAATAAATGTATATGTATGACTTTCACGTTGTGTTTAGAACAGAGAGTGAAAAGAAATGGAAAACCATGGGGGTGCCATTAACAGATATGCATGTGGTGATAACATGCAGATAATTAAATGTATCATGTTCTATTCACAATAGCAAATTTCACTATTATTGTTATTACAATAACACAGCTAGCTAGCTAGTTTACACAAGTTCGGAGAACCATTTATTTTCTTTAAGTTACTCAGATGCAATTAATTTATAATTCGTTTATGAATTTACGCGTGTTCATACCATTAAGATTGAATCAGTTCACGATTTCAAGTTAAGTTTATAGCTGTAAATTGGTGCACTTGTCGTTCCCAAGGCCCAGCTGGTGCACAGTTGAACTTGGGTTGGCACAGCAAGCAGAGCACTCTCACAAGCACTTCCTCTTCGCTGTATTTTTTCAAAAATGATAGAGATTCTCTTTTTGGAGGACCTCACAACCCCTAAAGTGATCCATACCACTTATGATGTAAGCTCTACACATACATGCGTGAGCTCCACACATCATGAATGGTGTAGATCAATTTGGTGGTTGTGGGGTCCTCCAAAACGGGGTCTCACTCATTTTTCGTATTTTTTATGATGGACCTCACTATATAATATGTATGATCGTAATTGTTTTTTGTGATTGATTCTGTATATGTAGTCTTTTGTTTTGTTGCTTTGCTTCACTACTTGTTTTCCTGTATTCCATACACAGCTCGGCACAACTAGCATTGTATTGTGTGTAACCAAAAAATTGTATTTATTTATTTATTTTTATTTTTTTGTTTAGTTCTGATAACTACTACCACCATGGCACCATGTTTAGAAATCACTGGTGGGATATTGGTGGTTACAGGCTTGACTGGAGGAGAGAAAAAAGCCTCTTCTGGAGCATGAGGTTGAGGCTGTTCTGGGGGGTTAGATCACTGCAGGATACTACCCCAAAAAAAAAAACCCAATTATTTCTAATCAATATGATTTCTTTATAAGAACTCAATTCATAAATGGAATTAAATAGTGGTCACCTTGGACTTTTAGCATGCGAGACTGCTAGTCAAATTAGCCAATTTTACACACTAATCAAATTTTGGTTGCTTCATAGAAACTGCTTACAATTGGCGCACATGACAGCACAGTTGTCCTTTGCTCTACTTAACTAACAATTTGTATATAAAAAATAAATAAAAAATTAAGAGAAATATTATTTATCACTCCATTTATTTTACCATTTTATTTCACTTCTTGTGTGTATTCATTCAATAAATATCAGTTGTTTACATGGGATCATCATATTTAAAAAACAATGAAAACTATTTTGCCAAATGAGAAGCCACATTGAAAGTGAAAAATTGTAAAATTTTAGGTGATATTAATTTAAAAAAAGGTGAAGGAAATTTGGAAGGTAGTTCTATTAGCAGTGATGTGGTCAGTGTGGAAACTGAGGAATGAATGTTTGTTTAAAGAGGCACAGCTAGATTTTGCAAAATTGGAAGAATTGGTAAAGGTTAGAGTGGCTTTGTGGGCAAAATCAAATTTGAATGACTTGAAGTACTCAGTTCACGATATAGTTTCTAATCTAAAGCAGGTCTGCTATTTTGTGTAGCAAGGTGTAGCACTGGAGTGTTTGTTGCTGCTGCAGAGCTGTCCTTTGGCCTTGGGTGTGTTAATGTAGCTTTGGGGATTATTCAGCAGCCATGGTGCTGTTCTGTTTTATTGTATTTTTTTTGGCTGTCTTTGGCTGTTGTTGATTGGCCTCTCACCAATTTTGGGTTCAGTGCTAGTATATGATTGAGCTAGTTATCCGGTACTAATCTAGTTGGGATTATTAAGTTTAGTTATGATGCTTGGTGCACTTTCCTACTTTATTAATGTAAATTTTCGCATGTATTTGTTTTCTTTATCAATAAAGTTTTCTCTTTGCTAATAAAAAAAAACAAAAGAAGATGAAAATAAGTTATTCACGTTGAGGTAGATAGGTATGCCATGCAAACGTATTGCACTATAATAAGTTGACTAGTCCTTAATATTCTAAACTGCACAATATATAAAAATATCAAAATAAGTTCATATAATTGGTAGTTGATTAGGGTTAGAGGATAGAAATTTTTAAGAAAAGATAATTCTGTGACATAGCAAATGTCTACATTGAGAACCCTGGCATTAGTGCCAATATATATATATATATATTAATTTTTATTGAGCTTCCCAAAATGAAATAATAAATCACGCAAAATAAATTTTTTGTGCTTGGAAGTGCTCACCTGCCTCGATGGATTTGTCTGGCTAAGCTAATGCATTATGAACATTGGACTATGCTCACTCTTAAACGATGTGAATAGTGGGTATAGATTCCTTGCTATTCTCACTTATCCTTTTGAGGCCTTCTCGATTTTACCCTTCCACTTGTTCACCATGATATTATATAATTAGTTTTACATTATTTAATAAGAATATAAAATCATTTAATCTTCTCTGTTTTTAATTTTTAACTAATACCATTATTAGATCTCGAGCAATTTTCAAGTTGTCATAGGGAGGACACTTACGTTCTAAGGTGAGTGAGATTTTAAATTCTAATCTATAAAAAAATATTAGTCTGAATTATAATCTAATTTTTAACATACTAGCCGTCTTATCTATCATCAAGTTAATTAATTAGCAAATTTTGGATATATTTGGCAGGATTAATACCCTATTATTTACTTGAATACATAAGTTTTAATCACTAATAAATGGAAAATTTTATGATATAAAAGCCAATCTAAATTAGCTCTAATCCCAATGCCAATATAAGATTACTTTGCATCTTCACACCCATCCCAAAATTGCCAGCCAAAGTGAGGATCATGCCATGCTTCCCTACCAAGGGAATCTGGAAATTGATGTACACCAATGTTATTCATATTTTTTACCTTTTCTTTTCTTTTCTTTCATTTTTTTTTTCATCCAAGTGTGATTTTGTTTTTATAATTAGGTTGTTTGAATGAGCTTTAATACTACGAAAAAAATAGTAACTAAAATGAGTTTTAATACCGACAAACTTCACTCACGTTAATTTAGTATTATTATAGAAAGTGAAAGTGACAGAAAGTGAAATAAAAAAAAAAAAAAAAATAATAATGGAAAATATGCTTTCTAGTAAGTATTTGGTTAAGATGAATTTTAGGTGAGAAAGTTACAATAGTAGACTATTTTTACAAAATTTAATTAATTTTTTTACAAGAAACTGAAAAACAAGTTGTACAAAATTTAGTTCATTAATTATTATTATTATTATTTTGCATTTTTTGCTACTCCTAAACAAACCAAGAAAAAAGTTCAATTTCTTCACTTCCAAATCATTTTTATTCTAATCAAATTCAGCCTTTTTAAGTGTTGTGCAAAGAGTAATACATGGTGGTTATATAAATATGTGGACTTGCAAAGTTAATAATAATCTGTGTAGATATTAAATATGACAAGAATAACATGTAGCAATAACACTTATCATGTAAATTATCACACGGTACCTCTGTATCATTGATTAATGAATAATTTTGAATGATAATGAGGAATTGATTAGTTAAGTGAAAAATAAAATTTGTTTCACCAATTCATTTAGGTTATTTTTGGATCATGAATTTAATTAGATAGGAATAAACTTAATTGATACTATTATATCTATTAATCAGCAATGGTGCATAAAATATTGTCACCCGTGAAACTTTTGATAAAATCTTCTTAATTGTTTTTATAACTTGTCAACACTACCTAGTGGTCTTGTAGCGTTAATGGCAAGTAAAGTATAATACACCTCGATTTTAATTTTAAATTTTGAACCTTACCATATAAAGATAAGGTGGAGTATTAAAATTGATGAAATATTAAATGGAGCTTGGGGAACCAAAAACATAAATTTGTGTCAAACAAGCAACAAGCCTCACGTGATACCATGTGCCAATGTAGCCTTTGTTTGACATTACCAAATCGAAATTAAATAGTAAAATAATATTACTAGTTTTTCTCATTTATATTATGAATCCTATTAGGCAATTAATTAATACAGACTCCTCCTGATCAGAACCCTCAACAACAACAAATTTAAGCAATATTAGCAATGAATTATTGCCAAAATACAGAGTCGGACACAGAGGAAAAAGTTACCAAGCTCAACACTTTATTACATGATCATCAAACTCTTAACACAACCTCTCAAAGAACTGACATAGAAATAACTAGTAGTAGTAGTAGAAGTACTATAACATGGAAAAATTTAAGATTTTGAGTCCTTCAATTTAAGGGCATTTGATCATTTTGCCGTCGACCTTCACATGGTACCAGTCGCATTTCTTCTTGTGTTCAGGGACACATTTGGACTTTTCACAGCATGCTACGCAATCCTTCACACATGGCTTTTTCTTGTCTTTCTTGCAGTACTTCTCACACATTGGATAGCAACCTATACACAAACATACATCGTATACCACATTCTCAATTCCATGAAGATACATTAATGGTGTACCGTTTTTATTTTATTTTATTTTTTTAAATAGGATTTTTACCTTCTTTAGCCTTTGATGGGACTGGTGCACCGGCCTTGACTGGAGGGTGATGGATAGGACCGGTTTTGGGGGGATAAGCATGATGATGATGTTCAGGAGCCTCTTTTGGAGCATGAGCATGATGATGATGATGATGCTTCTCTGGGTGATGGGCCGGAGCCTTTGCTGGAGCATGATGATAAGGCTCTTTCGGTGGTGGATGGATTGGAGCCTTTTCTGGGGCATGAGCAGGAGGAGCCTTTACTGGGGAATGGACCGGAGCCTTTGCTGGAGCATGATGGTAAGGCTCTTTTGGTGGTGGATGGATTGGAGCCTTTTCTGGGGCATGAGCAGGGGGAGCCTTTACTGGGGAATGGACCGGAGCCTTTACAGGAGCATGGGCTGGAGGTTTAACATGATCATGCTAAAAAAAAAAAAAAAAAACAGTACCAATAAATTAATTAGTCAATTTGATATTATTTCACTGGTCTAATGGAACTTTGGCATGAGACTAACAGACTAAACATTGATGGCATTGCTTGAGAATTACCTCTGTTTTATTGGCCTCAACAGAAGGCAAAACCTGTGAAAGCAAAGAAAAATGGTGAGTTTAAAAAGAACTTACGCAAATCAAGGAAGAAAATTAAGATGCAATTAAAAACTAAATATGTAGGCAGTTGTGTGTGTTTAGTGGGAGGAAGGAGGAAATAGATATGTGAGCGAGATGTCCTTAGACTCATGACACGCAACGTATTTGACAAAAAACTTTAATACCATATCCCATGAAAAAACTAGTAATTGGAAGCAAAATGCCACATGTCATTGGTTTGTTTTCACCCATTCCATGTTTTGAAAAACAAAAAGATAGGAAGGAAAATTGAGGAAAACCACATGATGTCATTTAAATTGTTGACAAAGAAACATTGGAAACTAAAAATATAGGAAACAACTATGATTGACAGTATTGTCACTGTAGTGTGTAACATAGCATATACATACCCAAGTGGTGACCAAAAGCACATATGCTAAGAGAAAGAGCGTAGCTTTCATTGCCATTGTAAGCAAAGAAAGGAACCAATTAGAAAAAAAATGGATGAGTGAAGAACTGTGTCCAGTGATGAATTAGGCAGTACGAAACGGGGGTATATATAGAATCAAATTAGTCTCCAAAAAAAGCAAAACAATATTAGAAAAATTGGCAGCTTCAGCTTCCCCAGATAAAGACGATATCAGATACAAACAGCTTTTCTAATTCTGGTTTTAAGTCTCAAATTTCCCATTTTTAATTAGACAATGCGTTCCCAGTTGTCGATGCATGATAGGACACGTTTACGCCTTGAATAACGCAAATTGCTGCAAGATTTTAAGCTTTTCTCACTAGCCTTTTAGACCACCTCGTTTCAACGATTTCTTTTCTTTTTTAATTCATAAATAAATTTGTTAGTTCACAACAAATTAGGGTAGGGTTTATCTGCAAAGATTGGAATGTCAAACCACGAATGATTAATTTTATATACTCTCATGTCCACTAAATATTATTTACCTGAGCATGTGCCCTTATGAGAGTCTCTCAAAAAGCAAGAGTTTCATATACATTCCCCCCCAAAAAAAAGAAGAAGAAGAAAAAGAGAGTAAATTCCTTCATGTTCTATTCAGAATTTTAAGTGGTCAGGCCAAACTTATTTTTCTGAATTCAGAGAAGAAGATGATTAAGCTGAGGATAAAAACTGACACCCAAGTTTGTTGATTCACCAGGTGACATAGCATCCTTGGTTTTTGTTTCTTAAAACACATGCAATGTGTCAAGTTTTGAGGCAAAACCAAAATTAAAAACCAATCGGTATGAGCTTTACCTGATAAATATTGGTATGAGAAAATAATTTTTTATTATTTTTATTTTTTGGCTCACATAAGAGATAATAACATTAATGTGACATTTTTTTCGTTAGTTGAGTCATAGTTTGAAGAGAAACCGCCCATGGCTCCAAATTCTTACACTCATCCCAAAGTTGCCAGCCAAACTCATACTGTATATATGTCAATTTGAAATTTACAGAATATTCACTCTCTATGTCGATTTAAGCATTCATTTTATTTTTTTTGTTCAGCTTTTAATTTGTTATTGGAATTAACTTGATGTTGATGCATATGCTGCATTGAGGCAAGGACCAAAAAAGGATTAAAATTCGATTAAAATACAACTAATTTGGATTACAACCGGCCGACAGTCCCCTTTATGGGCATAATTAATTAAGTTTTAAGCTCTGCTGTGGAATTTTTCTAGCGTTTCTAGTTGCATTTACCTCTGATATCACCTCAATGAAATTTTAGTCAAAAAAATAAAGTTCAGTTGTCAACTTACCAAGTAAATGTCTGGTTTGGAGCAGAGAGGTCCATCTACAATCAATGCTCTCTTCTTCGAAATTTTTAAGGAATTCTTGAATTTGATTATACAACTTACATCGTATTGATTAGTTAGCTTCAGAACCAAAAAAGCTTCATGACAAAAAAGTGTAAAAAGTGTGAGAGATGGTTAAAAACTGACTTTTTGGCATTTTTTTGACTTTTTTTTTAAAAAATGTGTAAAAAATGTGAGAGACGATGTGACCAAAAATAAGTTAAAAGCTGGAAAATAACTTTTAACTCACTTCACAAAAGAGGTAGTACATATAACTCCGTGTTTTGGGACCTCTAATGGGGTTTTTAGTTGCAATGGAATATATTTATTTATATTTAGAAAAGTGTTAAGTTTTTGTAATTGACAATCTCGTATGACAAAATTTATTTCAGTTGTAATTTTATTCACTTTTTTGTTTCAGGGAGGATGTAAGTGTTTAGATGCGAATTTAACCCAAATTGTGTCTATGCAAAGGAGTTTGTGATCTTGAGATTTTCATGTTTGTCACTTCGCTGACTACGTACAGGGATCTACGATAGTCCAAAGGGTAGCGCCCAGGCAAGGTCGAGGGGTAACGCTTCCAAAGCCAAAGTTGTTTGACCGCTCAAGTGGTCATTTGTGCGCTCTAGCGGTGAATAGGAGCATTCAGTATCTCTGCCTGCAAACTGAACTTCTGAGAAAGATGTTTCACCGCTCGAGCGGTGAAATGTGCACTCGAGCAGGCAACCTATATGTTTTGCACCGCATTTACTCAAACTGCTCAAGCGGTCTTCACGATTTTGTTTATTATAAAATAATTTGTTTGCTACTTTTAGGGTTTAAGCCATCCAAATTCTGGGAGAGCAGAGCTACCAAGGTGAGAGAGGTGTTCTTCGGTAGATTTCGAAAAATTTGGACCTGAAACTTTGGTGGATTCCAGAATGACTCATCGTTGTAGATTCAACGTTAGGTAAGACAATTCAGTGGTGAAGACGGTGGTGGAAGAGCTACATTGAGATTGGTTCAATTTGGCATGGATTCACTAGGTAATTGAGGGTACAGTTGTATTTTGTCTTTATAGTGAATTGTTTTGTAACTTTGCCCTATGATTTTTTATCACAATTGGAGGCACACAAATTGTAATTTTTTTTCACGTCAAATCGTTGTGTCGATTTGTTATTGATTATTTGATTAGGATTAGTATTCACTAGTTAAAATTGAAATATAATTACGAATTAATATTTCAAAGATTTTAGATTTTTCAAAAAGAACGCAAATTTAACCCCCAAAAGTTAGTTGTTGAGCGCATTACTTTTGTACTCAAGCGATGTGAGACTTTATTTCACAAAAAACATATGACAATTGGTATTTTTTAATATATGCATGTGCATGATTGATTTCAAATCAAAGTTTCGCAAAAAATTACAAGTCAATAAACCTGAAATTAGCGTAGTTTCGCAAGGATATGAATTATAAATGTTCCTGTCAAGAAAATGATTTCCAACGTAAATGGATCTGCAACAATTCTCCACGAGTCATGAATCGACAACTAGATACATGTCATAGGCGTTGATTTCCTGCTCAAGCAACGAATAGTAGCAACAAGAACATGGAGCACATAATTTTAATCATGATTTCTACCCAATTTTAGTGGCTTGTCTTCACAAAACCATGTTCCAACCCTTTTTTTTTATTAAAAAATAAATAAATAAATAAAGAAGAAGAAGAAGAAGAAGAAGAAGAAAAAGAAAGAAAAAGTTTTTCAGTTTCTCTTGACAAACCACTTCGTTATTGCAAAATTGGTTGTACCTATACCCCACCCCATGGAACATAATCCAAGCAATAGCAATATCCAAAAGTACATAACCTAACACAGAATCTCAAGCACATAACGATTCTATACAATCCACAAGTAAAGGCTTGCCTCAGTGAGGCAGCCAAAACTTGCCATCAAGTTGATGATTGTGTTTCCCCCTTCACTTGAACAACGAACTCTAATTAATTTGGCCAACCCTGCACAAAACCCTATATGCAATCAGAATTTCTGTGTCTGTCTATTTCCTCAACTGTCACAAAAAAAAAAAAAAAAAAAAAAAAAAAAGTGCAAAATGTACCACAGTTGTTTTAGGGAAAAAAAAGAAGCAGGGGTCACAGTCTGACAATCCCGAAAATTCATCCACTTGCTAAATTGAACTACAGCAAATAAATTTTCAGGAACAATTTCAATTAAGAATATGAACTTGAAGTGCTTTCAGAGACGCAAGTTCACAACCACCATCCGATGGAGGGTTCCTATGGAACTAAATACAGTAACTCTCCAGAATCAGCCTAGACTCTAGGACTCTGATAAAGAGCTCCAATATGCCCTTTCTTTGTGAGGTTCGGACAGGTAAATCAGAATATGAGATCTAGATGATCGTGAGCCTTTCATGTTTGTCACTTTGCTAATTATGTAAGGGAATCTACGGCGGTCCAGGGGTAGCGCCCAGGCAAGGTTGAGGGGCAACGCTCCAAAAGCCAAAGTTGTTTGACCGCTCAAGCAGTCATTTGTGCACTCTAGCGGTGAATAGGAGCATCCAGTATCTCTGCTTGCAAACTGAATTTCTGATAAAGATGTTTCACCGCTCGAGCGGTGAAATGTGTGCTCGAGCGGTCTTCGCGATCCTGTTTACTATAAAATGATCTGTTTGTTATTTTTAGAGTTTAAGCCATCCAAATTCTAAGAGAGCACATCTACCAAGGTAAGAGAAGTGTTCTTCGGCAGATTCCGAAAAACTTGAGCCTAAAATTTTGATAGATTCCGGAGTGGCTCATCGTTGTGGATTCAACGTTGGCAAGACAATTCCGTGCACATCGGGATTGATTCAATTCGGCATGAATTCACTAGGTAATTGAGGATACAGTTGTGTTTTGTCTTCGTAGTGAATTGTTTTTTAATTTTGACCTGTGATTTTTATCACAATTGGAGGCGTACCAATTGTGATTTAAACCACATTAAATCGTTGTGTCAATTTGTTATTGATTGTTTGATTGGGATTAGTATTCACTAGTTAAAATTGAAACATAATCACAAATCAATATCTCGAGATTTTTCAAAAAAAATGCAAATTTAACACCCAAAAGTTAGTTGTTGAGGTGAAGGTGTCCTGCTCTTATATACAACGCCTTACTTTTGTACTCAAGCGATGTGAGATTTTACTTCACAAAAAACAGATGACAATTAGTATTTTTTAATATATGCATGTGCATGATTGATTTCAAATCAAAGTTTGAAAAAAGAATATATATATATAGCTGAAGATAAAGTTAGAGGGAAAGTTCTAACAAAAAATTACAAGTCAATAAACCTGAAATTAGCCTAGTTTTGCAAGGATATGAATTATAAATGTTCCTGTCAAGAAAATGACTTCCAACGTAAATGGATCTGCAACAATTCTCCACGAGTCATGAATCGACAACTAGATGCATGTCATAGGTATTGATTTCCTGCTTAGCAACAAGAACATGGAGCACATAATTTTAATCATGTTCTCTACCCAATTTTAGTGGCTTGTCTTCACAAAACCATGTTCCAACCCTTTTTTTATTAAAAAAAAGAAAGAAAAAGTTTTTCAAGTTTCTCTTGACAAACCACTTCGTTATTGCAAAATTGATTGTACCTATACCCCACGGAACATAATCCAAGCAACAGCAATATCCAAAAGTACATAACCTAAGACAGAATCTCAAGCACATAACCATTTTATACAATCCACAAGTAAAGGCTTGCCTCAGTGAGGCAGCCAAAACTTTCCATCAAGTTAATGATTGTGTTTCCCCCTTCACTTGAACAACGAGCTCTAATTAATTTGGCTAACCCTGCACAAACCCCTATATGCATTCAGAATTTCTCTCTGTCTATTTCCTCAACTGTCACAAAAAAAAAAAAAAACGCAAAATGTACCACAGTTATTTTAGGGAAAAAAGAAGAAGCAGGGGGTCAGAGTCTGACAATCCCGAAAATTCATCCACTTGCCAAATTGAACTACAGCAAATAAATTTTCAGGAACAATTTCAATGAAGAATATGAACTTGAAGTGATTTCAGAGACGCAAGTTCACTACCACCATCTGGAGGATTCCTATGAAACTAAAGTAGAGTAACTCTCCAGAATCAGCCTAGACTCTAGGACTGATAAAGAGCTCCAATATGCCCTTTCTTTGTGAGGTTTGGACAGGTAAATCAGAATATGAGATCTAGATGATGTCCTCTTCATCCTCAAAGCTCAAGTTTAACGTCTGTAGCTTGAAGCCTGAACCTTGTATGATCTCAACCAAGTTGGAGGCCACCCCCGTAGCTTGTACTGTTGTCTGTTTTGTTAGCTGGCACCAAAAAAAAAACAAAAAAATAGCATACCATCAATTTCAGAAGGTATTCTAAATTATTTAACTCCATAAAGCACAATAGCACTCCTTATTGTATTATAAATGCACTTGTAGAAGGGTTTCACATAAAAGAGCTGATATATTTGGCAGTGATTGTGAGGCAAGTACAGTGGGTGGACTGGGGACTATGAAAGATTTAGGATTCCAAACTTATAAAATACTTTCAGTTAACTGCCAGTGCAAATCAAAGGGCTAGGAACATTTTTGTTTTACATTTTTGGGAGCAAGTTCAATTTAAAGTAATTGTCTACACAAGCAACGCTAGTGTAATACAGAGAAGAAGATGATTAAGCTGTGGATAAAAACTGACACCCAAGTTTGTAGACTCACCAGGTGACATAGCATCCTTGGTTTTTGTTTCTTAAAACACAGACAATGTGTCAGGTTTTCGAGGCAAAACCAAAATTAAAAACCAATCTGTGTGGGCTTTACCTGATATTGGTATGAGATAATAATTTCTTATTTTTTGGCTCACATAAGAGATAATAATAGTAGCGTGACATTTTTTTCGTTAGTTGAGTCAATAATGGATGCATAGTTTGAAGAGAAACAGCCCATGGCTCCAAATTCTTACACTCATCTCAAAGTTGCCAGCAAAACTCATACTGTATATATGTCAATTTGAAATTTACAGAATATTCACTCTCTATGTCGATTTAAGCATTCATTTTATTTTTTTGATCAGCTTTTAATTTGTTATTGGAATTAACTTGATATTGTTGCATATGCTGCATTGAGCGAAGGACCAAAAAGGATTAAAATTCAATTAAAATACAACTAATTTGGATTAAAACCGGCCAGCAGTCCCCCTATGGTCATAATTAATTAAATTTTAAGCTCTGCTAGTGGAATTTTTCTAGCGTTTCTAGTTGCATTTACATCTGATATCACCTCAATGAAATTTTAGTCAAAAAAATAAAGTTCAGTTGTCTACTTACCAAGTAAATGTCAGGTTTGGAGCAGAGAGGTCCATCTACAATCAATGTTCTCTTCTTTGAAATTTTTAAGGAATTCTTGAATTTGGTTATTCAACTTGTATGGCTCAGAACCAAAAAAGCTTCATGAAAATGTAACATATGGCTCCCTCTTTTGGGGCCTCTGATAGGTTTTTTAGTTGCACTAGAATATATTTATTTTTATTTAGAAAAGAATTTAAATTTAACCCCAAAAATCAGTTGTTGTGATGAAGGTGTCCTGCTCTTTTATACTGCATATTACTTTTGTACTCAGGCAATGTGAGACTTCGCTTCACAAAGAAAAGATGCCAATTGATTTTTTTTAATATATGGATGTGCATGATTGATTTCAAAGCAAAGTTTGAAAAAAGAATATATATATATAGCTGAAGATAAAATTGAGGAAAAGTTCTAAGAAACAATTACAAGTGGGTGAGGCAAATAAAAAAGCGTACCATCAATTTCAGAAGGTATTCTAAATTATTTAACTCCATAAAGCACAATAGCACACCTTATTGTATTATACATGCATTGGTAGAAGGGTTTCACATAAAAGAGCTGATATATTTGGCAGTGATTGTGAGGCAAATACATTGGGTGGACCGGGAACTATGAAAGATCTAGGATTCCAAACTTATAAAATACTTTCTGTTAACTGCCAGTGCAAATCAAAGGGCTAGTAACATTTTTGTTTTACATTTTTGGGAGCAAGTTCAACTTAAAGTAATTGTCTACACAAGTAATGCTAGCGCAATACAGTTCCATTTAGGATATGTAAGATGCAACAAGTTGTTTATACTCACTTCAACGGTTGCAATACCCTCGACAACTTGAACTTTTAAATTGGTAATGCCCTCTGTTTCCTGCAGAACAAGAAATGAAAAGGCAATTGGAAAAGTTAGTAGGCAAATGTTCCACACGTGATGGAATTGTAACTCAAAACTATTTGGCAAACACGGGTTTAGCAGAACATGCCCAAGATAGATTTCCTTCATTTTATCATGAAGGTAAAAAACCATTGTCAATGTAGAATGTTGTTGCTAGCCAATAGTCTTAAATCCAGATACCAGGGCAAGAAGTTGTATAGCATTCTCTTTGAAACAAAAATACAATAAAAGGAATAAATATCATCATACACAAGCGTATTCACTCATAAAACAATTCAATGAGGATTTATGGATTTACCTCTAAAGCGTTGGTCACGGTAGGAATCGCTGTTTCATTCATTGCTCCTTCTGCCTACATATTATTTATAAAAAAATAAAAAATAAAAGTTCGTTATGGCATAGAAGCACATCTGGATATAACAGACAAATGCAAATAAATATAACATAGAACAAGATCATCATGTTCAAATAATTGCTTGCTTCTAGAAATTCCAAAATCAGGCCATAAAAGTAGGATTTTGTTAACGAGACTCGTTAAAAAGTTTGAAATATTTGAAACTTCATAAAAGTATGTGTCATAAAAAAATGTACAACTATTTTAAACTTTGTTCATCAATACCTTAAAGGCAACCGTTAACAAGTTACAAGACCCATAAAAGTAAGATTAAAGGTCTTAAAACAAAAGCTGAAGCCATTTTATATACAGAAGAATATAACCTTGCACTCTTAGTTCCAATTGGTTCTGTTAAAAGGATTTTTTTTTTTTTTTTTTCGGCCCTGTAATTTTTATAAGCAAACATCATGCTAACTTCACAAAGAAATTAAAACACACAGCCACTAAATCCAACTACAAAACATCCCAAATTTTGCCAAAATTCAACATTGTCACTGCATTAGAATCATGAGAAAACATGTAATGATGCCCCTACAATTGCAGAGTTGTTATGGAAGTTTCATTAAATTGTCTACTGCAGAAGATATACAAAAAATTTGAACCATGAATATAGTCACAATCAAAGAAACACAAAAAGGGCTCGAGTACCTGAAAGAACATGGTGAGGATGTCGGAAGGCGAGACCGGAACAGAAACTGGCTGATCAGTCATAGTCGTCGATGCATCTTCTGGTGCTTTGATTTCTTCTGTGTCGTTGTTGTCAATGTTACCAATTTCTTCTGCTGCTTCTTCAGGAATTAGGGTATCTTCTTCGGCGACTGACGTCACAACAATCGCTCTCCGCCTTTGCAAGTACTTGTTGTTGCTCATTACTAGTGCCGAAGCAGGGTTACAATTGACATTGTTGCCATGGACTTGAATTTGAAGCATTCGAAGCGAAATGCTCGACGAAGAAGAAGAAGCAAGAGTACGAGATTTGGGTCTGTAAATCGAACAGAGAGTGGAAAATCCAGAGTTGATTGTGGCCATTGTTTCTTCTTCAATTCATCATCCGAAAGATAGAAGGGTAAATTGGCCTTTTTATAGTTGCCTTATCTACCAAAACATTCTCTCAATTTTATTATCTTTTTGGTAGATTTTTTATTTTTTATTTATTTATTTATTTTTTTAGAGGGAAAAACCCAAAGAAAACTAAGGGTTGGTTTACATAGCTTCAGAAAAGACTAATGAAAATAATTCAAAAGGGACCTCTTCCATCCAGATGGATGGTCCAGAACTCGCAACTGCCATCTGAGATAGGCTATGAGCAACTCAATTGCCCAATTGAGGAGTATGAAATATTCTAATTTCGAAAACAACGACCCCTTGCAATAGCTTCTTGAAGAACGTGACCGTAGGAGCATAACAATGGGTCTGCAGCTTGAAGAGCTCGAATGATGTTGAGCGAATCCCCTTCTAAATGAACATCAAGAATGCCCAGGTCTATAGCAAAATGCATTGCTCGTTGAGCTGCAAAAGCCTTAGCACAATTTGCATCTCCCCAACAATCAATCCTCTCTAACAATGCCGCAATAATCGCACCAGTGTGGTCCCGAATAATAATACCAACTCCAACTGCCTTAAGGTGATTGAACACAGCACCATCAAAATTAACGTTGTGAAACCCATCAATTGAAGTGACCCAACGGACAGGTTCCCCAAAGACTAGTGCACTAATGGTTCGATGATTCGCAAGAGAGAAGTCATGTAGAAGTTCACACACCCATTGAACTATATCCTCTGCTGAACGAAAGACTTCATTGAAAACAGCTTGATTGCGAGCACTCCACAAACCCCAACAAAGCGAAAAAAATAAGCCAAGTCCATATTCATCAACTCTATTGTCAATCACTGAAACCCATTGAGAAAAATCTGTACAATTCCAAGATTGAACCTCAAATCGCAGCGGACTTAATTCCCATACCCGTTTCGTAACAGGACAATCACGAACACAGTGCAACAAATTCTTTGGACAGTTGGGACAGAGTACACAATTTCCAGCCACAGAGACATGCCTACGACGCAACAAATCGGAAGTGGGGATGATATTCAAAGAAGCTCTCTATGCAAAGAATTTAATTTTGTTCGGAATGCGAAGATGCCAAAGTTTCTTCCAAAGGTGTTGTTGCTCAAGTCCTCAATCCAAAAAGTCGGGTTGATTATTTGAACACATGAGAGCAACTTGTAAATGATAGGCTGATTTTATCGAAAAAAGACCATTCTGAGTGTAATGCCACACTAATGTGTCAGGAGGTAGAGCTAGGCATAAGGGAATTTGTTGAATAGCCTCAACATCAATCGGAAGTAACAACTCTTTGCAAAGGTCTAGATTCCAGCATCGCTGAATCGGATCAATAATAGAACAAACGATTTGGTGGTCTTCACCTACTGGAGAAGATATTAACTAAAAGGATTGTGGCCTAGGAACCCATTTAACACCCCAGAGATGAACACTTTGCCCATCCCCTATACGCTATTGAAGACCATCCCGAAGCAATGGTTTAGCATAAAAAATGTTGCGCCAAGTGAAAGATGGATTAGACCCAATCGAAGATGACAAAAAGTCTGCATGAGGGTAATAGTTAGCACGTAGAAGACTGGCCAATAACGAATCAGGAAACTTCATCAAGCACCAGCCTTGCTTCGCAAGCATGGCTTTGTTAAAAGCTGCCAACTTCCAAAAACCCAACCCACCAACCCACTTTGGTGTACACAAATCCTCCCAGCTCTTCCAATGTATTTTCCTGGTATTGTCAGAATGTCCCCACCAATAGAGTTTCTGGGATTCGAAAACACAACATAACATAGGTTGGTATGGCCTGAGCAATTGCCTGGATCAAAACATGACGACCTGCTGCTGATATAAACTTCTCTTTCCATCCGTTGAGCCGCATCCACAATCGATCTTTGATAAACCGAAACACCTCACGCTTGGTGCGCCCAACAAAATGCGGAAGACCCAAATATTTTCCGTTCACCACCGTAGTGTCAACATGCAAAAGCTGACGAAGTTCCTCTCTTAATTTTGCTCCCACATTAGCACTGAAACTAATAGATGTCTGGCTAAAGTGGACCTTCTGACCTAAAGCTAATTCATATGTTTTGAGAATGCGCTCAACCATCAACACTTCCGCCACAGTCGCATTGCCAAATAAGAGGCTGTCATCCGCAAATAGGAGATGCGAAATCTTCGGGCTTCTACGGCATATGCCTATCCCAATAAGTCTATTATCAAGCCCTGCCTACCGAATTAGCGAAGAAAGACCTTCTATACAGAGGACAAATAGATAAGGAGACAAAGGACAACCTTGACGTAGGCCACAGAAAGAGCGAAAAGATCTTGTGGGTTTACCATTCAGAAGGGTTGAATACGAGACTATTGAAACACACCACATAATAGCTTGGACAAACCGGTCATCCATTCCCATCTTTAACATAATCTGGCGAAGAAATTCCCATTCGATACAGTCATAGGCTTTGCTCAATGTCCAATTTTAATGCAAAGTGCCCCGTACGACCATGCTTCTGATTTTTCATGTAATGAAATACTTCAAATGTTGACAAAACATTATTGGTAATAAGACGCCCAGATACAAAGCCGCTTTGATTGATGGAGATCACAGAGGGCAACACAAGCTTGAGCCTATTCGCCAGAACCTTACTAATCAGCTTGTAGACAACATTGCACAAACTGATTGGACGAAAGTCAGACTTCGGAATTGACACAATAAATGTGTCATTAATAATGTTCATAGGCTCTTGTTGGTTAAGAATTCCCAAAACAGCCGCAGTTACCTGTGACCCAATGTTCGGCCAAAAGCGTTGATAGAACAACGCATGTTTACCATCCAGGCCTGGCGCCTTTGTGGGGTGCATTTGAGCTAAAGCCTTGTCCACCTCTGCAGATGTGAATTCACCACCCAACATTCTATTTAAATTGTCGGACACCCGCGAGGTAGTAGTGTCAAGAACATCCTGAATACCCCGAGGGGTTTCCGAAGTGAAGAGGCTTTTGCAATAGTGCACAACAATATCCTCTATTCAACGTAAATCAGTATAGCATAGTGATTGCTCATTTTCCAAACCCATAATCAATTTCTTTTTTTATGCCACTGGTTTGCTTTGGCATGAAAAAAAGAAGTATTGCGATCGCCATCTTTTAACCAATTGGCACGAGAGCGTTGACACCAAAATATTTCCTCTCTATGTAGAAGTTCATCAACATGTTGACGAAGAGCAGAAAAGGAATCCCGTTCTGAATCCGACATGGAGGTCAGGCCCTCTAGTCTTTGAAGCTCCTTGATCTTGTCACGAATGGTATTCTGAAAGGTGAAAAATTTCCGTTGGCCCCACGTCGATAAACGGGCTCCAATGACGTCAAGATTTGATTGAATACCTTCCATTGTAGGTGTCTGTTACCGTAACCAATTTTGAGGGACAATAGATTCACACTCATCATCCCGCAACCACATTGCCTCAAAACGATAAGGCTGTCGCCCTCCACAATAAGCCACCGAGATACTTTTTGAGCCTACTAAATCAAGCAATAAGGGGTTGTGATCTGAGGTCGTGCATACCAGATTATGTACTGTTGCCAAGGGAAATAATTACAACCACACCAAGGTAGCCACACCACGGTCCAACCTCTCCCGAATGAGTCCTTGCTGGCGGTTATTGGCCCATGTGAATTTGGGTCCGCGATAGCCAAGATCCGCTAGAGAACAATCTTCGAGAACATGTTGAAAAACACTCATCTGGACACCACTATGTTCACCCATACCAACCTTTTCATGCGAGAATAGAATTTCATTGAAATCACCAATAACAAGCCATGACAGACTAGACAAACTCGATAGTCTTCGCAATAATTCCCACGAATCCCGTTGGTGAGACGCCACTGGATGACCATAAAAGCCTGTAAACCGCCACGGTGCTGAACCCAAACCAGAGTCTACAATAGCATCAATATGTCCAGTAGAATAGCTTTTAATCGAGACTTGAATATCACTCCGCCAAAGAAGAGCTAAACCTCTAGCAAAGCCTACTCAGTCCACCGTAAAAGCACTAGAAAATCCAATCCTACAACGTAAGCTTTCAATCTTACGCCCAATACTTTTAGTCTCTATGAGGAAAACTAGAGCGGGATCTTTAGATTTCAATATGCGTTGAAGGTTGCGAACTATCTGTGGGTTCCCAAGCCCACGACAGTTCCAACTTAAGCAATTCATAATGATTGGCGGTGTTGCCCCGCAGCATCCGCCATGACAAATTCTGCGGAGACCTGACGTGGTGCCAAAGAATCATGGCAGAAACGTTTTGCCCCTTGAGAGACACCCTCTATAAGGTCTGTATGTATCTTCCGTTTGCGCCCATCAGTCGACAAAGTAGGCAGGAGAGAAAGAGGGACATCGCGCGCCCGTAATTTCCAGCCTTTCTTTAGTTTTGGACAGAACAAACCTTTGCCTTTTCCCAACTAGATGGGATTAGGCAGGCCCAAAGAAGAGGAAGTGGACAAAGAACTAGTAGGCCTTGAAAAAGGCACATCCAACTCTGTAACTTTGACATCCATTAAAGGGCCACTAACAAACTCCATATTCTAGGCCTCAGATGCTAGGCCCTTATCATTAATAACTGACAAAGTCAATTTTGAATTTGAAATTGAGCGGGTAGGAGCCTGCCCATCTTTTTCGCCAAGAGTATCCCCACCAACAACAACCGCTTCCTTATTCGGAGGGAGGGGAGCGCAAAATGGGGTAACCATCTGTGGAGTGGGAGCGTGGTCCATTCCTCGGCCAATCGGCAAACCACTAGGGATCAACTGCGACGGTTCGGATTGGCATGGTTGTAGAGCACTACCACTTCCAAGCACAGAAACCATTGGAGAGTCAAGTCCAACAAGTTCTTTCTCGACAGGTTCAAAAGGGCGTGAAGGCCCTTTACCCTTGCCTAACTCCATGTCTGTCTGCAACCAAGGGCCATACTGAAACCGAGCACTATTATCCACCGCTGAACCCAACAATCGTATGGCATAATCACATGTCCCATGGCCAAGAATACCATAAGCAAAACAGAAATTGGGTAATCGTTCATAACGAAATGACACCCAGACAGGGTGAAAAGAGCCTAACGCAATATGCATACCATGTCTCAATGGTTTGGCAATATCAATTGATACACGAATACGAAGGTATTTACC
The DNA here is from genome assembly GCA_025200525.1 of Camellia lanceoleosa. Lineage (NCBI taxonomy): Eukaryota > Viridiplantae > Streptophyta > Magnoliopsida > Ericales > Theaceae > Camellia > Camellia lanceoleosa. The sequence goes on from CM045758.1 coordinate 214,430,014, forward strand.
CCAGGCCACTCCTTCCTCCGAAAGTTCCATATCAACAAAACGCCCAAGACGGTTTCCAATAAGGATGCCAACTGCCCGAGTCATGCTAATGAGGGGTAAATTGATAACTTGGACCCAGAAAAGGGCCCTAGTAAACTTGATGTCAGAAGGCCGCAAAGAACCCTCAAATTCCTCAAGAAGAAGTAACTGCTTATCAAAACGCCATGGACCGCGGAAAAAAACTCTCTTCTTATCGACAAAATGATTAAATTGGAAGAGGAACAAATTGTCCCCCAGAACTTTGAACTGCATCCCTTGAGAGGGCTTCCACATACTCACTAACATAGTACGCAACGCCTCAGTATTGAATGGTCGGTGAGTAAGCAACCGGCCCACCAAACATAACCAAGAACGATCCACAACAGGGCGAGTATGAACCTCTTCCACAACCACAGCAGCCTTCTCATCATTCGTAAGGATAAGTTGAGCAGTAAGTTCATCAATAGAAGGTTCCATGGTAAAAGACAAGAAAACAAACACCCTAACTTCTACCAGAGAAGAGAGATGTCTTGCACAAGGCAAGAGAGAAAACTCCTACGAAGAGAGAGAAGTCCTACGAAGAGAAAAAAAAAATGTTTAACCCTGTGATTTAGATTTTTTATTTTTTTAGATTTGATTTTTTTCGGAGAATTGAAATTTTAAATTAACGCTATAAAAATCAAAATTTTCTTACGTACATAAATTGGTCTAATAACATTATTTTAATAGATCATATTTTAAAGGGCAGTTTTTTGATAAGTCCCGTTTATACATGTTTAGTTCCATAAAACCCAAACTAATTCTGAATATTCCATTAGGTCCATTAGTTGTAAAAGGACGAAACGACCCTCTCCGTCTCTCCCGCGTGTAACCGCCTCTTCAAAACTCATTCCTATTCGAACTACTCAATCCACAAAATATCCAAAACGAAAACTCAATCCACGTCGCCTCTGAAAACCCTAGATTCACATCGCCGCACCAACGCCGTAAATCGCCGTCATCGTCGACCCCAGATTCCTCTTAAACTCACCACAGCGAAGGTTAACATCGGAAAGAAGCGTGCTTCGTCTCGGAATTCTGTGCCGCCTAATCGAGTGTTTCATCCACCGTGATCCATACTCCCAACAATGACGAGCAGTAAGTACTAACATTCCACCTTCTGCTTTTCAATCATAATCTCATCACCGATGTATCCATCCACCTATAAGGTTTTGTGGATTTCAATTTATAAACATAGATGTTTTTGGAATTGATTTTGTAAACCTAGATGATGTCAACATTCACATAAGCCTTGATTCTTGACTAAACTTACGATCGTATACCTTTGCTTGTGAATATTCACAACGATGTATATTGATGTGAACATTCACATCAACGTATAACGACGTGAATGTTCATATTACGGTCAATGTTGATATTGTTCATTGTTGATGTCCACAAAATCCCCAAACTTCACCAACAATGTGATGGATGTTATTCACTCACATTATGACATCAAGGTTGCCCTGGTCTGTGGCACTCACATTGGGATGTAACTTTTGACGTGTTGTGAAATAATTGTGCAAATACGGATGTGAACATTCATAAATGTCGATATTTACATTGCCTTATAACTTGTTGTCGTTTTGGATTTATTTTGCAAACATTTGTGAATGTTCACGTTCGCATTAGTGTTGATTCTTGATGTGAACATTCGCATTAATGTCAAGACCCCAAACTTCACTCAAAAACACAAGATCGGACATCGATGTGAACATTCATCGACTTGCAATGATGTGAATGTTCACATTACATTCACATTAGTGTTGATTCTTGGGTAAACTTGCGGCGATAGACATGTGAATGTCAGTTAATGTCGAACAACAATGATGTGAATGTTCACATTACATTCACATTAGTGTTGATTCTTGAACACTGCGGCGTGATAGCCATGTGAATGTCAGATTAATGTCATAACCCCAAACTTCACTCAAAAAACCAAAGATCACACTCTGATGTGAACATTCACATCAGCCTATAACGATGTGAATATTCATAATTACATTCACATTAGTGTCGATTACTGGGAACACTTGCAGCAGTAGACATGTGAATGTTCACATTAATATCAAGACCCCCAAACTTCACTCAAAAAACACAAAGATCGACATCGATGTGAACATTCACATCGACCAACAAATGATGTGAATGTTCACATTACAATCGCATTAGTGTTGATTCTCGGGAACACTTGCGGCGGTAGCCATGTGAATGTCAGTTAATGTCGTAACCCCCAAACTTCACTCAAAAACCACAGCGTCACACCGATGTGGACATTCACATCGACCTACAATGATGTGAATGTTCACATTACAATCGCATTCGTGTTGATTCTTGGGTACACTTGCGGCGATGAGACATGTGAATGTTCACATTAATGTCGAACCCCAAACTTCACTCAAAAACCGACATCGGACAATGATGTGAACATTCATCGACCTACAATGATGTCAATGTTCACATTCTTTATCAACGGTTGTTGAATGTTGTTTATTATACGGTTCCATATTACGTGTTTCGAGCAATTTAATGTGCTTATTTGAACACACGTGTCTTTCCCACAAAGTTGATGGCAAGCGAAAGCGAGGAATCCGGGCAAAAACCAAGGCGATCAACTAGTCATTCTCAAGATGTCAACATGAAAAAAGTTAACTACGGTCAAACTTAACAGATTGGTAAAACTCTTAAAGGATACAAAATTCACACGGCCAACTCAAGTGCCTCAGAAAACACCATTCGCCACTATTTGACTCCTTGATCGGTAAATAATCGACCTCAACCATCGATGAAATATGATGATGTCATTATGCATTATAGTACGGACATTCAATCAATCTAGTGGGAGGTTTTACATTGGGGATAAGAACATCCAGTTTTGAAGCGGCGTGTCATTTATTTTTGGGGTGGATGCGGCACCAAGTCGATGGACCTCTCTTCTGATTGCAAAACCAACAACCGGCATCATACACCAAATGTGCAAGGATGTTAGTCGGTTAACTGCTGCCAAAATACGAGAAATTCTGAGTGAAGCATTGAAGGGCACAAAAAAACATGACAATGAGGAGGTCGCAAGATTAGTTTGCATGTACGCATGCGTCAAGCTATTCTTCTCTACATCTGGAGAAACAATTGGATGGGCTTTCTACTCATACATGGACCCATTAGAGAAGATGATTGAGTATGATTGAAATTTGAGAGCATCGGGGCAATCTTGATGGCTTCATTGGGCCAAAACTGTGGAAAACCAGGCCGAGTCACCGGATGTGTGATGTTGTTAATGGTAAGTCTCATAAAACTTGTTCTACGTTTAATATTACCATTTACGGGCTCTGGACATTCTTATGTGGATGTTAACATTTCTCAACACTGGTGTGGAATGTGACAACACCGATGGAAACATTCACATTAATGTTTGGACATATACAAACACACATTAGCGAGATCTTTGGTGTAAATATTCACATTAACAGATGTGAACATTTCCGGCGATAGTACCACTCAAAATTAACAGATGTGAACATTCACATCGGTAGTAACACTTACCTTCATGGAATGTGAACATTCACATCGGTAAAATGGCTACCCATAATGAGATGTGAACATTCACATCGGCAGATGTGAACATCGGCCTTAATTGATGTAAAACTCACATCTTTCCCCAATGGTGTAAACATTCACATCAATGTTAATTGATGTGAACATTCACATTACTCATATCTGTTATTTGTTTCAAGATCTTGGGCGTGTGAGCATACAACAATCTTACAACCCGTAACCCCAATGCCATTCCACGATCGTAAAATGGGACCTCACACCTTACATAGCAACATGAAGTCCATATCTTTGGCAAATGGGTTTAAATGAGGTATATGGCGAGCTAATGGCATCACCAATTGAATCGAAGATGTACCGTCGGACAAAATTGAATGTGCAGCCGAAACCTGAGACTTTGTCAAGTGCAGGAGCAAAGAAAAATGAGAGCAATGAGGATCCAAGAGAAGACGATCAAAGCGATCTTGTGAGGATGCATTTTACGTCGATGCAATGACTGAATGATGTTGGACATTATACCACCCCGCTCTAGCATCCCCAATCTTTGAGAAAGGAATCATCATAGCACAACCAAGAACCCGACATTGTAGAAGTACTCATAACGAAAACCGAAAAGCTTGGGGTCTTATGCGGCAATGGGAAGCGAAATACAAACAATTGGAAGAATCTTGGGAATTGAGGGCAAGGGTGATTCTTTGCCCTTGAAGCCAAACTATTTGACCAATCAAGCCCATCCAATGTGGACATGGGACGTGAAGACTTGCATGGAGTTGAAAGATCACGAAATTCAATGGTGACAAAGTTGGTAATCAACTTGGAATGCGAAAAACAATACTTCAAGACCTTTTCGACGATCGGTCCGTCCACATCGTCACTCAAGTTGAAGCACAAAAGCCTCACGGCTGAACAAGCATCCCACCACAAAGATTGGAACACATTGTCAGCCCCCCATCGAGGGTAAAGCGCATAAAGGAAAAGGTAAGGAAAGAACACAGGTTGGACGAGTTTGAATACCCCAACCTGCCTGGTCAGAAGAAAGGGAAAGAGGGAGCCGAAGAGCAATCACATGCCGTCGAAATTGCACAGGATTTGGACAAACAAGCACCAAAAAGGCAGCCAACAAAGTCGAAAAAGTTAACCTTGAACAACAAACTGAAGGTCTGGGCTAACATGAACAAACTCAACAAGCAAAAAGTACAAACTTTGCACAAGAATGGCGGTGACGAGTAAGTGTTCTTACATGTTTCGTCCTGTTTTTTTTTTTCTTTGGACCACGTTCACTTCACATACATATTTAAGAGAATAGATCATCTCATAACTGTGCAATGTTAACATTAACGTTTTCTGTAATCACAATGCACAGGTTGCTAGTGTGGCGAGGGGACTCAAAGACTAAAGATGTGTATTTTGATGACATCATACACATCATCAAGGAAGATTCAATAACGAACAACGTATGGGAACTGTATATGTGTACAAAACACACACACACAGACACACACACACACAGTAAAGACACTGCAAAAATAACGTACTGCCACCCCTCTGGTTATGCAGGTGATAGATGCTTATGGTGAAATTCTACTTGAACTACAAGGCCTAGTCAACCCAAGTTTGGAGGATTCATCATTCATCTTTACAAGCACATGTTTGGTAACCACTACACTTTAATGTTGATTATGTTTCAATACATGTGAATGCTCATCAGTAACATCACTCACCATTAGCATATGGAAACATTCACATCGATATAGCTTGACATTATGATGTAAACATTCACATCACTAGTATCGCTCGCCATTATGAAATGTGAACATTCACATCAGGTGTGTCACTCACCATTATGCAATGTGCACACTCACATCAGTAATATCACTGACAATTAGGCAATGTGAACATTCACATCAGTAGTATCACACCCCATTATGAAATGTGAACATTCACATCAGTAGTATCGCTTTCCATTACTGATGTGAACATTCACATCAGTAGTATCACACCCCATTATGAAATGTGAACATTCACATCAGTAGTATCACTTTCCATTACTGATGTGAACATTCACATCAGTATCATCAAAAAACTGATATGCATCATTGTATGCGCTTTGTGTGCAGAAAATCGTGCAAAAGTACCCCCCGCACAAGAGGAATAAACTGATTGATGTACACATCAAGGAGTATCAAGGCGAAGATTCCTAATTTTCCCAATACTCAACGACTTCCACTGGACAATTGTTGTGTACGACGTAAAAGAGAATGAATGGAGGCATTATAACTCACTGCGCCCAAGAGAAGGCATACATGACCCACATATTGACAAAGCACAAATCTTGGTAATCGGCCGCGTAAATAATACTTGTCGTGACGTGTAATATTTGAAATTGGATGTATGCCTATGTTGGTTGGTGCCTAATATGAAATTTAATTGTTGGCGAGGGACTACATCACGGCTTTGGTGCACAACATTGGACCATCATCACCATTATGGACCAACTTATCAAGCCAAAATACTTGAAATCAATCATATCGGTGGAAATCATCCTCGAAGCACCAAATTCGTAAGCCTAAAATCGATTTCTACACATGTTCCACAACCATTACCCACCTCAATTTCAAAATCTAACAACAAGTTTGCATTTTCGTGGTGGATTCTTGAACTGCAGCTTTGTTACATCATGAGGCGCATGTATCTGGTGAAGACATTGTTGCCGCCCTATGCGCTTCGAATGGTGCCAAATAAGAGACTCGTTAGTACACCTTTTCTGAACCCAGAAAGACGGTGCAATGTGAAAACCTATAGGTGGGGTTGTCCACCTATCACGATACCCCAATCATTATCTACATTTAAGACAATTTAGTGTCAATAGGTTGTTCATATTGGACCGCACTAAGCGTAATTGTAAATCAAGTCCGTATCCTTTGCTTGCAGACATTTTCCATTCAATATATGTATATGCATTTTCGTGCCTATTTTGCGTTGGTCATACACATTGAGATAGTATTTTTTTTTTTATCCGAATGCACATGACATGATGTGAATGTTCACATCACGTAATCATTGTGTACTTTCTTCTATTTTAAACCATATTGAGAAATGTGAATATTGGTTAAAGTGTTCAAGTAACACAATATGGCAGGTGTGCATAGGATATTTCTTAACACAATTCAATAGTCACATCTAATAATTTGATGATGTGAATATTCACATCTGCTCAAGTCAGACATTTTTCATCCAATATACTTACATGATGTGAACATTCACATTGAGATAGTATTTTTTTTCTCCCGGAATGCACATGACATGATGTGAATGTTCACATCACAGAATCATCGTGCACTTTCTTCTATTTTAAACCATACTGCGGAATGTGAATATTGCTTAAATTGTACAAGTAACACAATATGGCGGTGTGCGTCACGATATTTCTTAACAAAATTCAATATTCACATCTAATAATTTGATGATGTGAATATTCACATCATAACCGATTATGCGAATGGCAACAACGATGTCATGAATATTCACATCTTATTTCAAAAATGAATATAAGAATCCAATGTAAAATACAATGTTCAAATGGAAAAAGGTACATCCTATATCGGCTCGTGCATGACTTCCGATTATGGCTACCCAACTTATCACATCTCCGCACCTTATTTGCTTGATTTCTCACCCTTGATGGGATCCTATTCTTCTTGACCTTCCCGTGGTCTTTTCACGGTTGGCGGGTATATAGTGAAGTCCGTGGGATCAAAAAGCGGCTTCTCCACGATGGTATAGGGAATATGGCTCCGAATAGGCATGCGATATGTCCGAACATGAAAGTAATGTTCCACACAATCATTGAGATTGTATCGGCTCTTCCGAATGGCAATATGACATGGTCACATGGGAATCCGTTGATTTGCCATTTGAAGCAAGAACATGTACGCCTCGAAACATCAAGCTGTGACAGATGGTATCGAATGAACTTCAAACACATCCTCATTGGCTTTGCTAACTTGCCACGCCTCGTCATTGAATGAATCCATAAGCGTGTTTGAATGTCGGACAAATAAGCTCATTCCATTTGTTTGCTTGGTCACGCCTAGCGGACATTTGCCGCATCAATCGAAGTATGCAATTGTGTCCACCATTTGAGTGATAGGAAGATTACGTGCTTCTTTAATCCGATTATTGAATGACTCGCCGCATTCGATGTCATCTCTCCATAACGCATGCCCCGCACAATATCACAAGCATTGTACAATACGGGGTTTAACAGTCGACAATTGATGTTAACAGATGTGAACATTCATACCTCGACATTAAAATACGATGATGTGAACATTCACATCGACACAATCTTGTATTTGTTTACATCTGCTACCAGTTTACAATAACGTGAATGTTCACATTACATGCTTATTATGTTGTCAACTTACACGATGGACAATATGTGACAGTTAACAACAACAACAAAATATGACACGTGTCAACATTCAAATCAAATACATTGAATGACTATTTCACAACAGATGTGAACATTCACATCACTCATCATTAGCAGATTTGAACGTTCACATCATTTACAGTGAACATGAAACACAATTCGAAGATTGTTACCATTCTAAATCAAAAATTCACATCGATACCATTCTAAAATTCACAAACATAGACACCTTAGGAAACTATTAGTACCTGAAGTATGAATTTGCCCAATGCTCAGGTGCCAAGTCCTTGGAAAAATTATGAGCTCGTTGTTTACCCTCCTCTTTTAATTTTGCAAGCTTTTCATGGAACCCTACCACGGTTGGCTCATAGGCACAGTCACCCAAACTACTTACTAGGTGATCCCTGAATCCATTATCAATTCCTTTCATCCGGTCTCTTAAATTGCTCTTCAAGTGTTGTAAGCAATAACCGTGATGAGCCGATGGGAACACCTTTGGCATAGCTTCTAACAAACCAAGATTACGATCCGAAATAAAAGTAATATGGCGCTTCCCATCAACAACCTTCCCAAGTTCATGCAAGAACCACGACCAATTGGCCGTGGTCTCTGAATCAACAATCGCAAAGGCAACAGGAAACAGACCTACAACACAACACCAACAGACAACTGTTCACAATATTTCGAAGTGAATAGAAAACAGTTTAAATGAAACAGGTCATGTGAATGTTCATATCTACATTGCCCTATTTACTATTGTTATTTTTGGACTCAAGTTCGTAAACATCTACAATGTGAACATTCACATTAACGACCAGTCATACTTCATTGTTGATTGTTGAGTCACTGACAATGTTAACATTCACAGTACTGTTCAATAATGGATCAACTAACATTACTACACAGTGATGTGAATATTCATCAGTTGTGATAATGTGAATGTTCACATTCTTGTCATTATCATACACATATGTAAACCTTCACATCGGTGCATACTAATGTCAATGTTCACATTACTTATAACTTACCAATCACTCTTATGTCGAGCAGTCTTGATCGGTGAATATTGACATGAATAGACTGCTAAAAAAAACTAATAACCATTGTTTCCGTCTTTCGCCGTTGCTGCAAGTAGCTGACCTTTGTACTTTCCTTTGAGGAATGTTCCATCCAGGAATAATAAAGGCTGACAAGCATTGAACCCAGAAATACACGCGCGAATGACATAAAGAAGCGACAAAGCGTTGACTACTTGCATCATAGTCAACATTGACATAACTCCTGGATTGTACCGCATCAGCATCCGAATACCACCGTAGTGGTCAAATGATAACGAGTGATCTCCATGAATACCGCCTTTGCTTTCTCCACTCCCAACCATACGACATGGTAACTAACATCTAACCCATAATCCCTCTTCAAAATAGTCACTACATCACACGGTAGGAGTCAACGGCTTGTCCTCACAATTTCATATATGATACTCGACACCAAATCCGAACTAACTCGCGGATTCTTCGATGTTCGGACATCCGTACCACAAGTATGCACGTCACTATACCTCTTGATGTAGAAAAAATCATTTACTCGTTGAGCTCTACAATGTATAGCCCTGGCGACCCCTCTCCTCCGCATCGCGCCTACAATGATAATTCTAGTTGTCTCGTTCTTCACGTATATGGCCGAAACCCACATTGGATGGCATACTTACACAAAAGCGTCACGAAATTCTTGTGCACCTCCAACAAACCGTTGTCCCACATGCGTGATACCATTTGCCCAAAGTGGCCAACAGACTTCTCCTTATGGTGGCAAAATCTCCGTAGAGCATCAACCTCTTCCTCAACCCCAACACGCACCAATCCCAAACTACTTGGTGACCAATATCACTCTTCAACTCAACCACAACTTCAACATCTTTGTACCCCATTGATTTAGCAAGCGGTAACATGTTACGAAATTCTTCCTCATTCTCCAAATCACACCTATTAATCCTGTAATTTACAAAACAATGAAATAGAACCAGATCAACTCCCCCATTTTCACACAAACAGTCCACCAAACGCGAATAACACAATGTGCGGGCAGCATTTATTACAATTAGTCGCAACCATATGTACACACCAACATCATAAAGCTATCCATCTCCTGTACAAATCATTAAGCAAACATGAAAGTAAAAGTGAGAACATCCACATTATTCACAAGATATTAACACGAAGTAAACATTTACTGTCACACATGTACTCTGAATTATAGAAGATCCACATTCATCACTAATCTCATTAACTCACCTGCAAAGGAACATGATGTAAACATTCACATTGATCCACACATCACTCACCACAGAGCCTTGTTACGCAAAACTTAAAGTAAAATGCCAACATCGACATCCTTCACGTAATACTAACATGATGTAAACATTCACATTGTTACACACAGTGTGAATTATACAGGAACCGCATTCATCACTAATCTGATGACCTCCCCACCACATGACCACGATGTAAACATTCACATTGATACATTTAATCTCAATTATGTCACTCACACAGAGCCTCATTAAGCAAAACTTAAAGTAAAATGCAAACATCGACATTCTTCATGGCTAATACTGACATGATGTGAACATTCACATTGTTCAATATACTCTGAATTATATCGCTCAGACATAGCCTCCTTATGCATACATCAAGTACAAGGAATATTAGATCATTCAACATATATCTGAATGACCTCTCCTCCAATGACCACGTATGATGCATGTAATTGCAAAAACAGACCATCGACTCAATATCAATCGCAGAACAAAGCATCTAATCCATCCTACAATGAAAACAAAAACTGAACATCTATCGCTCACACATAGCCTCCTTATGCATACATCAAAGTAAAAGGAATATTACAACATTCAACATATATCTGAAAGACCTCCAATCCAATGACCACGTATGATGCATCTAATTGCAAAAGCGAGCATCAACTCAATATCAATCCAAGAACAAAGCATCCAATCCATCCTACAATCAAAACAAAAAGCGAACATCTATTCATCACTAAAATTATACTAACCTTAATCACCAACCCTACGATGCGTCCGAGGCGAAAAACAACTTCTTGGCGGTTATATTCGAAAATGACGAACCGAAGACCTTCAACCTCGTCCTCTTCAATTGAATATCACCATACCGAGAGAAGAACAACAACAATCGAACCCTAACACTTCAACGCCTCAGAACGATAAAAGGAAAACATGCAATATAGAAACAAAACGAATTGAATTAGAAATAAAGAAACAGCCAAAACTGAATAACGAAATAATAGGAACGGGTGTTACGATTAATTAACAGTGTATATATATATATGTAAGGGCATAATAGTCCACGTATAAATATGAAAATTAAAAAATGGACTTCATGGAATAAGCAGAAAACTCTTTGGGACTGATTGGGATATAATTTTTCTTTGTGGACTTATTGAGATAAAACATCTCTAGATGGGATTTATCAATAAATTTCCCTATTTTAAATTCCAAAATTTTTAGATATGATTCAAGTAACATTATTTTAGTAGATTATATTTTAAATTTTAAAATTTTATCAGTGTATGTCACATATGTTGGCAAATAAAGTTGGCAACATGCATTCTAAACTTGCAAATTGTATAATTAGGGTATTTTATGATTTTAGTATAGGTAAACTACCAATAGTTTCAAAATCTTATTGAAAGTTAGTCTTAATAAAAGTGTCACTAAAAATATTTTTTTGTGGTTGTTTTTTTTTTTTTTGCATATATGGCTAAAAATTAAAAATTAATGACTTTTTTTGTCACGATTTTTATAAATTGTCGCTAAAATTTATAATTAGTGACATTTTTTCATGATAAATTTTTTAAATTGTCGTTAAATGCTGGAAAATTGGTAACTTTTTGTTGACAAAATTTTTCAAACAGTTGTTGAAAATTAACAATTATTGACGTTTTTTTAATAGTATTTAATGAAAAATATCATTAATTATGATAGAAATTATTGGACAATAAATTTACTTTATTAAGACCTACACGTAAGTCTTCCTTTCAATATTATGTGAAATTTTTTTTTTATGATTTTTATGATAAAAAAATTTATGAATTCCATGATTTATTTATTTATTTATTTTAGATAGAATGAAGTCCATGCTTTATATTATCGAAATTCTGTGAACAACATTAACCAATTTATGTTAGCAGCACCCTATTAGGCATGAGAAAACTATCTACAAATTTCAATAGTTTGACTTAATTCTCATTAATTCTTATTGAAAATAAGTCTTAACAAAATCGTCAATAAAAATTAACAATTATTGGCTTTATTTTGTCACGATTTTTATAAATTGTCGTCAAAACTTACAATTAGTAATATTTTTTTATAATAAAATTTTCAAACTATCGCTGAAAGTTGAAAATTAGTGACATTTTTTTAGACAATTTTTTTAAAATGTCACTAAAACTTATAATCAGTGACATTTTTTGTGACAAAATTTTTAAATTATTACTGAAAATTAACAATTAGTGACTTTTTAAATAATGTTTGATAAAAAAAATCATTAATTCTCACAAGATCTATTGAATAATAAATCCACCTAATAAGATCTACATGTAAATCCCCTTAATAAAATTGTTCCAAATTATCAAATGAAGTAATAAGTGCATCTCCAACTCTTTATTAATTTTTTTTTAATCTAATTTAATTTTAATTTTAAATTTAAATATAAAATTTAATTTGATATAAACTTGTTGGCTGTATAAATTGTATAAGCCAATCACAATTCAACATGTGGCATAAGAAAGGCAATTTGGGAAGGTAATATAAATCACCAACCATAGTCAGACACATGTCAACCCATACTGGTAATAATGGGTCTGCATAGCACTTGAATGATCGAGGGATATAAGGTGATGTGGCCTAATTGTTACTCATAAGGTTCAAATTCAAAATCAAGAGGGAAGCCTAACTGCAAACATGGCGTAGTGGAGTTAACTGTGAGAGAGCATGATCAGCGATCATGAAGGGATGTTTCGACGGTTAGAAGCCCATTTCGACGGTTATCATTGAGAAGTATAAATAGCAGAGAAGGCCCCAGAAAGAAAAGACCCAGACTCAGATCCAGAAATTAGTTTTTATCTATTTTATTTTCCTTCAAGTTTTTACATTTCTTGTTCTTTACATTTTTGCACTTCAAATTCTTGTATTGCACTTTATTCATAGGAGTAGTTTCGAATAGCTTGTTGCTGTAAACCTCTACGAGGCTGGATCAGATCATTGTAAGTTCTTCATTTTTACTTAATGAAATGTTGCAATTGTTCTTCATTTAATTATTGTTTACTAAATTCTCCTAAACAAGCCATCAGTAAAAGTCCTCTTCATTAAGGCTGAAAGAACTAAAATGCAATCATCTGATAATTGGTTGGCAATTAATCTTCTGTAAGGATTGATTGATCCTTGCTAGCACGCTTAAAATTACAATACTAACCTTCGAAAGCCAAAAAAGCCAACATATATTTTTGGCACACCCAGTGGGACAAATTGAAATGGCTAGATGTAGGAGACAAAGAGAAAATGAATGCCTAGAATAAGGTGTGGAAGGAGAGGTAAAGGTACCTGATCTAGAGGATAATGTGATAACACATCTTATGAAAGCACCTATTTCATCAGAACCTATGGTCGAATAGACCAGTAATGCAGAACATGCACCACGTGTCCAGAATAGTGGACGAGACCATGGAATTGGACTATCCACTGTTCCATCTACTCAGCCAATGAATCCGTGGGGAGGCCTAGTAGATGCCATGGGACAGCATTTAATGAACACAATAGAAAGATGGGCTATATCCTTTATGGATCGGATGAATACCTATCAACCAACTAACACAAGGCATATAGAGGAAATTTCAAATGTCCTTTAGTAAAGATTGGCTAGCGATAAACAACCTATACAAAGTAATGGACATACTAACAGTCAAACTAGTAATCAAAATTATGAAAAACCATCACCTCAATCTTGGTATGAGCCTCTTTCGAGACCTATGATAAATCAAAATGCCTCATTACTTAACAGTGAAGCCATGCAAATTGGTGGATCTGGACCAACACAAGAAAATGGCATAAGGATGTTTCCAAATACCATGTTCGAAGCCATACCTAGCACAAGGGGGTTCACTAATCATTCATTCGAATTTGTACCTGGGGGGTTAGAAGGGTTTTCTGCGGCTGGAAGAGACACAACACCTGTTCCAGCACCTTTCGCAAGTCCTTTCGTAGGACAGGCTCAGAGAGGTCAACCATACCCTCAACAGCAGTTAGCACCACAGGGACAACCAATCCCAAATATACCTCTGTAGACACCCCATTTTTGACCGTCCTCAAGACTTGGATGTGCTTGCAGGTACTTCCAGCAACAAGTTTGATTGCTCGTCGAGTGTTCGACTTTCGCAACAGAATGCTCCAGGTTTGATCCTTCCAAACCCTATTTCCATTATGTCTCATTTTTGGACCATGTATTGGTCTTTTCTTTGTGATGTCCTTGATGGCATGCCGGCCATCAAAGAGGGCTATCGGCCATGGGCTTTGCCCTGACGGCCATCAATAAGGCATTGCCGGCTATCACTGATGGCCGGCCGGGCACTATTGTTTCAACAGATATTTTTCAGATATTTTTGAGCCAGCTATTTGCAGGATTGACCATCTGTACCCACGTGGAGGGTTGGATTGCTTTGAAGGTTTCTTGAATCTTCTATATATAGAGGCTATCTATATGCATGCAAAGGGTTGGAACTTTTGAGTTGAGATATTTTCCTCACTCTCTCTCTCTCTGGAATCTTCTCTCTCTATATTTTAGCCTTGAAAGTGTGTTTTCTCTTCACTTTTGCAGTAAAACACCTAGCCAAACACCTTCACCTTAGGCTTGAGGTTCTTGGAGACCTTGTTGGAGCTCTTTGGAGTTGATTTTGGCTCAAAAGTTGGTAGTTTGCTTGCTGTTTTCTTGCTGTGCTACAAGGGTAAGAAACTACCTCTTTTAAGCTTTGTTCTAGTTCATTGTTTTGCCATCTCTGTATGCAACTTTGAAGCTGGTCTTAGTCTCAAAAAAGTTCTATTTTTAAGGCTTTAAAATGTTGGTTTGAGCCTTGTGTGGTTAGGGGGGTGGTCCCCTTCTTTTGCTCTTTAGCTTGTTAAGCCTCTTGAGCCAACACTCTAAGCTTTTGAATCACCCCTTGCTTGGCCTTTTAATCACTGAAATTTAGAGAAATTTTAGTGGTAAAAAGTTGGTTTTGAGGGTCAAAATAGGAGGGGGTGGTCCCCTCTCCTTTTGTCTTGCTTGCATGCCTTGTTGGCCTCATACTTGAGCATGCTTTTTTACTCTTTTGTAACTTAGCTCAAGCATGATTTTGTGACTTTTTGGACCTTCCATAACTCTGTTTTTGGTTGGTTTGGTCATTGGTTGCTAGCATCTTATACTTGTAGTGTAATTCTACTTGTTGGCCTAACATGCTTCATGCTTTATGCATATCATCCTAGCTTGTGTTAGCTCTATCTCAGCATGTATGTGCCATTATTTTAGCATGCCTTAGCTCTATTTTGAGTGGTCTTGGCCATGTGAGACTTGTAGTGCATGGTTGTAGTGTGAATGCTTTGACTAGCTTTGAGTTTCAAAGCCTCTTGCATGTTTTACTTGTGTTGTTTGCATGTCTTAACCTCATTTCATACGTGAATTCAGTGTGTATAGTGTAGTCACACTCTCACATGTTCTACTCTTTTAATGCATTTTGAGAGGGGTGCCTTATGCCTTGCTCATAAGCCAACTTGTATGCATGTTCGTCTAAGCTTTTGGGCTATCATTTCAGCATGTTTTGGCCTTTGATTTGGCATGGTTGAGCTCTGTCCAGAGCTGGTTTGATTGTTTAGGCTATGTATTGCATGCCTCTTGTGTAAAGCCCTTGACTAGCTTTGAGTTCTAAGGACCCTAACATGCTATACTTGTGTTGTTTACATGATATGTCATCATTTGGCATATGATTTCAGTGCTTGTACCTCTGTCATGCTCTCATATATATCACTCTTTCAATGTGTTTGAAAGTTAAGCTTTGTGCCTTGTTTGCGAGCCATCATATGAGAATGCATTTCTTGCTTTTTGTGCCTAAGTTTTAGTGTGTTTTGGCCACTGTTTTGTAGTATCTTAGGTCTATCCATAGCTGGTTTGACCATTTGAGATTGATAGTGTATGCCTCATGTGTAATGTTCTTCACTTGCTTTAGTGCTCTTGGCCCGTTAACATGTCTTGTATGCATTGCTTACACGATAGAGTCTTGTGCATGCCACCTTAACATGCCAAGATTAGCATGTTGTTTGCATTGCATGGTATTCAACCGGATGTTATGTTGAACACAAGGTGGATTAGTCCACTTCATACTCAAAGTGATGAAAGTGAACCAATCCCCTTTGTCTTCATTGCCTTTGATTATCCATGATGAGGTAGTGGATTTAGAGTCTTGTTTGCATGGCATTTATTAAAATGTGTGCAGGTTGGATCTTTGGCCATCATGCATTGCATGCTTGATTGATGGTTTTGGATCCAATGGTGCCTCTCCCTTGATGTTTTAAGGTGATATGGAGTGGCATAGTACATACATATTCTTGGGAGACCTTCCATTTTTCTCTATTTTGTGCTCTGTTGTAGCTTGGTGTCACAGTACACCAGTGGCCGGCAATGCCATATTGATGGCCGGCACCCTTGCATTGTTGGCCAGTAGGTGGCCGGCAGCAGGTTTTCATGGCCGGCAGGCCACTGGTGTAGTCCCCAATAGTCCTTTGGTAAGTTTCAGTAGAGAGTTCTTGAAGACACCCTGCAAATAGAGTCTCTAAAGAGCAAATCGGAGAGCTTTTCGGGGCGAGAAACCGAATGCGTGCACGCATGTTTAACATCTTCAAACAGAGCTGAAGTAGTTTAATTTAGTGCTTTACTTGTTAGTTAGCATTGAATTTGTAATTAATTAATTAATGTGTTAATTAGTTAAAGTATTGTAATAATTAAGTAGCTTAGCTTAGCTTTTTCTTTATTTCGGTTTGTAATAATTAGTCTAATTAGTTTAATTAGATTAGTTTGTTTAGTTTAGCTTAGTATAGCTTAGCTTATTTATTCGGACCCTCCATCGCGAGGGCACAATGTTGTAATAAGGGTGCGTGTGTGAGTGCATGTCTTCTAACCTCATTTCTTTCTCCCTTTTACTTAACTACTTTCGATAGTTAGTTTTAGGGCATATTTCAATTAGCACACCTTATGCTTTGCATGCGTGCATCATTCATTTGTCTTGCATGCATCGGGCTCGGCGCATCATCCAAACTGCATCGTATTTCAATACCTATTTGAATACGTGTATCAATTAACGCATTCACATGCCATCTTAGATAGTTGAGCCTATTTAGTTACATTATTGCATGTGTTGCATTAGGCATTCTGCATAGTTAGGATCATGCATGATTTCTAACTAGTTTTCTGTTTTGGCTCGGAGTGCACTGTAAGTGTTTACCCTTTAACATCCTTGCATGGGTGTGAGTGTTGTCATGATAGCATGCTTGCCATGAGGCTATTTGCTTATATGCTTAGCTACTTGAATGCCTGTAGGTGAAGGCTTGATTGCCAGAATTGGGACAATTCATCAAATGCGAGTTTTAAGCCCACTTTGCGGCCCACTTTGCGAAGTGACAAATCATCATGTTTTAAGCCCACTTGAGGGTGGCAAATCCGCGCTTTAGCCTACTTGCGAGTAGCACTTTCAAACTATTTTCAAAAACAAACATGAGTTGTTTTGTTCAAATTCGCGTGATTGAGTCTATACTTGTATACTCTGCGCATCACATAGTAAGTTAGATAATAACCGGATTAAGAATGCATGGTTTATAAAACAACATATCATGCTTAGTAGAGGCCGATCCTTTGATCGGGCGAGCGGGGGTGCTCGTTGCATGATATTCCCCTCCCGTACCCAAGTTTCCGAGCCAAGGCAACTTTGGTGATGACGGACACGTGGCCTTCGACACGAGTCAGGGTTTTCTAAATTTCCCAAAACAAAATATTTAGGTGGCGACTCTGTGATCTGGCAAAGCAGTCCATGTTTGGCACTTCTTGATTAAAATTGATTTTCCAAAACGATTTGTCGGATTTGGACTCTTTGGTGATTTATCAGTCTTACATTACACTTTGTGAGATTAGATTCAGAACCGTGACAAGAGTCTGAACTGTAGTAGCTATGAACCCAAATCCGTGCCCTCTCCAAAAAGGGGGGCGCGTGGAGGAAGTTCGGGCGGTCTACAGTTTTTGGCGACTCCGCTGGGGATTTAGAGAACTTGACTCGAACATCATGATACGTTGTTTTATCTACACTTATGTGTTTTTTTACATTGCATTTGCATTGGTGCGCCTAAGTCACAGTGTTTGCTGTCTGTTATTTCTGTACGGTTTGCTGGAGGCTTGCTTGGAAAAGCGTGCCATAAGGCTTATTAGTTACGGGCTCTGCCACGATGGGAACACAAACCTTGGTTTTTCCGAGGCACCCTTTTTGACCATTCGACCTAGTTGCATATCGGAAGCCTTAGAGACTATTCCAAACTAGGACAGGTCGCTTACTCGAATGTAGATTGTTTGAAACCGCATGCGTGCATAGTAAAACTCTAGCTCCTGACAAAATAGGACAGGGAAACCCCATTCCACCATAGGGGTGTTTTGCTCTCGCTTGCTTGATATGTACTTTTGGAGTGTGTCTCTACAGGGGAATGCATGTATCAGTTTGCAAGTCTGGGTATCAGTCTGAGGACATCAATATTTGAGGGTATCAGATTTGAGGCAATGATTTGGGAGCAGAGATCAGTGTTTGAGAACAGTTTGTTCAGCTTATGATATCAACTGTGTGTTGTCTTTATCTTAGCCAAAATGTTGTCCGCTTTTCTGATTGTTGTTTCCTTATTTTGCTTTATTTTCCTTTTTGTAAGGTAGTATTACATCATTGCTTCTGATGAGGCAAATACCCCCAAGCACTTTGGACTCGGATTGGGAGAATTCATCGATTTGAGGATCTAGTTGACGGACAACCAGTGTTTACTGCATTACCCCCGGTTAAGAGACAGAGGTCATCCAGGCATAGATCATCAGTACAACAGTTACCAGATCAGCGGTCATTATCTACCTCATCTGTGCACAGTTGGGCTGACATATTTGCTTCCACCTCAGAGAGGGAATACATACCTATTCAGTTACATCAGCACTTTATAGTCAGAATGGAGGACATGATGCGTCAACTCCAAAAGACCATGTAGGCCATGCAGCGGGATGTTGCCCACCACGCAGAGGTTATTGCACGTCAGGCAGAAATTGTAGCCCAATAGGCAGAACTGATTGCCAGGCTCCAACAACAGCAGCAACCACAACAAGCTAGAGTATCTGCTTCGCATCCAACCCCACCCCTACCTAGGGTTTCAACACTTGGGGAAACAGCAAACGTACAAGAAAATACGGACGTTCCAACAGGGCCAGTCCCACCACCAGTTCTACCACAGGCTTCAAAGACACCGGCCTTCTCAACTGATTCGCTGTTTGAATCTGAGATTGATCCAACTACTCTGAAAGTCAGTAAGCTCGAAAAGTTGTTCAAGCGAGCTCAGGGAGTTAACTCAATCCCAAACATTGAAGATGGATACACTGATTTGGCGGTGACATTGCCAGACAGGTTCAAGATGCCTCACATAGATCGCTTTGACGGCTCAGGCGATCCTACGGTTCATTTGAGGCTATTTTCTGATATCCTGAGCCCGATGGGCTTGACGAGACTCCAGAAACTATCACTCTTCGGTCGAACCCTGTCAGGTATTGCGGCCATATGGTATGCCAAGCTGGAGGACTCAGTGAAGAGAAGTTGGGAGGAGATGGCCGAGGCCTTCGTCGCCCAGTATTCATACAACACCCAGATCGAAGTCACGACCCGTGATCTCGAGACGACCAAGCAAGAGCCGAAGGAAGGCTTTTCTGACTTTGTCACTCGATGGAGGGCCAAGGCCTCCATGATGACAACTCGGCCACTCGAGAAGGATCAGATAAGGATGGTTGTGCGCAACCTTCAACCCGAGCTGATGCAGAAAATGATCGTCTTATCCCTCCCCACCTTTGCTGATTTACACGAGATTGAGGTACAGATTGAGGATGCCATGAAGCAAGGTCTGATTGACCACGAGAGAGAGCAGCCCAAGAGGGCGTTTACTCGTGGTTCGAATGCAGCTACAAGTAGTAGTGTAGCCGCTAGAACTTCTGACGTCAGCATGGTCACCACTACGCCCAAGACAACCATATCCTTCACTGGTAAATCCAATCCAAACCCCCAAACTTTGAAATATCCACCCCAAGGCCAGAGGACTTTCACTCCACTGTACATGCCTCTTTCCAAAGCCTTGAGGGTCCTAATTAGAAAAGGACATTTGAAGCCCCTGGAGCCGCGACCACTGCCAAATCCCCTTCCTCAAACACATAACCCGGCCAAATATTGCGTCTTCCACCAGCAGCATGGTCACGACACCGACCTCTACTTCAGACTGCGTCATGAGATTCAAGATCTCATTGACAACAAGGTGATTGCGCCTCCCGAAAATCCGAATGTCACCACTAACCTTGTCCCACCACATAACAACCCCTCTCCTCCACCTAGGCAGATAAACTTGATTCAAACCACGGCCGTTCTATACGACCCTAGCATATATATCACTCATTCCCACCTACCTAAGCCGACGGTGTTCATCTCGGAATACATAGATTTATGTATAATGAGCACGTAATTAACCCTATCCAAGCTAGTGGTGGTGACCGTCGAAGACAGAACTGGGATGACCTTGGAAGAGAGTAGAAATGTTGGTTCAGAACCTGAGGGATCTGAGAGCTTTACTGAGGAAGCATACAATCCATGTGGTTATATTGTGTCAAAAAATCAGGCAAAGCCGAGAGTAGAATTGCCAACTGGGGTAGAGATTGATGTGGTCTGAAAGGATGGACCGAGTTAAGGGCTAGACGACCTATCAAAGTTGGAGGAGGACATTTCCAACCTACAGTTCTTTGATGAGCAGGATCCGGGGGATTTGAGCATCAACTGGTTCGACCTAAATGGAGCAACAGATGCTACAGGGTGGCTCAGTGACTAGTCGGATGTTGTTGAGGAGTCTCAGCCGAAGCAAGGGCAGTCAGAAACTGGAAGATCTACAGTGGTCGGAATGGCCGAGAACAAGGAATGATCGCCGGAGAGCACCGGTGTGAAGAATTTTGCTCGAGACTTGGGCAGTTTGGGTACAACAGACACTGAATAGGAGGCTTCTTTGAAGACGTTTGAGTAAGAGAGGATCGAGAACGATGAAAGGGCTAGAAAAACCAAGGCACCTGAGATGGCAGAATGTGTTGAGAACATAGCAACAGCTACAGCGCAACCGGACAGCTGTCTGTCGGTTGTTGAAGGGATGTGGTGGGAAGACGATGATTTGTATCTTACCCATACTGATGAAAACTGGGGGCAGAACCTCCCAGATGACACCTGGTACACTGAAGAAGTAGACCATATTACCCGGAGTGGGCGGTACTTCAAGCCCCTACATCTGGACCAGCCGGAGGCGTTTGGGAAAGACAGGGAAGCTGAGAAACAAAAGGATAGACTGTTAGAGGAGAAAGCTGTACTGAAGCAGCTAAAGAAAATTCAAGCAGACCTTTCCATCTGGGGACTGCTTATGGCCTCGAGGGTGCATCGACAAGCTGTCCTTTCAACCATGGACAAGGCCAAGCTTTAAATTGATACAACGTCCGAGCAGTTGGTGGGATTGGTATTCCCGGGTGGAGCTTTCCCTACATTGACCTTCACAGACAAAGAACTACCGCCCGAGGGCTCTGATCACAACAAGCTGCTCTATATCTTTGTGGAGTGTAAGGAGAAATGGATACCGGTGGTCCTGGTTGACACAGGATCTGCAATCAATGTATGTCTGTCGAGAACGGCATATGCTATTGGGTTGAAGCCCGCAGATTTCGCGCCTACAGCCCAGGTGATACGGGCTTATGATAATACCAGTCGGGAGGTGGCGGGAACGGTATGGATTAAAACTCAGGTTGGCCCAGGCCAACAGGACATCGAATTTCATGTTCTGGATGTGCCAGCCACCTTCAATCTACTCTTTGGGCAGCCGTAGCTGCACCAGGTGAAAGTCGTCTCTTCCATCTTACACCAGATGTTGAAGTACCCCCACGGGAAGGGGGTGGCAATTGTTTTTGGGAACTCTTCAATACATCCGCCACCAGAAGTTTCTACACCAGTTTTGGAGATTGAGCACGGCGTGGAGGATGTATTTTTGTCGAGATTCACCTTGGTTGAGGCTCGGGTTGTACAGGATATGCTAGCTGTTGATGAGGGGCTATACGTCAGTGCACAATCTATCTACCTCATGAACAAGCTTCAACACATGCCCGTAATGGAATTGGGGCGAAGTGGCCAGAAGGGCATCGCGGCATTGACCGAAGTACCGCATAACCCATATACCTTTAGCTTAGGTTACTCACCTACCAAGGAGGATTGGGCAAGAAAATGAAGAGAAATGGCCGAAAGAGCCAAAGCTAAACAAGCCGGAAAGCACTATGAGTTAGTGCACAGACCTATCTAGGGGACCTTGAACGGACACTTCGTTCGGAAGCGGGAAGATTTCCCGTTTTGCGGCTTTCTAGAGCCATGGTTGAATTCAGAGAGGCGGCGCTTGTTGAGTTTTGAGATCTGCTTTGATTTGCAATTGTCAGGAGATGAAGTTGCTGATGAGCAGACTGAGCCAATAGCTGAGGCTGAGCAGTGCAACAAGGATGAGTCCGATAGTGCAAAACTTGAAATGGGGGTAGCACTGGCCTGTCTTCTCTCAGATCCTCAGACCTTACCAAAGTGCTCGGGGGATGATTTCTCGGTATCCATGATTGGAGATAGCTTGGCTGTGTGCCTATCTTCCGGCATTCTGGATGCATCCATCGCACCCTTCCTCATTTGGCAATACGAGGAAGGCTTTTTATCTAGCAGTTCTGGGTCAGGTAGTGAACCAGAATCTGATTCCACAGAGTCTGTGGAGTCGGAATCAGATTCCAGTTCATCTGAGTCGGAGTCCGGTATTCTTGGGGGTGATAACCCGGATACCACTATCTTGTCCAGGTCGTCATTTTCATTTTCCTTTGAGTCTATTATAACCGAAGAATCAGACGATCTGGAAGTTGCTAATGAGAATGGTGCTGCTGTGGCTTTTGAGTACTTTTCTGTGCCTTTAGTTTATTGCATTAATCAGGATTTTCAAAATTTTGATGAAAACGACGAGGAAGAAATTCCTCCGGTTTTGAAGCATTTGATTGACCGAGAGCAGGAGAGGTTTGTAAAACCTTTGATTGATGAAATCACCTCAATTAATGTTGGTACTGAGAAGGATCCGCGGCTGGTCCAAATCGGGTCCACGTTGTCTTCGGAGGAACGCGAGCGCTTAGTCGCTTTATTAAAAGATTTCAAAGATGTTTTCGCATGGTCCTATGAAGACATGCCTGGAATCGATCTTGAGATTGTATAGCACCGGATCCCTCTCCAGAGGCTCGACCTGTTAAGCAGAAGCTCCAAAGGATCCACCCGGATTGGGCTTTGAAAATCAAAGAAAAGGTCACCAAGCAGATTGATGCAGGGTTCCTGTTGGTATCTGAATGCCCTACTTGGTTGACCAATATAGTTCTGGTGCCAAAGAAGGACGGCATAATTCGGGTATGTGTAGACTTCAAAGATTTGAACAAAGCCAGTTCGAAGGACGACTTTTCATTGCCGCACATCGACAAATTAGTGGACTTCACTGCTGGGCATGCGCTGCTCTCATTCATAGATGGGTTTTCTAGGTACAACCAGATCCTAATGGCACCTGAAGACAGGGAGAAGACTGCTTTCACTACCCCGTAGGGAACCTATTGTTATAGAGTGATGCCGTTTGGGCTTAAGAATGCTGGGGCTACGTATCAACGGCCTGCGACCACAATCTTGCATGATATGATCCATAAAGAGGTTGAGGTGTATATGGACGACATGATTGTCAAGTCCAAGGAAAGAGAGGGTCACTACACCGCCTTGAAGAAATTTTTTCAACGGATCAGAGAGTATCAGTTGCAGTTGAACCCTTAGAAATGTACATTTGGTGTTATAGTAGGGAAAATGTTGGGGTTCTTGATCACACAAAGAGGTATCGAGGTCGATCCTTCCAAGATTAAGGCCATCTTAGAAATGCCACCACCAAAGACTGAAAATGAGGTGCGAGGCTTTTTGGGCAAAGTGCAATTCATAAGACGATTTATTGCAAAATTAACCTTGACTTGTGAACCATTATTTGGTCTCCTGAAGAAAGGAAAGAAGTTCCAATGGGATGACTAATGCCAAGTTGCTTTCGAACAGATCAAGCAGTATCTACAGAACCCACCTGTGTTGTCACCGCCAGAGCCAGGAAAATCGTTGATATTGTATCTGTCAGTAATCGAAACGACAATGGGCTGCATGCTTGCACAGGAATCTGAGGATAAGGTGGAGAAGGCTATTTACTGCCTGAGTAAGAAAATGTTGGATTATGAGACCCGCTACACTCTGCTAGAGAAGGCTTGTCTGGCCTTGGTATAGGCTACCAGGTAGTTGAGGCACTACCTGTTAGCTCACTCTGTAATTCTGGTTTCGAGATTAGATCCCATCAAATATCTTCTTGAGAAGCCAGCGCTTACAGGTAGGCTAGCCTGTTGGTTGCTTCTCATTTTCGAATTTGATTTGAAGTACATGACGCACAAGTCTGTGAAAGGGAGAGTGGTAGCAGAGTTTTTAGCCGATCACTCAGTGGAGGGAGATGAAGCTGTAGAGTATCTGTTCCTAGATGAGGCCATTTTGCATGTTGAAGAAGAAACTTGGACTATGTACTTTGACGAAGCATCAAACCAGTATGGGTATGGGATAGGGGTGTTGCTGATAGCACCCGACAATTCCCGTATACCCTTAGCTTTCAAACTCCGGTTCAAAGTATCGAATAACGAGGCAGAGTATGAGGCATGTATTGCTGGACTAGAAGTCGCCTTGGAACTAGGGGCAAAACGGTTGGATGTCATCGAGGACTCGAACCTTGTTGTATCTCAAGCTAAAGGAGATTGGAAAGTTAAAGAAGAAAAGATGAAAATCTATCACCAGACCTTGGACGTTCTCATTTCTTGGTTTGAGAAACTGAATTTCGCCCATCTGTTAAGAGAAAACAACAAGTTTGTTGATTCATTAGCAACTCTATCTTCTATGATAGACATCCCTTTTGGAGTCCGGATGCGTCCGATCATCATTGAACAGAAATTCATGCCGGCCTATGAGTTGATTGCCGCCATAGACGAAGTACAAGATTAGAACCCCTGGTATTATGATGTTTGGAACTTCTTGGAAAAGGAGGCTTATCCACCAGGGGCAAATGCCAAAGATAAGAGGACAATTCGAAGAATGGTTGCTCAGTTCATCATCTGCGGGGATAAACTGTATAAGAGGGGTCATCTTGGGATGCATAAACTGTGCGTTGATGCTGAAGAATCCAAGCGCCTGATGGAGGCCATCCATGGAGGAGAGTGCGAAGCGCACATGAGCAGGGTGATGCTAGGCCAGAAGATTCTCAAACAAGGTTATTACTGGTTAACCATGGAGGAGGATTGTATTGCTTTTGTTCGGTAATGCCACAAATGCCAGATCCATGCAAACCGCATGAACATTCCACTGTCGAAGCTGTACAACATGACTTCACCATGGGGTCCCGAATGAGATTATCTCGGAAAATGGTTCCCACTTCAAGAAGGAGGTGATTGACTTGTTGGAGAAATACAACGTGGCTTTTCATAAGTCATCCACATATAGGCCGCAAACCAACGGAGCAGTTAAGGCCGCCAACAAGAACGTCAAACACATTCTGTAAAAGATGGTGGAAACCTACAAGGACTGGCCAGAAAAGCTGCCATTTGCTCTTTGGGGCTATCGGACATCAATTCAAACTTCTACTGGGGCAACTCCGTATTCCTTGGTTTATGAGATAGAGGTTGTTCTACCTATCGAAGTTGAAGTTCTGTCGTTGCGAGTAATGGTTGAGTGCCAGATAGCTGAGGCAGATTGGCAGTAGAGTAGGTTCGAAGAGCTCATGTTATTCGATGAAAAAAGGTTGAAAGCATTGTACCACATTCAAGGTTATCAACGCAGGATTGCCAGGGCTTTTAACAAGAAAATTAAGTCTAGGAACCTGAAAGAAGGGGATTTGGTGCTCAAAGACAATCGAGCTCCCATCCACGACTCTAAGTACAAGTTCAGACCTAATTGGACTGGTCCTTACATCATCAAGTCTATCTGGTCGGGTGGGGTTGTCATTCTGATGAATTTAGATGGCCTTGAGTTCTCCCAATTGATCAACATGGACAAGTTGAAGAAATACTATCCCTGAGTGGCTCGCTAGGCCGAAAACTCGAAAGGGCGACCTAGGCAAAAGTTAGAGCACAAAAAATTTGAAATAAGAAAAACTGAGCTCGCAAGGTTGAAAACCCAGAAAGGGCGGCCTTAGCAAAAGTTAGAGCGCAAAAAGAGAGTGTTAATACACGAGTGAACACCAACTGAACTACGTAAGGCTTGATTCCCATCTTCGGGATACGTAGGCAACTTCATTCTAAAGTCCAGCCATAAACACTTCCAAATCAATTTTGTCCATGTGATCATGTTGGTCAACTTTATTTTTTCTACATCCAAGAGCTCAGTTGTGATCTCCAGTACAGTGCTGTTCAGACTAGGGGCAACTTTCCAGTTGCTTGAATCTGAGGTTGTACATCTCCGTGATAGATCTCGGGTATGTCTAGTTGTGATCCATATTGAAAATGGTTTTGAAAAGTTTTAATAAAAGTTGATTTCGTTCAAATTAATCTTCTACAACTTAGACCATTTTTGGACCATAATAGAAAATTTTCAGTACCCACAACCTTTAATTTCATTGATTTTATTACAGAGTTCTCATACTCTTGATACAAATTGAAGTTGCTTTTTATTACATTCGAAAGAAAACTTGAAAATACATATTAAAGCAATAAACTCGGGGCATAGTGAAGTCAGGTGTTCCTGCGCCCCCTCCCAGAGCTTGTGGAAGCTTTGGACGCCAAAGTAGGCCCGATTTGTGCCTCGTCATCAAGCCAAGCTACGCACTCGTCAGAAATGGTGCAACTGAAATTGGGAGCGAGAGTCAAAAGTTCTCTTGTCCTCTATGCTGTGGCATATCGAGCTAGATGTGAACCCTTGATCAGATATGAAGCTGGGTATTCCACTCCCTCTTCTGGGCGGGTCTGGTCGTGCTCGAACTGGCGCCGGAATTGGAATAGAAAGTAAAAGACACAGTGTGTCAGGCCAATCAGCTGAATGCCCGGCTGGTGAGACATGTTGTAGCTCATCACCGACAGATTAAGCCAGGGACAACGCTAAGCAATGTCAACCGCACATCGAGTGCACATCCATTTGCACCACCATCCCTCATCTGGGGCATCAACTAGCCGCTGGCGAAAGAAATAGCCGCGTGCTGAATATGCTAGGCATGAGTCTACCACTTTCAATTCATCCATCAACCATATCTAGAGAGGAATGAAAAATAAGAAAGATTAAAGAATAGAGAGGTGTATGTAGAGAGAAAAGTGAGAAAGGGTTTTGAGAGAAAAACAGAGCCTGAAGGCTAAGTGATGTGAGAAACACACATGTGAGAAGGGTGGGAAACATTACTTGTAAGAGTAGTGGACTCCCTGCGAATCTGGTCGTCTCCCGACAATGGAAAGCATCCAAACCCATCAAAGTCTCAGCTAGTGTCATGCCAATGCAGCTCTTGCCTTCTTTCAAACCTTGGGCAATCTCAATCAAATGGACGCTAGACCCTTCAGAGCCTGGGGCAAGCAAGAAATGAGACAACATGCACAAGCAGATGGCGTGTCGCCGAAAACTCTACCAAAGATGGTCGCCACAGTCACCGGCGTCAGAAAATCGATGAATCAAGCTGGAGATGTTCAACTCCCTGTCGCGAATCAAAGACCGAGCATCATGCAAAGTAAGCCCACACATCCGTCCCAAAGCCTGGATGTGGCCAAAACGGAATTGGGGCAAGATCTCTTCATCGTGCTGAGATTCCATCAAAGCTTGGAAATCTTCAAAAGTGGGGCACATCTCTTGACCCCCAAAGCTAAAAACATGAGTTACCGGATTCCAACACCTAGTCGTGGCATGGAGGAACGGAAAACGCAGCGGGGTGCTGCTCAGCGTGAATAGTGCATTTATTCTGAAACCTCGAAGATTCAACTTTTCCGAGCCATCTAAAGCTGCAATCCAATTGGAGAGGTTTTGGACAAGAAATGCTTCTATTTGGGGCAAAAATAGAGTTGAAATGAAGACACCACGAAGCTGGAACCTTTATAGAAAATAAAGCAGTGAGTAGAGGACAGGTGTCAACGTTTCGAAGAGTCTGCCATCGATGGCCGGCAGTGGCACACTGATGGCCGGCAGGCCATTCCCCATGGCCGGCAGTCTCCCTTCATGCTCAATGATCTCCCGTGAGAAGATCCAGTTGTTTTCAGTAGTTGTATTCTGTTATAGGCGCCTTTCGGGGTCTTGTTTTGGTTCTTTTCGGGCTTAAGCATGCCTATTTAAGTTCTAATCATTCAGTTTTGTTTGATAAGTTGCTTTTGTTGCTTATCAAGTTGTACGTATTCTGTTTATCGAGTTGTACTTACTTTGTTTAGCATGTCAAGGCCTTATTTTGTTTATCGAGTTGTTTTTGTCCTTTCAGTTATTAGTTGGTTCACTATCTGATTAAGAGCAATGCAATTTGACTGTGCAGTTTTCAAAAGATCAATCTCATTTTCATGTTATGTGATGCTTAGAATGTAAAATGTAACACCTTTTGAACCAAAAACTGTTTTCATTCCAATCATGGTTTCCTTTTTTACAAAAGTACAAGTTTTGAAGAAAATAAAACTATCTGAGGCTGTACAATGATACTATACTACTAGCAAAAAAGGAAAACAAAGCAAAAAACATCTGAGCTGGGGCCGACTATCTCAGGATTGAGAGGCCCTCTTCGCTCTCTTCCTCGGTGGGACGGACTCTGGAGCACTATTGCCATCTCCATCCCCAGAGGACTCTGAATGTGTACTCGCCGCCTCACCCTCCTCCTCACTCGTCTCGCCATCATCATCACCTAGAACGGACTCTGAAGGACCACTCTCGCGATGGGTACCCCTAGCTCTGCCTCGGCTATGTGCCTGAGCCTGTTTCCCTCTCCTCTTTGCTGATGGGGGAGGTGCTGAAGGTCCTGCCTTTGCTCCTGCTAGGGTGTATGACGGGGCTGGCATCTCAAAAGGAATATGAAAAAGGGCAATTTATGAGAACGCATTAGTCTGTGTATATGGGATGCAAAAGATGATATGCTGTGAGCAGTGAATGATTGTAGTGTGTAGGCTGTGAGCAGTAATCGGTTGTAATGAGTGTATGCCATGCACATTTCATGGGAACAGTGTATCAATGCAGTGTTTTGGTGCAATGTATCAGATCAGTGTAGTGTCGAACAGTTGCAATGCTAATGTGTTAGCAGAGAGTTTCATGGCATGAAATGCAAATTAAAGAAAGATTACCGGGATCATGTAGAGGCTAAGCAGATCCAGGCTCGTCTGTACCATCTCCGTCAAGAAAGCCACCAGCTCGAGGGCCTGCCCTGTGTACTCTATCGGTGCCTGCAAGTGCATTGAAGGGATCAGTACTCTATATAGCATAATTGAAATGAAGTGAATATGCAGAATTGAAATGTAAAGTTTGATACATACTGGAGTCGGGCCTTGAACCCCGACAAGTGCATGCCCAGCTGATGCGAGCTCGATGGGGATTTGGCAGGTCTCTCCAGAATGTCTCCAATAAGTCAACATAGTAGGTAGCTCTGGCCATCCAGTCTCCTGCCTCGCCAGATCTCCGCCGCAGTGCTCGGGTCGCCTCGTCCTCTCGCCTCCCTCTCGCAGCTGGAGCTCTAACTCCCTCACCTCCACGAATGCTAGTCAGAGGCGGCATCAGATGCGTTTGAATGAAGGTCGTGTAGTCGCCCTCCATGTGGAAAAAGTCTACATCCAGTCCTACCATGAACTGGATCACCTCCTCCTCAAAAAGCTTGTGTGTCTCTCTCATAGATGCGGGAGGTGCCATCGGTAAAAACTGGGCAAGTGAGCTCAAGGTCTGGCGCACGAAGCGCTCGCTCAAGAACCAAGCACAGCAGATCGGTCCCTTAAAACGGATGTGGTAGTGAGCCACGACCCTAGCAGTCTCATATGCGAATCTGGCCCCTGACGGTATCACGTCCCACAGCTGCCATGTGATCTGAAAATAAGAGAATGAGCAAATGATCAGTCATTACCAATTGGCCGATATGTGTATCAAGTTCATTGAAAAACAGATTGTTTTGTTCTAGATTACCTCGCGCGCCGTGACCGTGTCGAAGTACTGCTGGAAGAACATGAAGTTCTCCCGGGTCCTACAGCGGAGCTGGCCGTCGTGTACCTGAGAGAATGGAACTGTCCCTGGGATCTCCTCTATGGGCTTTGGGGCAAGAGCCGAAAAGTATGCGTACATCCACAGCTGCAAGGGAAATATGATCAATACAGTGTATGAACAGAGTACAGAAAATGCGAAGCAGAAAGCAGAACAGTGTATGAGCAGATACAGAATACAAAACAGAAAGTACATGTGTTACACCAATGTAAAGCAGGAAGTGCTAAGCAGAAAATGTAAAGTATAGAGGGGGAACTAAGCTGTGTACCTCCCAGGCTCGCCAGTAGCCGCCGATCAAGGTCTCGCACACCCAAAAGGTCGAGCTCATGTATCCGTATAGAGTGGGGAGACTGGCTCCACCCCAGTCGTAGAATAGGACTCGCTGCAGCACCACCAATGCGCTTAGCAGATACAAACCTATGATATTCCACCTGTTTGAGAACAAGGTGGTACCAAAGAGGAACATGAGAAAGCCCCTGGCATACCGCTTCGGCTCGCTCAATGCCTCAGTGCTCAGCCTCTAAATCGCTTCCTCAAACCAATCAGATTCGACCATGCTCGCAAGTGTCGTGTTCAGACTCGAGCAATGCATTTACGCGCCTTCCACTCTCCCATGTCAGGATCGAGAGGGATCGGATCACCTCCTACGCCTAAGCTAGTGATCATGGCGAAGTCGTAGGGAGTCATCGTCATCTCCTCCGTGGAAGAGAAGTGGAAGGAGTTGGTGGTATCCCATTACCTCTCCACAAGAGCCCCTAAGAGAGGGCGGCTCGCGGTAACCCGTGTCATACTGGAGCAAAATAGACCGAAGCCGGTCCTGTCAATGATGTCACGGACCTTGGCTGGAAGCTCGTCGTACTAATCCTGAGCTGTCATGGTACCATAGCCTCGGAAGGAGCGGGATCCATCCTGTGTAATGCATGTGATGCAATTAGATCAAGTGAGGTGTAAAGTACATTTGAAAGTACAGTTGAATGCAGAACAGTGATGTATGAAGTACAGTTGAATGCATAATAGTGATGCATGAAGTACAGTTCAATGCAGAACAGTGATGTGTAAAGTACAGTTGAATGTGAAGCAGCAGTGTATGAAATACAGTCAGATCAAGGCATGTGATGCAATCAGATCAAAACAATGCAAGAAATGCAACAGCTAAAGGTGGTATTGCAGAAAAGTGGAGTTTGTACCTCTACAGCTATGGCCGACAAGTGAGACATGGGCTCTCTCAATAAGAGGTCGTCTAGCGCGTCCTCGGCAAAATCAGTGAAGGCCTTGACGCCTCCCGCAACTGGTACTATGTGTGTCTCGGGGTGATACCTCGTCGGATCGAATGGGTGAATGCTCGACGGTAGTGGCTCAGGCTCAACCTCAGACTCGACCGCAAAGCCCGCTGCAAACTCTATTGGAGGAAGCGCGGGGAGGGCCCCGTCATGTAGGACATCATCAGCCATCTGAAATAGATGCAAGAGAAGCAAAATGAGAAAAAATGCACAAAATGGTGAAACTTTGCAAAAGTCAAACCCTAGGAGGGAAAAAAAGTCAAAGAAAGTTAAAACCCGAGAAAAGTGAACTAACCTTGGGAGAAACTTGAGGGAAATGATCCTTGAATGGTGGAAATGACGAAAGAAGTGTCTAAATCAACTTCTGATTGGCTCAAATCGAAGAGAATAAGAGGGTTTTCGCGAAGAAAATGATTCTAGGGTGTTGGGGAAATGCGTAGAATGCGCGGATCTAGAGAGAATGATCACCTAGAGAGAAAGGGGAAGCAATTTCATGCAAGAGGTTGTAAGGAAATGAACCATCTTTGCCTCTACTTAAAGAGCCGTGGCTGAAAGGACCAAACTGCCCAAATCTAACATCAATGGCTGGCAGTGGCACATCGATGGCCGGCAGTGTACAATTGTTGGCCGGTAGTGGCCATTGATGGCCGGCAAGGGGCCGGCAGCATCCACAAGCTCCTTAAGCCTCTTTTACCTTGATATGTGTCCTTGAATTCCAAGAAATGCAAATAGTTCTCAAAATTTGGTTCAAAATGCCTCCTCGAAAGCCCAGAATCGAGTTCTCGGCGTATGGTGGTCATCGCCCATCAACACACACAAGGTATATCCTTTTTAATGCATTGCAACTCTTCCGAGAGGTAAACCGGAAGTTGTCTTCGGGTTGTCTTTATCGAGCATGCTTTTGTTGTCGCATAGCATTTGCACGTTACAATGAACATACATTCTAAATTGTTGTATTGCATATGCACTACCATGCTTGCATAGGGCATGCATGTTGCATTGAATATGCATCGTTGATTTTCTTGCATTGAAAATGCATTGTTGATTATCTCGCATAGAACATGTTTCAGTTTTATTTCTTGCATGTTGAGCATTGAGCATGCCTTGGCATTGTGTTGCGACCGTTCGTCTCGCGTGAGACATGCATTGTATTGCATTGTATCTATCAAGTTTCATTCTCATACATGCACGATATTGTATGTACGGTTCATTCAGAGAAGCTCCGTTTAAGATTGTTTACTTTGTGCATCTATCGCACATGTTCACCTTTGTGTATCCATCGCACATGTTCACTTTATATATCTATCGCATTTAATCTCGTATGCCTTAGGCATTGTTGTTTTTTCCCCTTGCACGCGGCGTGTTAGGCTGTCTTTGGTTAAGAGTATTTGGAACGTGTTCCAATGCTTATACCACTCTGAAACACCGGGACGTGTCCCTATGTTTCTCCCTCTTTGGTTAAGAGCATTTGGAATGTGTTCCAATGCTTATACCACTCATTTTCCATTTGCGTGCAACGTGTCGGAATCTTGTTTGAGACCTTGGGTTTGCCCAACGGTCACTTTTAGCCTTTCCTACATGACGCGTAGTTAAGCTTACATAATTTTCTTACATCCTTTCTACAAGAAATGTAGTTCGGTCTGTAATTCTCACACGTGGTGTGTTTTACTTACTTGCTTATGTACGAGTTTGCTGTAGCATTTCTTTGCATGACATTTGCATCTAGATGTTTCATTACAACTCTCTTTGCATAATCATAAGTTATGCTCTTGCATCGTGCATGTCATTTGCATTTTTTGCCCCAGCCTACGGGCGCATCTATTTTGTTATCTTGCCTGTTTGTCTGAGACTTCAGCCTTATCAAAAATGGGTTGTCTCTGGGCTTTGACATTCACTCCCGTCACTTCATGACTTTCAAGTTTTGTCAAAGAGGGGCAATTGTAAACACCCCATTTTTGACCATCCTCAAGACTTGGATGTGCTTGCAGGTACATCCAGCAACAAGTTTGATTGCTCATCAAGTGTTTGACTTTCGCGACGGAATGCTCCAGGTGTCACGACCCCATTCCGCCCCTAGTAGAATGGTGCCATGATGGCCAGTAATCCGAGATTACCAAAGGCCAACTTACAAAGATTCACACACAAACAGAGTATACATATGGGACTTACATGTGCGGAAGCAATAATTTAATTCTAATTAGTCCATAAGAGTTGTGCATAGATCAAATGAAATGACATACATCTTATCGAGGTCTTACAACTTGAATAAGTACATAACACATCTTGATCAAAAGGCTTCTCAAGCCGACATATGCAAAATACAATGAATCACAAGCCAAGAAGCATAGTCTTCAAGATGCTATCAAAAGTATGAATCCAAAACATCATGCCAAACGCATCTAGGCGTCACCGCCGTCCTGCTCATCAGCTACATATATATATATATATATAGAGGGTGAGTTTGGATACTTAGTGAATGATATAATTAATAAAGGAGTTAGCATGAATGATATCCGAGATCTTTATCAAATCAAAACACATCATATCTTATACGAAATCCAAGGACAAATCAAGTTCATCTAGCAAAGCTTTCAAGTCTCAAGGTGTAAGAGGGGCTAATTTGAGCCCACTAAATTATTTAGGCCCAATAGCCCAAGATTAGTGGCCCGAATTTATCGCAAGTCCAAGATTGGTGGGCCCGGATTTATCGCCATCAAACGGGCTGAATGGCTCTAAGCCTCGAAAGGGTTCGGATCCATGAACCTAGAGACTTACTCGGGCCCGGACTCGAAAGGGTATTAAGCAAGCCTAGAGATCCGAGGCACTCCGACTCGAAAGGGTTCGGATCTACGAACCTAGAGGTCCGAAGCACTTGGCTTCAAACGGATTCAGACGCAATCTAGAAGTTGCTCCATTAATGAGTCCCAGAACACTTGCGGGCTCGGAGCTTTCCGGGATCTACACATCAGAACCATGGGCGTAATGGAGTTCGAACAAAGGACCCGATCTCGAGGACGGTAAGTGGAGATAAATTCATTCTTCGGTTAAACTAGCCTATACCCGGGTCGAGGTGGCACGATCTAGGAGGTCCCTGAGACTCGGCAATATTTGCGGCAGGACGTTCTCTTGAACTACCCCTGACCCTTATGTGGCAGGACGTCCTCTGGGACCACCCCTGACCCTTTCGGATGATTGGGGATCATTGGTTAGGTGTGGCTAAGAAGAAGGGGTCGCCGAGAGGTTGATCTCCTCTTCGGGATTTTTCTTATCCTCGGAGAGGTCACCTCCTCGGACAAGGTGGTTAGAGAGAATATTCCCCATGTGCCTTGCACATGGGCTCCATCCTACATCATGAGGTGCCTATAAATAGCACCCACCCATAGCTTTACAAGGGATGAATTTTGGAGATTTAACTCTTGGGAAAGAACTAATTTCCCTTCTCCATTATCAACCTTGAGAGTGACAGTGGGAGATCCATAGGAAAGCCTTGCCATTATTCTCTCTCTAGCTACTTTGCCTTCTTCTTCACCCAATCTCTTATCTCCATCATCTCCTTTACTCTTGTGTTCTTGAGTTGAGACTATTGAAGAATCTAAGACTCTCATCATCTTCTAGAGAATTCGAAGTTGTTCTTCAAGGATCTTCAAATTTTCTAACCACTTTCTTGAACCCTCTCATACATTTGGCGACTCCGCTGGGGAGGCGGATTGGTTAATGGTTTCAACAAGACCTAGAACTCATACAACACCGGCAAAAATGGCAGATAATGAGACTCATCAACAAGGCTCTTCCAATGGTGGTGATGAAAGGACTCAAGTTCAAGACTCACCTCTCATCCTTCAAGCTATTCAAGAACTCCAACGCACTCAACAAGAGATTCTCACGACCCTTCAAAATCTCACCCACACCATGTTGGTAATGGGTTCAAATTTTGCACCACCAGCAACAAATGGAGGTCAAGTCGGCACCGACAAGCATCAACAACTTCATGGCAATGTTGGAAATGGTCAAAACCATCAAGATCCACCCCAAATTCTCCCTGAAGTTATACAAAATGGTGTGCAGAATCAAGTGCTAGGAGGAACAAGTCATGGCCAACCTACGGCCCATGGAGCGCAAAATCACGCACCTGGAGGATCAAGCCATAGTCCAACGGTGGTTGGAGGAGTTTCCAGTGTGATGAATGGTGTTCCAATAGCTGTGGAAGTTCAAAAAAGGCCTATAGAAATTTCTCTACAAAATAGTGCTCCATTAATGCCTAATTTTGTTCCACCGATTGTAAATTCTACTCATGTACTGAGTGGGTCTCCTCTAGCTCCGATGCCAAGCTTTCAAGTCCAACCCAATATAGCCGTGGCATGCAATGGACTTCATGGGACCCAATGCAACGTCCCATCACCAAATGGCATGTCCATAGGTGCTAATGGCCAATATTGTCATGTGTCTTCATCGACGATGAATTCTCAACACCCGAATAGCCAAGTCGCTCCAGGCTCAGTCTTCGAGTCTACAAGTCAAGTTCCGGGAATACCACCATCAAGTTCTCTCCCTCAACAATTTCTCACCCTTGTAGATGTGCAAGCCATGTTCGAGCTAGAACGGAGCAAGAAAACTTTACCCTCTTTGCCTGATCCGAATGTCAAGCCACCATACCCTATCGAGATGTTGAGTTATCCATACCCGGAGGGGTACACGGTGCCGAAGTTCATCAAATTCGATGGCAAACAAGGAAATGCTCGAGAACATGTTGTGCGGTTCATTGAGACTCTGGGTATTCATGGTTCAAACCACGTCCTCCGGCTGAGAGAATTCTCCAAGTCCCTCACCAACCGAGCATATAGTTGGTACATTAACTTGACCCCAAACTCTGTTTGAAGTTGGGAGGAGATAGTCAACAAATTCCATGTCAAATTCTTTCAAGTGGCCGAGAAAATGACCACACTTACCCTGTGTAAGGAAAAGCAGCAGGAGGGTGAAGACATTCTCGAATATGTGAAGAGGTTCCAAGACAAAGCCGTGGATTGCCATGAGGCTGTGGAGGAAAGCTACTTGGTCCAAATCTGTGTTGAAGGGGCATTGAATGGGTACAAGATGCTTCTTGTTAATCACAAGTTACCCACCTTCTCGGCACTAATTGAAGCATCTCGGAACATCAACGTACCTCAATCTCAGGAGATCGAGTTCGAGACTAGTTATAAAACCAGCTTTAAGTCATCTCGAAGACCTTCTGTCACTGCGGCTTCCGTGTCTTCTACCCGAAAGTCGCAGGGGGAGGAATTCAGAGGTCAAAAGAGGAAATACTGTGAAGATGACACTCCTTTTTCGTGTAGTGTTGAGGAGGTGAAGGCCTTAGTTAAAGAATGGGTGGCAGACGGAGAACTGAAGTTGCCTCGTATCAAAGAGCTTTTGCCGAAGAAGGATCGCGAGGGCCTTAATTATTGTGTTTTCCACCGATCACTAGGACATCCTACAGAAAAGTGCCGGACACTTAAGAAGATCTTTAGAAAGAAAGTCGAAGCAGATGAGCTAGAGTTCAAAGAACAGGGGCCCCAGAATATCTTAGAAGATGTGGCTATGATGGTGTATGACGGCCACAGCCCGAGCAACTGGTAAAAGCTTTCCAAATGACCTTTCAACTCTAGGGGCAAATGTCAACATTCCGTAGAAGTCTATCTATGATATTTACAATTTGTATTTACTACATTGTCCAAGAATTTTCTATCTTTCTTTCTTATGTTATGAAGAAAGTTATTTCCTCCATATTATGTATCTCCATTAGAAGTTATTTTCTCTACATTGTATATCTTCATTATGTTATGTTGCTTGAAACAGTTTTCAATTTTTGTTGCCCCTCGAAGAAGAAAGAGGAATAGTAGACTCAATTACCAACCTGAAGGGAGTTTTCTTGACACAGTAGAAGTGTACTTCCACTCGGACCTCCGAAGAGCAGCCATGGCTTCCATCAATGCAAGCTTTGAGGGTCTTTCTTGCTGAAGTAGAGTGTGTGCTCCCACTCGGACTTCCGAAGAATAGCCCTTACTTCCATCAATGCAAGCTTCAAGGGTCTTTCTTGTTGAAGTAAAGTGTGTGCTCCCACTCATACTTTCGAAGAACAGACCTCGCTTCCATCAGTGCAAGCCTCAAGGATCTTTCTTGCTGAAGTAGAGTGTGTTCTCCGCCTCAGACTTTCGAAGAACAGATCTCGCTTCCGTCAGTGCGAGCTTCGAGGGATAGCCTTTGCTTCCATTAGCTGCCGAAGTAGAAGTGCTCATCCATTCGAACTTCCGAGAGACAGCCTTGTTTCTGCTCGGACTTCTGAGGGAAAGCCTTTCGAGGGACAATTCTTGCTTTCATTAGTGCAGGTCCGAAAAACAACCCTTGATTTCATCAATACGAGCTCCGAGGATCTTTCTTTTCAAAGTAGAGTGGACTCTTACCTGAACTCCCGAGGGATAGCCTTTGCTTCCATTAGCTGCCAAAGTAGAAGTGCGTATCCACTCGGACTTCCAAGGGACAGCCTTGTTTCTGCTCGGACTTCTGAGTGCACATCCACTCGGACTTCCGAGGGATAGCCTTGTTTCTGCTCGGACTTCTGAGAGACAACCTTGTTTTTGCTCGGACTTCTGAGGGACAGCCTTGTTTTTTGCTCAGACTTCTGAGGGACAACCTTGTTTCTGCTCGGACTTCTGAGGGACAGCCTTATTTTTGCTCGAACTTCTGAGGGATAGCCTTGCTTCTGCTCGGACTTCTGAGAGACAATCTTTACTTCTGTTAGTACAAGCTTGGTAGACTCGGTTGTCGTCCAGAGGGATCTTTCTTGCCGAAGTAAGGTGTATGCTACTTTCGAACTCCTAAGGGATAGTTTTGCTCTCGTTCAGACTTTCGAAGGATAGCCCTTGCTCTCATTAGTGAACATTCTGAAGACCTCGGGGTCGTGGATTTCGCACAAAAATTTATTTGCCTGAAATAGCAAAACTGACAAATGAGATGAGTAATATCAATTTCAGATCATGATTCAAGCATTATCAGAATGGGCAACATCAACAAATAATAATGATCTACTTAAGCTGCAATAATTTTATTCCTCTGAGCGAGTTCATGAAAAATGCATCGATCAAGATTTTGTCTCTTCGGGTCGGTTCCTTTCAAGCCGGTTACTCCCTCGGATTTCTTTTGCAACAACATTTATTTACTCTACAAATTTCAATGTTTCGTCTCTTCCTCTCAAGTCAACGTAAAGCTACAACGGTCACACAAAATTTTGGCATCATCTATGTATTTCCCAAGCATCCACAAGATCAACAAAACGACAATCAATCATTCAACAACAAGATTTATATACAATATGAGGGCCTCATTTTCTCGGGTTTTATCGACAACAACAACATTTATTTTATTCGTCCCATTTAAGCAAAGCTAGCAACAACACTCATGTGGATTATATGTTCTTCCTCAACATCAATAACTCATACAAGATTCAAGTGGGTCTTTCTCTCTCATATTACAATATTCAATATTAAAGACCTAGTTTATACAAGACTCTGACTCTAAACAAACAGAGGTAGCAAAACCAAAATTGTTTACATGTCCAAGTGCATAAACTTAAAAGCCATCAGAAATGGAGAGTCAAGTTTCAAGGGTTCTAGAAATTTGTTCACAAAACCTGTGAAAGCCAAAGAAAGAGGGTTTCAAGCATATACTCACAAATCCAAAGCAATGAAGAGAATGAAGTTTGTAAAATCAAGACCAAGATCTGGGGGTTCGAAACTCTGAAGAGTGTTGATAAGCTGAGATAGAGGACCGGTGATGAGCTAAATGGCGCCGGGCAAGACAATGCATGTCGCGTTGAACGGGCAACATGCGTAGTCGGCGTTGGACAATCCGAAGCTGGAGGCAGCAGTGGTGTCGCAGCGGAGTTGGTGACCACACACGACATGTTGGAAGGGTGACGTGTGTGGTTGGCACTGGAACAACTAGGCAGACCAACACCACGTTGAATCGGTAGTGTGGTCAGCGTTGGCGGGTCACGGCTAACAATGATGGATTTCAGTGGGCGAGAAGGTATATCGACAGACTGACGCCACGTTGAGTGGGCAGCGTGGTCGTCACTGGTCAGTTGCGGTTGGGCACGAGACGGACGAACCGCGTGAGTTGAGGTGGTCACACACAGAGCAGCGCCGTGGTGGGTTCGCGCAGAAGCCAACGGTGGCGCTCGAAGGGTTCAACATCAGACCTGTGTGTATGTCAAAATTATTGTCAAAATTATCGGCACAGGTTCAAGATTCAATAACATGGATCTCAAGACAACAAAGCCAGATTTCTTCGATAAAATTAGCAAGGATTCAACATTGATTATTCCAATATTCACACAAAAAAAAAAAAAATCAAGATCTCTTCATCAAGATGTGCAATAGCAGAAATTTATGGGTTACATTATCCAGAAATTTATAAATCAGTGTTTATACAAATAAGAAATTCAAAAATGGATTTCACAAAACGTTTGCACACAGATCAAAAATCACAAGGAGAGGAGTATGTTTGAAATCAGAGAAATCAAGAGTGAGAGGGATTTGAGTTTTCTCATAGATTGGATGTATGAGACAAAACTTAGTCACAGCTTGAAGCAATGAAAACCGAGATCGGTAGAGCCAGCACTGGGGACAACCAAGATAGGATGGCAGCAGCGTAAGCACGGATATTTCGAGAGCCAAATTAGTCAGAGGAATTCCCGTCTAGACCGACCAGTGACGCGTTGAGAGGGCGGCATGGTCGGCGTCAACAGTGACTCTCACGCAGGCCGATGGCAATGGCTTGTGTGGCCTTTGGTTTGGCAGCTGTGGAGCTTCGTTGAAGAAGAAGAGAGTTGGGTCTTCGTTGAAGAACAAGAGGGCTGGGTCGGTCATGGTTTTAGAGAAAGAGACAGAGCCAAAATGGCTGTGCAACAAAAGAGAAAGATTAGGGATTTTGTCTTTATCCCCAAAAGGCCAAAAGTATATGTATAAAAGAAAAGGAAAAAAAAGTTGGATTCTGATGACCCAAGGCTATGGCTATATACATATATATATATAAAATAGGCCTTCGAATATTCTATAGAATATGTGGTTTTGAAATTTTTTACAAGTTGTTAAAGGAAAGGAAAGTCAAATTTGACTAGAAAAAAATGTGGGTTTTTTTTTAAGAATAAAAAAAGTAATAAAGGTTAGTGGGTGTTTTATTTTATTTTATTTTTTTTCCACGTAGTGGAAAAGTATTCTATGCCTTATTTTTTGCCTGGAGTGAAAAATAAAAAAGAAAAAAGAAAAAAAAAGTTTTTTTTTAAAAAAAAAAAAAGTTATTTATTTATTTTAATATTACTTGTCAATTTTATCTGTAAATTATGGTGAACCATCGGCTTTATCCATGGACTCTGTAAAGACCAAATATTCGTCATGACGTAATGTGAAGCATGACTGACAAGGTGAAATTATGCATGTCCGAAAAAATTACAATTTCTCATACACGCAAAGGGCAAATGTAAGAGGGGCTAATTTGAGCCCACTAAATTATTTAGGCCCAATAGCCCAAGATTAGTGGCCCGAATTTATCGCAAGTCCAAGATTGGTGGGTCCGGATTTATCACCATCAAACGGGCTGAATGGCTCTAAGCCTCGAAAGGGTTCAAATCCACGAACCTAGAGACTTACTCGGGCCCGGACTCGAAAGGGTATTAAGCAAGCCTAGAGATCCGAGGCACTCGGACTCGAAAAGGTTCGGATCCACGAACCTAGAGGTCCGAAGCACTTGGCTTCGAACGGATTCAGACGCAATCTAGAAGTCGCTCCATTAATGAGTCCCAGAACACTTGCGGGCTTGGAGCTTTCCAGGATCTACGCACCAAAACCATGGGCGTAATGGAGTTTGAACAAAGGACCCGATCCCGAGGACGGTGAGTGGAGATAAATTCACTCTTCGGTTAAACTAGCCTATACCCGGGTCAAGGTGGCATGATCTAGGAGGTCCCTGAGACTCGGCAATATTTGCGGCAGGACGTTCTCTTGAACTACCCCTGACCCTTATGCGGCAGGACGTCCTCTGGGACCACCCCTGACCCTTTCGGATGATTGGGGATCATTGGTTAGGTGTGGCTAAGAAGAAGGGGTCACCGAGAGATTGATCTCCTCTTCGGAATTTTTCTCATCCTCGGAGAGGTCACCTCCTCGAACAAGGTGGTTAGAGAGAATATTCCCCAT
The DNA here is from genome assembly GCA_025200525.1 of Camellia lanceoleosa. NCBI lineage: Eukaryota > Viridiplantae > Streptophyta > Magnoliopsida > Ericales > Theaceae > Camellia > Camellia lanceoleosa. The sequence goes on from CM045758.1 coordinate 214,472,217, forward strand.
GTGCCTTGCACATGGGCTCCATCCTACATCATGAGATGCCTATAAATAGCACCCACCCATAGCTTTACAAGGGATGGATTTTGGAGATTTAACTCTTGGGAAAGAACTAATTTCCCTTCTCCATTATCAACCTTGAGAGTGAAAGTGGGAGATCCATAGGAGAGCCTTGCCATTATTCTCTCTCTAGCTACTTTGCCTTCTTTTTCACCCAATCTCTTATCTCCATCATCTCCTTTACTCTTGTGTTCTTGATTTGAGACTATTGAAGAATCTAAGCCTCTCATCATCTTCTAGAGAATTCGAAGTTGTTCTTCAAGGATCTTCAAATTTTCTAACCACTTTCTTGAACCCTCTCATACACAAGGGATGCTTACTAGCATCAATAATACAAGGGATGACATAATCAAAGGTGCTACAAAAGTTTAGAGTCCCCTAGCACGTATGGACTTGTGCTACAAAAGTTTAGAGTCCCCTAGCACGTATGGACTTGTGCTACAAATGCTTATAGTCCTTTAGCACGTACGGACTTGTGCTACAAATGCTTATAGTCCCTTAGCACGTACGGACTTGTCAAGAATGTTATCAAAACCAAAGCTAATACTTGATACACAAAATAGGGATAGTCATTCATGCTTAACAAATACTTTTCCAAAACAAGCAAGGCAAAGCTTTATCAAAACTTTATAACATAAATTTATTAAAAATACCACTCACTTAGTTCTTTAGACGTCGGGGTCAAAGCAAGAGTCCAAATCCTACAAACACATGGCAAAGTCTATTGAATGCACTCTCAAACAGGCTTTACATGAATGCAAATGATCTCGGCATTCCTTCAAAACTAAGTCGGACCAAAACAAAACATTGTTTCTCATCTCAGGAAAACATAATGGGCACCAACTAGGTCTTGGCCGAGGTCCCACACCTCCTTGCCGAGGTGTGGTCTCGATGGCCACATTCAAGGAAATGAAGTCAGGAAAATCTAGGTTTCCCTCTGCTGAAGAACATGAAGAACATGAACATGGAGAACATGAAAAACATGAATGCTCAATCACAACTTGTTATTACGAAATCTGGGATTTCATGAGATGAGTTCGAAAACATGGACCTGGGTACCCATACTTGAAGATCTTATGAAGACAAACACAAAAACATGAATCTTGATGCAAGCTTTCGGATCAAACAAGGCTTTTATTCAAGAACACATGAATAACACTTTCTCTTTCTAAAACCAAACTTTAGATCAATGCATGGCTTACAAATCGTGCTCGATCATGCAATGCAGCTAGATGAACAATAAGAACAACAAGAGTAGATCAAGATTCCAACCTTAAGACACGAATCTAACGGCTCAAGGTGTGAAGATCAAGCTTGGAAATCTATTCCCTCTCTAAGAACTCCTCCTCCTTCTTCCTAGAGCCTCTCTCTCTAAAAGACAAGGATATGATACAAAATGATGTGTTTCTCAACAGCTCATTGACTTAACCCTCTGCTAGGACACGTGGCATCGGCTGGTTAGCTCCTCTCAAAAAGGTGACTGAGTGAAAAGACAAGACTATGACAAAGTGTATTCAACAAGCAAGATGACATAGGCACTCCGGTAGGTTATGATCTCGGCTAAGGACAAAGCTTCGGCAAACAAGGTTTCAATGATCTCGGCTAGGAAGGACAACACTTGACTTAGCTGTGCCACACCTCGGCCTAGATGTGCCACACCTCGGTCTAGGTTATACCAATCCAGGAACAAGATCACTAGGCGCAAGGGTAACATCTCAGCCTAGATAATACACATCTCGGCCTTGGTGATAAACACCTCGGCCTAGATAGTGACATCTTGGCCAAAATGCCAAGGTGTCAGTGGAGGTTAACCAAAAGATTCCAAGATAGTCCTAGGTATAAGAGATTCCAAGGTGCGACCCCGGCTTAGGATGAACTCGGCTAAACCCACACCAAGCAAGGAACAAAGCATGCAAGCAACACTTTAACAAAACAAATCAAGATCCGCAAAGATGCAAGCTTAATCAATACAAGGATCATGCAAATGCACGTAAGCATGACTAGGGTAAAATGAGGGTTATTACATCAGGTTTGATCCTTCCAAACCCTATTTCCATTTTGTCTCATTTTTGGACCATGTGTTGGTCTTTTCTTTGTGATGTCCTTGATGGCATGTCGGCCATAGGCTTTGCCCTGACGGCCATCAATAGGCCCAGTGATGGCTGGCCGGCCACCATTGTTTCAACAGATATTTTTCAGATATTTTTGAGCCAGTTGTTTGCAGGATTGACCATCTACACCCACATGGAGGGCTAGATTGCTTTGAAGGCTTCTTGAATCTTCTATATATAGAGGCTATCTATATGCATGCAAAGGGTTGGAAGGTTTTAGCTGAGATATTTTCCTCCCTATCTCTCTCTAGAATCCTCTCTCTCTACATTTTAGCCTTGAAAGTGTGTTTTCTCTTAACTTTTTCTACTAAAACACCAAGCCAAACACCTTCACCTTAGGCTTGAGGTTCTTGGAGACCTTGTTGGAGCTCTTTGGAGTTGATTTTGGCTCAGAAGTTGGTAGTTTGCTTGCTATTTTCTTGCTGTGCTACAAGGGTAAGAAACTACCTCTTTTAAGCTTTGTTCTAGTTCATTATTTTGCCATCTTTGTATGCAACTTTGAAGCTGGTCTTAGTCTCAAAAAAGTTCTATTTTTAAGGCTTTAAAATGTTAGTTTGAGCCTTGTGTGGTTAGGGGGGTGGTCCCCCTCTTTTGCTCTTTAGCTTGTTAAGCCTCTTGAGCCAACACTCTAAGCTTTTGAATCACCCCTTTCTTGGCCTTTTAACCACTGAAATTCAGAGAAATTTCAGTGGTAAAAAGTTGGTTTTGAGGGTCAAAATAGGAGGGGGTGGTCCCCTCTCCTTTTGTCTTGCTTGCATGCGTTGTTGGCCTCATACTTGAGCATGCTTTTTTACTCTTTTGTAACTTAGCTCAAGCATGATTTTGTGACTTTTTGGACCTTCCATAACTCTGTTTTTGGTTGGTTTGGTCATTGGTTGCTAGCATCTTATACTTGTAGTGTAATCCTACTTGTTGGCCTAACATGCTTCATGCTTTATGCATATCATCCTAGCTTGTGTTAGCTCTATCTCAGCATGTCTGTGCCATTATTTTAGCATGCCTTAGCTCTATTTTGAGTGGTCTTGGCCATGTGAGACTTGTCGTGCATGGTTGTAGTGTGAATGCCTTGACTAGCTTTGAGTTTCAAAGCCTCTTGCATGCTTTACTTGTGGTGTTTGCATGTCTTAACCTCATTTCATACATGAATTCAATGTGTATAGTGTAGTCACACTCTCACATGTTCTACTCTTTTAATGCATTTTGAGAGGGGTGCCTTATGCCTTGTTCATAAGCCAACTTGTATGCATGTTCGTCTAAGCTTTTGGGCTATCATTTCAGCATGTTTTGGCCTTTGATTTGGCATGGTTGAGCTCTGTCCAGAGCTGGTTTGATTGTTTAGGCTATGTATTGCATGCCTCTTGTGTAAAGCCCTTGACTAGCTTTGAGTTCTAAGGACCCTAACATGCTATACTTGTGTTGTTTGCATGATATGTCATCATTTGGCATATGATTTCAGTGCTTATACCTCTGTCATGCTCTCATAAATATCACTCTTTCAATGTGTTTGAAAGTTAAGCTTTGTGCCTTGTTTGCGAGCCATCATATGAGCATGCATTTCTTGCTTTTTGTGCCTAAGTTTTAGTGTGTTTTGGCCACTGTTTTGCAGTATCTTAGGTCTGTCCATAGCTGGTTTGACTATTTGAGATTGATAGTACATGCCTCATGTGTAATGTTCTTCACTTGCTTTAGTGCTCTTGGCCCCTTAACATGTCTTGCATGCATTGCTTACATGATAGAGTCTTGTGCATGCCACCTTAACATGTTGTTTGCATAGCATGTTGTTTGCATTGCATGGTGTTCAACCGGACATTATGTTGAACACAAGGTGGATTAGTCCACTTCATACTCAAAGTGATAAAAGTGAACCAATCCCCTTTGTCTTCACTGCCTTTGATTATCCATGATGAGGTAGTGGATTTAGAGTCTTGTTTGCATGGCATTTATTGAAATGTGTGCAGGTTGGATCTTTGACCATCATGCATTGCATGCTTGATTGATGGTTTTGGATCCAATGGTGCCTCTCCCTTGATGTTTTGAGGTGATATGGAGTGGCATAAGACATACATATTCTTGGGAGTCCCTTCATTTTCTTCTATTTTGTGCTCTATTGCAGCTTGGTGTCACAGCACACCAGTCGCCGGCAATGCCACATTGATGGCCGGCATCCTTGCATTGTTGGCCGGTAGGTGGCCAGCAACAGCTTTTCATGGCCGGCAGGCCACTGGTGTAGTCCCCAGTAGTCCTTTGGTAAGTTTCAGCAGAGAGTTCTTGAAGACAACCTGCAAACAGAGCCTCTAAAGAGCAAACTAGAGAGCTTTTCTAGGCGAGAAACCGAATGCGTGCACGCATGTTCAACATCTTCAAACAGAGCTGAAGTAGTTTAATTTAGTGCTTTACTTGTTAGTTAGCATTGAATTTATAATTAATTAATTAATGTGTTAATTAGTTAAAGTATTGTAATAATTAAGTAGCTTCGCTTAGCTTTTTCTTTATTTCGGTTTGTAATAATTAGTCTAATTAGTTTAATTACATTAGTTTGTTTAGTTTAGCTTAGTATAGCTTAGTATAGCTTAGCTTATTTATTCGGACCCTCCGTCGCGAGGGCACAATGTTGTAATAAGGGTGCGTCTGTGAGTGCATGTCTTCCAACCTCATTTCTTTCTCCCTTTTACTTAACTGCTTTCAATGGTTAGTTTTAGGGCATATTTCAATTAGCACACCTTATGCTTTGCATGCGTTCATCATTTGTTTGTCTTGCATGCATCGGGCTCGGCACATCATCCAAACTGCATCGTATTTCAATACCTATTTGAATACGTGTATCAATTGTTGCATTCACATGCCATCTTAGATAGCTGAGCCTATTTAGTTACATTATTGCATGTGTTGCATTAGGCATTCTGCATAGTTAGGATCATGCATGATGTCTAACTAGTTTTCTGTTTTAGCTCGAAGTACACTGTAAGTGTTTACGCTTTAGCATCCTTGCATGAGTGTGAGTGTTTCCATGATAGCATGCTTGTCATGAGGCTAATTGCTTATATACTTAACTGTTTGAATGCCTGTAGGTGAAGGCCTGATTGCCAAAATTGGGACAATTCATCAAATGTGAGTTTTAAGCCTACTTTGCAAAGTGGCAAATCATCATGTTTTAAGCCCACTTGAGGGTGGCAAATCTGCGCTTTAGCTTACTTGCGAGTAGCACTTTCAAACTATTTTCAAAAACAAACATGAGTTGTTTTGTTCCAATTCGCGTGGTTGAGTCTATACTTGTATGCTCTGCACATCACATAGTAAGTTAGATAATAACCGGAATAAGAACACATGGTTTGTAAAACAACATATCATACTTAATAGAGGTCAATCCTTTAATCGGGCAATCGGGGGTGCTCATTACATGACCTTCCCCTTCCGTACCCAAGTTCCCGAGCCGAGGCAACTTTGGTGATGATGAACACGTGGCCTTCGGTACGAGTCAGGATTTCCTAAATTTCCCAAAACAAAGTATTTAGGTGACGACTCTATAATCTGGCAAAGCAGTCCATAGTTGGCACTTCTTGATTAAAATCGATTTTCTAAAAAGATTTGCCGAATTTGGACTCTTTGGTGATTTATCAGTCTTATATTGCACTTTGTGAGATTAGATTCAAAACCGTGACAAGAGTCCGAATTGTAGTAGCTATGAACCCAAATCCGCGCCTCCTCCAAAAGGGGGGCGCACGGAGGAAGTTCGGGCGGTCTACATCCTCCCTATGGACCAAGAGGACCTCAGGCACAAGGTTTTCCACCAAATTCTGTGTTTGTTCCTCCAGTGGTGGTTCAACAAGCACAAAATATGGTTCTTAGGACCAAGTTGCTGATATTGTTAGAGAAATGTGTGGACCTATGGCTCGGAGGATTCAAACTCCTGTGTACAGGAAACCATATCCAGAATGGGTAGCTAGGGTACATGAATACCCAAGAGGGTTTAGAATACCAGACTTTGCTCTTTTTTATGGGAATGGAAACCAGTCAACAGTAGAACATATTGCTAGGTTCGCTACTCAATGTGGTGAATTTACCAATAATGATTACATGAAGTTAAGACTTTTTCCAAATTCTCTAACTGGAGTAGCTTTTGTATGGTATATTAACCTTACACCTGGCTCTATCCAAACTTGGTAACAAATGGAGGAGGCATTTCATGCCCAATTTTTCCAAACGGAACCAAAAGTTTCTATGGCAAATTTGGCAAGGTTGAGTCAAAGGCCTAATGAGAAGCCTGTTCAATTTATTGCCAGATTCAAAAAAGCACGAAACAAGTGTAGGATCATTCTAACAGAGCCTGAATTTGTGAGATTGACTCAAAATAGTTTAGAGTTTAGGCTTCGAAAGAAGTTTAACTCAACTGAGTTTTGAGACTTATTGGAATTAACCTATAAGGTGTCTAGATATAAATCATCACTTGAGGAAGAACAAGATCGAAGTAATGCATCATACAAGACGTATTATAGAGATCCTAATTATGAGATTGATACGACAGAGATCGTAGGAAAAGAGCCTGTGATCTGTGAGGCGTTAATTCATAAAGACAATACAATAGATTAGTAGTTTAAAAAGAAAGATCTTCATAGGAAATATTCTTTCGATTTAACAAAGGCAGATGACATTTTTGATCATTTGCTTGCAGCAAATTTCCTAAAGTTGCCAAAAGGAGTCAAAATTTCTTCTCCAGAAGAACTTAAAAGAAAAATGTATTGTAAATGGCACAATTCTTGGTCTCACTCAACTAAAAACTGTATTGTTTTTCAGGACAGGATCAAAGAACAGATTTGAAAAGGGAGTTTAAAATTCCCAACTAAAGCAGAGAAAGCTATGGGGATTGACACTAATCCATTCCCAGAAATTGGAGAAGTTACAGCTAATGTTATTGTGCTAGACTTCCAGAACTTATCCTTAAAGGAATTGGAAGAGGTTAATGTGCAGATGCATGTTGCCAGTCAGATTACTGTCAAGAAAGATGTTAGAAGTTCACCAGCGAATGGGCAGGGCTTTGCAGACCAAAGGGAAGACTCTGATGAGGAGGCACTGAATGATGACTCTTTAGAGGCAGCTGTCATGCAAAGAATGTGTCTCAGATGTAGGTTAAGCTAAAAATGGTTGAAAGGGCTCTCAATTGATGGGAATCAATATTACAAGAATGTGCAGAGACGCCCTAAACCAACCAATGCCTACAACAAAAGGCCATACCCAACTGGTCTTAGACAGCAGTCGTTCTTGGCTAGACCAACAGCCACTAAAGTGCATTTCAAGGCAAGAGACCTCTACATGAGTTCAGACCACCCAACTATTACAGAATGGAGGGCAATCATCCTGAGAAGAGACTTGAAGTGGGCTCAAGTTATGGGGTCAAAGCCAGAGATTGGCCTTCTAGACCAACCTCACGCAAGATGAAAAGTAGCCACCCTCATAGAAGGCCTGAATTAGGCCCAAGACAAGGAGTCAGGGCCAAGCAGTGGCCTCCATA